>JARQOD010000002.1:335722934-335764515 GCA_033576555.1 Oophaga sylvatica | reverse complement strand
GTTGTGACTTCTCACAACCATTCCAGGTGAGCAATTCCCTTAAGTTTTTTCTTTTTGCAGTGTTACCACAGGTAAACACTATTGTTTTTTTTTTTTTTTCCTTTCTTTTCTCTTTTTTGTCTGCTGTAACTCTGGATATCAGATGTCTGGTTGAAACTTTCTGTGATGATAGTGGTTGTGACTTCTCACAACCATTCCAGGTGAGCAGTTCCCTTAATTTTTTTTTCTCTCTGCAGTGTTGCCACAGGTGAACACTATTGTTTTTTTTTCTCTCCTCTTCTTCCAGTAATCCTGTCTTAAAAGATCTGGAAAATGGAGGCCCGCATAAAGGAACTTTGCGGAGTGACTGATAATATCCTTGCAGATTTGCAGAATATAAAGACCCGTTTTACAAATCTACAGGACCTCAATAATCACAATTTGCAAGTGGTTGGACAGACTACCCAGGATTTGCGAGCCAGGATTGAGGTTCTAGAGGGGCGAGTCCAGGCTCCTGCCGTAGCCCCGAGTGCTGGGATTCCCAAGTTGCCCCCTTTTCGTTTTGGCGGTGAACGTGAGAAATTCAGGGGATTTATTAATCAATGCAATCTTTTTTTTTCTGCACATGCTTCACAATTTCCCACTGAACGATCTAAGGTGCTTACTATAATTATGTTGCTTACCAACAAGGCTTTAATGTGGGCAAACCCTCTGATTGAGACTGAGGATGATTGTTTGAATCACCTTGATGATTTTATTTCAGCCATGGGGCAGGTGTTTGATGACCCCAATCGAGGTGCAACAGCTGAAGCAGCCATGTTAGCTTTGCGCCAAGGTAAGCACTCGGTAGCTGAATATGCCTTGGATTTCAGGAGATGGGCCCTTGATACCACCTGGGACAGTTCCGCCAAAAAATCTATTTTTCGAAAGGGGTTATCTCCACTGATTAAGGATGAACTTGCTCGTGCCGACCCTCCCACTGCGTTAGGTGACTTTATTAACTACTGCATCCGTATTGATACTCGTCTGACTGAACGCAGGCAAGAGAGATGGTTCGAAAGCAATCGTACTAACCTTTTCCTACCTTCCTCTCCAGCTAAGGAACCTTTGAGTAGGATTACACGGGAACCTGAACCTGAACCCATGCAGGTAGACTCTTTACAACGACGGGTTAGTGATGCACGCAAGGAACATCGTTTTAAGGAGAATCTATGTTTCTATTGTGGTAAGTCAGGGCACTTCATTATAAACTGCCCCAGCCGTTCTCGTAAGACTACTGCAGCACTCATTCATTGTGAGTGTTGCGAGAGGGGATCTGTCAGGTCCGAGCCTCAGGCTCCAGAGAGATCTGCAGCAACAGATCTTGATTTCTCGGACTTAAACTCCGTTACCTCTGAGGACGTTGACTGTGTAAACGCTGCCATTTTTCAAGTTTCCTCAGCGGTGTCCCAGCTGAGTTGTAAGAAAAACAATTCTCATTGCTTTCTTTCCATCAAACTCTGGGTTGACTCAGCTTGGGTGTCTAGCTCTGCTATGATCGACTCAGGGGCAAGTGGAAATTTTATGGATGTCTCCTTTGCTCTGAAACAGGGAATACGTTCAGTGAAGAAGGCTACTCCAGTACAGATGGAAACTGTGGATGGCTCCCTGCTGACCTCTGGACCAGTGGATCAGGAAACAGAGCCTTTGAGGGTTCTTATGGGTAAAGATCATCAAGAGAAACTGTCCTTTATGCTTATCTCTTCTCCCCACTTTCCCATTATTCTAGGGCTACCATGGCTGCAGGCTCAGAATCCTACCATTAACTGGGAGACCAAGGAATTACACTTTCCAGAGAAACAGATGAGTCCAAAAGTTTCAGCTTGCTCTGTTCCTAAAGGAATCATGTCAGTCCCTGAACTACCAGCTGTATACCAGGACTATGTGGATTTATGTGACAAGAAGAACGCTGACCAGCTTCCTCCTCACCGTCCATATGATTGTCCAATTGAATTATTGCCTGGAGCAGAGATACCTTTTGGTAAGATCTACCCCTGGCGGGGCCCGAGCTAAAGGCTTTAAAGGATTACATAGATGAAAATCTAGCCAAGGGCTTCATACGCCCCTCTTCATCTCCTGCAGGTGCACCCATCTTCTTTGTAAAGAAGAAAGATGGATCTCTGAGACCATGCGTAGACTATAGGGAACTCAATAAGGTTACTATTAGAAACCGTTATCCATTGCCTTTAATCCCTGAGTTATTGGAGAGAGTGCGACATGCCAAAATTTTTTCTAAACTAGATCTTCGTGGGGCCTATAACTTAGTCCGTATTAGACCTGGGGATGAATGGAAGACTGCATTCAGGTCACGCTATGGACACTTTGAATATCTAGTTATGCCTTTTGGTCTGAGTACCGCCCCAGCCACTTTCCAACACTTGGTGAATGACATCTTCAGGGATCTCCTAGATACATTCGTGGTAATTTATTTGGATGATATTCTAATTTTTTCTAACTCCACAGAGGAACATCATGGACATGTGAGAATGGTCTTGGAACGTCTAAGACAAAATCATCTTTACATCAAACTTGAAAAGTGTGAATTCCATAGGACCGAAATTCAATTTCTGGGGTATGTACTGTCTACACAAGGAATTAGTATGGATGGAAGCAAAACCCAAGCCATCAAGGATTGGCCAAGTCCTAGAAATGTGAAGGAGGTACAGCGCTTCATCGGGTTTGCCAACTTCTATAGACGTTTCATTAGAAATTTCTCTGAGGTAGTGTCACCTATCACTCAACTTACCCGGAAAGAGTCTAGGTTTTCCTGGACTCCCCAAGCCCAGGAAGCATTTTCCCGTCTAAAAGATAAATTTACCACTGCACCTATCCTAGTACATCCCAACCCCGAGCTTGCCTTCATAATAGAGGTGGATGCTTCAGACTGTGCCGTTGGAGCTATACTCTCTCAGAGAACAGGTGAGAAGAATGTCTTGCATCCCTGTGCCTTCTTTTCCCAGCAGTTGTCTTCGGCTGAGAGGAACTACGATGTGGGCAATAGAGAGTTGTTGGCCATTATTGCCGCCTTCAAAGAATGGAGACACCTTCTTCAGGGAGCTGCACAGCAAATAGTCGTCCTGACAGACCATCGTAACCTTGAGTTTATCAGGTCGGCTAAGTGCCTGACTCCTCGCCAGGCTCGCTGGAATCTTTTCTTAAACCAATTTAATTTTATCATCTCTTATAGACCAGGATCGCGCAATGGAAAGGCTGATGCACTCTCTAGGATTTACTCAGCAGAGACACGTCCAATTACTCCTCCTAAGACTATTCTTCCTGACTCTAGATTCCTAGGAGTAATTCATAATCAAGACCTACTTAAGGACATCAAGGAAGCATACCATGCGGATTCCTTTTTGGCACAACCCCCAAGGGACGTAAGTCTTGTCTTTAAGAATGGTGTGTGGATTCAGGGACAACGTCTGTATATTCCTGAAACAGTCAGATTAAGAGTATTGCAACTCATTCACGATTCCAAGATAGCTGGGCATAGAGGAATTCTAAAGACACAGGAATTTCTTTCTCGTTTCTTTTGGTGGCCCACTTGCAGGAAGGATGTTTTGAATTATGTCACTTCATGTGAGGTCTGTGCAAGATGCAAAACACCTCGCTCCTCACCAACTGGTCTGTTACAGCCTCTTCCCACCCCGTCCCGCCCGTGGGGATCCATTTCTATGGACTTCATTGTGGAGTTACCAACCTCTCAGGGGAAGAACACCATTCTAGTGGTGGTTGACCGTCTAACAAAGGCAGCTCATTTTATCCCTTGTGTCGGCTTACCCACTGCAAAACAGACATCAGATTTGATGATTAAAGATGTGTTTCGCTTACATGGAGTACCGGATGAGGTTATTTCGGATCGAGGGGTGCAATTCACTTCTAGGTTTTGGCAAAATTTCTGTGCAGCATTGGACATTAAAGTAAACCTTTCTTCTGCTTTTCATCCCAGACTAATGGACAGACCGAACGAACCAATCAAACCCTGGAGCAGTATCTCCGCTGCTTTATCTGCCACCTACAGGATGATTGGGTGGATCTACTTCCATTAGCTGAGTTCTCGTATAACAACTCTCAGAGTGCCTCCACTAAACAGTCTCCTTTTTACTCTAATCTAGGTTATCATCCTAACATTCTACCACGATTTCCCATAGAAACGCCTTTACCAGCAGTGGCTGAAAGAATCACGTCTTTACAGAAGAATATGGATCTTCTAAAGGAAAATCTGGAATCGGCTCAAGAAAGGTACAAGAAAGCAGCAGATAAATTTCGTAAACCTGCACCAGCTTTCAAGGTAGGAGACTTGGTCTGGCTGTCAACCAGAAATCTTAAGTTAAGGATTCCATCGTCTAAGTTGGGACATAAGTACATTGGACCCTATAAAATCAGTAAAATTATAAGTGCCGTTGCTTGTCGTCTTCAACTGCCCAGAACTATGAGAATCCACCCTGTCTTTCATGTATCCCTACTAAAGGCTGCGACACCCAATACGTTTCCTGGACGTTCCTCTCCTTGCCCTGACCCAGTGCTAGTCGATGGTCAGGAAGAATTTGTGGTGGAAAGGATTTTAGATTCCAGGTTGTATAGAAATCAGTTACAATATCTGATTAAATGGCAGGGCTACCCAGTGGAGGACAACTCATGGGAACCGGTCAATAACGTTAATGCTCCTCGCTTGCTCCGTCAGTTTCATCAGAGGTACCCACACAAGCCTGGTCTGAGGTCATCCGGAGGTTGTCCTTAAGGGGGGAGTAATGTAAGGTTCTATGTATATATTCCTGAAACTCAGTTTGTTCGTCAGCCATTTTACTTTCTGTCTTGCTGCAGCTATCTTGCCCTCAGTCAAAATGGAGTTTCCAGCTTGCATGTTCCCGCCCTGATTCTCTCCTTTGCTTCTTAAGCAGCCACAGCTGAGCAATCAGTGCTTCAGAATCTAGCCTGCAGTGAACCTGTGACTTGACTCCTGTAAGCCTTGGACCTTGTACTCCAGCTATTCCTACTGAGGAACTCTGAAGCACTTGTGGACTCTGAACCCTGCTCTTTGAAAGACCCACGTTTGCATGGACTTACGGTAACAGAGAAGAAGATCCTGAATCTGTATTGGAGAGTGATTGCTGAGCTTGGATTACTCTGGCCTGCTGTGTCTCCTGTTTCTGTGTCTGCAAACTGTGTGACTATTTCTGCCAACTTGTATGAAGTAATACAGGACTTTTCTATATCAAACCTGTGACTCCTGTGTTTTCATCGCACCCAAGCACAAGACGCTATATGAACTGTACTACATACATTACAATTACTGTGAAATATCAATACCCGTTACCCTTGATTTCTGACCTGTTTTCCAGGGTGAAAAACGCTACTTGGTTTACCAAGCTTGACCTCAGGGGGGCTATAACCTTATTCGCATTAAGCACGGGGATGAATGGAAGACGGCATTCAATACCCCTGAAGGGCATTTTGAGTACCTGGTGATGCCCTTTGGGCTCACTAATGCTCCTTCCGTCTTCCAGTCCTTCATGAATGACATTTTCAGGGATTTTGTGGACAAATTTCTGATTGTTTATTTGGATGATATCTTGATTTTTTCTAATGACTGGGACTCTCATGTGAAACATGTTCGAACTGTATTCCAGATTTTGAGAGAGAATGCTCTGTATGTGAAGGGATCAAAGTGTCTTTTTGGCGTACAGAGGATCTCATTTCTGGGATTCATTTTGTCCCCATCTGTTATTGAAATGGACCCGGTCAAGGTTCAGGCCATCTGTGATTGGGTCCAACCTACTTCATTAAAGGCTCTTCAGAGATTTTTGGGTTTTGCCAATTTTTATCGTAAATTTATTGGTAATTTCTCGGTTATTGTTAAACCATTAACTGATTTGACCAGAAAGGGTTCTGATGTGGTGAATTGGCCTCCTGAGGCAGTCTCTGCATTTCAGGAACTTAAGCAGAGATTCACTTCTGCTCCTGTTCTACGGCAGCCTGATGTTTCTCTGCCATTTCAGGTGGAGGTTGATGCCTCTGAAATTGGGGCAGGTGCCGTTTTGTCCCAAAAAGATCCAGAGACCTCTAAAAGTAACCCTTGTGCCTTTTTCTCTCGAAATTTTCTCCTACTGAACGTAATTTAGACGTGGGTAATCGGGAGTTATTGGCCATGAAGTGGGCTTTGAAGAGTGGAGACATTGGCTGGAGGGAGCCAAACATCAGGTGGTGGTCCTTACGGACCATAAGAATCTGGTCTATCTGGAATCTGCCAAGCGACTCAATCCTAGACAGGCCAGGTGGGCCTTGTTTTTCACACGTTTTAATTTGTGGTTTCCTTTCTTCCTGGCACTAAGAATGTTAAGGCGGATGCCCTCTCGAGGAGTTTCCTTGCAGGACTCTCCTGAGTTATCTGATCCTTCTGTTATTTTGAAAGAGGGTGTAGTTCTTTCCGCCATCTCGCCCAATTTGAGACTTGCTCTGGAGGGGTGTCAGGAGGATAGGCCCGACGCTGCCCTGTTGGAAAATTGTTTGTCCCGGATCAGTGGAAAAAGAGTGTGATGTCTGAGATTCATTGTTCCGCATTGGCTGGGCATCCCGGAATTTTTGGTACCAGAGACTTGGTTAGTCGGTCCTTTTGGTGGCCTACCTTGTCTCGTGATGTCAGGGAATTTGTGCAGTCCTGCGGGACTTGCTCTCGCTCCAAGCCTTGCTCTCGCTCTAGTGGTTTGTTGATGCCATTGCCGTGCCCAAGAGACCATGGACCCATATCTCTATGGATTTCATTTCCGACCTTCCTGTTTCTCAGAGAATGACCACCATCTGGGTAATTTGTGATAGGTTTTCCAAAATGATACATCTTGTGCCATTACCTAAGTTGCCTTCCTCCTCTGAATTCGTGCCGTTGTTCCTTCAGCACGTGGTTCGTTTACACGGCATTCCTGAGAACATTGTGTCTGACAGAGGAGTCCAGTTTGTTTCCTGATTTTGGAGGACTTTTTGTTCTAAACTGGGTGTTCAATTGTCTTTCTCCTCGGCATTTCATCCTCAGACCAATAGTCAAACTGAGAGAACAAACCAGACATTGGAGACTTATCTAAGATGTTTGTGTCTGCTGATCAGGATGACTGGGTCTCTTTTTTGCCTTTGGCTGAGTTTGCTCTTAATAATAGGGCTAGCTCTGCCACTTTGATGTCTCCGTTTTTCTGTAATTCTGGGTTTCACCCTCGATTTTCTTCAGGACAGACGGAGGCTTCTGTCTGTCCAGGTGTTGACTCTGTTGTGGAGCGTATGCAACAGATTTGGGACCAGGTAGTGGAGAGGTTGTCCCTCTCTCAGGAGAAGGCCCAGCGGTTTGCTAACCGGCATAGTACTGATGGTCCTCGGTTTAAAGTGGGGGACTTGGTCTGGTTGTCCTCAAAGAATATTCCTATGAGAGTGAGCATCTCCTAAATTTAAGCCTAGGTTCATTGGACCTTATAAGATCATGGAGATTATTAATCCTGTTTCTTTTCGTTTGCTTCTTCCAGGGACATTTAAGATCCATAACGTGTTCCACAAGTCCTTGTTGAAGAGGTTTGTTGAGCCAGTGGTTCCTGCTGCTGTGCCTCCTGACCCTGTTTTGGTTGAGGGCAATCTGGAGTATGTGGTTGAGAAAATATTAGATTCTCGTTTTTCTAGACGGAAACTCCAGTATTTGGTTAAATGGAGAGGTTATGGTCAGGAAGATAATTCTTGGGTGTTTGCTTCGGACATCCATGCTAGGAGACTTATCCGTGCGTATCATAGAACTCATCCTGACCGGCCTGGTTGCTCAGGTGAGGGTTCGGTGACCCCTCCTCAAGGGGGGGGTACTGTTGTGAATGGGTTTGAGATGAGTTCTGAGCAGAGGCTTCCTCTGGTGGTTACAAGCGGTGCTGGTCTGTCCAGTGAAGATTGTGAGGACTGGGAATCAGGTGTTACTGACTGGTCTTATATAAGGGAGTCACCTTCCAATCAGGGTTGCCGGTGATCAATTGTTCTGGTCTGAATCCTTCATTCCTGTTTCCCTTGTAGCCTGCTGTGTCATGTCTGCATCTCCTGCTAACAGATAAGACATTTTCTTCTTTTTGTTTTTGTGCTATATTTTTGCATTTTTGTCCTGCACTTCTGTGGGGGCTGCCCTCTCAGTTTAGTTCAGCCACTTATGTATGTACTTTTGCTTTTTCCAGTTTTTTCAGTGGCTGCTGTTTTGATTTTGTTACACCAGAGAACTAATTTAGGTGGTAGAGGTCGTGTGATCTCAGGTGTTTTTGAAATTAGTGGTGTTGGTGCTTTTCAGGGTTTTCTGGGATTGCAGTAAGTACCCTTCCTGTCCTTTTCTATTTAGTTAGTTTGGGCCCCAGCGTTTGCTCATACTATTTTCTTTCTGTGTCAGTATTTCATCTTGTCTAACCGCCATTACATGTTTGGGGGCTTTCTATTGTCTTTGGGGTTCTGCTCCGGGCAGATAGCTTTCCTATATCTATCTTTAGGTGTAGTTAGTTTCTCAGGCTGTGACGAGGCGTCTAGGACCAACGTAGGAACGCTCCACGGCTGCCTCTAGTTGTGGTGGTTAGTCAGGGTACTGCAATCTCATAGTTTCCAACTGCTCTGGTGTATTGCCTTTTTTTACCTGCACTCCTCAGCTACCAAATCATAACAGTCTCTGTTCTCTTTTTGTATTTGTTCATTTGCTCAGTTCTTGTGATATTTTACTGCTGGGTAGCTGCGTGTTCACACCAGAGATCTGATATAGGTGGTCGAGACCGTGTGGTCTCAGCATTTTTGGATTCAGAAGTGTTGGAGTTTTTCCTAGGGTTTTTCTGGGTTGCAGACAGTATTCTCTCCTGTGCTGCCCTATCTAGACAGTTTTGTTCCCCAGCGTTTGCTCATTCTATTTTCTGTCTGTGTTCGTGTTTTCATCTTGTCTAACCGCCATTATATGTTTGGGGGCTTCCTATTCTTTTGGGGCTCTACTCCGGGGCAGTTAGCTTTCCTCTTTCCATCTTCAGGGGTAGCTAATCTCTCCGGCTGTGACGAGGCGTCTAGGGCACCGTAGGAACGTCCCACAGCTGCTACTAGTTGTGCGGTTAGTTTAGGGGTCTGCAACCTATTAGTTTCCAACCTCTCTGGTGTTTGGCTGCCTTTGCGGCTTTTTGCATCTGCCTCCTCAGCTACCAAAACATAACAGCGATAGCTGTATATAGCGGTTGGGTCGAGGGTTGGCGTTTTAAGGATAGGCGTGATTGTGGCATGTTTGAAAGCAGAAGGGAAGGTACCAGAAGTTATTGATAGGTTGAAGAGGTAGGTTAGGAATGGGATAAGAGTGCTGGTGAGGTTGAGGAGGAGGTGGGATGGGATGGGGTCGAGTGCACAGGTGGTGAGGTGCGATTTGGAGAGAAGACAATTAAGGTCCCCTTCAATGATGTTGGAGAGTGAGGTTATGGGGTTTGGGCATTGGTCTGGTATACAAAAGGGTTGTGGTGGTTGAACAATGAAGACTTGCCTTTGGATCGCCCGCCAGGGCAGTAGGGTACTCGGTAGCAGGCCTCTTCTTAAAGGGGCAGTGTCACAGCGGCAGTGACCCGGTCCGTGGCCCTGGGCGTCCAATGAAAGGGGTACATTTACAAGGAATAATAGAGTTTGTAATAAGGTATTCGTGACGCCACCTGTGGTTTCTGGTCAGAGGTGACCAGCGCTGCAGTGCAGTTTCTCTGGGACTGATGATGATGCAGCAGAGTAGGTAAAGCTCCCCCCAGGCAGATGTAATGTAAGGTAGATGGTAAGGATGTGGTATTTAGCAAGGGATGTAGCAGTGTTGAGTGGGTGTTGCAGGAAGAACTTGAGAAGACACAGTCAAATGCAGTTTCCAAAGCTTTACTCACAGTTCTGCAGGCAGAGCATCCAGGGCACTGGTTACAGATGGTACTGGAGTCGGTCAGCCTGAAAGCACTTTGGAATCTCCTCATTCAGGTGGGATGTGAGGCCTCCTTGCTAGCGCTATTCTCTGAGGTACTTGCTATTGTAAACTCTGTTCAAGTTCCTCTCTCTCTCTGTTACTTAAGTGGAACTTCACTCACATGTCAGACAGCTGTAGCCTGCTTCAGGGATGGCTCCTCTATGGCGTCTCCAGCTCACACGTGCTGCTCTGTAGTCGAGTATTAGTTGGGGCAGAGAACCTGCTGTCTTCTGCCCTCCAGATTCTGCTGCTGGGGCTTTAGTTATCCATTCAGCCTCGGACTCTGGGGTCCAGTTTCTGGCGCTCAGGACTAGGGGTGAGCTCAGCTATAGCTCCTGTCCCCCCAGCTTGTCTCCACATGTCCTTCCTCAACTCTCCTCAGACACTAACTGACTAACTCCTACCCCCGCTAGAATATTCCAGAGAAGCTCCTCTGAAATCAGGTTTTAGATCTCCCCCTTCTGGTCTGGGTAGGAAAAGTGTTGTATGTTGTGTGTTACCTGTTAAGGGGATCCTTCCTTGCTTTCAGGCAGGACATCACCCCACCCTGGAGGGAGGCAAGGTCACTGTGGCAACCGAACTCTGGGGTGCCACACCTTGTTTGGTCAATCTTATTTTTGAAGTGTGTGGCAAAGTCCTCAGCGGAGATGAGAGAGGTTGGAGGGGGCAGTGGTGGGCGGTGGAGGGAGTTAAAAGTTTTGAATAACTGTTTGGGGTTGTAGGATAGGGAAGATGCGAGGGTTGTGAAGTAGGCCTGTTTAGCAGAGGTGAGGGCAGATTTGAAAGCGAGTTTTGCCTGTTTGAATGCAGTGAAGTCGTCTTGCGAATTTGTTTTCTTTCAACTCCGCTCACAACCCTGGACACTTGGAGCTTTTTAGTGGTGTTATTGTGCCAGGATTGTCTATTGATATCTCGCACTCTGCCATGAACGAGAGGGGCGACCTTGTCAATAGGTGATGCGAGAGTGGCATTGTAGAAAGCAGCGGCACTGTCTGTGTCATGGAGTAAGGATATGGATGCCAGTGGTAGAATGGAGTCAGAGAGCGTGTGGGTGTCTAGGTGTGCGAGGTTTCTGCGGGGTGCGCAAGTTGCTGGACATGGGTGACAGATGAGGAGGACAGGGATGAGAAAGTGAGTAGATGGTGGTCGGATAGAGGGAGAGGGGAGGTTGTGAAGTTAGAGAGCAGAGACGGGTGAAGACCAGGTCTAATGTATGTCAGTCTGTGTGGGTGGCTGAGGTGGACCACTGAGTAAGTCCAAAAGATGAAGTAAAGGACAGGAGTTTGGAGGCTGCTGACTGAAAGGTAGCAGTGGGGATGTTGAAGTCGCCCATGATGATAGTGGGAATGTCAGTGGAGAGAAAGTGAAGAAGCCAGGTAGAGAATTGGTCAACAAAGGCAGTAATCGGGCTCGGAGGTCCGTACAATCATTTTTGTCCAAAGCCATTTTCATTATTTTTATTTTTTTTTATTTTGAACCACAGTTCAGATGCAATGTCTGATTTTCATTAGATGATATTGAAAACTATTTTTGTCAGTCTCAAGTAATATCACTGACCATTGTGGGTTTTTCTTACTTTAACAGAAGGTAACAACAATTGTGTTCATGTGCGTAGAAAGGTTGGAGTCCAGGAACACCATGAGTCCAGGAGCAAGTCCAAAACAAGATCTTAAGTTCTATTCAGACAGCTGCTCACTAGTTTATAAAAGTTAAAAATAAAAAAAGCCGTTGGCCAAAAATGTTGCAAAATGCACTCCAGGAATGATCGTATCACCACTAAAAAAGACTACTGAGGAAAACAGGCATTTACTGAAGCGTCTTCCTGCTGAAAAACTTGGGGATATCACACATGTCATATGCACATACCCTTAGGATCTGCTGCAATAAAGTGGCATGCACTTTAAAAATAACTTTTCATATGAACAGCAAAAACAGATTTACCAGAGAAATTAAATAGAAAGAGTTTTCAAGCATTTTTTCTGGATGATTTTGGAGAGAGTCTGCTCAATTTTCTCAAAACCTCCTTTTGAATTTATTCTATGGTGTGTTCAGACTGAGTTTGAACATAGCAAAAATGCTCTGAATTAGCACACCATAGGGGCAGGTTCACACTGCATCTTTTCCGCTGTTTAAAAATGACAATTTTTCAAGCAGAAGACACTTAAGGAAACTTTCCTTTTCTCTGGTATTTTGTAAACCTGAAGCGTCTGTTTTTTTTCACATCTTTTGAAAGTTTTTTGAGAGAATTTTCTACTTTTTTGGGGGGCCACCAGTCTTTATAACAACTCTTAATAGGAATCTTTCAGTAGTTTTTGGTATATAATCTGTGAACACTATGTTGAAGATGAAGAGACCCTGATTCCAGGGAACGTTCACTTACTGGGCTGTGTTTTGTTGCTTCAATACAATCAGCATTTTATCGGCAGGAGAATATTAATACAGGACAGCTGGTCTTGTGCATCCTAGTGCAATCACACCCCCATCACTGATTTGCTGCTCTCTGTCACTATACAATGTACACAGAAAGGTGCTAATCGGGTGTAGGCAGGGTTACACAGGGATCAACACCTGAGCTCTGCTAGATCTACAGCAGAGAAAACTGTGATTCTCGTATCACAACTGCTGCACCCAGTAAACTAAGGGATACATCGCTGGAATCAGGGTATCTGTCCTTACTTTTTGCTGCTGTCAAATTACATAGAAAACAAGCAGCTGACAGATTCGCTTTAAATATTTTTGGAGAACATTTTCAAGGGTTTTCTTGACATTTCTTAAAAATTATTAAGCAATGAAGAAAAATGCTAGCATTTTTTACGAAAGAAAACCTAAAAAAAAATCACAAAAAAACACCCAGTCATCTTCCGAGCATAATTTTAGTCTTATATTGACTTGTACTGAGCTTCTGCCTAGTGGAAAAGACCTGAAGAATACACATATTACATCTTTAAGCACTTGACGTCTCTTGAAATCCTGAGGTTTTAAACGAAGCTCAGAAGACTGCACATATGAAAATAAAGATGTTTTTATATAAAAAAAGTATTATGTTAATTGTTTTTTACCTTTTTTGTGATTTTTGAACCAAAAAAATGTCAGAAAAAGATGCAGTGCTCACTCTCATGTTTTTTTTCAGTTTTTGGAGTTAAAACTCTCCAAAGACCTAAAGTTCTTCTCGAAAACTGACTTAAGTGTAAACGTAGCCTCTGGGTATGTTCACACTTCATCTTTTTCCAGTGGTCAAAAAATGCTTTTAAAGCAGAATACACTTCAGGAATCATTTTCTCTGGAGTTTTGTAAACCTTAGGCATCTCTTTTTCTAGCTCTCTTCAGTGGTTTTTTTCTACGTCTTTTTCCTCATATTTTATTAACTATTTTTAAATCCTTTAAATAAATAAAAAAAATTGCGTTTTTTTATGCAAAAATACTGACAAATTGCTCAAAAAGATGCCCTGTGTCTTCCAGGTATCTTTACAGCCTTCCCATTTTCTTCTAATGTAATGTATTGAGTGTCTAGAAGACCCCAATACATTAAAAAGCACTAGAAGATTGTACATGGCAGCTTTGATTGCAACATTCATGGGGTAATGGCGAAAACTTGAAATTTCTCTGATCTCTGCCGATAAAGAGTACATTGTGGAACGTGAATTACTCCCACCCATGACACATGTTCATTCATCATGAGGTGTTATCAATTTAAGAGAATGTGTCCCAGAAACAGATCACTTTAAGGTCGGGATCACACATGCGAGAAACTCGCACGATTCTCGTGCAAGTCTCACGCATGAACACCCGGCACTTTAGCCGGCACTCGGACCGGAGTGTGCGGCTGCATAGAAATAGTTTCTTGCATGTGTGATCCCTGCCTAAATGTGTACAACCCTTAACACTAACATCAACTCACTTAAAATGTAAAATCTATATTTTATGTTTATAGCTTATTTTTGTGTAGTTCTGACATTTATGTGGCCATTGACTGTAAGACACATTCAACATATAAAGAGATGATCTACGTAGTGAGAATAGAAGCGTTGATATCTTTATAATTCATTGATAAATTACTTGTATTCTCAACACTTGAAGCAGTGAAGACCAGAACATTTTTGAGATATTATATATAGTTAAAAGGATAAAAAAAAAGTTGTTCTTACCCATGTTGACAAAACTCATGACTGTATCAGCCTCGCTGATGACTGCTCCCAGTGGAGGGCTTTGGGTGCTTAGAGTAGTGAACAGTGGCCTTGATACCCCTTGCCCTCCATCATCTTCTTCTTCACTGCACATAGCATGATAAAGATCCAACATAAACAACGGTGCTGATGATGGGAACTGGCCACCATTTGCAGGTCTGGGTCTTCCAGGCAACCCCAAGATGGATAATATCTCTCTCTGCATCTCACGCTTCTCTCTACCACTTAATTTCCTCTGGATGAAACTTGATCTCAGATGATTTTTGACAAAACTTCCATTACCAAAATGGCACAAAAATCCAGTAATACATAGCATGGTCGATATATAATGTAGAACCCCGGGCATCTTAGCAGATAAAAGAACTGTCAATTATATAAAATAAAAAATATATTACCATCCCGGAATCCAGAGGGAACTGTTCAAGTCTACGATCTGAAGTCTTCTCTTCGGTTTTGCCGTCTGGATATTTCTTATATATTATTCCCACTATATTTCTAGGCACAGGAAATCCACAAGTGCTGGATCTGAACTTTCCTCTGGTAACAGGTAAATCTTGCTTGTATATCTAAGACCAGAGGGAATTCCTGGCAGAGCTGGCTTTCATTTCCTTGAGTGATTGCTAGTTCTTATGCCTCCTGCCTTTTCCAAGCAGACTAGCAGAAACCTTCTCCTGCAATGTGCTCTAGAGGTCTCCAGCTCTCACTATTTGCTCTGTAACTTGGCAAATTATATTATAGGTGTTAACTTGTAATCTACCCAGGGAATGATTGGCTAAGCATTTGGTCAACATGTTTTTTCATTTGAGATGAGACCAAATTTTTTCCTAGGTGCACGCATCTTGTGCGAAAAAGTTATTGCTGGAAATCATCCCTCCTTTTGATAATTTTGTACATTTTCTCCAAGAAGAATGAGAAATAAATGACATACTGTAATACACATATAGCAAAAGTAAAATCAATTCTACTGGATTATTTTTCATATATTTTTAATAATTATCTGTCAATTAGGTGTTTATTTTCCAGTTTAATATTTATTACAAAGTATCAAGCTTCCTTTCTCTATGGTAAGGATCACTGAAGAAGCATGCACCTAAAAAGTCACTCGTTAACTTGCGACACTTGCAATCAGCCTTCATTGCAAATTAGGTTTATTTGCAAAATGTAAAAACTTTCTGCTGTTTTCAATAAACAAGAATAATCAAAAGAGTTCAACACAACTAAAATACAAGTGGTTTCTGCAAATTCAACAAAAATTGCCGCTTTCAGTGACTACTGCAGTTTCAGAATTATTCCACCCCTTCTTGAAAAGCGTATTTATTACTTAGTAGAATACCCATTGGCTAATATGACTTGCTGCAAATGTGATGCATAGTGAGGCACCAGCTTCTGGCAATGTTCCAGAGAAATCTTAGCCCTTTCCTAATGGGTGCTGGCCTCAATTTCATGAATATTCTTGTGTTTGCTTGCTAAACTACTTCTTCAAATCCCACCAAAGATTTTCTATGAAATTTAAATCAGGCAACTCTACAATCTTCCAAAGCTTCACCTGAAACTCTTCTGAGCCTTTAGCTTTCTTCCGGAAGGCATAACATTTTCCATAGGATTTCTTAGTACTTGATCAAATCCATATTGCCTTTAAAACACAGCAGGCTTCCAGTGCCAGAGGAAGCAATGCTGCCCAGAGCATCACAGGGTCTTCACCATGCTTCACTTTAGGCAGGGTGTCCTTTTCAACATATGTTTGTTGGTCCAATAGCCCAAAAAGTTCCAGTTTTGTTTCATCGGTCAAAAGAACAGAATCATAAAACTTCTGAGTTTAATTTATATGGTTTTGAGTTTATTGGAGATGACTTTGCTTGTGCATTTGCACCAGTAGAGGTGTATGTATTGGAGACCTTCAATGTTTAGTAAGCACTTTACTGTGCGTGCTGAACCATCAGTGCCTGTTGCCAACATATCTTTCTTCAGCTCTTTTGCAGCCACTCCAGGGTTTTTCACCACCTGCTTCCTAAGTAATCTGATGGGAGCTGGTGATAGTTAACTCTTTGTGTCATGTCTAGGTAGTGTAGCTAGTGCTTCTTTGAATATGCGAACTATGTTTCCCACCGTATCTCTTGGTACATTATTATCTTTACTATCTCTTTATATGCTTTTCCATTTTTATTTAAGGCAATCTTTTAATTTAAAATATTGGATCACTATCTTTACTTAGCCATATTTCACAAATGTAGTCAAATGTCCAATTCATCAAATGTCTAGCCAATCCAGCCATTTGATGTGGTTTTTATTTCTCATGATTGGTTAGTCTCTTGATTAGTTGCATAAGGCAGCATCTGATTTTCAAACGTTTGCTCTTATGATTGATTTTATTTAGGGGAGGAATAATTTTGAGACTGCAGAGGTTATTAAAAATGTCATTGTCTGCTAAAATTGGAGAAACTTCTTGTTCTATTAGTTGTGTTGAGGTATTTAAAGAGCACCTATCACCAAAAAAATTAAAAATAATTATATGTTTGTTTTTAGTTACTTTAGATAAATACTGACTTTTAAAATGGTCAGTATCTATGTAAAAACTTGTTTTTTTGCACCTATTTTTCAATGGAAGTGCACTGCCATCTTGTGGATGGCACAGCTTCTTGCTTATCCCTCTGCATCATGCATGCTTCTAATGCGCATGCTCAGACAGAGAGATCAGAAGCACGCTGCTCCCGGGAAAATACTGCTAATTTATTAGAAGACTTTTCCATGCCTGCCTGCAACTTCACTTTCTACCATTGTCACACTTGTCTATGTTTTATAGGAGTGAAAACGCTCTGATCAAAGCAAAGACCAGTGTGACAGTGATAGACAGAGAAGCCAGTGGGACAACTGTAATATACTTAGCGCTAGTGAGGGGCAGGGTAGCAGCGGTGATTGGTCATCAAATAAAGTGCAGCAAAGTCCCTGGGAGCCGCGCGTGTGAGTACACTTCTTGGTCTTTCTCTCCTCTTTAAAAGGAACCTGTCACCAGTTTTGGTCAATATAAGTTACGGCCACCGCCTTTAATGGCTGATATACAGCATTCTATAATGCTGTATATCTGCCCCCAACCTGACCTGGAAGAACTGAAAAATAACTTTTATTATACTCACCTGCGGGGCGGTCTGGTCCGAGGGATGTCACTCTTCTAGGTCCATCGCCTCGCATCTTCTTATGATCGCCGTCCTCCTGCTTGGTTCATGTGAATGACGCATCCCTGCATCATCCACACGTTCTGCTCGGCATCGCGCTCCTACGCAGGTGTATGTCTCTGACCTGATTAGGGCAGAGCAAAGTACTGCAGTGCGCAGGTGTTGGGAAAGGTCAAAAAGCCCGGCACCTGCGCACTGCAGTACTTTGCTCTGTCTTCAACAGGTCAGAGAAGTACGCCTGTGCAGGAGACCGATGCCGGGGAGACTGTGTGGATGATGCAGGGGCATGTCATCAACACGAACCAAGAAGGAGGGCAGCTTTGCAAGAAGATGGGAGGCGCCGGACCAAGAAGAGTAAGACGTGTCCGACCGGACCACCCCGTAGGTGATTATAATAAAAGTTATTTTTCTTCTCTTACAGGTCAGGTTGGGGGCAGATATACAGCATTATAGAATGTTGTATATCAGCACTGAAAGGTGATGGCCGTATCCTACATCGGCCAAAACTGGTGACAGGTTCCCTTTAAGTAGTAAGGTCTCGCAAGTTATTGCATTATCTCACTGTTTAGTGAGGAGAGAGAAAATAAGTGTTAATATATTAAAATAAAAAAGGGAGGAGTATTTTTTGTGATATGTTCTCTTTAATTTGTTCTTGTCTGAATGGTTTATTACAAACATCTGAAAGTTTGTAAATTTTGCTAATATACCTATTAGGGATAAGTTCAAGGGTATAGCATGGGATTCCAGACTCTGAAGCAATGCAAATACTTTGGGTCCCATAACCTGTGGACCATTAGAATCCCTGAGTCCATCCTCCTGCCCAGTATGGAACCGCTTATCCCCTAATCACATGTATTGAAATTTAAGTACCATAAATAGTGATGTAATTATAGCTCTCTATTTGACCTAGTTATTATTGTATGCTTTGTTAAAATATGACCTAACATTTTTCATTTTTAAAATACTAAATTATACATTGTTATGTTTTCTTTACTTTTACAGTACAGACCAAAAATTTGGACACACCTTCTCATTCAATGATTTTTCTGTATTTTCATGACTATGAAAATTGTAGAATCACACTGAAGGCATCAAAACTATGAAGTAACACATGTGGAATTATACATTACACTTTACAAAAAAGTGTGAAACAACTGAAAATATGTCTTATATTCTAGGTTTTTCAAAGTAGCCACCTTTTGCTTTGATTACTGCTTTGCACGCAGAAAAGGTGAACGGATGGACTCTACATGCCTGGTTCCCACCGTGAAGCATGGAGGAGGTGGTGTGATTGTGTGGGGGTGCTTTGCTGGTGACACTGTTGGGGATTTATTCAAAATTGAAGGCATAGTGAACCAGCATGGCTACCACAGCATCTTTCAGCGGCATGCTATTCCATCCAGTTTGTGTTTAGTTGGACCATCATTTATTTTTCAACAGGACAATGACCCAAACACACCTCCAGGCGGTGTAAGGGCTATTTGACCAAGAAGGAGAGTGATGGGGTGCTACGCAAGATGACCTGGCCTCCACAGTCACCCGACCTGAACCTAATCGAGATGGTTTGGGGTGAGCTGGACCGCTCACCGCTTCAATTTTCCAACATGTTTTATTGATTTAAAGAGTATTACATTACAATATATTCATATAAATCATTAAAGTTACAAGCTTGTTTGACAGGTGTGAAACTCAAGATAATGATTTAAGGAACAAAACTACGAAGTAGGTCATACAAAATTGAAGATAATAAGCTTGTAAACTGTTGTTTAGAAGGTACAATACTCTTAAATGTCCCCCCACCTACCTCCACCCTCCCACCCCCCCAACATATAAATCCCTGAAACATTCCCGCATTCGATTAGCAATCAACAAGCTTAAGGAATAGGATCATGTCCACTAATTTTCTGAAGAAGATACCACTGAGTGTTTTCAAACTGTGTCCTTAGTTTGTCCCTAGTGTCTTGAGATAATGAAGGGATAAATAATGACCATGTGCTTAGAAATTTCCCGGTCAATTTCTCTTTATTTGTCAAAGTATCTAGCCAGTCCATTCGAAAGATATACGTTAATTTAGAGTATATGAGAGACTTGGGTGGTGGCAAAGGATCTAGCCAGTGTTGTAATATACTTTTCCTGGTAGCTGAGGCCCATATTATCAACATGGCCTTAACATGCTTGGGGAATTTGTTTTGAGAACTGTCTATAATGTTAAATATTGCCCATTGCGGAGTCAGAGGAAACACTATCCCGCCAAGATTCTGTAGTTCGGCATGGATAGATTGCCACAATTTCTGCACTTTGGGACATCCCCACATGTGATGAAGTAGGTCTGTGTTTCTTGTCCCACATTTGGAACACACCGCTTCAATTTTGAATAAATCCCCAACAGTGTCACCAGCAAAGCAACCCGCACCATCACACCACCTCCTCCATGTTTCACGGTGGGTACCAGGCATGTAGATTCCATCCGTTCACTTTTTCTGCGTGCAAAGCAGTAATCAAAGCAAAAGGTGGCTATTTTGAAGAACCTAGAATATAAGACATATTTTCAGTTGTTTCACACTTTTTTGTAAAGTGTAATGTATAATTCCATATGTGTTAATTCATAGTTTTGATGCCTTCAGTGTGATTCTACAATTTTCATAGTCATGAAAATACAGAAAAATCATTGATTGAGAAGGTGTGTCCAAACTTTTGGTCTGTACTGTACATTTTACACATACAGTGGCATGGTTCTCCTTTTTGGGCTGTGCATTTAGTTTATATAGCTGCTCTACCTGCATCTATTGAGGCCGGCTTACACGTAGAGAGGTTTTACTTTAGAGATTGGACCATCCTGATTAGGTACAGCTTGTCACAGTGTGGGCTTATATGCTTTATTATCAAAACAGTGTAAACTAAGTACCCTATGCTATTTATATGTATTATTACTATTTATTTATTTACTTACTGCAGGGTATTTGTTCACTTTTTTAATTCTAGGTTATGTTAGTTAATGGCCATAGTGTGAATGTGCACCTACGCATTACACTTATATCAACATGTGTTCCAGCTCATTTCTTTGTTGTTGTTTTTTTTTATTACATTTTTGTGTAACTATGTTATTACCTTAGCCTGAAACGTAACCATAGCAGTATCACTAACGCTAGGCCTAACAATAACGCTATGTGAACAATGGTGCAGCGGTCTCAAGGGGCGCCAAAGGAATAATGGACAATTTAATAAATGTTAGCCAATACTTTATTCTTCCTCCAATACCACTGCCACAACGCGTTTCAACGGTCCAAACCGTCTTCATCAGGAGGAAGAATAAAGTTTGGCTAACATTTATTAAATTGTCCATTATTCCTTTGGCGCCCCTTGAGACCGCTGCACCATTGTTCACATGCGAAAAGTCTCCATACGGAGTTAACAGCGGCAGGAGCAGCCTGGTTTATTTGGATGTATCGAGTACCTCTGGTTTACAGCCACCGGGTTAATAACTGAGGACCTATGGTGACGTGTCATCCGGTCGAGTGGGTTTGTGTGACCATCAGAGGAACACGGAGGCTTGATGCTAACACCGATGGGACGACATCACAAATAGAGAGAGGTGACCCGGAGTCTCATTAATCACATGCTTAATCTTGGTTGTGTAGATGCACACAACCATTACAGGTGAGTGCATTGGCATTATTTTTAAAAAATTAGCCCTGTGAGTCTACACATGCGCCCTTTTTCTTTTCTTGTTTAACAATAACGCTAGTCTTATCCTTAATGTGTGGTTCCACCCAGCAAGACAAATGGGTGTGTGTGCTGTCTAGCAAATTTTCTGGAGTAATCCGCTTGCTGCTTCAGCCTACGGGGCAGCACAGCACACTACTTAAACTCCCAGTATTCTGTTGGGAATTGCCAGATATTGTTTCTCGATAACTCTTTGATCTAAAGTGCTAGTTGGATTCCCGGATTCTTACAAGTGGTTTATAGAGGGTTAATAATACATAGGAATCACTGGATTTTATCTGTTTTTATACACCCTAAAATCTTGTTTGCTTTTACAGCTGCAGCCTGACATTGAGTATTGCTGCTCAGTTTACTTCTAACCAGAATACCCAAGTCCTCTTGTTCTGTAGTCTCAAGTATAATTCAATCTAATGTGCATGCAGCGATATCATTATTCCGGCTTAGATGCATTACTCTACATTTATCAGCATTAAACCCCATTTGCCAATGCAGGCATCTTATATACAGTATATTGTTCTATACTATTATACTGTCAAGCTCAGTTTTTATCATCCTACAAAGTTTTGTGTCATCAGCAAAGACTGACAAATGACTTCCAATCACATTCACAGGATCATTAATATAGAGATTAAAAAGAATGGGCCCTAATACTGATCCTGCAACTCTTTTTTTAAATCAGATTAATTTTTATTAAAATATAACAATATAAAACAGATATTACACATCCATTATACTTTCACATTTTACACTTTTAAGGTAAATTCCCCTCCCTTCACACCCACTCGAGACCATACCAGAAGCAAACAAAATTCCGTCCATCATTAACAATGTCAAACAATATTTCAATTCAACATAAATCCAACATTACAAAGTCATACACTGGTACATCAAGACTAATTCCGAGCTAAAGAACCAAAAACACCCACAAGGAGGACAAAGTAAGTGTATAATCCAAAATACTTTATTTTATTAATATACAACAATAACAGTAATATTAGTGGAAATGGGGAATACCCAAAACACAGTGCTTGTATAATACCGGCCTTATAATAAAAAGTCCAATCAATGCAATAATCCCAAAATATTTAAACCAAATAGGTAGGCATAAAAGGTAAAGGATTAAAAATTAATATATATCAAAAAATAGCAGTCCCAAATATGTAGCTAAAAGAAGGGGGGGGGAATTCAAAAGTCTAATTTATCCTACAACGGTATGTGTAAACACCATCATAGAAAAAAAAGTGTAATATATACACCTACAGCCTTGTGTAAGATTTGAATTCAATTATACAAAATCAAATAAAGAAAAAGGTGTCACCATATTACATAGAAAGTGCTTGTGCTATGTGCAAAAATATATATACACTGCTCAAAAAAATAAAGGGAACACAAATAACACATCCTAGATCTAAATGATTGAAATATTCGTACTGAATACTTTGTTGTGTACAAAGTTGAATGTGCTGACAACAAATTACGCAAAATCATCAATGGAAATCAAATTTTTGAACCAATGGAGGCCTGGATTTGGAGAGACCCCCAAAATGAAAGGGGAAACAAGTCTAAATGAAAATCAAACCAAGACAAAATTAAAGTGGAAACAAGTCAAAATGATGCTCAGTATTGTGTGTGGACTCCACGTGCCTGTATGACCTCCCTACAATGCCTGGGCATGCTCCTGATGAGGTTGCGGATGTTCTCCTGAGGGATCTCCTCCCAAACCTGGACTCCAGCATCCGTCAACTCCTGGACAGTCTGTGGTGCAACGTGACGTTGGTGGATGAAGCGAGACATGTTGTCCCAGATGTGCTCAATTGGATTCGGGTCTGGGGAACGGGCAGGCCAGTCCATAGCTTCAATGCCTTCATCTTGCAGGAACTGCTGACACACTCAAGCCACATGAGGTCTGGATTGTCCTGCATTAGGAGGAACCCAGGGCCTACCGCACCAGCATATGGTCTCACAAGGGGTCTGAGGATCTCATCTTGGTACCTAATGGCAGTCAGGCTACCTCTGGCGAGCACATGGAGAGCTATGTGGCCCTCCAAAGAAATGCCGACCCACACCATTACTGACTCACTGCCAAACCGGTCATGCTGAAGGATGTTGCAGGCAGCAAGCTCACACTCAGCACATGTGACAGACTTGACAGTTTCTGGAGACGCCATGGAGAGTGATCTGCTGCCTGCAAGATCCTTCAGCATGACCGGTTTGGCAGTGGTCAGTAATGGTGTGGGGTGGCATTTCTTTGGAGGGCCAAACAGCCCTCCATGTGCTCGCCAGACGTAGCCTGACTGCCATTAGGTACTGAGATGAGATCCTCAGACCCTTGTGAGACCATATGCTGGTGCGGTTGGCCCTGGGATCCTCCTAATGCAGGACAATGCCAGACCTCATGTGGCTGGAGTGTGTCAGCAGTTCCTGCAAGATGAAGGCATTGAAGCTATGGACTGGCCTGCCCGTCCCCTAGACCTGAATCCGATTGAGCACATTTGGGACAGCATGTCTCGCTTCATCCACCAACGTCACATTGCACCACAGACTGTCCAGGAGTTGACGGATGCTTTAGTCCAGGTCTGGGAGGAGATCCCTCAGGAGAACATCCGCAACCTCATCAGGAGCATGCCCAGGCATTGTAGGGAGGTCATACAGGCATGTGAAGGCCACCCACAATACTGAGCATCATTTTGACTTGTTTCCACTTTAATTTTGTCTTGGTTTGATTTTCATTTAGGCTTGTTTCCCTTTCATTTTGGGGGTCTCTCCAAATCCAGGCCTCGATTGGTTCAAAAATTTGATTTCCATTGATGATTTTTGTGTGATTTGTCAACTTTGTATAGAACAAAGTATTCAATGAGAATATTTCATTCATTTAGATCTAGGTAGTGTTATTTGAGTGTTCCCTTTATTTTATGAGCAGTGTATATATCATATATACTAGGCACAATAAAGTGACAATGTGCATGAACATAAGCATAAAAATATCTAATAAAAAACCACTTCACTAAAAGTAGATCAATAAATATTCACAACGTGAACGTGCACAAAAAACAAGGGATATAGTATACTTGTATAAGGCCCAAGAGGGCAAACTGTAGGGAAATCAAAGACACTACGGTGAGAGAAAAAAGTGGACTGTACCTTTAAATGGCGCCGGTCTCAAATACCGCACAACCCCAATGAGCATTTCGGAATAAGAATTCCTTCGTCAGGGGAATTCTTATTCCGAAACGCAAGTCGGCGTTGTGCAGTATTTGAGACCGGCAGTATTTAAAGGTACAGTTCACCTTTAACTCTCACTGTAGCTGCTTTGATTTCCCTACTTTCTATGTAATATGGTGACACCTTTTTCTTTATTTGATTTTGTATACTGTAATTGAATTCAAATCTTACACAAGGCTGTAGGTGTATATATTACACTTTTTTTTTTTCTTTGATGGTGTTTACACATACCGTTGCGGGATAAATTAGACTTATTGAATCCCCCCCCTTCTTTTAGCTACATATTTGGGACTGCTATTTTTTGCTGTATATTAATTTTTAATCCTTTACCTTTTATGCCTACCTATTTGGTTTAAATATTTTGGAATTATTGTATTGATTGTAATTTTTATTATAAGGCCGGTATTATACAAGCACTGTGTTTTGGGTATTCCCCCATTGCCACTAATATTACTGTTATTGTTGTATATTAATAAAATAAAGTATTTTGGATTATACACTTAGTTTGTCCTCCTTGTGGGTGGTTTTGGCTCTTCTGTCTTTTGGGTGTTTTTTCACCTTTTTGTGAGCACTGGTGATTTTGGAAAAATTTACTATTATATTATATTTTGATTTCCCTTGAATATATTATTATTTTTCGTTGGTGCTCAAATATTGTTTAAGAATTCCTATCTAACCATGGCTGCCACCGTTTATGAAATAGATCTAGCTTATTTCTCTTAGGGTATGTGCACAAGTTGCAGATTTGCCTGCAGAATTTTCTGCACAGAATCTGCACCTCTTGGCAGAAAACGCAGATGCGGATTTGATGCGTTTCGGATGCGGCTTTTCATGCGTTTTTTTCATGTGGATTTGTATGCATTTTTGTAAGCTAAATAAAGATATGTTATTTAACAAAAAAAAAAAGATTTGTGATGTCATTTCTTGTCCACACTCCTCTTTTACATTATATATATATAAAAAAAATAAAATAAAAAAATAAAGATTAGATTAGATTAGATTACATTTGTCCAACACACACTCCATTACATAGTATCAGAAAGCAACACCGCACTCGTTTTCAAATATGCTTCAAGTGAAAGTTTTTATTCAAACAGTGCAGAGATGACGATAGTGTTTAAGCGACAAGTAATTTAACGTTTCGGCCACTGCCTGGCCTTGATCACAATATCGCCTTCAAATGCAATATCCCAAGATGGGGGCTTTGGTATTCTTAATGAGATCAATATAAGGCGAGGAGAATAGTCCCCAGGTTGAAGTGCAGGCAGATTGTTCAAATGTTCGTGCCTGTCTACTTAGGGGATGCACAGGTCCTAGAATGGTGTAGGGAGCGCTCAGATATATGTGGTTATGTCTGCACAGACACAGGCGTTTTCTTGTTTGCACTATGGGCTTAAGTAAGCTCTAAGGCAGAGTAGGAACGTTTGCTCAGTTGTGTTTTGTATATATAGAGAGGTTGCGCTCCTTTGGAGTTATGTGGCGTCCTGAGTCCTAGGTGGAAGCAGTAGCGTTGGTGGTGAAGTGGGAGTGCTGGTACACCAGTGCCTAAGCAGGAAAGGCCAGCACTTCCACTTCACCACCAACGCTACTGCTTCCACCTAGGACACAGGACGCCACATAACTCCAAAAGAGCGCAACCTCTCTATATATACAAAACACAACTGAGCAAACGTTCCTACTCTGCCTTAGAGCTTACTTAAGCCCATAGTGCAAACAAGAAAACGCCTGTGTCTGTGCAGACATAACCACATATATCTGAGCGCTCCCTACACCATTCTAGGACTTGTGCATCCCCTAAGTAGACAGGCACGAACATTTGAACAATCTGCCTGCACTTCAACCTGGGGACTATTCTCCTCGCCTTATATTGATCTCATTAAGAATACTAAAACCCCCATTTTGGGATATTGCATTTGAAGGCGATATTGTGATCAAGGCCAGGCAGTGGCCGAAACGTTAAATTACTTGTCGCTTAAACACTATCGTCATCTCTGCACTGCACTGTTTGAATAAAAACTTTCACTTGAAGCATATTTGAAAACGAGTGCGGTGTTGCTTTCTGATACTATGTTTGTGGGATTTCCCATCCCATTCACCAGCACCAGTTACTGTGAAGTTGAGTGCTAGCCTTTTTTCTCATATACACACTCCATTACACACACAGATAGATAGATAGATAGATAGATAGATAGATAGATAGATAGATAGATAGATCCCGTATCTATCTATCTATCTATCTATCTATCTATCTATTTATAGATCTATCCCATATCTATCTATCTATCTATAGATCTATCCCATATCTATCTATCTATCTATCTATAATCTATCTATTATCTATGTTCTGCCTTCCTCCATGTATAGTGCTGTGTGGATTCCAGCATACAGCTAAACCTTTCATCCACTTACCAGTAAAAAGACTTTGTGGATTCTTAAGGCTATATTTATTGAGATGATAATGTGAACTTGGTAACAGTGAATGATGACAATGGACAATAATGATGATATGGACGATATGGAGCGGGACGAGATGAGCGGTAAAAACTACAAGGAAATAACATAACTTATATCAATACTGGCACATTACACAACAACAGCAATAATACAGGGTGCTATTACATCAGTAACAGGAGTATTACAGAGGTTGCACAATACAACACATAAATGCAGTTAAGAGGGATATCTAAAGCAAACTTAGGCTGCCAGCATTGCACTACCCTAAACAGAAATGCATCTATCTACATGCAGTGCAAAGAGCATTATAACTAGCTGGAAGATACATTGCACCATATACCTCACTCATAAGACTCTGCGTGGTGGTCGCATAATGGCTAGCAAGTACAGATACCTTGCACAAACACATAACTGTATTAACTCTTGCCGGAATCCGCTTGACAGGAGCAGTGATTTGTAGGAAGAGCCAGGAAGATGTGTGTGTAAACTCAGAGATCCGGGGGGAAATGGCTACAAGTTCTCTAGCCTGGGAAAACTGAAGGGGCGGTTCTAATCAGAACAAGCTGTTAAAGAGAGAGGCTCCTTAATCCAGGAACATGAAAAAAGGGGACAACTAATGACATCTAATGGTCATAACTGGTACAGCACTTATGAAAATACTTGCTGCACACACATGGGCAGAACGCTCCCCGCTTGGCATCAACGGATGCCACTATTGGTTCTTTTGGGGACAATATCAATGCAAGTTCAGTAACTGGCCTGAGGAACAGTTTGTTCTCCCCAAGTTTGCACACTCTGACCTCTACTTTGCGCACTTTCCTGTCCTTGCTGGGAAAGGGCTTGGTGACTAGGCCGAGTGGCCACTCGTTTCGATGCGACTGACTGTCTTTGATGAGTACAACATCGCCGGATTGGATGTTTGGGTGGTCTTTTTGACACTTTGTCCTAGTTTGCAGAGTGGAGAGGTATTGCTTCTTCCATCTGTCCCAGAAGACATTGGACACGCTTTGTACTGGCCTCCATTGTCGTCTGCAGAGGCCTTTGTCTATTTCTCTGGGGTAGGTTTCCCTTTGTACAACACGAAGTATTGTAACCTTGGCTCTTTCCAGGTTGGGAGCGGCAAACGCATGCTTGCAGTGATGCCTACCTTTACAAGATCTCTGGCTTGCAGGTAATGCTGACTTGTAGGACTGGGCCACATGAAGTAGACAAGCGATGGCTCGAACAAGAGACTTCCAGGTTGAGAACCTGCGGAACCGATGAAATTCCAGGTGATGACTTGAAATCACTGTATGCAGAGCAGACACTTGAGGATGGAGCTCTTCGTCGGCATCTGGATCCACTGGTTCGAATGTATCAGGCCTGCCAATGTGGGGCATCGAACAGTACAAGGAAGCAGGGCCTGTGATCCATGTAGTGTCCTTAAGATGACTTGGAGCAACAGATCTAGTCGCATGATCTTCAGGATTGTTGTGAGTTGCTACATAGTGCCACTGATTAGGGCAGGTGGATCTTCTTATCCTCAGTACCCGGTTGCTGACGTAGACATAAAATTGTCGCGTTTCATTGCAGATGTATCCCAGTACCACCTTGCTATCGGTGTAGAACTCTGCATCTTTGGTCTCCAGATTCATGGCATCTGAGACAAGCTCGGCCAACTCAACTGCGAGGACAGCAGCGCAGAGTTCCAGTCTGGGTATCATGTGTTCGCAGAATGGTGCCAGTTTAGTCCAGCTCATCACAAACCCGATGTGGCTCTGTTCCTTTACATCTATGGTTTTGAGGTACGCCACTGCTGCAATCACTTTGACTCATGCATCACAGAGATACAAAGTCTTTGTGTCTTGACTTCTGTGGATGGCGCAGGTGCATACTGTCGTTTCACACGAAGGTCGGTCAAGGCCTCGAGAGACCTCCTCCACTGTGCCCACAGGTCTGCTTTTTCTGCTGGAAGTGGATCGCCCCAATCAGACGTGTCTTGTGTGAAGTCTCTTAGCATCATTTTTCCTTGGATAGTTACTGGAGCTACGCTTCTCAGGAGGTCGTATAGACTATTCACGAAAGAGAGAACTCCTCTGCACGTGAAGGGTTTCTCGTCTTTACTGATCTGGAAAGTGAAGGCATCCGTCTTCAGATCCCAAAGCAATCCAAGGCTCCACTGCATGGGAAAGGAGTCGATGCTTAGATCTAGGTCCTTTAGATCACTGGAATAGTTTTGAGAGGGAAAGACTTCCATCAACTCGGCTGTTGGAGGAAATCTTGTGTAAACTTAGGTTAGACTGAGCGAGCATTTCTTGAGCCCTTTTTAGTAGACTGATTGCAGCCTCATTTGTCGGTGTGGACTTCAAACAGTCGTCTACGTAGAAGTCCTTTTCTATGAAGAATCTGACGTCTGACCCATACTTTTCGTTGCCCTCTTTGGCGAATTTCGGAGGCCGTAGATAGCAACTGCTGTTTCCGAAGATGTGTACCCTCATCCGGTATTCTGCGATGTCTTTGTCCGGATTGTTGTCACAGTACCAGAAGAACCTCAAATAGTTTCTGTGTTCCTCTTTGACAAGAAAACAGTGGAACATCTGTTGTATGTCAGCCATAAATGCCACCGTATCTCTGCGGAAAGAGAGTAGTACTTCCAGAAGTCTGTTGTTGAGGTCTGGACCCGACAGTAGGACATCATTCAATGAAACATCTTCGCATTTGGCGCTTGAGTCGAATACCACTCTGATTTGACCTGGCTTCTTAGGATGGTATACTCCGAAGATGGGCAGGTACCAACACTCCTCTGAGGGCGAAGTGCAGGTGAAATCTCTGCGTGGTTGTTCAGGAATATCTTCCCCATGAAGGTAAAGTGTTCCTTTGTCTCCAGTGACTTCTGAAGCTTGTGCCTGAGGGAGATGAATTGGCTGTGTACCAGTTCCCTGTTGTTGGGTAGGCGCCTTCCCTGAGGTCGGAATGGTAAAGGTGCGACCCAACTGTTTGATTTGTCTTTGACTATTTGTCTATCTATGATGTCCAAGAACATCCTATCTTCTATAGACATCACTACCTTGTCGTCTTCCTTTGTCCTGTGGAAGACTGTGCATCCCATGTGGTCTTGTTCACCTTCATAGGCGTGATCTTCGTTTACCAGCAGACTATTGTGACATGGCTGGAAGAGAGACGGACATCCGTTTTCTAGTGTACTGGAGACAGACAGACGTCTCCTATAATGACCCATCCAAGGTCGAGCCTCTGTGCGTACGGAGTGTTCCTGGAGCCGTTTATATATTCTCTAGTCTTGTGGACTCGTAGTATATCTCTTCCCAGGAGTAGATCTATTGGGGCTTCTAGATCCAACTTAGGGATCAGGTGGGGTATACGCTTCAGATGGGAGTGATGTGTCACCATCTCCGGTGAAGGTATCTCTGACCAGTTGTCTGGAATCTGTTTGCACTCCAGGATGGTCGGTAACGATAGGCAGGTTTGGCCATCTATGGACTACACCTTGTATCCGATTACTTTCCTCCCCACCATCTCAACGGTACCTGAACATGTCCTAAGGGAGTAGGGAGAACCAGGGCATGGCTAGAGACCTGTTACTTTGGTCATCCAGGATTGCATATATCTTGAGGGCTTTGTCCTTGCGGCCTTCGGCATAGACTCGGACAAGGCAGATTTTTGAACAGGACCTTCCTCCTTTGAGTCCCTTATAGATCTCCGTACATTGAGAGCTGACCACAGTTGTGTCTTCATCAGTGTTATTCTGCTTCCCATCGTGCTCCTCTGCTTGTGACAACACTCGTGGAGGTGGTCCAGGATGCAATTCTGTATTGTGATCTGTGCTGCTGCATTCTGCGCATTTCACGGTAGCTTCACAGTTCCTGGCGAGATGAGAGGTTGTGGCACAACATTTGAAGCAGATGTTGTTCTCCTTGAGGAAACTGTTATGTTTCGGTAGCTGAGGGGAAAAAACAAAAACGGTAATACACCAGAGAGGCTGGAACCTATTGGATTGCAGTAACCTGAACTAACCACACAACTAGAGGTAGCCGTGGAGCGTTCCTACGTTGATCCTAGACGCCTCGTCACAACCTGAGAGATAACTACACCTAAAGGCAGAAAGATGAAAGCTATCTGCCCCGGAGCAGATCCCCAAAGAAAATAGGAAGCCCCCAAACATATAATGGCGGTTAGACAAGAAGATAGCACGGACACAGACAGAAAATAGAATGAGCAAACGTTGGGGCCCAATCTGTCTAGACAGAAAAGTACAGGAAAGGATTCTTACTGCAATCCAACAAAAACCCTAAAAAATACCAGCACTTCTGATTGCCAAAAAAACCTGAGATCACACGACCTCTACCACCTAAATCAGATCTCTGGTGTAACACACAGCAATTCAGCAAATAAAAGGTGTCACTGGAACAGAGCAAAAGTGCAAACACAACTGAGCAGAAATGCAGAGACAGGCCCCAAAAGGGGACCCGGCTGACCTCCACAAAAGTGCAGAAAACTATGAAAAAAGCAAGCACAAAAAGAAAAGCAGAAAATATCTTATCTGAAAGCAGCAGGTGCAGGCAAGACTCCAGCAACTTCAAAATGAACCAGGAACCACAATTGAGACAAGAACAATTGATCACCAGCGACCATCATGGTAGGGAACCTCCCTTATATCAGTCCAGTCTGTGATCCCAGATTGCCATTCCTCGCTGTGAGGTTCAGTACTGTCTGCAACCACCAGAGGGAGCCTCTGCTCAGAAACCATCTCCAGCACATTCATAACAGGAAACCTTTGCGATCCTCCAAAGACTTCTCCTTGAAGGCTCTGCATTTCAGTAGAGGATGTGGTTTCTTGTGTAGAGGCAGTAGCATAGCTACCGGGGGGGCAGAGGGGGCGGTGGCCCCGGGCCCCGTGCTTGGAGGGGGCCCACCCGGAGCTACGCTACTGTAACTGCATCGGCGTGCACAGCGCGCCGATACAGTTACATTCTGCAGCAGAGCAGGGAGAATCACTCTCCCTGCTCTGCTGCTCGGCTGTTATGGGGCCCCTGAGCAGGCGGTGGGGGGCCCTGTACAGCAGTGGGCCCCCCGCCCGTCATCGGAGGGTCAGCTGTATCGGCATCTAGCCGATACAGCTGACCGCATAGAGAGAGAAGGAACGAGCGCTCCTTCTCCCATCATCCCCCTCTCAGCATCTGACAGCGGGCGCATGAGTCACTGCCCGGCGCCCGCTGTCAGCAGATGAGAGGGAGAGCAGGGAGCAGCAACACGGGAGCAAGAGAGGTGAGTATTGGTTTGTTTTTTGTAATAAGGGTGCATTATACCACAGAGGCTTTTATATGGGGGTGCATTATACCACAGAGGCTCTATATGGGGGTGCATTATACTACAGAGGCTGCCTATGGGGGTGCATTATAGTACAGAGGCTCCATATGGGGGGCATTATACTACAGAGGCTGTCTATGGGGGTGCATCATACTACAGAGGCTCTATATGGGGGTGCATTATACTACAGAGGCTCCATATGGGGGTGCATTATACTACAGAGGCTGCCTATGGGGTTGCATTATACTACAGAGGCTCCCTATGGGGGTGCATTATACAGAGGCTCCCTATGGGGGTGCATTATAATACAGAGGCTGCCTATGGGGGTGCATTATAATATAGCGGCTGCCTATGGGGGTGCATTATAATACAAAGGCTGCCTATGGGGGTGCATTATATTATAGACTCTGCCTATGGGGGTTTATTATAATATAGAGGCTGCCTATGGGAGTACATACGGCAGCAGCGGCTCAGTATTGTGGTATGAGGTGCAGTAATAGGGACACATACGGCAGCAGTGGCTCAGTATTGGGTTTGAGGTGCGTAATAGGACACATAGGCAGCAGCGCTCAGTATTGGGGTATCAGGTGCAGTAATAAGGACACATACGGCAGCAGTGGCTCAGTATTGGGTATGAGGTGCAATAATAGGGACACATGACAGCAGCGACTCAGTATTGGGGTATGAGGTGCAGTAATAGGGACACATACGGCAGCAGAGGCTCAGTATTGGGGTATCAGGTGCAGTAATAGGGACACATAGGCAGCAGGGCTCAGTATTGGGGTATCAGGTGCAGTAATAGGGACACATACGGCAGCAGCGGCTCAGTATTGGGTATCAGCAGGATGAGGAGTTTGTGCAGGTTGAGAATAGTCAATTGGTGACCTGACAGTGCTAAAAATATGAGAAGTGAAACGTGTCTTTGTTGTATTCTCTGTAGCCGAGTCCTGGCTGGAGGAGTCGTCATGTCGGTCTGGGCCAGATGGAAAAGACATGAAAAGTGAACAATTCCATCAGAAAGAACGTCAGCGGTAAGTCACTATCTGTAACTCTGCTGTAATCTATTATATGTCTGTAGGACTGGTATTAATTGCCACTGACCATATGGCGGTGATATTAATATTGGTATATATAGATTATTTTTGGCAACATCGCGGTCATTTGCTGAAGTTCTCTGGTTAGGGGCCCACTCAGAAGTTTCGCCCCCCCTAAGCAAAACCCTAGCTACGCCTCTGTGTAGAGGACACTGTTTACTGACATCCTGAGGCTTGTTCTCATCTGGAGGGGGTTTACTCGCATTGTGAGGAGGGCCTGTGGAAACGATGATAGTTTTGTGGACTGCAATGTGTGTCCTACGGGGTTTGACAACAGGGGGCAGTGGAACATGACATAGTGAAGTCAAAACTAGGGTAATTTCTGATCTTAGCTTGTTGGGTGACAAAATCTACGAACACAGAGAAAGGAGGAAACGGTACATTATGATTTTGTGTCTACTGTGAACCATATGTAACCCACTTTTCTTGTAGGTTGTAAGAAAGTTTTTGTATTATCGGATTGACACCCCTAGCGGTGTCTAAGAATGCCAATCTGGGCAAGTCTCCTGCCTTCCGGGCATCCTGTAACTCTATCAATAAATCACTCAATTCTTTAAGCTTTTGATAACTTTTAGGTCCTATCTTAGGGAAATCATCAATTCTTTTGTATAAAGCATTCTCTATGACTTCTACTGTCCCATAGCATTCATCAAGTCTTTCCCACACTTTACGTAGACCTGCGCATGGATGCTTTATATTAATGTCTCTTAGTCTTTTGGCATGCTCGACCGACTCACTTCCGAGCCACTTTACTAGAAGATCTAACTTCTCACTACTAGAAAGGTCCAGACCATGAATGGTGTTCTGGAATGAGGCTCGCCATGACCTATAGTTCTCGGGTTTATCAGTGAACTTTACAAGTTCTTTTGTAACCAGTTCTCGGCGGGCAAAGAACTTTGCAAAGTCTATGGTGGCTTGATCAGTGCAGGCATGAGCCAGTGTGTTATAGTCATGTCTAGTGTGTGGTGTATTACCATACCTGTAAGACGCTTCTGACTTCGGATAGTCTGTGCAGTACCTTCTCGGTGAAGAAGGTGTCTCTTTAAGGCAGGATGGGAGCTGTACCTTCTGCTCAGTGGAACGGTAGCTGTGGTTGACATCTCTGTGCTGGACATCTCCTCGTGTATAGTAGTGAAGTTCGGGGTTGGATCGCTGGTAATCGGCATAGGTTGGTCGATGTGGTGCATCAGGGCTGTCATCCACGCCGGAATGTTGATGGACATACTCTGCGACGCCCTGGATCTTGCTGCTCTGTTCCGAAAACGTTGCTGCATCTCTCATAATCAGGATCCTCCATAGCTTCAAGTACTTTGCCTTAGCTATTGCAGCTGCTGTCTCTTTTCTGTCACAAGTCTTTCTAGAGACGCTCGCAGGTATGCACTCTCCGCCTCTTGCACTGCCTTTGCTGCTTCGTGCTCTGCTTGTCTCAGCTTTAGATGCATTTCTTGTTCGGCGAAGGAGGACCTTGCTTTGGCCACCTCAGCTTCAGCACGAGCTACAGCAGCAAGCTCTTTTATTGAAGACTTGTTAGAGCCTGCTCGTGACCTCGTTTTGAGTGAGGATGTATCGTGTCGAGACATTGTGCGCTGAGCTGTGTACTGCTGAGTATTTTGGAGGGAAGCTGAGGCTATGCGCGGCAGGCTTCCGCGTGGAGGGCTGAAGTAGCGTTCTGCGGCTGTATGGAAGCTGCTGTGATACCTGTATGCGGAGCAGTGTGGGTGTTAGCAGTCCCATACAGTCTGATCAATTGCAGCCTGCGACCGGCTGTCAGTTTCACTGAAGGCAGCTAATCTGCTCTTATTGGGCCTGGACTCTTGTTCCATGTGGCTGTATGGCGGCTGCTGTAATATCAGTATGTGGAGCAGTTTGGGTGGTAGTGGTCCCGTACAGTCTATGCAATCACCGCGTGCGACCGGCAGTTCGTTTTTACTGTTCTGCTTTCCTCCACGTATAGTGCTGTGTGGATTCCAGCATACAGCTAAACCTTTCATCGACTTCCCAGTAAAAAGACTGTGTGGATTCTTAAGTCTATATTTATTGAGATGATGATGTGAACTTGGTAACAGTGAAACTACAAGGAAATAACATAACTTATATCAATACTGACACATTACACAACTACAGCAATAATACAGGGTGCTATTACATCAGTAACAGTAGTATTACAGAGGTTGCACAATACAACACATAAATGCAGTTAAGAGGGATATCTAAAGCAAACTTAGGCTGCCAGCATTGCACTACCCTAAACAGAAATGCATCTATCTACATGCAGTGCAAAGAGCATTACAACTAGCTGGAAGATACTTGAAAAGGAGAACCCAAGTCAATGTATATAACAAAATTTCAAAATTTTTTTTGTCAAAGTTATTATAAATAGTAAAATATGCAATAAAAGAAATTTACTTTTACATAATTATGTATGGAAACAAGAATGACCCACAAGAATAGTGGCCGCAGATAACGGGCAAATAACAAAACAGAGTATATAAACAGTGTATGTGGTATAATAATAATAAAATGGCAGTCAGAAATGGTAATAACCATAGCAATTCAGACTGCTATCCAAAAAAAGGACAGATCGGCTGAATATATTGAAAGTAATGACATGCCATTAAAAACACAATAGTATTCATATACACAATGCCTGAAGTGTTAAATATGTGACAAAGTAAAAATGTTAATTACCCATTTGCACAGCACTCTCTGAGACCAGCGATCTCACAGGCACTGCTACAGGCTTTCTCAGCGCCTGATCTCAGCAGGCACTAAGGAAGCCGCCTCCCTGCAGGACCCCGCGGCCATCTTGGATCAGGGGTCTTGCAGGGAGGAAGGCCTCAAGGAACTCAGGAAGCACGCAGGGAGCCCCCTCCCTGCGCGATGCTTCCCTGTGCCCCCGGTACACCGCGATCATGTTTGATCGCGGTGTGCCAGGGGTTAATGTGCCGGGAGCGGTCCGTGACCACTCCTGGCACATAGTGCCGGGTGTGAGCTGTGATAATCAGCTGATACCCGGCCGCGATCGGCCGCGGTCCCCCCGGGAGCTTGTCCGATCGCTGGGACGTACTATCCCGTCCATGGTCAGATTGTCCTGGGTTTCATAAACGGGATAGTACGTCGGATGGCAGAAAGGGGTTAAAGAGAGAGGCTCCTTAATCCAGGAACGGGAAAAAAAGGGGACAACTAATGACATCTAATGGTCATAACTGTTACAGCACTTATGAAAACACTTGCTGCACATAAATGGGCAGAACAATCTATCTATCTATTATCATCTATCTATCTATCTATCTATCTATCCCATATCTATCTATCTATCTATCTATCTATCTATCTATCTATCTATCTATCCCATATCTATCTATCTATCTATCTATCTATCTATCTATCATATCTATCTATCTGTCTATCTATCCCATACCTAGATAGATAGATAGATAGATAGATAGATAGATAGATAGATAGATAGATTAGATAGATAGTCTATATAATCCCATATCTATCTATTGGTGAAGAATCAACAACAAGTGGGACACAATTGTGAAGTTGAATGAAATTTATTGTTTTTTTTTTAATTTTTGTGGAAATACAAAAACTGAAAAGTGGGGCGTGCAAAATTATTCGGCCCCTTTACTTTCAGTGCAGCAAACTCACTCCAGAAGTTCATTGTGGATCTCTGAATGATCCAATGTTGTCCTAAATGACTAATGATGATAAATATAATCCACCTGTGTGTAATCAAGTCTCCATATAAATGCACCTGCCCAGGGGGCCGAATACTCTCGCAAGGCACTGTATCTATCTATCTTTATATATACAGTATCTGTCTATCTATAGATATATCTATGTGTCGATAGATATATCTATCGACACATAGATATATCTATAGATAGAAAAAATCTGCATTAGGCAGACAGCTGCGGGCTAATATTCATAGCCACGCAAGTTTTTTTCCATTTTTTTTTAAATTAAACAGATATTGCGTTTAAGGCCGGGGTCACACTTATGATAAACTCTCACTAGTCTTCCACCTCAATACTCGCACTGCCGCCGGCACTCGGACCGCAGTGTTCATCTGCATAGAAATACATGCAGCCACACACTCCGGTCCCAAGTGCCGGCGGCAGTGCGAGTATTGAGGTGCGAGACTTGTGTGAGTTTCTTGTAAAGTGTGACCCCGGCCTTAAACGCAATATCTGTTTAATTTAAAAAAAAATGGAAGAAAACTTGCGTGGCTATGAATATCAGCCCGCAGCTGTCTGCATAGCATTACTGGCTATTAAAATAGGGGTGCCCCCAAAAAAATTACGTGGGGTCACCCTATAATTAATAGCCAGAAAGGCTTTGCAGATAGCTGCTGGCTGATATTCATAGCCTAGAAAGGGGCCATGGATATTTGCCCCTCCCTGGCTTCAAACACCAGCCGAAGCCACCAAGAAATGGCGCATCTATAAGATGCGCCAATTCCAGCACTTAGCCCCTCTCTTCCCACTGCCGTGTAGCGGTGGCATATGGGGTAATAAGGGGTTAATGTCACCTTTGTATTGTAAGGTGACATTAAGCCCTGTTAATAATGGAGAGGCGTCAATAAGACACCTATCCATTATTAATCTTATAGTATGAAAGAGTTAAAAACACACACACATAAGAATAAAGTATTTTAATGAAATAAAAGACAACACGGTTATCATATTTTTATTGCACGCCTAATCCATGCGACGCCCTCGGTGTCCTGTAATAAAAACTAAAATAATAAACCAACCATATACTCCCTGTCCGACACACTCCAATTAATAACGAGTGTCCCACGACGATCTCCCCTATAGAACAGTGACTTCGGGTGATGTCACTGCTCTATAGGGCCTCCCTAGTGATGCACTGACAGGAGGTAATCCTCCAGCAGTGCATCACTGAAGAGGTTACCTGAGTTCATTCTCTCACTTTCTGGCAATGCTGGCTGGGAATTTTCTCACACAGCATTGCCGGGTGAGAGATTGAACTTAAGTGACCTCTCTCCTGGCAGCGGTGGAGGGATATACATCGCGGAGGCTGTCAGTTCATCAAGGAGGCCGTGTAGAGCACTGACATCACCCGAGGTGGGGGTGTGTGTTTATATGTAAAATCATCCTTAACCCACCCATCCTGCGTGATATCTGTGAATCAAATGAAGATGTAGAGTCTCTGTGGGTGGAGATTAGGGAGGGGGGAAAAATAGTAAATTACTGATAGGGGTTTGTTATAAGTCTCCTAAAATAATGGAAGCAACAGAGAATATCCTTGTAAAGCAAATAGATGATGCAGGGACTCAAGGAGAAGTCATTATTATGGGGGACTTCAACTACCCTGAAATACATTGGGGAATAGAAACCTGTAGTTCCAGTAAAGGTAATAGGTTTTTGGCAACTATGAGAGACAATTACCTTTCACAACTAGTTCAGGACCCAACAAGAGGGGGGGCACTGCTAGAGCTAATATTAACCAATAGGCCAGACCGCATATCAAATGTAAGGGTTGGGGGTCACTTGGGTAATAGTGATCACTAAATAATAAGCTTTCATGTATCCTTTAATAAGATGTGTAGTCGAGGGGTTACAAGGACACTAAACTTTAGGAAGGCAAATTTCCAACGGATGAGAGATGATCTTAGTGCAATAAACTGGGACGATATCCTGAGACATAAAAATACACAAAGAAAAAGGGCAATGTTTATTAGCATCCTGAATAGGACCTGTGCACAGTATATACCCTATGGGAATAAACATGCTAGAATTAGGAGGAAACCACTATGGCTAAATAAAGATGTAAGGGACAAAAAGAAAGCGTTTAGGGAATTAAAGCAAGTAGGTAGTGATGAGGCATTAAATAAATACAGAAAACTGAATAAATTCTGTAAAAAGCAAATCAGGACAGCAAAGATTGAGGCAGAGAGACTCATTGCCAGAGAAAGTAAAACTAATCCCAAAATATTCTTTAACTACATAAATAGCAAGAAACTAAAAAATGATAGTGTTGGTTCCCTTAAAAATAGTCTGGGTGAAATGGTGGATGAGGATGAGGAAAAAGCCAATATGCTAAATGACTTTTTTTCACCTGTATTTACACAAGAAAATCCCATGACAGAATAACATGATCAGTGATAAAAAAAATTTCTCCATTAAATGTCATATGCTTAACCCAGCAGGAAGTACGGCGGCGTCTAAAAATCACTAAAGTTGACAAATCCCTGGGCCCGGATGGGATACACCCTCGAGTACTGCAGGAATTAAGTACAGTCATAGACCATTATTTTTAATCTTCAAAGATTCCATAATAACGGGGTCTGTACCACAGGACTGGCGTATAGCAAATGTGGTGCCAATATTCAAAAAGGGGGCAAAAACTGAACCTGGGAATTATAGGCCAGTGAGCTTAACATCTACTGTGGGTAAAATCCTGGAGTTTTTTTTAAGGGATACTATATTGGAGTATCTGAGGCTGAATAACCTCATGACACAGTATCAGCATGGGTTTACGAGGGACCGTTCTTGTCAGACTAATCTGATAAGCTTTTATGAAGGGGTAAGTTCCGGACTGGACCAAGGGAATGCAGTGGACGTGGTGTTCATGGACTTCTCAAAGGCTTTTTATACGGGATCACACAAAAGGTTGATACATAAAATGAGAACAATGGGGATAGGGGAAAATATGTGTAAGTGGTTTAAGAACTGGCTCATAGATAGGAAACAAAGGGTGGTTATTAATGGAGCACACTCGGACTGGGTCACGATTAGCAGTGGGGTACCACAGGGGTCAGTATTGGGGCCGCTTCTCTTTAACATATTTATTAATGACCTTGTAGGGGGCATACAGAGTAGTATTTCAATATTTGCAGATGACACTAAACTCTGCAGGGTAATAAATACAGAGGAGGACAATTTTATATTACAGGAGGATTTATGTAAACTAGAAGCTTGGGCTGATAAATGGCAAATGAGCTTTAATAGGGATAAATGTAAGGTCATGCACTTGGGTAGAACAAACAAGATGTATAATTATGTGCTTAATTGTAAAACACTGGGCAAAACTGTCACTGAAAAAGACCTGGGTGGATGGGTGGACGACAAACTCACATTTAGTGGCCAATGTCAGGCAGCTGCTGCCAAGGCAAATAAAATAATGGGATGCATTAAAAGAGGCATAGATGCTCATGAGGAGAACATAATTTTACCTCTATACAAGTCACTGGTGCGACCACACTTAGAATACTAGTACAGTTCTGGTCTCCGTGTATAAGAAAGACATAGCTGAACTGGAGCGGGTGCAGAGAAGAGCGACCAAGGTTATTAGAGAACTGGGGGGTCTGCAATACCAGGACAGGTTATTACACTTGGGGTTATTTAGTTTGGAAAAATGAAGGCTTAGGGGTGATCTTATTACAATGTATAAATATATGAGGGGACAGTACAAAGACCTTTATAATGATCTTTTTACTCTTAGACCTGTGACGGGGACAAGGGGGCATCCTCTATGTCTGGAGGAAAGAAGGTTTAGCCATAATCACAGACTCAGATTCTTTACTGTAAGAGCAGTGAGACTATGGAACTGTCATGTGTGCATTGCCACGAAGATCGTCGCGGTTGCACATTTTGACTTCTCACAGCTGAGCTGCTGTTTCTTTGTGTTTGGCAGCTAGGGAGTTAATTCTGTCTGTGCTCGGTGCTGGGACTGGGTGCAGTTTCTCCGGCTGCAATTGATTATTTGTTGATTGGTTTCCTTTAAATTCTGGTTGTCTGCTTGGGGAGTTGCCAGTGAAACCTTCATGCAGACCACAGATAGGAATGAATCTGTATAGACTTTAGTTGTGAGCTCCTTAGTTGTTCTAAGCTCAACTTGGTTAGAGTTTATTTCCCAGACCATTTATGTTCCTTTGGTGTTTGAGTGTGTATGCAAGCGAGTGTTATCCTGTCTGTCTTATATGTCTAAAACTGTGTATTTAGCTAAGATTTTCACTGGCCATAAAAATTATCTCCAGTTACAATGGATCCAGTAGCCCAGCTGGCTCTGCAGTTGCAGGGATTATCCATGGAGCTGACGGACATTAAGTCCAAAGTTTTGTCTCCCCTGGAGCAAACCAGAGTTGAACCTAAGGTTGCTCTCCCGGACAGGTTCACTGGTGGGCGAGACAAATTTTTCACCTTCCGGGAGGCATGTAAATTGTATTTTCGGCTTCGGCCTCGATCATCAGGGAGTGAGGAGCAGAGAGTGGGAATTGTTATCTCACTTCTGCAAGGGGACCCTCAATCCTGGGCATTTTCCCTTCCTCCGGGATCCCCGGCTCTACTGTCTGTAGATCAATTTTTTTCTGCCCTGGGATTGGTATATGATGACCCAGATCGGGTCTCTCTTGCTGAGACAAAATTACGTAAGATACAGCAGGGAGATCGTCCGGCAGAGAAATAAGCCAATGGGGTGAGTTTT
>JARQOD010000002.1:335621551-335722834 GCA_033576555.1 Oophaga sylvatica | reverse complement strand
AGGGCAATGGAATAGATAGGCAAAGTGCCAGAAAGGGCTAATCTAATTAGAGATTTGCCTTTTCTGGGGTGTCTGGGGGCAGATGTTAGTAGCCAGGGGGGGCACAAAAAAATGTACCCTCCCTAGGCTATTATTATCTGCCCCCACTCGCTGGCTTTGTCTGTCTGGTGGAGAAAATACAGCGGGAGCCTACGCATTTTTTTTCAACAAATTTATACCTTTAATTAACCCCTACATGTCTGCAATTTTGCACACGTACACTCATGTAATTGTAAGTTTAAACCATATATAAAAATACATGAAATGACATGGTTAACTGTATGTAAACCATGTGTCATTTCATGTCGGGTCTGTACTTTGACAAAAGCCAGCAATTGAATTAGCGGCTATTACAGTATGTAGAAGTCTATGAACTATAAATATATATATATATATATATATACATGTCACAATGACATGTATATATATATATATATATGTGTTCTATGTGTATATATCTATTCTTTCTTTTGTGATTTAAATACTATTCTTTTGGATCCACTATATGTCAGTTTTGCAAGCCTGCGAGAAATTCTCGCAAGTCGGATGTAAATCGGATGTTACAACTATGGTCAGATGCGACTAAATCGCATCTTTCCAGGAAAATCGGATGCCAGACTGATGTCTGTTCTTTACATTTTGGTCCGATAATCGACCGACTAAAACGGTCCGATTTTTTAGACGTTGTGTGTGACTCCGGCCTACACCACACTCTACTCTGCTTCATCTGTATATGTTCTGTATCTAACCTGTACAGATGTAGCAGAGCTGAGCAGTGATTGTCATGTCATCAGAATGCAAAAAGTAAACTCTACTCTGCTATATCTGTGTAGTCTGATCATACAACATACTCCAATCTGCTATATCTGAAGTGCACAATCCACAGATTTCGGCAGAGGATAAATCTCTGTTCATTCTATAAATGATGCACCCTCCACTATGATAAATATTTTTTAATTCTCAACTAAATAAATTCCAGAAGCAATCTCCGGTGCGACAAAGTGTCGACATTGTGTGCACTTGTCGCAGACACTTCGCCAGAACACTGCCCACAGGCTGCTCCGGGTAATCTCAAGAAAGGTGCTCTACAGCCCCATGCTATCTATTACAATGTTTAAAGGTAATTATAGTCATCTTTACCATGCTATTATGCTGCCTTTATATATTAATAACATCTGTCTTGCTTGACTACTGCTGTGCATACTGATATTGGGTATTTCCTTATAGTATTAGATATCATTTAAAATAGGACACTGCCTCCTGTGTAACTGCCTTTTATTATATTATATAGACAGGTCAGCTCCACTGTAGGATCTGCAGCTTTATTACAATATACTTCGATACCGGTGCCATAATATTATATATGTTATTATTCAATATACTATAGATGTTGTGTTTTGACTATCTTGTGTCTGTCTTAATTATATACAGTAGATCACATGGTAATCTCTTGTTTGCTTTTTCTGTCCTGTATCTAATTATTAGTCGTATCAATTTTTGTAATATAAATCAAATAAATATTAACAATTTTTATTAATTTTATTGATTTTGCTATTTCTTATTTGCTGTAGGTGTTTATGTTTTTCTGTGAAGATATCAATAAAATTATATCAAGACTAGTATCAGTGTAGCTCCTGCTCTAGACACTGGGGGCCCCTAAGGGAGTGGGGGCCCTGGGCAATCACCCAGTTTGCATCCCCGCTAATGCTGGCCCTGTCTGTCTCATTCAGAGGTGGTCGGGTTTCAGGTATTACTCACTTGCCTGATAATTGTGCACACAATGTAATTCTTATGCATTCTAAGTATTTTCATTCACGTCAAACTAATCATCAATTATGGCCATCTTTTTTTGAAGCCATGCTTTAATTATGATATGCCAAAAATCTAATTAATCAGTCAAGCGATGAAAATGACTGATCTATTTTAAACATTTAAAATTATTTACGTCTCCTCACATATTTAAATAATTATCGAGCTAGTCTTGATTTTTTAAATTTATACATACATAGTAAATACACCATATTAGTACTCTTTATATTCCAGTTGATGCAGATGTCTAAGGTGTATAGTCTCTTATTCCATCACTTCCCTTCTCTATTAGATTGAGATATGATGACTCTGCAGACCATTAGAGTGCCCTGAACTCAGGGGTATACCACCAAAGCGACAAACCACGTAGCCACTTTGGAGCCCTTGAGGTTGGGGGCCCCAAGTGGGACCACCACCCTCCAGGCCATTATACTGTGCATGTTGGTGGGGGAACTGTGGGGTCCATCGTACTGTGGGAGGGAACATCAGGGACCATCATATTGTACATTCACACTGAAGGCATCAAAACTATGAATTAACACATATGGAATTATATACTTAACAAAAAAGTGTGACACAACTGAAATAATGTCTTATATTCTAGGTTCTTCAAAGTAGCCACCTTTTGCTTTGATTACTGCTTTGCACACTCTTGGCATTCTCTTGATGAGCTTCAAGAGGTAGTCACCGGAAATGGTTTTCACTTCACCGGTGTGCCCTGTCAGGTTTAATAAGTGGGATTTCTTGCCTTATAAATGGGGTTGGGACCATCAGTTGTGTTGTGCAGAGTCTGGTGGATACACAGCTGATAGTCCTACTGAATAGACTGTCAGAATGTGTATTATGGCAAGAAAAAAGCAGCTAAGTAAAGAAAAACGAGTGGCCATCATTACTTTAAGAAATTAAGGTCAGTCAGTCCGAAAAATTGGGAAAACTTTGAAAGTGTCCCCAAGTGCAGTTGCAAAAACCATCAAGCGCTACAAAGAAACTGGCTCACATGAGCACCGCCCCAGGAAAGGAAGACCAAGAGTCACATCTGCTTCTGAGGATAACTTTATCCGAGTCACCAGCCTCAGAAATCACAGGTTTACAGCAGCTTAGATTAGAGACCAGGTCAATGCCACACACAGTTCTAGCAGCAGACACATCTCTACAACAACTGTTAAGAAGAGACTTTGTGCAGCAGGCCTTCATGGTAAAATAACTGCTAGGAAACCACTGCTAAGGACAGGCAACAAGCAGAAGTGACTTGTTTGGGCTAAAGAACACAAAGAATGGACATTAGACCAGTGGAAATCTGTGCTTTGGTCTGATGAGTCCAAATTTGAGATCTTTGGTTCCAACCACCGTGTCTTTATGCGACGCAGAAAAGGTGAACGGATGGACTCTACATGCCTGGTTCCCACCGTGAAGCATGGAGGAGGAGGTGTGATGGTGTGGAGGTACTTTTCTGGTGACACTGTTGGGGATTTATTCAAAATTGAAGGCATACTGAACCAGCATGGCTACCACAGCATCTTGCAGCGGCATTCTATTCCATCTGGTTTGCGTTTAGTTGGACCATCATTTTTTTACAACAGGGCAATGACCCCAAATACACCTCCAAGCTGTGTAAGGGCTATTTGACGAAGAAGCAGAGAGATGGGGTGCTACGCCAGATGACCTGGCCGCCACAGTCACCAGACCTGAACCCAATCGAGATGGTTTGGGGTGACCTGGACCGCAGAGTGAAGGCAAAAGGGCCAACAAGTGCTAAGCAACTCTGGGAACTCCTTCAAGACTGTTGAAAGACCATTTCTGGTGACTACCTCTTGAAGCTCATCAAGAGAATGCCAAGAGTGTGCAAAGCAGTAATCAAAGCATAAGGTGGCTACTTTGAAGAACCAAGAATATAAGACATATTTTCAGTTGTTTCACACTTTTTTGTTAAGTATATAATTCCACATGTGTTAATTCACAGTTTTGATGCCTTCAGTGTGAATGTACAATTGTCATAGTCATGAAAATACAGAAAAATCTTTGAATGAGAAGGTGTGTCCAAACTTTTGGTCTGTACTGTACTTCAAAATATGCCTCTTTACCTGTGTTTAACCCCTTAGTGACCGAGATAATTTTGATCTTATTGACCAAGGCAAATTTTTAAAATCTGACCAGTGTCACTTCATGTGGTAATAACTCTGGTACACTTCAATGTATCCCAGTGGTTCTGAGAATATTTTTTCATGACACATTGTACTTTATGTTAGTGGTAAATTTAGGTTGATATGTTTTGCATTTCTTTATGAAAATATCAGAATTTTGCCAAAAATTTTGAAAAATTTGAAAGTAACCCGGTGTCCCATGAATTGTGTGCGGCGGCACCTGAGGACAGAAGCTTGTGGAAGAAGAGACCTGCGGCCTACAAGTGAGGGTGATGCACCCCACACCCTGCAGCTCACTGGGACTAGGACACCCCTTGTCTGTAAAGTGCCAGAGCACAACCGGACAGTAGCTCGGTCGCGACTACTGCTTTGCAGCATTTTACATAAGTTTAAAAAAGTTTTTTCTTAATTGAACGATAAATAAAAAAGCTTTCAATACTTACCCGGATGATGTGGTGGATTTCCTCTTATTTTCATATCTCAGATGTACAAGAGTTCTGTTTCAACACATGACAGGGTTTAGAAAGAAAGAAGCAACATTTGGTATTTAAAATTAAATTTGACTGGAACAGATTGCAGACACCATGTCTCATTTGCAGATCTCCTGAGGTACCAAAAGAGCAGAAACCCCATAAGTTACCTCATTTTAGAAACAAGACCAGTTACAAAATTTATCTAGGGGTTTGTTGATCTTGATGAACCTATAGGCTTCACAGAACTTTTTAAAATGTGGATGTGACAATTAAAATTATCTACAATTTGTTACACAATTTTACCCCATATGTCATCAAAAACTGCTGTTTGGGCACATGAAAAGAGCACTATTTGATTTTTGGAGCACAAATTTGTCTGGAATAGATTGTGAATGCTATTTCGCATTGGAAGAGTCCCTGACATGCCAAAACTGCAGAAACCCCCCACAATTGACCGCATTTTGGAAATTGGACCTCTCAAGCAAATCATCAAGGGTTGTCCTGAGCATTTTTAACCTATAGGTGATTCACAGAACTTTATAATATTTAGATGTGAAACAAAAAATTATTTTTTCCACTAAATACTATTTTTCCACTAAAATACTATTTTAGCACCAAAGCACCAAATTTATAATTTTCACGAGGAGTGATAGGAGAAAATGGACCCCATAATCTGAAACAAAAATTCTTCCGAATAAACTGATACCCTATATGTGGTCAAAAAGTAATATTTGGGCACATGTCAATATGCAGAAAGCAAAGAGCACTATATAATTTTTGTAACGCAAATTTGGACACCAGTTGCATTTGCAGATCGCCTGAGGTGCCAAAAAGGTGAAACACCCACAAGTGACCCCATTTGGCAAGCTAAATCCCATAAGGAATTGATCTAAGGGTGTGGTGAGCATTTTTAACCCACAGACTACATCACTGAATTTTATAAGTTTGGACTGTGAAAATGAAAAACGTAGGTGCTTTCGCTAAAATTTTACTTTAGCCTCAATTTTTAATTCACATAAAGGGTACTAGGAGAAAATGGACAGAACAATTTGTTATGCAATTTTTACCGAATGTGGCAGTACACCATATGTGGTTACACACTACTGCTTAAGCACATTGCAGGGATTGGATGGAAGGAGTGCTTCTTGGCTTTTAGAACCCAGATTCCATATGAATCGATTGTGTGCCATTAGCCGAGTCTCTGAGGTTGCAGATCAGTACAAATCTCCCCCAAAGGTGACCCCATTTTGAAGACTTCACTACTTAAGGAATTCACCTAGGGGTGTAGTGAGAGTATTTAGAACCAACAGGTGCCTCACAGAATTTTATGACATTGGGAAGTGGAAATATAACATTTTAGTGGTAAAAATTTCTTTTTTTTTATTTGCTGCAAATTTGACAGTTACACAAGGGTTAGTGTTGCCCACACGTCAGGGCTGAGAAGGAAGGATCTCTATTTGGCTATTGGAGCAGATTTTGCTAGAATATTTTGTTTGTGACATTTGCAGAGCCCCTAAGGTGCCAGAACAGCAGAAAAAAACTCAAAGTGACCCCATTGTAGAAATTGCACCTCTCAATGAATTCATCTATGGTAGCAGTGACTATTTTATAACATCTACGCCAGGCTTTCTTTCTGGAGAATTGAAAATCTGCCAGATTAGTGCCCATACATTGTGCCCCACAGTTTAGAGCCCCCATATGTTGTAGTAACCCCGTATATTGTGCCCAGCTTGTGATTCTGGAGATATGAACTTCGTAAATTAAGTGTGCTCTCTCTGATACAATAATGCCAAAACACGGGACCGCTTACTGCAGTTTAGGCACAGTGAGGCTCAGAAAGAGGGGATATTTGGATTTGGAAGCACATATTTCACTAGATTTTATTTGAGGGGGTGGGAATTGTTACTTTACCAGAGTTTTTTTTAACCAGTAAAGTGGAAAACCCTTTATTTCCATTGACACATGATGGACTTGAGTGGGGGATGATTTTGTGCTGGATAAGTTAGGGTTTTTATTGGTAACATTTTGGGCTACATAACATTTTTTGATTGCTTTCAGTATAAGGCTGGGATCATATTCTTGTATTCTATGCTGATCAGTTACCTCAGGGTTTACGTGTAAATCCCACAAAAATGCAATTCAGACAAAACACCCAAAGAAACCTCTCATTACAATAAGGCAAATGGAAAAACTTTTTACTTCATTTGGCATCTGCTCCAGTGGTATCCATCTTTTTAGACATTCAGAGAACTGTGGTCAATCACACTTGTGTGCTAAAAAGACACCTAAAATGGGAGGTTGCCAGAAAAGAGACCAGATGGAGTCCAAAGTGACTTCATGTGCCTCATAAGTGAATGGTTCCATCAGGGCTTTTCGTCTGAATCAGAATTTTTGTGATTTACACTGAAGCCCCAATGTAAGTGTTCGGCGGAGAGAGCAGGATAAATATGAATAGAGCCTTAGTCCGAGTTTTGGGAGGTAGAATAAACAAATAGACAGCAGGACAAGAATAGTTTTCATTTTTATTTTTGCGCGGTTCACCATGCGGTATTAGGGATTAGATGACTTTATTCTTCCGGTCAGTGTGATTACAGTGATACTACATTTTTATACGGTTGTGCTCAAAAGTTTACATACCCCAGCAGAATTTTGCTTTTTGGCCTTTTTCAGAGAATAGGAATGATAACACCAAACCTTTTTCTCCACTCATGGTTAGTGGTTGGGTGAAACTATTTATTCTCAAACTACCGTGTTTTCTCTTTTCAAATCATAATGACAGCCCAAACCATCTAAATGACCCTGATCAAAAGTTCACATACCCCCTTTTCTTAATACCATGTATTGCCCCCTCTAGCATCAATGACAGCTTGAAGTCTTTTGTGGTAGTTGTGGATGAGGTTCTTTATTTTCTCAGATGGTAAAGATGCCCACTTTTCTTGGCAAAAAGCCTCCAGTTCCTGTAAATTCCTCGACTGACTAGCATGAACTGTGCGCTTGAGAGCTCCCCAGAATGGCTCAATGATATTGAGGTCAGGAGACTGAGATGGCCACTCCAGAACCTTCACTCTGTTCTGCGGTAGATAATGACAGGTCGATTTGGCCTTGTGTTTTGGATCGTTGAAATGTTGGAACATCCAAGTACATCCCATGCACAGCTTCCGGGCTGATGATTGCAAATTTTCCTCCAGTATTTGCTGATATTCCATGGTACTGTACATGAAAAGGGGTTACATGCAAATTACAGATATCACTTACAGTAAATAAACTAACAATCACAGACTGATACAGAAGGGAGAAGACCCTGCCCTTGCGGGCTTACATTCTACAGGATGGTGGGGAAGGAGACAGTAGATTGGGGGATTGCAGCAGCTCTGGTGTTGGTGAGGTGGTATCTCCGCTAGTGGTGAGGAGACAGCAGGGTCATTGCAGGCTGTAAGCTTTCCTGAAGAGGTGAGTTTTTAGGTTCCGTCTGAAGGATCTGAATGTGGTTAATAGTCGGACATGTTGGGGCAAAGAATTCCAGAGAATGGGGGATATTCGGGAGAAGTCTTGGAGGTGGTTGGGTGAGGAGAGAATGAGGTCTTGGGAGGACCGGAGATTACATGAGGGAAGATATCGGGAGATTAATTCAGAGATATATGGAGGTGACAGGTTATAGATGGCCTCCTTATTGTGCATCTTGAAACAGCTACACCTCTAGTTTTCATAGAGTCCAGTATTTCAGCTGTTGTTATTTGTGGGTTTTTCTTTGCATCACGAACAATTTTCCGGGCTGTTGTGGACAAATTTTTGTTGGTCTTCCTGACCGTGGTTTTGTTTTTGCAGAGCCCCTGATTTTCCATTTGTTAATCACAGTTTGAATGCTGCTGACTGGCATTATCAATTCCTTGGATATCTTTTTGTATCCCTTTCCTGGTTGGATGAGATGCTAGAGTCTGCCTGGATCCCAGAAACTCAGCTTTCTTGCACACACACTTATTACAAGCAAACAGGTCACGGGTGAGGATGTTACCTTTAGTAGCCATTCAAACCCATTTGTGTCAACTTCTGTGCTTGTTATCAGGCCAAAATCACCAGGGTAGGTAAACTTTTGATGAGGGTCATTTGGATGTTTTGGGTTGTCATTATGATTTAAAAAGAGAGAACACAGTAGTCTGACAATAAATGGCTTCACCCAACCACTAACCATGAGTGGAGAAAAAGTTTTGGTGTTATCATTCATATTCTCTGAAAAAAGGCCAAGAAAGCAAAAATTCTGCTGGGGTATGTAAACTTTTGAGCACAACTCTATATATATTTTATGTGTTGCTACTATCACACAGTATATATTCTTTTTTTTTTTTTTAAATGTTTTTTCGTCACCAAATTTGAGAGATGTAACTTTTGTATTTTTTTAGCAAACCAAGCTGTATGAGGGCTTGTTTTTTGCAGGATAAGTTTGAGATTTTTTTGGTACCGTTTTGGGATTTATAACATTTTTTGATTGCTTTTTATTCAGAGTTTTCAGAAACAAAAAACATCAATTCAGTTATTGTTTTTATTTATTTATTTTGATCAGTTCATTATGCGGTAAAAGTGAAAAGGTCGATTTAATCTACAATTTAATCTACAAATATAATGATTACAGTTTTATATAGTTTTTTTATGCTTTGCTACTTTTGCACAGAAGAAACAATATTTTACAAAACTTGATTTCTCTTTGGGTCGCCATATGAGGGCTTGGTTGTGATGAGACGGTCTGGCGTTTTCACTTATTTTTTTTTACGTTTACATAAGACTTTTTGATCACAATTTATTACATTTTTTGAGTGTCAGTATGATGAAAAAGCGATATTTTTGGCATGTTTTTTATTATTTTTTTACGATGTTCGTATTTATTCCTTATGTATTCCGTATGGAATAAATAACACTGCAGTTTTATAGATCATGTCATTACAGATGCATCCATTCTATACCAATTATGTGTACCTTTTTTTTGTTTTATCACGAAGGTTGCATTTTTAGTGGTGAACCAGCTTTTCGTGATTTTTTGTGAGCTTTTTTTTAACTTTTTATATATTTAATTTAATTTTTTTTACCTTTTACTTAATCCCACGTGTGACATAAATAATTTTTACTTGGATCACTGGTCTCCTGCATTGTAGTACTCTTGTCTCACCAACTCAGCCTGTTAGACTCTACTTATAGCAGGATCTAACAGGCCAACATATCCTGGGGTCATCAGATGACCATGGGGTACCATAGCGACCATTAGGGGGTGATGGTGCCTTTTCATCCCGTTTTAGCCACTTAGATGCCACTGTTGTGATTGACAGCGGTATTTAAGGGATTAATCTGTCCAATCGACTCCAAAACCTGTGGGAGCTGATGCAGCAGGGTGTGAATTGTCATATACAGCAGTCACCCAATGCAATTTTGCCTGAGGGCAGTTATTCCTGATTGCTGTTTTAAAATGAGGGAATGAGGTCCCTTAACGAACACTTTTTTTAATGGGTATCGACGGTTGTTTAGGGGTTAAAAGGTGGGAGATATCTTCCCTTCTGTGACTGTGCCTAAATGTCCTGACCCCAACGAACATTTTTTTTGGAGGAGGTGGAAAGTGGTGGTGTTGGGAGATGTGGGAAGGGGCAATATGGACTCTTGTTATAAGTACCCTTGATTTTTATGTATTACTCTGACTGGACTCATTGTTGAAGCAGCCTGAGGGGGCATGCACTTTATCACTTATAGTGTTATGCATCTAAAACACAGTAGGCCATGTACGCTGTACTCTCTTTATATAGGGATAAACTCGCACAGAATTAATACTATACTATGATTCGTAGAAATAGACTGTGGGAATTATGTGTTAGCTGGTAGTCATCTGTAACAAGTAAATATTTCACACACCATTACACTACCGCCACCACTCACACAAGGCAGGACAGATCCATGGATAGCAGGATTACACAAGATTGTAACCCTGTCATCTGCTACCTATAAAAACAAGGTTGTGTTGTGTTGGGTTTTAATATGTCAGTCATTTGTGCCGATGGTGATTGGTATAAGTAGATATGCACACTTAGCTGTGCATGTATTTTTTGTGGGAAGTCAGTCAAATATTGTATATTGAGACCATTACTGCACTTGCATGTGTGTAGCCCAGCTTTGTAAGGCACACATAAAATCCTGGAGTCTGCACAGAAAGGTAACAGTTAAAGCTTTACATCATTCATTCACACTTTAGATACACCCACTAGGGGTATAAAGTAGTGTCACGCAGCCTGCGTAGGAGGAGAGTTCCTGTCTCAGGACAGTGAGAAAGTTCCTGTCTCAGGACAGTGCAGAGAGTTGAGTTCCTGTTAGAGCTCTGTGTGAGTTGAGTGCCAGAGTAGCTCATCTGACCAAGAAGTGGAGGCTAGTACGGGTGAGCCAGTTCATCCTAGCCTAGTCAGAACTACCTCTTAACCAGCCTGGACTTAGAGGATACTAAGAGCTGCTCATTGAGCTCAAAGGAAAAACTGACTTTCTACATCCACGCTGCAGTGCTATGTTAAGAGCAGAAGCAGGGCGAAGGGCACAGTGGAGAAGACAGAGCAGTGCCTTAGGTAGTGAATTACCTGCACTAATTATCCGGTCACTGGGGACCGAGGAGTTGCTATTGTTTCAGGCATAGTAACGAGAAAACCAGAGTCTCGCTGGACTATAAGTCGCAGGAGCAAGCCCTTAGTGTCGGTACGTAACCGGAGTCAGGGGAACAAGGACTTTGAGTTAAGCGCTTGACAAAAGTAAGGACTTAGTTTCACCATTTAGAAGGCTCCATCACAAAGCCGTCCGGGCAGTACAGCTATAGAGTTAGCTGGAGTATTCGGAGTTAACTACGCTTCATGCAAGTTGGACTCACCTACATATTGGAAGTTAAGGAGGCCTCTAACCTGCTCAGCTGTTATCTAGACGTGCATTCTCCACCCCGACCAGCTCCCCGGGACCTGCCTAAACATCTGACAAGTAAAAGGTATGGAAAGACGCTGGATGGTGTGAGACTGATTCATTTAACTGCACCCTACATCATTATAACCATAGACTCAGAGGGACAGTCCCACCTGTGGGGGACCCAACACCTAGCTGCTATAACATCCCCTCAGAGTTCTATTCAGCAGCGCTGGTCTTAGTGACTAGACAACTACAGGTGGCGTCACGAACTGTTATCTACCAAATCCCCTGTAAATAATTCCCCCATCATCGCCCTGACCGCCAGGGCCACAGACCGAGCCACCACTACCAGTGACAACCCCCATAGACTTCCATGGGCTCGGCTCTGAGTACCCCATAGCCCTGGTAATCCACAATTGTGGTGGCGGGTCAGCACACATGTGCAGCACGTATACTATAATTGTAAATGATATAGAGAATATTAGCATGATCCCAACGCAAAGATTACAAGCAAAGTTGTGAAACTTCCCATATTTTTACCTTAAAAAGTTCTCTAAAATCTGGCATTGAACATAAAAGTTTGGCATAGGTGGGCTTGCTCTCCTCTAACACTAAAGTTCAGTCTTAGTTCCTGAGAAATTGACCTGTTTATATATTTTGAACCTTAACTATTCCCCTCTTGATTTAGCACAAAATCAGGAGAATATAGCCTCGGAGTGATACAAGACACACAGCAGTGAGGTTGAATGTTTTGGTGCTTAATCGATTTATTTGCATGCATTGCTGAGTACATACTGATTGGCCTTGCCTATAGAGGTACATTATATTATTTTGCATTCTGTTTATAAAACATTTAATATATCGGGTTCAGATGTTCCCTCTTCAATTAGAGGAGGTTTCTCTATACTCCATATGTAGGTATCTATTATAGGTGTCCTGCCAGGGCATCATGTTAAATATCTATTCTCAATATTGTGAATTGTGCTCATTAAAGACAAGTCTGGTTTCCAATATGTGTGCAGCTTATACCTTGAAAACGGTGCAAAAATCACATATCAATCTCAATAAGTTCTATTTATGCATTTCCTGGCATGATGCTCAGGGCACGTTGTCCACTTATTTTGGGACTCCTTATATGTGATGTGGTTCATCGCTCTAAAGCTCCTTTTAATTTTGTGTCTGAGAAAAAGAAAGCCAGGACTAGTAATTACAGACGATGTGTCATTTATAGTAAGGAAGAGTCTGTACAGTACGCTAACAATGAAATCCAGACCACATTTCAGAGAAAATGCATTTTGCTGACATTGTGTAGGAAGAAACCTTTATTAAATGTCCAGCATTAAAGTAAGAACAAAATGTGACAAGTGGAGGTTCCCACAGAGACCCTTAACCCCTTAACCCCCAAGGGTGGTTTGCACGTTAATGCCCAGGCCAATTTTTACAATTCTGACCAATGTCCCTTTACGAGGTAATAACTCTGGAACGCTTCCATAGATCCTGGTGATTCTGACATTGTTTTCTCGTGACATATTGTACTTCGTGATAGTGGTAAAGTTTCTTAGATATGACTTGCATTTATTTGTGAAAAAACGATCCTCTACATGTTTTTGCAACCATGATAACCTCATACCCATTCATCCAGCCCCCACTCCCCTGGTCCCCCTACCTGGAGCACTATGGAACGCTTGCTCTGTCTGCAATAAGCTGTCATTTATCCATGACCTCTTTATCACCAACAAACTCTCCTTCCTTGGCATCACTTAAACCTTACCCCCTCTGACTGAGCCTCTCTAGCTGCACTTTCTTATGGCAGATTCAATCTCTCTCACACCCCTTGCCCCAGCAACATACGTGGAGGAGGAGTTGGCTTGCTCCTGTCCGATACCTGCTCCTTTACCCCAATTCTGCTACCATCCTCCGCTACTCTTCCCTTGTTTGAGGTGCACTCCGTCCGCATCTATTCCCCCAGAAAACCTCCAGCTGGCTGTCATCTAATGCCCCCCAGAACTAGTCATCTCCACCTTTCTCCACCACTTCACCACCTGGTTACTTTATTTCCTCTCTGCTGACATCCCCACTATCATCATGGGTGACTTCAAAATCCCCATTGACACTTCCACCCCAGCTGCCTCTAAACTTTTATCGCTCACTGCCTCCTTTGGCCTCACTCAATGGTCCTCCACAGCCACTCACAAAGATGGTCACATGCTGGACCTTATCTTCACCCGCCTCTGTTCCCTTACTAATCCCACTAACTCACCCCTCCCCCTGTTTGACCACAACCTACTGACAGTCTCTTCCCTCTCCTCTCCTAGTGCGCAACCCCCCTCTCCACAAACTCACTCACCCTCGCAGAAATCTCAAACACCTCAATTTACAATCGCTCTCTGATTCCTTTCTCCCTCTCACAGACATAGCTTCCCTTCATGACACAGATGCTGCTGCTACTCTTTATAACACCACAAGAACAGCAACACTTGATTCAGCTGCCCCCCCTCATGCATAGCAAAACTCGTACAATCAACAGGCAGCCCTGGCTGACCAGCCTGACCAAAGAACTGAGACAAGCTTCCAGGGTCGCTGAGCGGAGATGGAAGAGATCCCGTTCTGCTGAGCACTTTTTCGCATATAAGCAGTCCCTCACCAGCTTCAAGTCCATGCTCACTGCCACAAAACAAACTTCTCATCACTCATATCCTCCCTGTCTCACAACCCTAAAAAGCTTTTCAACACTTTCAATTCTCTACTCTGTCCCCCAGCACCTCCTCCCTCTCCTCTCATTTCTGCTGAAGACTTTGTCTCTTTCTTTAAGCAGAAGATCGATACGATCAGAGAAAGCTTTGTCCCACTGCCCCAATGCCCCTCTTAGTTGCTCAGCCCTGTTTCTCCAAAACCAGCTTCTCCACCATGACAGAAGATCAGCTTTCCACCTTCCTGTCACAATCACATCTCACCACTTGAACGCTTGACCCGCTCCCGTCTCACCTCATCCCTAACCTCGCCACAGTCTTCATCCCAACCCTAACACACAGCTTCAGCCTCTTACTTACAAATGGTGTCTTCCCCTCATCCTTCAAACATGCCTCGATCACACCCATCCTCAAAAAGCCCTCCCTCAACCCATGCTCTGTGTCTAGCCATCGTCCAGTATCTATTCTCCCTTATGCCTCAAATATACTGGAACAGCATGTCCATCTTGAACTGTCCTCCAACGTCTCCTCCTGTTTCCTCTTTGACTGCTTACAATCTGGCTTCTGACTGCATCACTCAACCAAAACTGCCCTAACTAAAGTCACCAACGACCTACTAACCGCCAAGAGCAAGCAACACTACTATGTCCTCCTTGTCCTGGACGTGTCTTCTGCCTTCGACACTGTGGACCATTCCCTCCTGCTACAGATTCTCTCATCTCTTGGCATCACAGACTTTGCCCTATCCTGGATCTCGTCATATCTAACAAATTGAACATTCAGTGTCTCCCTCTCTCACACCACCTTCTCAACTCGCCCACTGTCTGTCGGTGTTTTCCAAGGCTCAGTTCTAGGACCCCTACTCTTCTCCATCTACACCTTCGGCCTGGGACAGCGCATAGAATCCCAAGGTTTGCAGTATCATCTCTATGCCGATGACACACAGCTCTACCTATCTGGACCTGACCTCACCTCCTTACTGACCAAAATCCCACAATGTCTGTCTGCTATTTCAGCTTTCTTTTCTACTCGCTTTCTAAAACTGAACATGGACAAAACAGAATTCAGCATCTTTCCCCCATCTCACTCTACCCCTCCACCAGACCTATCCATCAATGTCAATGGGTGCTCACTTGCCCCAGTCCCGCATGCTTGATGACACGGGGTGATCCTCAACTCTGCCCTCTCCTTCAAGCCACATATCCAAGCCCTTACCTCCTCCTGCCGACTCAAACTCAAAAATATTTCCTGGATCCGTGCATTCCTTGACCATGAAACCACAGAAACACTAGTGCACGCCCTTATCATCTCCCGCCTCGACTACTGCAACCTCCTACTCTCTGTCCTCCCCTTTAGCACACTGATACCACTCCAATCCATCCTACAATCTGCTGCCCGACTAATCCACCTATCTCCCCGCTATTCCCCAGCCTCTCCTCTGTGCCAAGCCCTTCACTGGCTTCCTATTGTCCAGAGGCACCAGTTCAAAGCCCTAACTATGACATACAAAGCCATCCACAACCTGTCTCCTCCATACATCTGTGACATGGTCTCCCGGTATTTACCTACCGGCAACCTTCGATCCTCTCAAGATCTCCTTCTCTACTCCCCTCTTATCTCTTCTTTACACAACTGCATACAAGACTTCTCCCATGCTTCCCCCATACTCTGAAACTCTCTACCCCAACACATCAGACTTTCCCCTACCACGGAAACCTTCAAAAAGAACCTGAAGACTCACCTCTTCCGACAAGCCTACAACCTGCAGTGATCCTCAGTCTACTGAACCGCTGCACAACCAGCTCTACCCTCTTCTAGTGTATCCTCACCCGTCCCCTGTAGACTGTGAGCCCTCGTGAGCAGGGTCCTTTCTCCTTCTGTACTTGTGTGTGCCTTGTTTTGCTCATATTTATTGTACTTGTCTATAGAGTTGAGCGATACTTTCCGATATCCTAAAGTATCGGAATCGGAATGGTATCGCCGATATCACTAAAAAATCGGCGATACCCGATACCGATACCGGAAGTCCCATGTAAGTCTATGGGAACAAAATATCGCAACTAAAAAAACCCCATTCTTTCCTTGTAAACACTAAATATACACACATAGAATACATATATATATATATACATGTCATTGTGACATATATATATACATATATGTATAGTTTATACACTTCTACATAGTAAAATATCCTTTGATTCAATTGCCGGGTAAAGCCGGCTTCAGTGAAAAGACAGAAGCACCCGACATGAAATGACACTTGGTGTACATAGGGTTAACCATGTCTTTTCATGTCGTTTGCTATCTGATTTGCACAAACAATTAAATCAGACTATGTGTGCAAAATTTCACACCTGTAGGGGTTAATTAAAGGTGTAAATTCGTTGTAAAAAAAACGGACTTTTTTGCTACGAATTTACACCTTTAATTAACCCCTACAGGTGTGAAATTTTGCACACATAGTCTGATTTAATTGTTTGTGAAAATTAGATAGCAAAGGACATGAAAATACATGGTTAACCCTATGTACACCAAGTGTCATTTCATGTCGGGTCACCCGACATGAAATGACACTTGGTGTACATAGGGTTAAACATTTCTTTTCATGTCCTTTGCTATCTAATTTGCACAAACAATTAAATCAGACTATGTGTGCAAAATTTCACACCTGTAGGGGTTAATTAAAGGTGTAAATTCGTTGTAAAAAAACGGACTTTTTTGCTACGAATTTACACCTTTAATTAACCCCTACAGGTGTGAAATTTTGCACACATAGTCTGATTTAATTGTTTGTGCAAATTAGATAGCAAAGGACATGAAAATACATGGTTAACCCTATGTACACCAAGTGTCATTTCATGTCGGGTCACCCGACATGAAATGACACTTGGTGTACATAGGGTTAAACATTTCTTTTCATGTCCTTTGCTATCTAATTTGCACAAACAATTAAATCAGACTATGTGTGCAAAATTTCACACCTGTAGGGGTTAATTAAAGGTGTAAATTCGTTGTAAAAAAAACGGACTTTTTTGCTACGAATTTACACCTTTAATTAACCCCTACAGGTGTGAAATTTTGCACACATAGTCTGATTTAATTGTTTGTGCAAATTAGATAGCAAAGGACATGAAAAGACATGGTTAACCCTATGTACACCAAGTGTCATTTCATGTCGGGTTCTGCATTTTCACAAAAGCCGGCAATTGAATTAGCGGCTATTATACTATGTAGAAGTGTATGAACTACAAATATAAATATATATATATGTGTCACAAATTCAATGACATGTATATATATATATATATGAGGTGTAAAATTGCTGAAAAAAAATGCGTGGGCTCCCGCCCTATTTTCGCAACCAGACAGACAAAGCCAGTGAGTGGGGGCAGATAATAATAGCCCAGAGAGGGACCATTATTTTTGGCCCCCCCCGGCTACTTAACATCTGCCCCCAGACACCCCAGAAAGGGCAAATCTCTAATTAGATTTGCCCTTTCTGGCACTTTGCCCGTCTATTCCCATTGCCCTGTAGCGGTGGCGAATGGGTTAATAAGGGGTTAAAATGACCTTGCAATTGAAAGGTCACTTTAAGCCAGGTTAATAATTGAGAGCTGTCAATTAGACAACTATCAATTATTAATCCTATTGTATGAAAGAAAAATCAAACACACACACTTTAATAAAAAAGAAGTTTAATGAAATAATCACACAGTTTTTGACCATATTTTATTTACCTGCTAAAACCATTTCCTGTAATAAAAATAAAATAAAAAAGCAAAATTATTCTTACCTATCCCATGCACAGTCAGGTCCCACGGTGTAATCCTTCAGAAAGGGTTAATGTTTACTGCAGGGACCGCAGCTAATGCTGCAGCCTCACAGTAAACCCCAAATGAATGAGTTCCTCTCCTGCCTGACAGGAGAGTAAAGGCTGGGTGTCACATAGCGACACACCAGCGATCCCGACAACGATATGCACTTGTCAGGATCGCTGGTGTATCGCTACATGATCGCTGCTGAGCTGCCAAACAGGCAGCTCAGGCAGCGATCTGGGACAGCGACACTGCGGGTAACATCGCTTAAGGGCCCGTCTCACATAGCGATATCGCTACCGAGATCGCTGCTGAGTCACTAGTTTTGTGACGCAGCAGCGAGCTCACCAGCGATATCGCTGTGTGTGACATTCAGCGACGATCAGCCCCCCTGCCGGGTATCGCTGATCGTCGCAAAAATGTCAGGACCTTTTTTTGATCGCTGGTTTCCCTCTGACAGGCACGCATCGCTGCGTGTGACAGGCGGGAGACCAGCGATCCGCTGGTAACCAAGGTACACAGCGGGTTTCCAGGCACCGCGCAGCGCTTGGAAACCCGCTGTGTACCTTGGATACCAGCTCCCTGCATCAGGGCGCTGGTATCCAAGGTACACAGCGGGTTTCTAGGCACAGCCCCGCGCCTGGAAACCCGCTGTGTACCTTGGTTACCAGCGGATCGCTGGTCTCCCGCCTGTCACACGCAGCGATGTGTGCCTGTCAGCGGGAAACCAGCGATCAAAAAAAGGTCCTGAGTCCATTTCAGCGACGATCAGCGATACCCGGCAGGGGGGCTGATCGTCGCTGAATGTCACACACAGCGATATCGCTGGTGAGCTCGCTGCTGCGTCACAAAACTAGTGACTCAGCAGCGATCTCGGTAGCGATATCGCTATGTGAGACGGGCCCTTAAGTGGAAAGCTTAATTGATTGCTTTCCACTTTCACTTCAGGTCAGCCAGGGACACAATCAGTGACGTCAGAGGGAACTGATTAACAAAAATAGGGGTTCCCTTCGAAAAAAAAATGGCGTGGGGTCCCCCCTATTTTTAACCAGCCAGATGAAGCAGACCGCTGAGGCCTGGATTTTCAGGCTGTTAAGGAGCCAAGATCCATGGACCTTGCCAGCCTGATAATACTAGGCCACAGCAGTCTGCATATCTTGGCTGATTAACAAAAATAGGGGATCCCCTCGAAAAAAATTGGCGTGGGGTCCCCCCTATTTTTGTTAACCAGCCAGATGAAGCAGACCGCTGAGGCCTGGATTTTCAGGCTGTTAAGGAGCCAAGATCCATGGACCTTGCCAGCCTGATAATACCAGGCCACAGCAGTCTGCATATCTTGGCTGATTAACAAAAATAGGGGATCCCCTCGAAAAAAATTGGCGTGGGGTCCCCCCTATTTTTGTTAACCAGCCAGATGAAGCAGACCGCTGAGGCCTGGTTTTTCAGGCTGGTAAGGATCCAATATCCATGGACCTTGCAAGCCTGATAATACCAGGCCACAGCAGTCTGCTTAGCTTGGCTGGTTAACAAAAATAGGGGATCCCCTCGAAAAAAAAACGGCGTGGGGATCCCCCCTATTTTCGTTAACCAGCCAAGTAAAATGCAGACTGCTGCGGCCTGGTATTAAAAGACTGTCAAGGCCCATGGATTTTGGCCCTCAACAGCCTGATAATACCAGGCTACAGCAGCCCCACATTTGGCGCATCAAAAGATGTGCCAATTGTGGCACTTTACCCGGCTCTTCCCACTTGCCCTGTAGCGGTGGCAAGCGGGGTAATAAGGGGTTATTGTCACCGTTGATTGCACGGTGACAATAAGCCCGGTTAATAATGGAGAGGTGTCAATAAGACACCGATCCATTATTAATCCCAAAGTTATTAAATGTATAAAAAAAAGACACAGCAAGAAAAAAGTATTTTAATGAAATAAAAGAGACAACACAGTTTTCATTTCTTTTATTGTACTCTCATTCCTGCGACGCCATCGATCTCCTGTAAAAAAAGAAAAAAAACAAACCAACAGTATACCACCTGTCCGACGCAGTCCATAACGACAGTCCCACGACGATCCAGCTCTGCTACATCGGAATGACAGGCAGAGCCTGTCATTGCAACGCAGCACAGCTGATTACCTGCTTTCCCGGCGGTGACGTCATCGGACTGACTGCTTTACGGCCGGGATTACCCAGCAGTCACTGCAGTTATCGCGAGAAACTGCATGTGACCGCCGGGGAAAGAAGATGGCGGCCATGAAGCAGTCCGGGATGTGACCGCCGGAGATCTTCTGCCAGGTAAGTGCCGCTGACTCCTGACAGACCCGACCGACGGACACTGACAGTGACAGTGACAATCCCGATTCCGGTATCCGATAAGACGAAAATATCGGAACTCGGAATCGGAATTCCGATACAGCTGTGTAGCCCTGGTGGTAGGCACACGCAGTACCCTGGAGAGTGTATGGCGAGACGGCAGTTTAATGCTAAATATCCATTCACTCGACACACACTAGACACACCCCTAGGGTAGTGGAGTATACTCTAGAGGGAGTGGTCAAGGTAGTAGGTGTTAGAGTGATTAGTCTAGTTCCTGTCTTTGGACAGTGAGGACGTGTGGAGTAGAGTCTAGACTTCTTTGTGAGAAGACGTTTGGAGGGAGGAAAGAGTCTAGCCTGCTTATTCACCAGTTCATATCGTGGAGTCTGGTATAGGTGTCTGGATACACCTTAGTCTAGTCAGAGCTGTATCACCTTCTCAACACACACTGAGGAAAGAAGAAGCATTAGCACGGAAAGTCTTCAGCATCCCTGTCTAAAGGACGGTATCAGGTTCAGAGACGTGCTCCTGCCTGTGATAACTGAGCATCTGTGGCTAACTTCATTGGAAGGAAAAGGAAAGAAGTGACTGCTCGACCCTTGGCTAGTTTTGAGTGCTTATGTTACCAGCGTGGACAAGGCGAAAGGCAAGTGGATTTATAGGATTAGTGCTACAGGATTGCAGAAGTCCAGCACATTGCTACCGGTCACTGGGGACCGAAGGGTCACTGTTGTTTCAGGCACGGTGATAGGAAAACCAGGAATCTACCGGACCCTAGGTTGCGGCAGACAAGCCCCTTATAGTCAGTACGTAACTGGGGTCAGGGGGAGTGAAGACTTTGGAGTTCTGCAGGACAAAATAAGAATTCAGCTCCTTCACAGGAAGGCCCCTAACACTAAGCTGACTGGGCAGGTACAGCTAAAGATTAGCTGGAGATTTGAGGGAACTACGCTTCAGGCTGGTTGTACTCGTTTTATTGGAGTTAAAGGAGGCCCCTAACTTGTCCAGCTGCCGTCTCAAGAATACACTCTCCTTGGATCAGCCTCCCTGGGACCTGCCTTATCATCTTGCAAGTAAAGGTATGGAAAGACGCTGACCGTGTGAGACTGTGTTCTTTATCTGCACTCGACTTCACAACTCACATAGACTTTGAGGGACCAGTCCCACCTGTAGGGGACCCGACATCTAGCTGCCCCACCATCCCCTCAGAGATCTACAGCAGCGCTGGTACAAATTACCAGAACACTACAGGTGGCGTCACGAACTGTACATAAATCTATCCCCTGTAAATATATCCCCAACATACGCCAGACCGCCCGGGCCACAGACCGAGCCACAGCTGCCTGTGACAAAATCCCCATAGACTTCCATGGGCTCGGCTCTGAGTACCCCATTGCCCTGGTAATCCACAATTGTGGTGGCGGGTCGACACAACTTTGGCGTCACGAACAGGATGCGAAACTCGCGAAATTGCGAGCCCTGTGTGCCTAAGGACTTGTTTTTGTGAAAAGGACTGTTTGCACTTTTGGCGCCAAAATCGCCATTTTTGTCGCCATATTCGCGCCCTCAGGCGCTGGAGAAGAAGGTGGGCGTACCTTCGTGGGCGTCTACCCCCCTGTGGCGCGAAGAAAATGCCTGCCCTCTCAAAGTGCTATTACAACATGCGGTCCTGCCCTACAGCAAAGGAGGTCCGCCTCCTCTTCACCTTCCCTGCGAGGAGGAGGAGACGCAAATCCCACCTCCACGGAAGAGACCGGATGTCTCCGCAGAAAGAAGAAAGAATCTTCTGGAACATGATGGAGGCAGGACGTGAGCAGCCGAGCGGAGCAGCGGAGGAAGGCAGGCCCCGTGCCCCCGCCAAGCTGCCATCGGCATCAGAGTCTTATGCGATCCTGCACCTGCAACAGGCGTTGCTAGAGATCCAGGAGGAGAACGCACGCCTAAAGAAGATGTTCCAACCTGGACTGGAGGAGATTGAGAGACGCCGATGTAACCTGCTGAAGTGGCAACTAACAAACACGGCGTCCTCTCCCCTCAACGAACCCCCACGATTCCAAGTACTGAAGAGTCTGCTGCCCAAGGCGAAGGAGCAACCGGAGGCTGCCCCCGAAAGTACCGTTCCCGATCCCACTGGTGAAGCGGTGGAGGCGGAGGAGGTTGAGGAGGTACAGCCAATCCCGGAACGCCCGCCCGGCCAAGAGGCCGCAGCAGATTATCGGTCCCCGGCAGGGACACCGGAGGGGTCCTGTCCGTCACTACCAGATGTGGACTGGGACGAAATGGCGCGCCTGGATGACGTCGCCTACACCGCCCAGTGGGAACAAGAATGGCGGAGTCGTGAGGAGAAGAAGAGGCGTCAGCAGGAGGAAGAGCGGGAAACTCAGAAGAACCGCCAGCGACAATATGCCGAGCTGATTGCTGACAAGGAGACTGTCCGTCGCGACAAAGGTACCTTACGGGAACCGCGGCGGCGGGGGTGTGTGGCTGAGTTCCAGCTCCGGAAGGGCTGGGGCTTTATCCGTGAACCGGGCCTCTACCCAGCGGTCTTCGTCAGCAGGCGTGACGTGGAATCCCACCTGCCGCAAGGTCATCCCGGGAGGGACTTAGCAAACGGAGATATAGTCACCTATACGCGGCATTGGGGAATGAAGGGGTGGTATGCCCTGAATGTCACCATCGTCCGCGACCCCGTCCCAGACGCAGGTACCGTCACCATTACCGCAGCGTCCCCGGTCCCATGTTCAAGCAGCATCCGGCCGTGCCCCAGCATCGCCCCCTGCAAAGTCATCGCAACAAGCGACCCAGAGTTCATCGCAAGTTAAAGCCACCTCCACATCGCAACATGCGACCCAGTCTAGATCGCAAACCCTGACGCGGTCTATATCGTTGACTGTGATGGAGACGCAATCGGTGTCACGCGGAGAGAGTATACCCGTTGCGCCCCTAGAGGTTCGCACCAGAACTGTCGCGACCCAGACCCTGATCGCAGCACATGATTTGCTGGTCTTGGGATCTAGGGCTCATTGCATCATTCCAGCCCCCGGGGTGAAAGATGTAGTGGAAGGTGTATTATTAGAAGATGAATAGATAGTAAGAAATGTGGTGAGATCCCTATCGGATCTACCAAAAGTAAAAAGCAAAAAGTTTAAAATGTTTTGAAAAAGTTTGCACAGGTTATATATATAGTGAATATATATTTCTAATTATAGAATGCCCGGCTGGGTAAATGATAGATGATAAATGATAAACAGTTGCACTTTTATAATGCGATTTAATATAATATGTCTTTCTTTACAAATGGACTTTTGAGGTTAAGGACTATGCTAACCCAGAACTTTCCTGTACATAGTTGCGCTTCGGTGCTTTCTCTTGGTTTTACAAAAACCATCCATAACTACCTCTGAAAAACAAAACCCGTATGGTGTGGCACTGAGTGAGGTCTGCAATCGGACGTCCTGCAGCCCACCCAGGACCCACGTTGAAGGTTTGGTGCGGGTCCTTCACAAGTATATTGTATATTTATTTACTGAATGCTATTTGATACTATTTGTATTTTTCTATAAAGTTTTGCAACGTTCAAGATTTCCTCACCTCCCGGATGGGAAGATGTTATTGTTAAAAGTTTATTGCATAAACAAAATGTCTTTTGTATTTTACAGCCCGGGAGTGCTGTCGTTTACCATGGGGGAATGTGTAGCCCTGGTGGTAGGCACACGCAGTACCCTGGAGAGTGTATGGCGAGACGGCAGTTTAATGCTAAATATCCATTCACTCGACACACACTAGACACACCCCTAGGGTAGTGGAGTATACTCTAGAGGGAGTGGTCAAGGTAGTAGGTGTTAGAGTGATTAGTCTAGTTCCTGTCTTTGGACAGTGAGGACGTGTGGAGTAGAGTCTAGACTTCTTTGTGAGAAGACGTTTGGAGGGAGGAAAGAGTCTAGCCTGCTTATTCACCAGTTCATATCGTGGAGTCTGGTATAGGTGTCTGGATACACCTTAGTCTAGTCAGAGCTGTATCACCTTCTCAACACACACTGAGGAAAGAAGAAGCATTAGCACGGAAAGTCTTCAGCATCCCTGTCTAAAGGACGGTATCAGGTTCAGAGACGTGCTCCTGCCTGTGATAACTGAGCATCTGTGGCTAACTTCATTGGAAGGAAAAGGAAAGAAGTGACTGCTCGACCCTTGGCTAGTTTTGAGTGCTTATGTTACCAGCGTGGACAAGGCGAAAGGCAAGTGGATTATAGGATTAGTGCTACAGGATTGCAGAAGTCCAGCACATTGCTACCGGTCACTGGGGACCGAAGGGTCACTGTTGTTTCAGGCACGGTGATAGGAAAACCAGGAATCTACCGGACCCTAGGTTGCGGCAGACAAGCCCCTTATAGTCAGTACGTAACTGGGGTCAGGGGGAGTGAAGACTTTGGAGTTCTGCAGGACAAAATAAGAATTCAGCTCCTTCACAGGAAGGCCCTAACACTAAGCTGACTGGGCGGTACAGCTAAAGATTAGCTGGAGATTTGAGGGAACTACGCTTCAGGCTGGTTGTACTCGTTTTATTGTGAGACAGGCCCAAAGGGGAAACCCTACAAACCTTCACAACAGTTTTTGCGGGAAATTTTTAATAAACTGAATTTAAAAATTTAAAAAATTTTTTTAATTGGATGTTTTTTTCCCTATTTCAAAAAAAAAATTGGGGTTTTTATATTTTAAAAGGGGAAATAAACGTATTTTTACATCCCAATAACTTTACTTTACTTTTTTTAACAACACTCCACTCCGGACACAATCATAAGAAAACTCCTTTTTTGGTTTTTTTTTTTTGGGCAATCCAGCCGGGAAATTCCCCGGAAATTTTCCGGGGCAATCCCGCACCTCCCCCAGGGAAAACGTTTTTTATGGGTATAAAATTCCCCCGAAAAAAAGCTACTTTTGCAAGCGAATTAGCTTGCAAATGCAGCTTTTTCCTAGCTCTTACCGCTGGAAAACATAACATTGGGGCACCGAGTAAAACTTTTGGGGAAAAAGTTGACAACATTTACATTGGGGGCCCCACCCCGCTCAATAGAAAAAAGATCAAGCTAAAATTAAAAACAAAAAAATCGTGAACTCCCTTCCCCCGGGCCCCCCCACAGCCTCCGGTTCCCCCGAAAAGCCCCAGATGACATAGCATAAACCCCCAACCGCTACTTTACCTGGGTATTCCGCAAGGCATCACTGGGGAAAACCAAAGGGGGCCGGGGGCGTCCTGGGGAAAGGGGGGAAGGCCCGGGGGGGCCCCGGAAGGGGAGAAAACCACATTTTTTTTTTTTAATTATTTTTTAAAAACCGGGGGAAAGGGACCCGGGGCCCCGGGGGGAGGCCCTCCCCCAGCCCCCTTTCCATCCACACATGAACCCGGGTCCTTTGCGCATAAAGGGGGATGGGGCCCCATCGGGAAAAAAAGCGGGTTTAATGCTTTTTTAAGGCGGCGGGAAACGCCGCGTTTTTCCGGAAAAAGAAAGAGCATGCGCATTTTTTCCGTGACTTTTTTTTTTGGGAAAAAAAAAGCACTGTCCCAAAAAAATGGGAAAAGCATTCTAAGATAGGAGCTTAATGACGTTTTTTCATGGTTTTAAAAGGGAAAACCCGCAAAAAAGCAAAAAACCAACTGTGCACTAGCCCCTTAAGGCGTCACTTGTTCCCATTTATTTCTCTTTCTGTAACAAGGGAAAAACACTTCCCCGGGTATTAGAGTTTTAAAATCGGTGGTTTTTTTGAATTAAAAATTTTGGGGAGGCTTTTCCCAACCCCGTGTTTAGGGGCTAAATTCCCCCCTTAGGACAGCACCCGTCTATTTATAATTCACCTTTTTATTTTTTTTATTTTTTTCATCCATAAAAAATATTTTTTTGGGGTTTAAAATAAATCTTTGGTTTTCTTCATGTACAGGCTTTTTAGTGGCATATGGTTCAGATGTATTTAAAAAGCAAAAGGAAACAGCTATTAAATTTTTTGGAATTTATTTAACCGAAAGGTTCAGTGGGGTTTTAAAAAATTCAAAGAAATTTTTTCAAAATGGGAAAAAACAATACAAATAAAAAATTATATAAATTTTAAAAAAGTTTCTTTTCCCAAAAATGCCAAAAATATTCCCAAGAATCAATCGATACAAAACCCAAAATTCCCTATCGGACACCCGAGACAGAGCGTGTAAGTACATTGTCCAATTTTTCTTTGAAGAGAGCAAGAGTTACCTCTGGAGGTGATTTTTACCCTTCTGCCTCTTAATTATGGATCTCAGACCGATGTCTTTTTTTAAAGAAAAAACCGTCTGTTAATATTTTGGTCTCTTCAGGGGGCCACTACTTCTTTTGAGATGGAAGTGTAGATCTCTCTCTTGCTTTCTCCTGCTTTAATTAGTTTTTTTCTCTTGCTCAGTTACAATTAGTTCCATATGTTCAATGTAGGGGGATATGTCCCTCTCTTTGGGAAGGTCTGATGGAATTTAATTTATCTCTATAAAAAATGTCCATAAATTAGTTTATGTGTAATAATGAGAATGGCCACGGGGAAAAGTGTATTCACACCTCATTGAAAAGTAATTAATATTTTGGGTAAAAAAAGCCCTTTTTGGGAGATGACAACATCAAGATGCTCCTCTATGGAGAAACTAGTTGCATGCATTGCTCAGGTGTGATTTTGGGGCCCCTTCTTCCACACAAACACTCTTCAAATCCTGAAGATTCCATGGACTACTTCTATGAACTCTCAGCTTTAGTTCTTTCCATACATTTTTATTGGATTCAGGTCACCTTTTTATACCACATCATTTTTTTTTCTGTGCAGCTTCCTTGCTCACCTGACTACCTTTTTTTGCATAGTTAGTTTGTACAGCCCCCTGGGGTTCCTACTTATAATTTTATATATTTTCTTGTGGTGCCCACTATTCTTTCCTTCTACCCACAATGAAACCTGTCTCCTAATAGCATGAAGTAACTACAAAAACACTATGTTTAGTCACAGCTGTATGTGCAAACAGCAGATGTTTCCACTAAACTTAGATGTGGTTTAAACAATGAATCATTTCCCTTTAAGACTGGCAACTGTGTACTCATATACCAGTAATACTTTCATCAGTGTATATATGAGAAGCGGTTTAGTGTAGTGGTTTTTATTGTGCACCAGTAATGTCCTGTTTGCCTTTAAATAATTATTCTTAGTTGCAGAATTAGTTTTTACTAACAATTGTTTTGTGTTGAAAAAGTGTCTTGTTCTCTTCCTTGGTAAAAATGATTGCAGCTAAGATTTTAAAGCATAGCTGTCACAAGATTTTCACATACAAAAACTGCATACATTATTATATAGATCTATTAGACTTGGTGAGACTGGTGTACTTACTTTGAAACTAAATATTAGAAAGCTGTAGAACCTTTTTTGAAAGTTTCCCTGCCTATTTTGTTACAACACCTGTCCTGGGTATCACGGGCTCCGCTTCCTTTCCTTGGTCTGCTGCCCTCTGTTTTGCCTTGGTTTTGCAAGTGGCCCTGCATGGAATCAATTGCATCATCTCCCAAAACCTATTTAAGGCCCCTTGTGACATGCACCTGTTCTCTGGGATTGAGGCTCTATACCTCTATTTTGGTGTCTTCCACCTTCTGTGCAAATTGTGCTTTAACATTGCTTCCATTCCTGCTGGGTTCTCTTCATTTATACTGCTGCTCCTAAGATTCCTGAGAGTCCTCATGCCTTCCCTGCTTGCTGCATCTGAACCGCCCGCCAGGCCTTGGGGTACTCGGCACCGAGCCCGTTGATTTTCTATAGGGGATGTCACGGTAGCTGCAGCTCGGTCCGTGGCCCTGGGCGCCCACTGATAAAGGGAATATTTACAGGGGAGTTGAATATTAGTATGGGGATTCGTGACCCACCAGTGGTACCTGGTCAGGGTGACCAGCGCTGCTAGGCAGATCCACTGAAAGGTTAATATTGTGGGAGCTAGATGTTAGGCCTCCCACAGGTGAGGCTGAGTCCTTCAGGGCAGATAGATGTGTAGGGATGCAGGACAGACGGGGACCCGGCAGTTAGGGGTAATAAGGTAGACACACACAAGTCACTTTGGGTACCATTACTGAAGATGTTACAGGCACTCCCCGGAGCACTGTAGGGTGAAGGGTGCACATCCAGATTCCTCCACTGAGTAGGTGTGTGGCTTCTGTTCCTCGCCTTTTTGGGGATAAAGTCCTGGCCTGCTTGTAGCTGGGCCTAACTTGGTCCCCCGTCCTGCACCTGGCTGACCTTGTGATTGGACCTTCCCTTGAAGTACACAGTCCCTGCTTGCAGGTACCTACTTGCCGGACTCAGTCCTCCTGGCCCGGTTACGTATCAGCTCTGTGGTACTCCTGGGACTTGTAGTCCTCCAGGAACTCCGGTGTTCTCCTAATGGGTCCGTGGAGATCCCTATAGGCTCGGACCCCCGGGGTCCAGTAAATACTTGTTGAGGTGAGCTATAAACGGCTCCTCTGCCTCATTCACTTCTCTTTCCAATCGCCTTCGCCTACCCGGGCCCTCACACCATCACACACTGGCAGTTCCCTGGCTGCCTCTTCGCCGCTCTCTAAGCGTCGGCACGCTTTCTCACTGAGCTGCACTCACTCGTTTCAGCTCTGACTAGACTGGAGTGGTTTCGGTTCCACTTTACTACCTCCACTCTATTGAACTGAACTGCAGGCTGCAGACTTCAGTCTCACTGAACTCAGCTACTGAGCTTACTGAACTCAGAACTGCACTAAACTCACTTTCCCCGTCTTCACCCTCCTTTTATATGTCTATAACAGCTCCCTCTGGTGGTCTAAGGGATGGGTGAAGGTGTGTGAATGTATATAGTGACCTCTAGTAGTGAATTCCTTCAGTGTACCCTTCTGGGAGATATGAATCCAGTCGCAGCTGGGCTCCACACATCAATGCCATATGCCCACATGGACCTGAGGCTTAGAGGATCCACCTCACCTAGTGAGCCTAGCCTTAAGATAACATTTTATGAGACCACCTAGTGAACTAAAAACAGTGAAAATAAAAAAAAACCCGCTGCAGTGGTGCATTAAATTCATGACAGACTGATCCACTGCAGCTCATGAAAAGTGCTTCGGCGTGTAGGTCTAACAAAAGTTGCCTACCCAATCTGTGAAAGCGGGCACATCTTTTCAGCATGCTGACTTAGTAGTTGTACAGCAAAAGGTCACTGTTGTAAAGTTTTGTTTTCTGACTGTGGAATTTTTTGTATTATTTTTCCTTTACTTCATTATGGAAGCACCATCTTGCCTAATCCTCTCTTAATAGCATTTAGAGATGCGCTTTACTGCTACTACATGCAGCCTGTACAGTAAAAGACAGGCTGTGACTCACTGACTTCAAAAACAAAGATATCTAGTCCATGTGATGTGTAAAGGTCACTGCAGAAAGTGGGAGGGGGTGAGCTTTTGCCATCACCTACTGTAATTATCAATTCTGTATTATATACATTAAATATTTTGGTGTTACCTGTCATCATCCCCCTATAATGATAATGACTACTAACAAATCATCTTTTCAGAACAGGAAGCATCAGACTATATTAAAACATAGCTTTCCTTTCTTAAAACTCCCAAAATAGGGCTGTCATATGTGTGTGTAAGGGGGTGACAGAGGCCGTCATGTACCTCCCCAAACTTGAAGTGTCACATAAATACGTGCTGTTGCATAGAGTTTATGAATGTTAATGTATTTGTTTACTGTATTTTACGGCTTATGTACATGTAATGTGTAATAGGATTAGGGATAGAAGATAGAATAGAAGGGTAGCAGTAGCATAGGATAACAGTGGGGCACACTAGCGATAGGGAATAAGAGTGCCAGCACAGGCATAGTTAGCATAAGGGGCTTTCCAGACTGGGAGGAGTCTGAGATGGGTGTAGTGCGTGCTAGTGTAGAGACTTCCTGTTTTGTGGGGAGAAGTGGATGGCAGGCAATTGAGAGACAGCAGTCAGATAGCAGTAGGGGTGAAGTTTCTAAGGCCAGAAGGGACCCTAGGCTGAGCAGCGTGCGAGTGGTCACCATCTTAGGCAGTAACCATTTCAAGAGGATCCGGCGCCTACAGCCGGGACTAGGCAGAGCTCAGCATGCCTTTTACCTTTTCCTATTGAAACTGGACAAGGGAAATGGGGGGGAATTGGTGGACCTAGGGCACGGATGACGCAGAAGAGAAAGGAGTATTTGCTGGACAGGAGTTGTCGGAAGGGACAGGGATATGGAAGCTGTGTCAGAGAAGACAGGCAAATCTCAAGTATGCCAATGTATGTGAACTATGCTACGTCTGTATCCAAAACCCTGTTTTCAAAGTAAATTAGAACTGTTGAGTATAAAAAATGGAGTCTGGAGTTGTTTATGTGGACGGTGAATCTGGAGCTGGGATTGCAGAATCCGAGGGAGCCCTGGAATCTAATGTGAGTGCTCGCTTGGTACACATAATACACAACAGATGGGACTTTGTGTTTTCCTTTTGTGGGGTGCCAGGGTGTGGTGACTAGGGATGGAACGAAACCTGAACTGTAAAATTCGGGACCCGTACCGAACACATAGTGTTCAGTCACAAGGTCCTGAACATGGGTTTCCATGGCAAACCTGTGTTAGTTTCGGATCCAGTTCGGGTTCGGTCCAGGGCCATTATAATTATACTTACCTGTCCTCTGGTCCCGCTGTCTCCCGGCCGCATCTGCTTCCGGAGCCGCTCATTAACTGCCGGCGGTAATCACTGCACTCTGCAGTCTTCGGCTTTTGTCCGACAGTGTTCGTTCCGTAACATCACCGCATGAACACTAACCGGAAAAAGCCGAAGACTGCCAAGTGCAGTGAATACCGCTAGCAGTTAATGAGTGGCCCAGGAAGCAGATGCGCCGGGAGACAGCGGGACGGGAGGACGAGTCGCTGGACAGGTAAGTATAATTTATAATGGCCCATATCTGTAAAGTCCAAGCTTGGGGTTCGGAAGCAAGTTCGCGTCATCTCCGGCCCCAAGCTCGAACTTTAGAAAAAACCTCGGGCGAACCCACTGATCCCAAACATCGGGGGTTCGCCCATTACTAGTGGTGATGCAACAGCTCCTCACCCCTGACTACCACCCTGGGCCTCCTCACATGTATGTAAGGGGGGACAACCGGACCACAGGTACCTGCATGCTAGGTCTGGAACTATCGGGGCTGTCTCCTCTGTTATCCGGGGAAAAGTTTAGGCAACCGGACCAATCTTTGCACTGGCTGACAGAGGGCATGGCTAAGCGGTTACCAGGGGCTGCGCACCGGCAACAAACGAGTTTGGCGGGAAGGTGCAGCGCGCGACTGAGGAGGAGAGAGCTCCTGCTTCAGGGACCTTTAGCAGCAGGATGCGCGCCCGGCCGTGAGAGAAACAGGGCCGAAGGGACCCTGATGAGAAGCCCACCGTGTGCAGGTTGGCTCCCAGACATCGAGGTACCAATCGCTCTGTACAGTCAGTGCTGCTCATGTGCAGCCTGACAGGGACTGAGACGTTGACCGGGTGCTGCTTCCTGAATCCCGGGGTGGGGAATATTTGTCGAGCCTCGCTTAATTTTGGCAGGACTGTGGCCTATACATTGCCGGCCACCGGAGTCTCCTTACTGAGGACTCCACAGGACGTTTCAAAGACCAACGTTGCCAGCCGGAACGTATCATCGCCTTCTTCTTCTGTTGCCATGCAGGAGATTCCTCCTGCACAGCAACAGTTTTCCTCTGCACTGCAGCATGATCACGCAGGAGATGCTGAAATATCAGCACCTGCCCAGTCAGAGCAGGGAGCTCAGCGCTGCCGGTGGCTGAGCTTCTGCACTAGCAGCCAGGTTGTGGCATCCGTGATCGCAGAGTTCAGGAGGGAGGCAGTGGGTCGGGAGCTTCCCTCTGCCTTCTGATGGGTGTCCCTGTGACGTCCATCGCGGGGCCCAATCTCTGCAATGATGTTCCCAGGGTCGTATGACGACCCCCGGGTCATCAAGCTAACGGAAAGCCTCTGAGACCATGCTCACAGCATGGTCTCAGAAGCTTTCACCCATAGGTATAATGCACTGCAATGCTGGGCATTGCAAATGTATTATGCCTGCAAAGTAAAAAAAAAAAGTGAAAGTCCCATAAAGGGATTAGGTAAAGAAAGAAAAACAATTTTAAAAAATATGTAAAAAAAATAATAAAAATAATTTTAAAAAATCCACTAATAAAATACACATTTTAATAAAAATAGTATCACTGAAAGCTCCATCTTGTCCCACAAAAAACAAGCCCTCACATGACTGTCGGACAAAATATGGAAAAATTATAGCTCTCAAAAATGTGATGCAAAAACTCTTTAAAAAAAAAAGCGTCTTTTTAGTGTGTGACAGGGGCTATGGGGACCCTGAGTCAAGGGGGACCGCCCTGTGCCGGCGTAGGCAGCAGCTGGAGGACAGGATCCTGTCCCCACTGCTAAAGCGAAATGAAATATTCACACTTCCCCAAGCCCCTATGGGCGTGGAGAGGTGTGAATATCATTTCTCTTAAATAGCAGGCAGCGTTAGCTGCAGGCTGCAGCTAACACTGCCCACATGTAAAGCCCCACCATTGCACCACACCCACACACTAAGCACCGCACCACATACACACATGCAGGCACACAGACACACATTGCAGCACATCCCCGGCGTCGTGCTTCCTGCCCGGGGCTTCCTGTATGAGACAGCCCAGCTGGATGACGTCATCATCTAGCGCGCTGTCTCAGACAGAAAGCTGCCGGTGAGGAAGAGGCTGCTGCGGGGAGGTGAGCTTTGCTGTGGTCTGTGTGCCTGCATGTGTGTATGTGGTGCGGTGCTTTGTGTGTGTGAGAGAGTGATGCGGTGCTTTGTGTGTGTGTGTGTGAGAGAGTTGGTGGGGAAGAACAATGATATTGGTGGGGGGGAGGCAATCAGCATCGGACTGGAGCACCTTGGGCCCACCAGAGAAAATCATTCTTGGGGCCCACTATGTAGCTACATAGAAATAAATACAAGACCGCCAATTGTGCAGGAAAATGCACTATATCAGAGTATAATATAGGTAGTACACATCTTAATTATGTAGCAGGGGTTGGGGTAGAATCATAGAGGGGTAGCCACCTCATAGAAATAATGTAGCCCCTCATAAAATATAATGCAGCCCTCCTCATAGAATATAATTCAGCGCCCCACAAAGTATAATGCAACCCCCCCTCATAAGGATAACGCAGTCCCCACCCAATAGAATATAATGTAGCACCCTAATAGGGTATAATGCAGCTCCCCTCATATAGTAATAATGCAGCCCCATCACAGAATATAAGTGGCAGCCCACCATAGATTAACTATAGCCCCCTCATAGGGCATAATGCTGCCCCCTCATATAGTATGATATAGCCCCCTAGAATATAATGTAGTCCCCTGACGGAATAATGCAGCCCCCCAATAGAGTATACTGTAGCCCCCTCATATAGTAATATGTAGCCCCCAGAATATAATTTAGTCCCCTGAGAGATAATGCGCCCCACCACAGAATATAATGCAGCCCCATAGAGTATACTGTAGCCCCCTCATATAGTATGATATAGCCCCCAGAATATAATGTAGTCCCCTGAGAATAATGCAGTCCCCCCACAGAATATAATGTACCCCCTCAAAGTATAATGCAGACCCTCTCCACCCCATAATTGTCCTCATCATCACCTCCATCATTGCCTTCTCCCCACCACACCTATCATTCTTCTTCCCCACTACAACCCATCACTGCCCATTCCACACCTCAATCATTGCCTCCTCCACCACCATCCTTGTCCCATTTCATCACCTCCATCATTGCCTCCCCCACCACCATCATTGCCCATCACCTCCATCATTGCCTCCCTCCACCATCATTGCATATCATCTCCCATCATTGCCCCCCCCCACCGCCATCATTGTCCCATCACCTCCATCATTGCCTCTTTCTACCATCATTGTCCATCACCTCCATCATTGCCTCCCCACCATCACTGCCCATCACCTCCACATTGCCTTCCCACCATCATGCCCATCACCTTCATCATTGCCTCCCCCCACATCATTGCCCATCACCTCCATCATTGCCTCCCCCACTATCATTGCCAATCACCTTCAATCATTGCCTCCCCCCACCATCATTGCCCATCACCTTCATCATTGCCTCCCCTCACCGCCATCATTGCCAATCACCTCCATCATTGCCTCCCCACCATCATTGCCCATCACCTTCATCATTGCCTCCCCCACTGTCCATCCCTCCATCATTGCCTTCCCCCCCATCATTGCACATCACCTTCATCATTGCCTCCCCCCACTGCCCATCACCTCCATCACTGCACATCACTTCATAATTGCCTCCCCCCCCCATCATTGCACATCACCTTCATCATTGCCTCCCCACCGCCATCATTGCCCATCACCTTCATCATTGCCTCCCCACCGCCATCATTGCCCATCACCTTCATCATTGCCCTCCCCACCATCATTCCCCCATCACCTTCAACATTGCTTCCCCACAACCGCCATCACTGCCCATCACTTCCATCATTGCCTCCCCAACCATCATTGCCCATCACCTCCATCGTTGCCTTCCCCCCCATTCCCCAAAAATTTTTACATTCCCCCCCCACTCCCATCATTCCCCTCCCTTCACTTCCCCTCCCCCCACCCCAAAACCCTTGCCCATCACCCCCCATCTTTAAAAACCCCTCCTTATATTGCCTTTCCCCCCTGCCATCTTTTTCCTATCCCCCCCCTCGTTGCCTCCCCCCCCAAACCCTCTCACACACACACCCCACACTCACACTCACAACAAACACAGCACCACAACATACAAACCCCCCAAACACACACGCCCCCGCTCCCCCCCCTGAAGGGGGCACATCCTGGCAGCCTCTTCCTCCCTTTGCTTTGTGTCTGAGACACCTTTTGGGTGATGCGTCCCCCAGCTGGGCTTCCCCAGACAGGAAGACCGGGGAAGCCGGGATTGCTGCGCTGTTACGTTGTTGCATTGGTGCGGTGCTTTTGTCCCCTTGGGGCAGGCTTTTTTGGGTTGGTGTGTGTGTGGTGATGGGGGGGGGGTTTAAAAAGTGTTAGAAATGAATTCGACAGAAGTTTCCCCCCTGGGGTTACAAACATACGAACTTTTTAATAAAAAATTGGGGTTTTGGGGTTTTCAGACGGTCTTATAAGGGGGGGTTCCCTCCCTCAGGGTTTGCCGTTAAAATTGGGGTTTTTGTCTCAACTGGGTTCCTGTTCACTTGGAAGTTTTCGGGGGCTTGCCTTTTTCCCCTGCCTCGATAAAAATATTTTTTGTTTTTTTTTTTTGTTTCCATTTGAAAATTTTCTCTGCTTTTCCCCGTGAGGTTGCCAGGTTTTCCCCGCCCCCCCCCCCCGGGGGGTTGGGCCCCTCTTGTTCTTCGGACCCTGTTATTTTTTCCCCTTTGGGGCCTTTTCCGTTTTTTTTTTCGCGGTTATTTTTTGTTACACCAAAACAAATTTTGGGGAAAGGGTCGTGGACTCATTTTTTTTTCAATTAGAAAGTTTGGTTTTTTGGGGTTTTTTGGTTGCAAAGGCCCTTCCATCCTTTTTGTCTAGGAAATTGGGCCCCAATTTTTTTCATACTATTTTTGTCTGTGTCCCCATTTCCCCTTTTCTAACCCCTTACATGTTTTTGGGGTTCCTATGTTCTTTGGGGACTGCCCGGGGCAGATACTTTCCCCCCCCTTTTTATCTTTAGGGCAGTTAAACCCCTCAGCTGTGACGAGGCTCTAGGACCAAGTAGGACGCTCCAAAAGGGTGCCCCTTTGTTGTGGGGTTATCGGTCCCGCCCCAACCCGTAAAATTCCAACCCTCTGGGGGATTGGTTTTTGCCCGCCCCCTCGCAACCCCAAAACATTACAGTATCACCCCCAAACTGAAAATTATATTTTAATCAACAAAGGGGAAAAAATAAAAGGAAAAAGAAAAGAGAAAATTGTCAGAAATTTTTTTTTTTTTTTTTCTCTGTTTTGGGGTTCATTTTTCCCTCTTTTTCGGGGCCCCGGGGGGGTTTTTTTTTCTTCAATGGATTTAATTTCTGGCCTGTGGATCAGCTTGCCCTGAAGGGCCCCGGGTATTGCTACCCACTTGGGAGGGGTTGCGGTTTTTGGAACCTAGGATCCCCAGCCCCCAAATTTTTTTTGGGGGGGCGACTAAATTTCTGAAAAATTTAAAAAAAAAATGTAATTGTTTTTTTCCCAAAAAAACCAATCCCCTTAGGGGGAAAGCAGCAAGCAGGTTCAAATTGGGGACTCTCTCCTCGCGGGATCCCCAGGGGTTGGGCTTTTTCCCTCACCTGGGGACCCTGTTTTAGTAATTTTTGGGGGCATTTTTTCGGGGTTGGGGGGGTTTTTTTACGATGAACCCGTCACTGATAAAATAAAAAAACCCCCTTTTGGGAAAATTTGGTCAGGGGGTTTTAGGCCTGGGTTGTACTGTCAGAATTTTTAAAAGGGCAGTCCGACCAAAGGGGAAGAGAGGGTTTGGGGCCCTTTTTCGGAAAAGGGGTCGAGAAAGAAAAAATGTTATGGTGGGTTTCCCTGCCCCCCTGGTCTCAATAATTTCTATGTCATTAGCGATTCAAATTGACAGACGTTTGCGTGAGCATAGAGGTATGCGTGGAATAGTGTTGCCTTGAACCAGCTTCCGAACCCATGCAGTGTGATGGGTGGCTTCTGGGGCACAGCGTCATGAGTTTCGAAAACGCAATGGGTTAGGGTTTCTACTGTGGTGACGCCTCTCATGCTATTTCAGTCTGCCCTAAGCGGGGAAGACGTTTTGCACGCTCAGTTGTCCTTGGGTAGTGTTCAGACTAAATTTCTGTTGACTGTTACCCTGATTTGCTCCCTGTCCACATTTTCTGCTCAGGCTTTTGTTGATTCAGGAGCAGCTATTAACCTGATGGATTTTGATTTTGCTAAATGATGTGGGTTTCCCTTGATACCCCTACGGAAGTCTATTCCCCGACTGGGGATTGATTCTACCCCTTTGGCTGAGAATAAACCCCAGTTCTCTACTCAGGTGATAATGAGGGTTGAACCTGATCATCAGGAGAGTTTGCAAATTTTTGGTGCTGTATAATCTGCATAACATTATTGTACTAGGTTTCCCTTGGTTACAGTCTCATAATCCTGTTTTGGATTGGAAAATCTGTGTCTGTAACTAGTTGTGGCTGCCAATGTGTTAATGCCAACACTCCTGTTTTTTCTGCCTCTCCCCAGGCTCAGGATGTTCCTGACTTTTTGACTGATTTTTCTGATGTGTTTAGCGAAAGTAAATCTGCATCCTTGCCCCCCCATAGGAGCTATGACTGCGCTATTGAATTAGTGCCTGGTAGTAAATTCCCTAAAGGTCGCCTTTTTAACTTGTCTGTACCTGAACATGACGCTATGTGGTCTTATATCAAGGAGTCATTGGAGAAGGGTCATATCAAACCATCCTCTTCACCCTTGGGTGCCGGTTTTTTCTTTGTGGCCAAAAAGGATGGTTCATTAAGGCCGTGTATTGATTATCGTCTCTTGAACAATATCACTGTGAAATATCAATATCCGTTACCCTTGATTTCTGACCTGTTTTCCAGGGTGAAAAGTGCTACTTGTTTTACCAAGCTTGACCTCAGGGGGCGTATAACCTTATTCGCATTAAGCACGGGGATGAATGGAAGACGGCGTTTAATACCCCAGAGGGGCATTTTGAGTACCTAGTGATGCCCTTTGGGCTCACTAATGCTCCTTCCGTCTTCCAGTCCTTCATAATGACATTTTCAGGGATTTGTGGATAAATTTCTGATTGTTTATTTGGATGATATCTTGATTTTTTCCAATGACTGGGACTCTCATGTGAAACATGTTCGGACTGTGTTCCAGATTTTGAGAGAGAATGCTCTGTATGTGAAGGGATCAAAGTGTCTTTTTGGCGTACAGAGGATCTCATTTCTGGGATTTCATTTTGTCCCCATCTGTTATTGAAATGGAACCGGTCAAGGTTCAGGCCATCTGTGATTGCGTCCAACCTACTTCATTAAAGGCTCTTCAGAGATTCTTGGGTTTTGCCAATTTTTTATCGTAAATTTATTGGTAATTTCTCTGTTATTGTTAAACCATTGACTGATTTGACCAAAAAGGGTTCTGATGTGGTGAATTGGCCTCCTGAGGCAGTCTCTGCGTTTCAGGAACTTAAGCAGAGATTCACTTCTGCTCCTGTTCTACGGCAGCCTGATGTTTCTCTGCCATTTCAGGTGGAGGTTGATGCCTCTGAAATTGGGGCAGGTGCCGTTTTGTCCCAAAAAGATCCAGAGACCTCTAAAAGTAACCCTTGTGCCTTTTTCTCTCGAAAATTTTCTCCAACTGAACGTAATTATGACGTGGGTAATCGGGAGTTATTGGCCATGAAGTGGGCTTTTGAAGAGTGGAGACATTGGCTGGAGGGAGCCAAACATCAGGTGGTGGTCCTCACGGACCATAAAAATCTGGTTTATCTGGAATCATTCAAGCGACTTAATCCTAGACAGGCCAGGTGGGCCTTGTTTTTCACACGTTTTAATTTTGTGGTTTCCTTTCTTCCTGGCACTAAGAATGTTAAGGCGGATTCCCTCTCAAGGAGTTTCCTTGCGGACTCTCCTGAGTTATCTGATCCTGCTGTTATTTTGAAAGAGGGTGTAGTTCTTTCCGCCATTTCGCCCCAATTTGAGACTGGCTCTGGAAAGGGTGTCAGGAGGATAAACCCGAGCGCTGCCCTATTGGGAAATTGTTTGTCCCAGACCGTGGAAAAAGAGTGTGATGTCTGAGATTCATTGTTCCGCGTTGGCCGGTCATCCCGGAATTTTTGGTACCAGAGACTTTGTTAGTCGGTCCTTTTGGTGGCCTACTTTGTCTCGTGACGTCAGGGAATTTGTGCAGTCCTGCGGGACTTGCCTCTGCTACAAGCCTTGCTCTCGCTCTAGTGGTTTGTTGATGCCATTGCCTGTGCCCAAGAGACCATGGACCCATATCTCTATGGATTTCATTTCCGACCTCCCTGTTTCTCAGAGAATGACCGTTATCTGGGTGATTTGTGATAGGTTTTCCAAAATGATACATCTTGTGCCATTACCTAAGTTGCCTTCCTCCTCCGAATTGGTGCCTTTGTTCCTTCAGCACGTGGTTCGGTTACACGGCATTCCTGAGAACATTGTGTCTGACAGAGGAGTCCAGTTTGTTTCCAGATTTTGGAGGACTTTTTGTTCTAAACTTGGTGTTCAATTGTCTTTCTCCTCGACTTTTCATCCTCAGACCAATGGACAAACTGAGAGAACAAACCAGACATTGGAGACTTATCTGAGATGCTTTGTGTCTGCTGATCAAGATGACTGGGTCTCTTTTTTGCCTTTGGCTGAGTTTGCTCTTAATAATAGGGCTAGCTCTGCCACTTTGATGTCTCCATTTTTCTGCAATTTTGGGTTTCACCCTCGATTTTCTTCGGGACAGACGGAGGCTTCTGTCTGTCCAGGTGTTGACTCTGTTGTGGAGCGTATGCAGCAGATTTGGGACCAGGTAGTGGAGAGGTTGTCCCTCTCTCAGGAAAGGGCCCAGCGGTTTGCCAACCGGCATAGGACTGATGGTCCTCGGTTTGAAGTGGGGGACTTGGTCTGGTTGTCCTCAAGAAATATCCCTATGAGATGCATCTCCTAAGTTTAAGCCTAGGTTCATTGGACCTTATAAGATCATGGAGATTCTTAATCCTGTTTCCTTTAGTTTACTTCTTCCAGGGACATTTAAGATCCATAACGTGTTCCACAAGTCCTTATTGAAGAGGTTTGTCGAGCCAGTGGTTCCTATGGCTGCGCCTCCTGACCCTGTTTTGGTTGAGGGCAATCTGGATATGTGGTTGAGAAAATATTGGATTCTCGTTTTTCTAGACGGAAACTCCAGTATTTGGTTAAGTGGAGAGGTTATGGTCAGGAGGACAATTCTTGGGTGTTTGCTTCGGACATCCATGCTAGGAGACTGATCCGTGCATATCACAGAGCTCATCCTGACCGACCTGGTTGCCCAAATGAGGGTTCGGTGACCCCTCCTCAAGGGGGGGGTACTGTTGTGAATGTGTTAGAATTGAATTCTGAGCAGAAGCTCCCTCTGGTCGTTACAAACAGTACTGAACCATTCAATGAAGATTGGCAATCAGGAGTTACAGACTGGTCTTATATAAGGGAGGTTCCCTCCCATCATGGTTGCCGGTGATCAATTGTTCTTGTCTCAACTGTGGTTCCTGGTTCACTTGGAAGCTTGCTGAGTCTTGCCTCTTCTCCTGCTCTCAGATAAGATATTTTCTGTTTTTTGTTTTTGTGCTTACCATTTGCATATTTCTCTGCATTTATGTGAGGTTAGCCACGTCTCCCTGGCCCCCCCCGGGGGGCTTGGGCTCCTCTTAGTTCTTCTGGAGCCACTGTTATTTGTTCATTTGCCTTTTCCAGTTTTTTCAGTGGCTGCGGCTTAGTTTTGTTACACCGGAGAACTAATTTAGGTGGTAGAGGTCGTGTGATCTCAGGTGTTTTTGCAATTAGTAGAGTTGGTATTTTTTAGGGTTTTTTGGATTTCAGTAAGTGTCCTTCCTATCCTTTTCTGTCTAGGAAGATTGGGCCCCAACGTTTGCTCATACATATTTCTGTCTGTGTCTGTATTTCCTCTTGTCTAACCGCCATTACATGTTTGGGGGCTTCCTATGTTCTTTGGGGATCTGCTCCGGGCAGATAGCTTTCCTCTTTCTATCTTTAGGTGTAGTTAACCTCTCAGGCTGTTACGAGGCGTCTAGGACCAACGTAGGTACGCTCCACGGCTGCCTTTAGTTGTGGTGGTTAGTCAGGGTACTGCAATCCAGTAGATTCCAACCTCTCTGGTGTATTGCCGTTTTTGCCTGCTCTCCTCAGCTACCAAATCATAACAGTGGGGCCTTACAGGCGGGCAGTGTTAGCTGCAGCCTGTAGCTAAAGCTGCCCGCTATTAAAGAGAAATGGTATTCACGCCTATCCACACCCATAGGTGCATGGAGAAGCGTGAATATTCATTTCGCTTTAGCAGCGGGGACAGGATCCTGTCTCCAGCTGCTGCTATGCTGGTACTGGGCGGGCCCCCTTGACTCAGAGCCCCCATAGTCACTGGCTGGGGCCCCTGGAACAGTGGGGGCCCTAGGCAGCTGCTGACCAGTATGCCAGCAGGTGTCAGTGCCTGGGCCCACCGGAGAATCCTCTGGTTCTCCGGTGGGCCAGTCCAAGCCTGGAGGCAATGATGGAGGTGATGGGCAATGATGGCAGTTGGGGAGGCAATGATGGAGGTGATGGGCAATGATGGTGGTGGGGAGGCAATGATGGAGGTAATGGGCAATGATGGTGGGGGAGGCAATTATGGAGGTGATGGGCAATGATGGCAGTTGGGGGAGGCGATGATGGAGGTGATGGGCAATGATGGTGGGAGGCAATGATGGAGGTGATAGGCAATGATGGTGGGGAGGCAATGATGTAGGTGATGGGCAATGAAGGCGAAGGGGGGAGGCAATGATGGAGGTGATGAAATGGGCAATGATGGTGATGAGGGAGGCAATGATGGAGGTGAGGTGATGAAATGGCAATGATGGTGGTGGGGGAGGCAATTATTGAGTGGTGGAATGGGCAGTGATGGGGGTCTTGGGGAGAATGATAGGGGTGGTGGGGGAGAAGGCAAAGATGGAGGTGGTGATGAGGACAATGATGGGGTGGAGAGGGACTGCATTATACTTTATGAGGGGACTACATTATATTCTGTGGGGGACTGCATTATTCTCCGAGGACTACATTATATTCTGGGAGCTACATCATACTATATGAAGGGGCTACAGTATACTCTATGGTGGGCTGCATTATTTTCTCAGTGGACTGCATTATATTCTTGGGGGCTACCTCATACTATATGAGGGAGGCAGCATTATGCCCTATGAGAGGGCTACAGTATACTCTATGGGGTGGCTGCATTATATTCTGTGGTGGGGCTGCATTATACTCTATGAGAGGGCTGCATTATACTCTATGAGGGTGCTACATTATATTCTATGGTGGGGACTGCGTTATACCTTATGAGGGGTTGCATTATATTTGTGGGGTGCTGCATTTTATTCTAGGGAGGCTAGATTATATTTTATGAGGGGGCTACATTATATTCTATGAGGGGGCTACATTATTTTATAAGGGGGGCTACATTATATTCTATGAGGGAGGCTAGATTATATTTTATGAGGGGGCTACATTATATTCTATGAGGGCTACCCCTCTATGATTCTACCCCAACCCCTGCTACATAATTAAGACATGTACTACCTTATATTATAACCAGATATTAGCGTGTTTTACCAAATAATTGGTGGTCTTGTATTTATTTCTATGTACTGTAGCTACATAGTGGGCCCCAAGAATGATTTTCTCTGGTGGGCCCAAGGTGCTCCAGTCTGACGCTGGGGTTAGGGTTGGTTGGGGCTAGGTTTAGGGATAGGGTTGGGGCTAAAGTTGGGCAGCACGGTGGCTCAGCGGATAGCACTGCAGCCTTGCAGCGCTGGAGTCCTGGGTTCGAATCCCACCAAGGACAACATCTGCAAGGAGTTTGTATGTTCTCCCCGTGTTTGCGTGGGTTTCCTCCGGGTAGTCCGGTTTCCTCCCACACTCCTAAAAAACATACTGAAGGGAATCTAGATTGTGAGCACCATTGGGGACAGCAACAATAATGTGTGCAAACTGTAAAGCGCTGCGGAATATGTTAGCGCTATAAAAAAATAAAAATAAAGATTATAAAGTTAGGGTTGGGGCTAAAGTTAGGGTTAGGGTTGGGATTAGGGTTAGGGTTGGAATTAGGATTAGTGTTGGAATTTGGGTTAGGGATGTGTTAGGATTAGTGTTGAGCGATAGTGCTTGATATCTAAAAATATCGTATCGAAATTGTATCGCCGATAGCACTAAATATCGTCGATATCCGATTTCGATACCGGAAGTCCAATGTAAGTCTATGGGAACAAAATATCGCAACTAAAAAAAACCTTTATTTCCTTGTAAACACTAAATATACACACATAGAATACATATAATATATATATATACATGTCATTGTGACATATATATATACATATATTTATAGTTTATACACTTCTACATAGTAAAATAGACTCTGATTCAATTGCCGGGTAAAGCCGTGACATACCCCATAGAAGTCGACGGGCTCGGTGCCGAGTACCCCAAAAACCTCTGGCTCTGTGCGACTCAACTTGGGCGTCACAAACAGGATTCTGTAGCTCGCTATAAGCGAGTCCTGTGTGCCTGAATTGAACTGGTTTTGTGCTTGAGAATTGCTAAAATCATCAGAGAATGTATTTGCCATTTTTTCCGCCATATCTGCGTCACGACGAGGCACTGGTGAAGAAGAAGGGCGAGCTCTTCATGGGTGTACACACTCACTCAGTGACGCGAAAACGATGGCTCTAAATGGTACTGCAATGTAAGATCGTGCCCCACAGCTCTTGAGTTCCGCCTCCTCATCCTCCTCAGTGTGCGGAAACTAACACGAAGGTCCCGCCTCACTACAAAAGAGGGGCCCTCTCCAGATGCTAATGACTCATGTGACTTGGCAGAGATGGCTAATGGACACGAGCAGAAGTGTGAAGGGATGGAGCAGTCAGAGCTCTCCCCCCATGGAAGCGACCCGATCGCCACGGAACCACCGTTGGGCACCCGGCCTGGAAACCCTCCTACGCTGCAAGAAGCGGAGGATACCCTAAGAGGCCTGGCCCGGCACCGGGAGGAGGTCGCCAGGATGGAAGCCAGCTGGCGTGCCCTAAAACTAAACTTGGAGCGGCGCCAATCCCTCTTACCTGAAGTGTCTGTACCGGAAGGTGAGGCACCCGTTCTAGTAGAGGAGTCCGTGCGGGCATCCCAGCCCTTGCAATGTGATCCGGTTGACGTTGTCGCAGTGGAGGCACCCGTTCGTGCAAAAAACGCTGCACCGGCAGCACCCCAGATCCCGCTGTCTGCCCCCGTCGCTGAGACAGAAGAAGCGACACCCGTCCTCATGGAGGAGGCCGCGCAGGCACCAGAGGTCTACCTGTCTGTACCGGAGCCCCGACTGTCATCTGTTCCAGAGCCGGCTGCTTCCTCCGCAGGTGAGCGCCGCCAGGACTGGGGGGCGCCAGGAGAGCTGCCGCAAACCGGACACTGTAAGCTGCAGTTTGATGGTGGAGACATGGAGCTGCTGGTGGAGGAGAATTTCAACCGGCGTCAGGAGGAAGAGTGGAGACGTTGGGAGAGAGAAGCAGAGCGACAAAGGGAGCAGCGAGAATCCCAAAAACTTCGCCAACGTCAGCTGGAGAAGGACCGGGCAGATAAGGACCGGATGAGAAAAGATAAAGGAACCCTGAGGGAGCCGCGGCGTAAGGGTGCAGTACGGAGCTTTAAATTGAAAGGTGGTTGGGGCTTCATCCAGGAGCCTGGACTTTATTTAGAAGTTTTTGTGAACCGGCGGGACGTGGAGGCTCACCTCCCAGAAGGACACCCGGGGGGGGACCTGTTGCCAGGAGACTTGGTGACTTACACCCGACACTGGGGTTACAATGGATGGTACGCCCTAAATGTTACCAGGTGCGACCCCTACTCCCCAGAGTGTCAGGAACCTGTGAGACCCTCGGAGCCTTCAGCCTCCCACATCCAGGCCTCTGCAAAAGTGCCCACCCCACGCCGTAAATCTCCCCAGCCTCCCTCAGTGGTCTCCTCAGCAGACCCACCCATGGACATGATCCAGTTACGTGGCCCGTACCCGGCGCCTGTTAGGCCCCCTGGGGTTCGTACAGTCCGTGACATAGGGCTCCAGACCCGGAGGGAGATGAAAGAGGTGGCCACACAGACCCAGATAGCGGGTCACGACTTGACTGTACAGGCCACACGACGTCATCAGGTCCTGGTGGTCCTTGGTGCCTCGGATGTTTGGCAAGCATCAGAAGAGTACCAGGTGGTACCTGGAACACCCCTGCCAAAGAATTATAAATAACCCGGACAGGGTCACTGTATGTAAAGTGTTAAATTGTTTATGTACCCGGACGGGTGAATGTTCATAAAAAAGTTTTTTAATTTAATAAAAAAAAAAAAAAACACAGTTTTCATTACTTTTATTACAGTCTCATCCTGCGACGCCATCGATCTCCTGTAAAAAAATGAAAAAAAAAAGTATACCACCTGACCGACGCAGTCCATAGTAACGAGTGTCCCACGACGATCCAGCTCTGCTACATCAGAATGACAGTCAGAGCCTGTCATCCCGGCGCAGCACAGCTGATTACCTGCTTTCCCGGCGGTGACGTCATCGGACTGACTGCTTTACGGCCGGGATTACCCAGCAGTCACTGCAGTTATCGCGAGAAACTGCATGTGACCGCCGGGGAAAGATGATGGCGGCCATGAAGCAGTCCAGGCCGTGACCGCCAGAGATCTTCTGCCAGGTAAGTGCCGCTGACTCCTGACAGACCCGACCGACGGACACTCACAGTGACAGTGACAAATCGATTCCGGTATTCGATAAGACGAAAATAATCGAAACGAATTATCGAAAGGCCGATAGAGCTAATATCGGCCGATAGCCGATATTTACATTATCGTATCGCTCAACACTAGTTAGGATTAGATTTGTGGTTAGGGTTATGGTTGGGAGTGTGTTGGGGTTAGGGTTGGAGTTAGAATTGGGGGGGTTTCCACTGTTTAGGAACATCAGGGACTCTCCAAACGCGACATGGCATCCGACCTCGATTCCATCCAATTTGTGATCTGCATCACTGTCATTCCTCCATTCAATGACCGCTGCTCCATTCCAATCAACAATGGACTGGTCATCTGGAAATACTGGCCAGATAGGTGGTCTGACAACACTCATAACAGTATTGGCATCTCAAAAAGTGGATATTCTTGACAATTGTAGCAGAATAGAGAGCTGTAGGATCCTTGGTCCACTACCATTACTTCACTTGGGCCAACCATATACTGCTCCAAGCCTGTGGCCTTCCATAAGCCAGAGCAAGGTAGGGGATGCAGGCGGAATAACGCAGAGGATGCAGGCAGAGCAAGGCAGGGGATGCAGGCGGAACAACGCAGCGGATGCATGCAGTGCAAAGCAAGGGCAGGCCAGAAAACCTAGATATACCTTGGCAACAGTTAACAGCCGCCTGCCAATAACAGGCCGGCAGCTGACGTCACTGTCATACGCCGGAACCTCATGCGCCTCAGCCAAATCGTGGGTGAGGACATCCCTGGAACTTTTTTTTTTGTAAAGCCGCGGTATGGGGCACATTATACCGGTATGGGGGTGCATTCTACTATGGTGGGTAGGGAGGGGAAGGGGATGCATTATGCTGCTATGGGGCTGCTGCATTTTATACTCGCTGCTGCATTATACTATATGTGACTATGGGGTGCATAATACTACTATGAAGTACTATGGGGTGCATTATACTTTATGGATGACTATGGAGGTGCATTAATAATAATAATAATAATAATAATCTTTATATAGCGCCAACATATTCCGCAGCGCTTTACAGTTTAACAGTTTCAAAACACAAGTCATAGGTAACAACGTTAACAATACAATAATTAAAGCAAAATAAGCCGACCCTGCTCGTGAGAGCTTACAATCTACAATGAGGTGGGGAGATACAAAGTACAGGTGTGTATATACAATGGTGCATTTACAATGATGGTCCAGCCATCTTGAGGAGTGAGGGATGGATGGAGATAGTGAATGGGCTACACATACACACTTAAACATAGAACGACTTTGGTTAGTGAATGTGATAGGCCACTCTGAACAAATGTGTTTTGAGGGAGCGCCTGAAACCATGCAAATTGTGGATAGTCCTAATTTCTTGGGGTAGAGCATTCCAGAGGATTGGCGCAGCGCGGGAGAAGTCTTGGAGTCGGGAGTGGAGGTACGGATTAGTGCAGAGGTCAGTCGTAAGTCGTTTGCAGAGCGCAGCAGTCGGTTAGGCCGATAGATAGAAATGAGGGAGGAGATGTAGGGGGGTGCTGCACTGTGGAGAGCTTTGTGGGTGAGAACCAGTACTTTGAATTGTATCCTATAATGAATGGGCAGCCAGTGTAAGGACTGGCGAAGAGCGGACGCGTCCGAGTACCGATTAGCCAGATGGATGACCCTGGCTGCTGCATTAAGGATGGACTGGAGAGGGGATAGTCGAGTAATGGGGAGGCCAAGTAATAGAGCGTTGCAGTAGTCCAGGCGGGAGTGGATCAATGCTACAGTGAGGGTTTTTGTTGTTTTCATGGTGAGAAAAGGGCGGATTCTAGAGATGTACTTTAGGTGTAGACGGCAAGAGCGGGCAAGAGATTGTATATGGGAGGTGAAGGAGAGATTGGTGTCAAACATAACACCCAGACAGCGAGCCTGCTGCCGGGGTGTTATTATGGTGCCGCCCACAGAGAGGGAAATGTCAGATTTAGGGAGGTTAGTAGACGGCGGGAGCAGAAGGAGTTCAGTCTTGGAGAGGTTAAGTTTCAGATAGAGAGCGGACATGATGTTGGAGACTGCGGACAGACAGTCGGTGGTGTTCTGTAGAACAGCGGGGGTAAGGTCGGGGGATGACGTGTATAGTTGTGTGTCATCGGCATAAAGATGATACTGAAAGCCAAATCTGCTGATGGTCTGTCCAATTGGGGCCGTGTAGAGAGAGAAGAGAAGGGGGCCAAGGACTGAGCCCTGGGGTACACCGACAGTGAGAGGAAGAGGAGATGATGTGGAGCCAGAGAACAAAACACTGAAGGAGCGGTCAGAAAGATAGGAGGAGAACCAGGAGAGAACAGTGTCCTTAATACCTAGTGACTGGAGCCTAGACAGTAGGAGACAGTGGTCAACAGTGTCGAAAGCTGCAGAAAGGTCGAGTAGAATGAGCAGAGAGTGGTCGCCGTTACGTTTTGCTGTAAGAAGGTCATTGGTCACTTTGATGAGTGCAGTTTCAGTCGAATGTAGGGGGCGGAAGACGGACTGTGAAGGGTCTAGGAGGGAGTGAGTGGAGAGGTAACGGGTAAGGCGGGAGTAGACTAGGCGCTCCAAAAGTTTAGAGATGAAGGGGAGATTGGAGACCGGTCTGTAGTTGTTTGTGCAGGAAGGGTCGAGAGCGGGTTTCTTTAGTAGCGGAGTAATGATGGAGTGTTTGAAGGAGGATGGGAAAATGCCAGAGGAGAGTGAGAGATTAAAGATTGTAGTTAGGTGAGTTGTGACAACTGGAGAGAGAGACTGGAGGAGATGTGAGGGGATGGGGTCGGTAGTGCATGTAGTCGGACGAGAGGAAGAGAGGAGTCTGGAGACTTCTTCTTCTGTGATGGGATCAAATGTGGAAAGTGAGCCAGGGGAAATGCAGGGTGGGATGGGAGTCACAGCACTTGGTGGTTGAGAGCAGATTTCCTGACGGATAGTATCTATTTTTTCTATAAAGTGGGAGGCCAGGTCGTCAGCACAAATGTCTGTGATAGGGGCTTGTGCTTTTGGCCTGAGGAGGGAGTGAAAAGTGTCAAAAAGTTTCTTGGGGTTGTTGGCTAGTGAGGAGATCAGTGTGGTGAAGTAGGTCTGTTTGGCGAGGTGAAGGGCAGCATTATAAGTTCTTAACATGAATTTAAAGTGGATGAAGTCTTCTGGTGTGCGGGGTTTTCTCCAGAGGCGTTCAGCACTCCTAGAGCATCACTGAAGAAGTCGAATTTGCAATGTGAGCCAGGGCTGTTTTACTGTGTGTTTGGAGGTTATGAGGGTGAGCGGTGCTACTTGGTCAAGGGTGCTTCTAAGAATGTCACTGTAGTGATGAACAGCCAGATCAGGACAGGAAAAAGAGGAGATTGGGGACAGCGATGAGTGTAGGGCGTCTGAAAGTGTCTTTTGCATTTGCATTTGCAAGTGCATTTGATTATACTACATGGATGACTATGAACTGTGCAGTATATTATATAGAGGGCTATGGGGGTGCATTATATTATATGGAAGACTATGGGGGTGCATTATACTTCTTATATGGATCCCCATGACTTCTATGTAAGCCCCTGATGAGTATAATGGTTTATTTTCTTTTATACATTACAGAACAACGGCAGTACAGGAGACAAATACCTGTATATACCAGGATGGGGCACCGAATAGTTACACCACTGAGGTCAGACTATACAACATTGCAACAAAGCTATAGTGTGCAAAATGAATAGGGAAAATGTGAATTTGGGTGGAAAATATTTTGGCATGGGGGGGCCCCATTTGAAAGTTTGCAGCGGGGTCCGTAACTTTGTAATTACGCCACTGCAGATACTGGAAGATAAATCATGTTGTACCATCAAGGAGGCATCCAAATTTATTCTGCAACTGGACAATGACCCCAATGATAAAACCAATGTCATTAAGAACTATCTTTAGCATGAAGAAGAACCAGGAGTCCTGGAAATGATGATATCGCCCCCATAGAGCCATGATCTCAACATCGCTGATTCTGTGTGAGAAAACTGAACTGGAAAGGAGAAAAAAATTGTGGACATCATCCGGGAGTTGCGATCAAGCAGGTGAAGGCGATGAATGATGTTTAGGTGCATACAGATAGAAACCTCTCACAGCATTTTAAACAAATCCGCTGTGACGTAGATATACAGTTAAAAACAATGCGATATGTTATACAACATATAGAACACATGTTAATAAGGTACTTAAGATGAATTAAAAAAATATGATTTGATAAAAACATGCCTCCAACAAATACCTGCATTTTTTTGACTATTTAACCATTTAGATACTTAACAAAAAGAACACAGCCAAACAACCAAATGTTATGTCGTGTATTAAAAATGTTAAATTACACATGTAAACACAGAGAGTTCACGCATAAATCAGCACATTTATTCAATATTTACATTCAGGCCCACCAGGGTCAGAGTTGCCAGTTTAACCATTTAACGACTGCCAATACACATTAAAACGGCTGCTGCTAAGGGGCCTTATTCCCTCATCGCTGTTTTAAAACGGTGATCAGGAATAAGTGTATAGTGCCCCCCAGAGTCCAAAAATCTCTGGGGTCTCACCTAGCGGGGGTCAGCTGAGACCGTGCAGATTAAGATCAGGGCCGTAGAGTCAAAGCAACACTACAGAACAGTGTGAACCAGTGATGGTGTAAGTGTACTCAGACAAGAGGCCAGTACACGTTGAGTCAAGGGTCCACTTGAGTTCAAGAGTCCGACAACCTGAGACCAAGACAGGGTCAAGACGGTGAGCGTGCTAGGGTACTAGAAGAGAGTCTGGCAGCCTGAGACCAAGACAGGGTAAAGATGGTGCTCTGACTGGTGCACAAGAAGAGAGTCAGCATCTGAGGCTGAGGACTGAATAGAGGCTGTGGAGAATGGATAGAATTCATAACCGAGTAGCACAGATTCCTAGGACAAGGTTGGAGGACAAGACTCAACAACTGGGACTGAGTGTGTGCTGAATGTGAAGGACTGCCTGCTGCTTATAACCAGTGCCTGAAAACATCTATTTTGAAAGTAAATGTTTTCGCTATAAAAAGCATTGGACATGTCATTGTCTGTCTCTTCGCCGCCCTGGGAAAGAGAAGTGAACATGGGATAGAGATAACCAACTGTATAGCAGTACCAGGAATTTATCTTTTCATGTACAAGGTGCCAGCGTGCTCACTGACTGTTGCTTAGTGAACTCGCCCACGACTACCACCCCGTGCCACCTTGTTACACTTGACGTAGTCGGCAGGATTGAATCCAGAAGCCCTGCAGCTATAAGGCTAGTTGGGAAGACCCTGGGACTTGTGGACTGGTGACTGAGTTGTGGTCCAAGATGGCATGAAAATGGCAGACAGTGGCGCAAAATCCTGGGGAGGCAGAGAAGGGAGCAAAGAATTGTCCAGCCCTCGGAAGGCAAGGCTATGCTGAGAGGATGGTTCGAGCAAAAGAGGCGGTCCCCAGGGATGTGTTTGCAGCCTGGCAAGTTGTGGAAGAGAAGGAAGAAGATTCGCCCTAAACAGTGTGATGTGAGAAGGTGGACCACGGCTTTTGGAGTAAACGAGATGCTGGTCGCCACCCAAGAAGGGCAGGACAATGATATCGGACGCCGAGGTGCATGTGGACTGGCACTATCTTTGAGTTGGAGAGCAACTCGGAGTAAGCGGGGGCGGAACGCCCGAAGATCTCCGCCCAGAAGGCTGGCCCGTGTCGTAGGATGCCAAGGGGTGAGGAGATTGATGCAAGCCAGGGTTGAAAGAAGCCGGGCTTGGAGAGGAGGTACATGGCGCCATCGGGAGCGGCCACGGAAGAAGCCCTGCCCGGGGGGAGCAGGATGGTCACTGCAGCAGGCGTGGCTGAAAGAGGAGTCGCCGCTGAGACTGACTGGTGTAACTGAAAGCATGTCAGGAGAATGGCCCTGGAAGAGGAGGAGTCGGGCACACAGGAAATGCACGGTGATGAGACGCTTGACATCATTTTATGACCTGCGTGGAGAGAGAGCGACCGCGATGGCTGCAAACTCGGAGCTGATGAGCGAGCTGGAAGTGGAAGCTGGAGATGCTGAACTGGACCATGCGGAAGTGCCCGGTATGTCAGAGATGGAGGAGGCTTGGGTCCTAGGGATGAAGACTCAGGCGCGGGCTAGGGTACTAGAAGAGAGTCCGACAGCCTGAGACCAAGACAGGGTCAAGACGATGCATGGGCTAGTGTACTAGAAGAGAGTCCAGCAGCCTGAGACCAAGACAGGGTCAAGACGATGCATGGGCTAGTGTACTAGAAGAGAGTCCAGCAGCATGAGACCAAAACAGGGTCAAGACGATGTGCGGACTGGTGCACAAGAAGAGAGTCAGCATCTGAGGCTGAGGACTGAATAGAGGCTGTGGAGAAGGGATAGAATTCATATCCGAGTAGCACAGCTTCCTAGGGCAAGACTGGAGGTTCAGCAACTGGGACTGCGTGTGTGCTGAATATGAAGGACTGCCTGCTGTTTATAACTTATGCCTGAAGAAATTTATTCTGCAAGTAAATGTTTTCATTATAAAAAGCACTGGACATGTCATTGTCTGTCTCTTCGGCACCCTGGGAAGGAGAAGTGAACATGGAATAGAGATAACCAACTGTACAGCAGTACCAGGACTTTATCTTTTCATGTACAAGGTGCCGGGGTGCTCACTAGCTGTTGCTTAGTGAACTCGCTCACGACTACCACTCCATGCCACCTTGTTACACCAGGAAGAGAGGCACGAGATAACACGTTGAAAACAATAGATACTATTACTCATGCACACACTCAAAAAACCTCTTAAATGTTCCTATCGCTTGATGCTGAACAGGCTTTTGATAGGATCTCATGGTCTTCTCTCTCTCAAACCCTAAGCCAGATCGGTTTGGGTCCTGTATTTACTTAAAAAATCTTAGCCCTCTACCACTCCACCTCAGCCCAGCTAAAAAATTAACCGCTCCCTTTCGGCCCCCTTTACTATAAAGAATGGTACTCAACAAGGTTTCCTCCTCTCCCCAATGTTGTATATCCTGATAATGGAGCATCTTATGGAGGCCATATGTGCTAATCCTGAAATATGATGAATCAAAATAATGGGTTCTGAGTATGTGTTTCTGCATTTGCTGATGATCTGCTAATTTATTTAACTAATCTGTGTGGCCCAGCTATGCAGGCACACATAAAATCCAGGAGAGTGCACAGGAAGGTAATCGCAACGCTTGATATGCATTCACTGCCACTCACTCTTTCAGACACACCCATCTGAGATATAAGGGGGAAGTGACACGTAGCAGGGAGAGATTAGTCTGGAGGGAGAAGAGAGAGAAAGGAGTCTGTTTCCTGTCAGAGGACAGTGCAGTTCAGTCTCAGTCCAGTCTGGACTTGGAGGATACTGAGAGCTATTCAGTGAGCTCTAGGAGAAAGCTGATTTTTCACATTGAAGCTACAGGTGCTTATGTTAAGAGCGGGAAGCAGGGCGAAGGGCGCAGTGGAGAAGATAGAGAAGTGCCTTGGGTATTGGATTACCTGCACTAAATTGCCGGACACCGGGGTCCGAAGCGTTGCTACTGTTTCAAGCATAGTAACAAGAAAACCGGAGGCATCTGGACTACAGGTCGCAGAGTGCAGCCCAAAGTGTCAATACGTAACCGGAGTCAGGGAGAACAGGGACTTTGAGCAGGGCCCTGCAAAAGTAAGGACTTAGTTCTCACCACTTAGAAGGCTCCACCACAATGTTGGCCGGGCATTACAGCTACAGAGAAAGCTGGAGAGTTCAGAGTTAACTTCGCTTCAGGCAAGTAGGACTCACATACATGTTGAAGTTAAGGAGGCCTCTAACCTGCTCAGCGGTTGCCTGAATGTGCATTCTCCACCCCGACCAGCTCCCGGGATCTGCTGAACCATCTACCAGTAAAAGGTATGAAAAGGAGCTGCATTGTGTGTGACTGAATTATTACCTTCACCCTGCATAATCACCATAGACTTCCAGGGACTAGTCTCACCTGTGGGAGACTTACCACCCAGCTGCCCCATAACATCCCCTGTGAAGACCCTTTACAGCAGCGCTGGTACAATTTACCAGAAACCACAGGTGGCGTCACAAACTATTCCAAATCCCCCTGTAAATATCCCCCATTGCACGACCGCCAGGGCCACGGACCGAGCCACCGCTACCAGTGACAACTCCCATAGATTTCCATGGGCTCGGCTCCGAGTACCCCATAGCCTTGGTATCCACAATTGTGGTGCGTGTCGAAACAACTTGGCATCACGAACAGGATCCGAAACTTGCAATTGTGAGTCCTGTGTGCCTATATTGAACTGTTTGGTGAAAAAGACTGTTTGCTGCATTTGGCGCCAAATACCGCCATTTTACCGCCAAGTTGGCGCCCTGAGGCGCTGGTGAAGAAGGTGGGCGTGCATTCGTGGGCATGTACCCCCCCTGTGGCGCGAAAGATATGGCCGCCCTCTCCAAATGCTACTACAATGTGCGGTCCTGCCCCACAGCTAAAGAAATCCGCCTCCTCTTCATCCTCTATCCGAAGAGGAGGAGACGCAAATCCCGCCTCCACAGAAGAGACCGGACTGTTCCTGATGGAAACTACAGTCTGGCCTGGGAAGAGATGGCGGAAGGACAGCAGGATCTGTGCAGAGGACCGGAGGCATACAAACCCTGCCTACCGGAGGATTTACTGCCTGTGCCGGAGCTGTCCACAGATCGGGATACTAACCCCACAATGCAGGAGCTGCAGCAAGAAAATGCAGCACTAAAAAGACTAATCCAGCGTCATGCAGATTTGCAGGAGACGGAGAGACGCTGGCGTGCCCAGACACAGCGGCTGCTGTGGGACACAGTGCTCTCTCCCACAAGCATAACGCCGTCTCCTGATTTCCCAAGTTCCCTGCTGAAGAAGGCTAAAGAGAGATCGGAGGCTGCCCCCAAAAGTGCTGTACCTGATCCTACCGATGCGGAGGTGGAGGAGAAGGAGGCTGAGGAGGTTCTGCCCGGTCCGGAGTGCCAGCCAGGCCAGGAGGCCACAGCAGAGTACGGTTCCCCGGTAAGATCCCCGGAGGGGTCCCAGCCATCGTTGCCGGAAATCGACTGGGATGAGATGGAGCGTCTGGACGACGTGACTTACAACCTCCAGACCGGAAATGCTTGGCAGCACTGCGAAAAAGTGAGACGACAGCAGGAGAAAGATAGAAAGACGCAGCGAGACCGACAGGAGTGGCATGAAAGGTTCTTCGCTGAGAAGGAAACCGTCCGCAACGATAAAGGTACCCGACGGGAACCGCGACGGCAGGGGTGCGTTACTGAGTTTCAGCTCCGCAAGGGCTGGGGCTTTATCCGCGAGCCGGGCCTCTATCAGGGGGTCTTTGTGAGCCCCGGGACGTGGAGTCCCACCTGCCCATCGGGCATCCTGGAGGGACCTAATAAATGGGGACATAGTGAGCTACACCCGCCACTGGGTTTAAAGGGGTGGTATGCCCTGAACGTCTCCATCGTCAGTGACCCCGTCCCCGACGCCGGTACCAAAGCGTCCCAGTCCCGAGCTCACACAGCATCAGACCGTGCGATCCACTCTGCATCGCCCCCTGAGTACTCATCTCGACCGCCATCGCCCCCTGCATCGCAATCGGCGACCTACTTGGCATCGCAACCTCTGACCCGGACTGCATCGCAGTTTAGGTCTTATTCTGCGACACCATCAGCAACGCCGCTTGCATCATACATGACAGAGGTACCCGATGGGACCTTAGTTAGAAAGAGAACCACCGTGGCTACTCGACGCAGATAGCAGGTCACGACATATTTGTAATGCGTTCTAAGGAAACATCGCGTCGTTCCAGCCCCAGGAGTGGAAACGTAATTGAAGTCTGTAAGAAGAATGAAACCGGTAGGACCCAGACAGGGGTTTTACCGCATCCAAGAAATGTAAAAAGTTTGAGAATTTTGAAAATTGCACTTTATTGATATTTTATAGAAGTGTTTACATAATGTGCATAGTATGTTTTAGAATACCCGGCTGGGTACCTTTGTTAACGAGTTTAAAAGGGTTAATAGTATTGCAGTATTTAAATTTGAATGTGGTTTCTTTTGAAACTCGAATTGTAAATATGTGTCCTTTATCATACATGGACTGAGAGGCTGTGGACTGTGCCAGCCCAAGAACTTGCTTTGTAAATAGTTTGCGCTACGGTGCATTATCTTGGTTTTACACGAAACCACTACTAATCTATCTACCTCTGAAGAAAAACCCGTATGGTGTGGCCTAGAGTGAGGTCTGCAGTCAGAAGTCCTGCAGCCCACCCAGGACCCACTGGGAGGTTTTTGGTGCGGTCCTCCACAAGAATTTGTCTTGTATTTATGAGAATGTTTGATACTTTTGATACTTTTGTATTTTTCCTAATGTACAAATTGCAACGTTTCAAGAGGTCTTACCTCCCGGATGGGAAGTGTTAATATGTTGATGTAATGCAAAACAAAAATTTTTTTCTTTTTTCTCTTTTACAGCCCGGGAGTGCTGTGTTTAACCAAGGGGGTATGTGTGGCCCCGCTATCAGGCACACATAAAAATCCAGGAGAGTGCACAGGAAGGTAATCGCAACGCTTGATTATGCATTCCCCTGCCACTCACTTCTTTCAGACACACCCATCTGAGATATAAGGGGGGAGTGACACGTAGCAGGGAGAGATTAGTCTGGAGGGAGAAGAGAGAGAAAGGAGTCTGTTTCCTGTCAGAGGACAGTGCAGTTCAGTCTCAGTCCAGTCTGGACTTGGAGGATTACTGAGAGCTATTCAGTGAGCTCTTAGGAGAAAGCTGATTTTTCACATTGAAGCTACAGGTTCTTAATGTTAAAGCGGGAAGCAGGGCGAAGGGCGCAGGGGAGAAGATAGAGAAGTGCCTTGGTATTGGATTACCTGCACTAAATTGCCGGACACCGGGGTCCGAAGCGTTGCTACTGTTTCAAGCATAGTAACAAGAAAACCGGAGGCATCTGGACTACAGGTCGCAGAGTGCAGCCCAAAGTGTCAATACGTAACCGGAGTCAGGGAGAACAGGGACTTTGAGCAGGGCCCTGCAAAAGTAAGGACTTAGTTCTCCCCACTTAGAAGGCTCCACCACAAAGTTGGCCGGGCATTACAGCTACAAGAAAGCTGGAGAGTTCAGAGTTAACTTCGCTTCAGGCAAGTTGGACTCACATACATTTGAAGTTAAGGAGGCCTCTAACCTGCTCAGCGGTTGCCTGAATGTGCATTCTCCACCCCGACAGCTCCCCGGGGATCTGCTGAACCATCTACCAGTAAAAGGTATGAAAAGGAGCTGCATTGTGTGTGACTGAATTATTACCTTCACCCTGCATAATCACCATAGACTTCCAGGGACTAGTCTCACCTGTGGGAGACTTACCACCCAGCTGCCCCATAACATCCCCTGTGAAGACCCTACAAACAGCGCTTTACTTTAACCAGAAACCAAGTGGCGTCCCCAAAAAATTCAAAAACCCCCTGAAATAACCCCCATTCGGGCCCCCGGGGGGCCCCCGGAAAAGGCCCCCAAAAATAGGGGGCCCTTCCAAATTTTTTTCTAAATTGGGGGGGGTCCTTTTGGTTAAAACCCCCAACCCCCCCAAAAAAATCCGCCTCCCTTCCTCCTCTTTCCGAAGAAAAGGAAAGGGGACCAAATTTCCCCCCCCCCCACAAAAGAGGGCGTTCCCCCCAAGGGGGAAAACCCCCCCCACCCTCCCCCCCCCTGGGAAAAAAAGAAGGGCCCCCGGAAAAATTAACCCCCCAAACCCCCGGCCCCCGGGGCGAGGCCTACAAACCCTTTTTTAAACCCCAAAAATTTCCCGGGGGTTTGGGCCCGGAAACCCCCTCCCCCAAGGGGGGGGGAAAAAATAAAAAAACCCCCAAAAGCAAAAGGGGCCCCCCCTCTAAGGGAAAAATTTTTTGGTAAAAAGGGGGTTTTTCCGGGGCCAAAACCCCCATTTGCAGGGCCCGGAAAAAGGGGGGGGCCCTTTTTGGGGGCCCACCCCCCGGGGGCAAAAAAAGGGGGCAAAGTGCTCTCACCCCCCCAACCCCAAAAGGCCCCCCCCCTAATTTTTTTTCCTTCCCTGCGAAGAAGGCAAAAGGAAAAAACCCCGGGGGGCTCCCAAAAAAAGTGGGACCAGGGGGCCACCGAGCGGGGGGGAGGGGGGAAAAGGGGGCCCCCCTTTTTGGGTTTTCCCCCCCCGGGGGGGGGGAACCCCGCCCCGGCCCCCGGAAATTTGGGGGGCGCAGAAAGGGGGGGCCGGGGTTCCCCCCCTTTAAAAAAAAATTCGCCCGGGGGGCCCAGGGCCCCAAAAATTGCCCCGGGAAAAGGGGGGGGATTTTTAGGAAAGCCCCTTCCCCAACCCCCGGGGACCCCCCAAACCCCCCCGGGGAAATCCCCTTTGGGACACCAATTTTGGGGAAAAAGGGGGGGGACCCCCCCCCCCCCGGGGGGAAAAGGGGGATGGAAAAAAGGCCCCCGGGGAGGAAACCGGGAAAAAAGGGGTCCCGAAAAAGGGTTTTTGCTGGGGAAAGGGGAAAACCCTCCCCCAAAAAAAGGGGGGCCCACGGGAACCGCGCGGCAGGGGTGGTTACTGATTTTCCCCCCCCCGGAAGGGCGGGGGTTTATTCGGAACCGGCCTCTAACCCCCGGGGTTTTTGTAAACCGCCCCGGGGATGGAATCCCACCGCCCAAGGCCCCCCCCGGGGGGGGGGGCCTTTTAAAAAAGGGGCATGTAACCCCCAAAACCCGGGCCCCTTGGGGGTTAAAAAGGGGGGGGATGCCCCCCAAATCCCATCGTCCCCCAAACCCTCCCCCGACCCGGTACCCCAAAAATTTCCCCGGTCCCCCCCCTCACCAGCCGCACCGGGCCCTTTTCCCCGCTCGCCCCCTTAAAATCATCCCCCGACCCGGGCCCTCGCAAAAACCCCTTCCCCCCCCCCAAAGGGGAAAACCCCCCTTAAAAACCCAAACCCGACGCCGGGCTATTTCCCTTTAAAGGGTTTTTTTGAACCAAATCGGTGTCATCAAGAAAGGAAACCCGTTTTGGGGGGGGAAAATAAACCAAAAAGGGAACCCAGGGGGCCCCAAAAACAGGCACAATTTTTGGGGTTTTGGGGGGGAAAGGGAAAAACCCCCCGTTTTCCAGGCCCCCCCCGGGGGGAAAAGTTTGGAAAAAATTTTAAGAAAAATGAAGATTGGGGGGGGAACCCCAAATGGGTTTACCCACCCCAAAAAAAGTAAAAAGTTTAAAATTTTTGGAAAAATTTTTTAAAAATTTTATATTTTAAATGTTAAAAATAATTCCCAATTTTAAATCCCCGGCTTTGGGGGTTTTAAGATTTTTAAAAAAGGGAATTGTAATGAAAAAAATTTTAAATTGTTTTTTTTAAAACTTGTTTTTTTAAAATGGCCCCTTTTTATAAAAGGAAAAAAAGGGTTACCCAGAAAACTCTTTTTTTCATAGTTGCGCCTTTTCGGGCCCCCAAACCTTGGGTTTTTTTAAAACCCCCCCCAAACTACCCTCCCCCAAAAAAAAAAACCCCCTGGGGGTGGCCTTTTAAAAAAGGTCTGCATTGGGGTCCTGCAGCCCACCCAGGACCCCCCTTGGGGGGGGTTTTGGTGGGGGGTCCCCCCCCAAGTTTCTTTTTTTTTTGGGGAATTTTTTTAAAAATTTTGGTACTTTTGTATTTTTTAATTTTAAAATTCAAAAATTCCTTTTTCCCCCCCCCGGGAAAATTTTTTAAAAAATTTTTTTTTTTAATTTAAAAAAAAAATTTTTTCTTTTTTATTTTACACCCGGAGTGCTGTTTTTTTACCAAGGGGGTTTTGAGGCCCAGGGGGGTTTTTTCACCATAAAACCGGGGATTTCCAAGGGGGCCGGGGGGCTTAAAAACATTCATTCCACCCCCCCAGACACACCCTTGGATAAAAAAGGGGGTCAAGAAAGGGAAGATTAGTTCCCCCGGGGGGGGAAGGGGGAAAAGGGGGAAAGGGGGTCTTTTTTCCCGGGGGGGGGGGGCCAGTTTTTAAAATTTTTTCCCCAAAAAAATCTGGGAATTTTTTAAAAACCTTTTGGGGGCTTTTTATTACTCAAAAAAAAAGAATTTTAATTTAAAAGAAAAAACCCCCGGTTTTGTTAAAGGGGGGGGGAACAGGGCAAGGCGAGCCCCCCGGGGAAAATAGAAAAGTTTTGGTTTTTGGAAATTTAAAAGAATTTAAAAAGCCGGGCCCCGGGGTGAATGTTTATGTTTCCCAAAAATATAACAAAAAAGGGAAAAGGAAAATTTTGGGGGACAGGGGCAGAAAAACCCCCCCCCCAAAAGGGCAATGGGGGGGAACCGGTTTTTGGGGGGAAAAAGGGGAAAATTTTGGGGCCCCCGGGCCCAAACCCCCAAAAGGGGGGGGGGTTTAAGGGGTTAAGTTTTTTTTCAAAAAATTATAAGCTCCCCACAAGGGGGGGCCCCTTTTTAAAACTACAAAAAAAAAGCTGGAAATTAGAGGGAACACGCTTCGGCGGGGTTTTTAAAAACCTTTTTGGGAAAAAAAAGGGGGGCCCCTAACCTTTTCCCAAAGGGGGTTTCCGAAAAATTCACTCCCCCCGGGGGAAACCCCCCCCGGGCCCCCCCTTAACCTTTTCCAAAAAAAAAAAGGAATGGGAAAAAGGGGCCCCCCTTGGGGGGTGAACCCCCAAATTAAAATTAAAAACCTTTTCCCCCCCGGGGGAAATTCCCCCCAAAAAAAACCTTCCAAAATTTCCAAAAAAAGGGGGGCCACCTTTTGGGGGGCCCCTTTCCCCCAAACTGGGCCCCCAAAAACCCCCCCAGTGAAAAACCCCCTTAAACCCCCCAACCCCCCCCCCGGAACCCCAATTTTTAAAACCCGAAACCCCCCGGGGGCCACGAACTAAACCCCCAAACCCCCTGTAAATCCCCCCATTGCACGACCGGGGCCCCCGGGGACGGACCAGCCAACCGCTACCAGTGGGCAACTCCCCTAGAAAATTTTCCAAGGGGGGGGCCCCCCAATACCCCAAAACCTTTTGGGGGCCACAATTGTGGTGCTTTCGAAAAAAATCCACATATCTTTCTTCCTTTCCTGATGTCTGAGCTAGCACGTTTTAGTAATTGGTCCAATTTTAACATCAATCTTTGAAAATCTGAAGCCATTTCCTACCCTTGCAAATGGTGAATGTTCTGAAATCTAATTTTCCATTTAAGTGGTCCTCAAATAATCATTTTAACTACTTTTGCACCATTATTTTGGCGGATTTATCAGAATTGTTTGAATTGAACTTTGGTCGATCTTAATTCCTGGATCCATGGAGAGTTCTCCTGGTTTGGCCAGGTTAACATCCTCAAAATTACTGTATTGCCTAGACTTTTGTATTTACTATATATATATCCCATCCTCCTTCTGGATGAGGGTCCAACGTAAATTCAGTCAATTTGTTTGGTCGGTGGGACACCCAAGAAATGTGACATGGAATTCTACTCTCAATATTAGCTATTTTTGCATTCATAAAGTCAATTGCACAACAAATTTTAGGGTTCATTTTCTCCTGTTACCCTTGTAACATAAAAAAAATATTTTTTCTTTTACCCTCCGCAAACCTGGAGGCTTTTTAGTGAGATTATTGTGCCAGGGTTGTCTACTGATTTTTCGGACTCTGCCATGCATGAGAGGGGCGACCAGGTCAATAGCTGATGCGAGAGTGGCGTTGTAGAAAGCATTGGCACTATCTGTATTGTAAAGTAAAGATATGGATGCTAGCAGTAGAATAGTCAGAGAGTGTGCGAGTGCCTAGATGTGCGAGGTTTCTGTGGGGGTGTGCTAGTTGATGGATATGGGTGACAGATGAGGAGGACAGGGATGAGAACGTGAGTACATGGTGGTCAGATAGAGGTAAAAGGGAGGTTGTGAGGTTAGGTAGGGAGCAGAGGCAGGTGAAGACAAGATCTAATGTATGTCCATCTGAGTCTACTGAGTAAGTCCAGAAGATGAAGTATGCAACAGTAATTTGGAGGCTGCTGACTTGCAGGGGACAGTTGGGATGTTGAAGTCACCTATGATGATGGTGGTAATGTCAGCAAAGATAAATTAAAGAAGCCAGGTGGAGAAAAGATCAATAAAGGCACTGGCCAGGCCAGGAGGTTGGAAAATTATGGCCACTCGGAGGTTGGAGGGAGAGTAGATGCAGACAGAATGGATTTCAAAAGAGGGGAGGATAAGGGAGGGTAGAGGTGGGATGGGGTTTAAGGTATAGGTGATAGAAAGGAGAAGATGCACTCTTCGATCATGTCTGCTGCCAGGGCGAGGAGTTTGTGTGAAGTGGAGGCCACCGTAACACAGCGCAGAAGGGAAGGCTGTGTCGGAAGATGTCTGTCATGTTTCGGTGAGGCCCAGGAAGACAAGACTGCGAGAGGTAAAGAGGTCGTGAATCACATGAAGTTTAATGCAGAAAGCGCGGAAGTTCCAGAGTGCTCCATAGAGAGGGAGCAGGGGAGTGGGCGTCAGGGGTATGGGTTTTATGCAGGATAGATTGAGGAAGTTCGTATTAGGTAAGGAATGATAGGAGGCGGAAATTAATGGGAAGCATCAACTGTGGGGGTCTAGGATTGGGAGATATGTTGGCAGTAGTGAGGAGAAGCAGAGAGGGAGAGCTGGTGGTAGAAGGAGAGTGGCCGGCTTATTTTATGCTTTAGTAGGAGAGATGTGAGTTTGAGGAGCAGATCTGCAGATGAGGTCAGGTGGTGAGGTAAGAGGGAAGGAGAGATGTTTATTTGGTTAGAGGATGCTGGGGTGTGGGGATAGCGAAGGAGAGTGAGGATTATTGGAGCAAAAACTGTAAGGGCATAGGTAAGCATATTGAAAGAGTAAGTATAGGTAAAAAGAAAAGTGAAGTGTCATGATCCAGGTTGGGGTTTGTTTTCCATCACTTTTAGGCCTGGATCCAAGAATGTGAAAGCTGATGCCTTATCTCGCATCTTGGATCCAATATCCCCCTGAACCTCCTTCCTCCATTCTTCAGGGTGGTTGTGGCTGGAGTTTCCTCGGCGCTAGAGTGGGAGATTCGGGAGGCCCAGTTTCTTGCTCCTCCGTCCATACCGGATAATAAGTTTTTCGTGCCTGTCCAATCGGTTAAGGGTGCTCCGGGAATTCCACGACTCGGCTCTTATTGGGCATCCTGGAATCTCGGCCTCGCTCAAATCCTCCCATAACCGGCCGGCCAGGGAATTGGTGCTATTGCCAATTCCAGATAGACCTTGGACTCATCAGTCCATGGATTTTGTCACCGATCTTCCCCCTTTTAATGGCAAAACTGTGGTCTGGGTGGTAGTGGATAGGTTCAGTAAACAGGCGCATTTTGTACCATTGGCGGGACTGCCTAATATGGATACTTTATCGAAACTTTTCATTGAACACGTGCGATTGCATGGTGTGCCTGTGAGTGTGGTATCTGATAGAGTGGTGCAATTTGTGTCTAAGTTCTGGAGGGCTTTTTGTAAAAGGCTGGGTATCAGTTTGACCTTTTCTTCAGCCTATCATCCTGAAACCAACGGTCAAACTGAGAGGACCAATCAATCTTTGGAGCAAATTTTATGGTGTCTTGCCACGACTCGACAGGATGATTGGTGCTCTTCAGTACCTATGGCAGAATTTGCATTTAATAATCGTATCAATCAGTCCACTGGTACTTCCCTGTTCTTTTGCAATTATTGTTTTCACCCTCTTTTTGATGAGTTTTCTCGACTGTATTCGGGGTGTCCAAGGGCTGATTTGGCCATTCAGGGGTTGGGTGAAGTCTGGAGGGCGGTCCTGAGGAATATTGGGGAAGCTCAGGGCAAGTATAAATTTTTTGCAGATAAACGATGGTCGGTGGGGCTGGCGTTCCAGGTGGGGGATAAGGTATGGTTATCCACCAAGAATATAAGGTTGAAGGTCCCTTCTGCTAAGTTGGGGCCAAAGTTCATTGGTCCTTATGAAATTTTAGAGGTGGTTAATCCTGTGGCCTTTCGCTTGCGCTTGCCCCCGTTGCTGCGGATCCCCAATGTGTTCATAAGGCTCTTTTGAAGCCATTGGTGTCTTCCTCGGGGGAGTCTCCGTCTCATCCTTCACCTGTTTTGGTGGATGGCCAGACCGAGTATGAGGTGGAACGGGTTGTAGATTCTCGTATGCTCCACCGTTCACTCCAGTACTTGGGTCATTGGAAAGGTTACGGTCCTGAGGACCGGTCTTGGGTGCTGGCTTGTTCGGTCCATGCGGATCGGTTGATCCGAGCCTTTCACGCTCATTATCCAGGGAAACCTGGGGTCCTATGTCCTCCCATTGAGAGGGGGGTACTGTCATGATCCAGTTTGGGGTTTGTTCCTTGTTATCCTCTCTCTGGCCTGGACATGCGGGGGTTAACTTTCTCTGCCTTGCTTTGGGGTCTGTTTGGCTATTTTAGTCCGCTGCTGTCTGCAGGCAGCATCAGTTATTAGTTCCTGCCACTGGCTTGAGCAGCTGACCCCGTTATACCCTGATTTGTCCTCTGCCCATTTACCTAGGTCCCATTTCTGCGCTCCCGTGACTCCGTTCGTCTTAGTACTTGCTCTCTGTGTTGTGACCCCTTAGTATTTGACCAGGCTTGTCCTCTGATCTGTTTTACTGGCTTCCGTCTCTGGCATTCCTGCTCTCGACCGGCTCTGACTTCTCTGGCTTGTTTCTGACCACGTGTATTGCTGTGACATCTGGTACTTCGTTCCCTCTCTGTTGTCTGACTACTCTTTCGCCACCTAGTGGCTCCTTCCTGCTGCACTGTGGTTTCACTGTGAGTGTACCTTTTTTCCTTCATCCGCATCCCCTGGTGTAGGTTGTGTGCTACTGCGCTGTAGCAGGCATTACATTAAGTACATTTAATAAATAGTGCTTACTTGTACCTTCTGTTTTGTTCCATTTCTGGCATATTTCTGTTGCACACTTAAAAAGACACACTTGATGGAGCCAGACCAAGGTCAACCAGACCCGGTTCTCTAAATTTATGAAGCTTAGCACATGGAATAGGCCAGGTGACATTGTACATACAGTCTGAACTATGGACAGCATGGTATAGTGAAGAGAAGCTGAGCAGAAAGATATATAGATTTTTAGATTTTCTTAAAATATTAAGTAAAACTTGTATTTTATTTGGTGAAATCCCTGGTGTTTGTATGTACATGAGTCCAGTGGGTGGGTTCTGCTAGTGATTGACAGCTGTCTCTGCATGCATAGTAATACAGGAAAGACTGTCATTGAAAATCATCACCCACTGGACCATGTGTATATAAACACCAGGCATTTCAATGAATAAATTGCATGTTTTACTGAATCTTTCCCATGAAAATGTATATGAATCTGATCAGCTTCTCTTGCTCTATAAAATCCTGCCTGCAGATCAGATAACATTTTCAACATCACAGGTTCTCTTTAATTTATTATGATGAACTTAGTGTTGAATTGCCTGTCCATAAAACTGCATTTCAGAAGTCATATATGCAGTGGTAATGAATAAGAATATAATAATAATAATAATAATAATCTTTATTTATATAGCGCCATCATATTCCGCAGCACTTTACAGTTTAACAGTTTCAGAACACAAGTCATAAGTAACAACGTTAATACAATAATTAAAGCAAAATAAGCCGCCCCTGCTCGTGAGAGCTTACAATCTACAATGAGGTGGGGGAGATACAAAGTACAGGTGTATATATACAATGGTTCATTTACAATGATGGTCCAGCCATCTTGAGGGAGTGAGGGATGGATGGAGATAGTGAATGGGCTACACACACACACACTTACACATAGAATGACTTTGATTAGTGAATGTGATAGGCCGCTCTGAACAAATGTGTTTTGAGGGAGCGCCTGAAACCATGCAAATTGTGGATAGTCCTAATTTCTTGGGGTAGAGCATTCCAGAGGATTGGCGCAGCGCGGGAGAAGTCTTGGAGTCGGGAGTGGGAGGTACGGATTAGTGCAGAGGTTAGTCGAAAGTCGTTTGCAGAGCGCAGCAGTTGGTTAGGCCGATAGATAGAAATGAGGGAGGAGATGTAGGGGGGTGCTGCACTGTGGAGAGCTTTGTGGGTGAATACCAGTACTTTGAATTGTATCCTATAATGAATGGGCAGCCAGTGTAAGGACTGGCGAAGAGCGGACGCGTCCGAGTACCGATTAGCCAGATGGATTACCCTGGCTGCTGCATTAAGGGTGGACTGGAGAGGGGATAGTCGAGTAATGGGGAGGCCAAGTAATAGAGCGTTGCAGTAGTCCAGGCGGGAGTGGATCAATGCTACAGTGAGGGTTTTTGTTGTTTCCAAGGTGAGAAAAGGGCGGATTCTAGAGATGTTCTTTAGGTGTAGGCAGCAAGAGCGGGCAAGAGATTGTATATGGGAGGTGAAGGAGAGATTGGTGTCAAACATAACACCCAGACAGCGAGCCTGCTGCCGGGGTGTTATTATGGTGCCGCCCACTGAGAGGGATATGTCAAATTTAGGGAGGTTAGTAGACGGCGGGAGCAGAAGAAGTTCAGTTTTGGAGAGGTTGAGTTTCAGATAGAGAGCGGACATGATGTTGGAGACTGCGGACAGACAGTCAGTGGCGTTCTGTAGTACAGCAGGGGTAAGGTCGGGGGATGACGTGTATAGTTGTGTGTCATCAGCATAAAGATGGTACTGAAAGCCAAATCTGCTGATGGTCTGTCCAATTGGGGCCGTGTAGAGAGAGAAGAGAAGGGGGCCAAGGACTGAGCCCTGGGGTACACCGACAGTGAGAGGAAGAGGAGATGATGTGGAGCCAGAGAACGAAACACTGAAGGAGCGGTCAGAAAGATAGGAGGAGAACCAGGAGAGAACAGTGTCCTTAATACCTAGTGAGTGGAGCCTAGACAGTAGGAGACGGTGGTCAACCATGTCGAAAGCTGCAGAAAGGTCGAGAAGAATGAGCAGAGAGTGGTCACCGTTACATTTTGCTGTAAGAAGGTCATTGGTCACTTTGATGAGTGCAGTTTCGGTCGAATGTAGGGGGCGGAAGCCGGACTGTGAAGGGTCTAGGAGGGAGTGATTGGAGAGGTAACGGGTAAGGCAGGAGTAGACTAGGCGCTCCAAAAGTTTAGAGATGAAGGGTAGATTGGAGACCGGTCTGTAGTTGTTTGTGCAGGAAGGGTCGAGAGCGGGTTTCTTTAGTAGTGCAGTAATGATGGAGTGTTTGAAGGAGGATGGGAAAATGCCAGAGGAGAGTGAGAGATTAAAGATTTTAGTTAGGTGAGTTGTGACAACTGGAGAGAGAGACTGGAGGAGATGTGAGGGAATGGGGTCGGTAGTGCATGTAGTCGGACGAGAGGAAGAGAGGAGTCTGGAGACTTCTTCTTCTGTGATGGGATCAAATGTGGAAAGTGAGCCAGGGGAACAGCAGGGTGGGATGGGAGTCACAGCCCTTGGTGGTTGAGAGCAGATTTCCTGACGGATAGTATCTATTTTTTCTGTAAAATGGGAGGCCAGGTCGTCAGCACAGATGTCTGTGATAGGGGCTTGTGCTTTTGGCCTGAGGAGGGAGTGAAAAGTGTCAAAAAGTTTCTTGGGGTTGTTGGCTAGTGAGAAGATCAGGGTGGTGAAGTAGGTCTGTTTGGCGAGGTGAAGGGCTGCATTATATGTTCTTAACATGAATTTAAAGTGGATGAAGTCTTCTGGTGTGCGGGTTTTTCTCCAAAGGCGTTCAGCACTCCTAGAGCATCGCTGAAGAAGTTGAGTTTGCAATGTGAGCCAGGGCTGTTTTACTGTGTGTTTAGAAGTTCTGAGGGTGAGTGGTGCTACTTGGTCAAGGGTGCTTCTAAGAGTGTCATTGTAGTGATGAACAGCCAGATTAGAACAAGAAAAAGAGGAGATTGGGGACAGCGATGAGTGTAGGGAGTCTGAAAGTGTCTGAGGGTTAATGGCTTGTAGATTTCTGAATGTGTGGTAGGTTGGAGTGCGCTGGGGTGGTCGAGGATTTGTGAGCGTGAAGGAGAGAATGTTGTGGTCAGAGAGTGGAAGCGGTGAGTTATTTAGGTGGGAGATTGAACAGAGGCGTTACCATCCTTGTGTGTCTCAGAGGTTGAAAGCTGTGAGAGGCCTAGAGAAGTGGTTAGTGATAGAAGCTGAGATGCAGATGTGGAAGTAGGGCTGTTAATGGGGATGTTGAAGTCTCCAAGGATAAGGGTTGGTAGTTCTGAGGACATGAAGTGCGGCAGCCAGGCAGAGAAGTGGTCAAGGAACTGGGTGGGCGAGCCTGGGGGCCGATATATGACCGCTACTCTGAGGGAGAGGGGACAAAAGAGCCTGATGGTGTGGACCTCAAAAGAAGGGAATGAGAGTGATGGAATTGGGGGGATGACCTGGAAAGTGCATTGCGGGGACAGGAGTATGCCAACTCCACCACCATGTCTGTTTGTGGGTCTCGGGGAATGGGAGAACTGTAAGCCACCATAGGAAATGGCAGCAGGGGAGACCGTGTCAGAATCCTGAATCCAGGTTTCAGTGAGGGCCAACAGATGAAAAGAGTTGTTCAGAAAGTAGTTGTGCAGGAAGGTTAGCTTGTTGCATGCAGACCGTGGATTCCAGAGGGCACAATTAAATGAAGGAGATGAGGGAGTGCAAGTAATATTAATAAGATTATTATGGTTTCGATATGAGGTAGGGTAGGGATTGAGGTTGGGGGATGGTGGACCAGGGTTGGGGGAGATGTCCCCTGAAATCAGTAGGAGTAGGAAGATAAAGAGCAGGTAGTTGTTGGAGTTGTAAGTCGATTTTTTCTGTGATGTGTTTGGGCAAGATGGGCTGAGGTTTCTCAGGAAGGTGAGGAGTGCATGGGAGCTGTACATGGGAGAGGGAAGTATGGAGGGGCTGATGTGTATGAGTCGTGATGGAGGGGGGATGGGGCGGTGAATGTGGATGGCAAGGGAACACAGGAGGATAGAGGTAAAGTACATAATTAAAAAGAAAGCAAAGTGTGGACTACCTGATTCCAGCCCTGATTAACTGCCATGGATAACTGCCGTTTACACGATGCTTGACTTCTATGATGCTTAGCTTTCTGTGATGCGTGCACCCCACACATGCGTGCACCCCTTAGACTAGTCCTAAATATATAGCCCACACTACAGGGTTAGGAGAGTGGGATTGTGGGAACTGGTTTGGGATAATTTGGCAGCTGGGGCCAGCACACCAGGGGGTGGTTAAATGATCAAGGGCCTAGACCTGGCAACATCTATATGCTTTAGCACCTTCCACCTGATTAGATCTACAGAGGCCCAATTCACAGGATATGAAGCAGTAAGTATTAAACAGTGCTAAAATGAATTATACTAAAGCTTTAGCAGGCACATTAAAATATGTAGCAAAATGGTAAAGCAGCAGATGACAGACAGTGAGCAGAAGTATGGAGTTGTACCATTGGGATATATTGCAGCAGAAAAGACAGCCAGCAGAGGTGGGGATTGTACCATTCAGCTGCTTGCTGACAATGAATGCAGTGCATACATGCAGACAGGACAATTCAGAGGTTGAATGATTTGATTACCATTGGGATATATTGCAGCAGAAAAGACAGCCAGCAGAGGTGGGGATTGTACCATTCAGCTGCTTGCTGACAATGAATGCAGTGCATACATGCAGACAGGACAATTCAGAGGTTAAATGATTTGATTACCATTGGGATATATTGCAGCAGAAAAGACAGCCAGCAGAGGTGGGGATTGTACCATTCAGCTGCTTGCTGACAATGAATGCAGTGCATACATGCAGACAGGACAATTCAGAGGTTGAATGATTTGATTACCTGTGTGAAGAGAGAAGATGAATGTTAATTCCATGCCATGGATAACTGCCGTTTACACGATGCTTGACTTCTATGATGCTTAGCTTTCTGTGATGCGTGCACCCCACACATGCGTGCACCCCTTAGACTAGTCCTAAATATATAGCCCACACTACAGGGTTAGGAGAGTGGGATTGTGGGAACTGGTTTGGGATAATTTGGCAGCTGGGGCCAGCACACCAGGGGGTGGTTAAATGATCAAGGGCCTAGACCTGGCAACATCTATATGCTTTAGCACCTTCCACCTGATTAGATCTACAGAGGCCCAATTCACAGGATATGAAGCAGTAAGTATTAAACAGTGCTAAAATGAATTATACTAAAGCTTTAGCAGGCACATTAAAATATGTAGCAAAATGGTGAAGCATCAGATGACAGACAGTGAGCAGAAGTATGGAGTTGTACCATTGGGATATATTGCAGCAGAAAAGACAGCCAGCAGAGGTGGGGATTGTACCATTCAGCTGTTTGCTGACAATGAATGCAGTGCATACATGCAGACAGGACAATTCGGAGGTTGAATGATTTGATTACCATTGGGATATATTGCAGCAGAAAAGACAGCCAGCAGAGGTGGGGATTGTACCATTCAGCTGCTTGCTGACAATGAATGCAGTGCATACATGCAGACAGGACAATTCAGAGGTTGAATGATTTGATTACCATTGGGATATATTGCAGCAGAAAAGACAGCCAGCAGAGGTGGGGATTGTACCATTCAGCTGCTTGCTGACAATGAATGCACTGCATACATGCAGACAGGACAATTCAGAGGTTGAATGATTTGATTACCATTGGGATATATTGCAGCAGAAAAGACAGCCAGCAGAGGTGGGGATTGTACCATTCAGCTGCTTCTGACAATGAATGCAATGCATACATGCAGACAGGACAATTCAGAGGTTGAATGATTTGATTACCATTGGGATATATTGCAGCAGAAAAGACAGCCAGCAGAGGTGGGGATTGTACCATTCAGCTGCTTGCTGACAATGAATGCAGTGCATACATGCAGACAGGACAATTCAGAGGTTGAATGATTTGATTACCATTGGGATATATTGCAGCAGAAAAGACAGCCAGCAGAGGTGGGGATTGTACCATTCAGCTGCTTGCTGACAATGAATGCAGTGCATACATGCAGACAGGACAATTCAGAGGTTGAATGATTTGATTACCATTGGGATATATTGCAGCAGAAAAGACAGCCAGCAGAGGTGGGGATTGTACCATTCAGCTGCTTGCTGAGAATGAATGCAGTGCATACATGCAGACAGGACAATTCAGAGGTTGAATGATTTGATTACCTTTGGGATATATTGCAGCAGAAAAGACAGCCAGCAGAGGTGGGGATTGTACCATTCAGCTGCTTGCTGACAATGAATGCAGTGCATACATGCAGACAGGACAATTCAGAGGTTGAATGATTTGATTACCTGTGTGAAGAGAGAAGATGAATGTTAATTCCATGCCATGGATAACTGCCGTTTACACGATGCTTGACTTCTATGATGCTTAGCTTTCTGTGATGCGTGCACCAAATGTGATGAAAAGGTGCACACGGTCCGCCACACGGTAGCCCGGGGTATCACGGCTTGTGATCCCTCCGTGCCGCAAATGTGACGAAAACGCACACACACACGACGGCTGCTGCCGTCCGACCCAGTAAACTGCAGGGATTTATAATTATCCCACTTCCACTTAGGAACTTGCAGCTCTCTGGCGCCCCCCTTACCCTCAGGTCAGTCAGGGAACTGCACCTAGGATAATTAGTCGCCAGACGGGTCACTTGGATGTGTGCTGGCTATTGGGCACGCTGCAGTGAGGGAATTATAATTACTCCGGGCCGCAGCCAGGCAATACACTTATAAAACCTGCTCCGTCACTGCCAAAACGCCCCAATAGGTTAACACTTTACACTCCTTCTTTTAGCTGCCACCAGCTACGATTTACTTAATGAACAATTTATCAAGAGGGTCCGCAGCAACCCCCAAAACAGTAGCATAGTACTTAAGGCACGTGCAAATTCGTTTATAGAGCAGGAGAAACAAACTAATAAATTTATAGGTTTATTCCTTAAAATGCAGGCAGTGTTTATAGTTTACAAAAAACGGTAACAAGCTGAGGCAATATCGTTATGTACAATACAGTTAAAAAAATAAACGGGATTAAAAGTGAAAAAAACCTCACATGGTAGTTACATAGGTACAGACAAGACAGGCCGGGGGAGGAGCCACACGTCATAGTTCATTTGCAGATCTCTTAGTCAAGTCGTCACAGCAAGGAATGACCAAAGGGGGGCTCAATGCAAGACTTATACCTGTGGGCTGCTGACCTCACAAAAGGGGATGGTTTTTCTGGCCACCTCCCAGGGATAGAAGTTCTAGTTTTAGTTCTTGAAGATTATCAGGAGCATACTTCATCCTGAGAACCTCGCAGAAGAATGGCAGACCTATCAATGATCTTACTTTAAAATGACGGTTCAAATGAGCCCAACTTGGGTGCGATAGTTCATGGGGCGTCCGAGAATTCCATTTCTCGGGTTCTGTTGGAGTTACGGGTTCACCAGTACCACGGGAACGATGCCTGTCGGCGCATGTTTCAAAACAGTAACTTTCGTGTTTCTGACGCAAATTCCCACCGTGTTATAACCAAAAAGAATGAATCCTCATAATGGCTGCTATGAGAGGAAAAGCACATGGGCAGACAATGCAGACTCCCTGCGGTGAGGAGGGAAAACTCCAGCACTGGCAGCTCAGATTACACTACCTGTGTGCAGGCTGGGGGTTAATGAGAAGCGTGAGAGAGGGAGGGGGAACTTTGCTCTGTGGGCTGTCAGCAGCAAAAAAAGATGAGGACTGTAGTTCTAGCACAGCACAAGACATGGAGCTTCCAGTATCATCACACCTCCCCCCTTTAGAGGGCGCTACGGAGGCATGACCTGTCGGTAATCCGACATGCGCACCTCAGCGGGTTCGCCACGTCGCTCTGCGGAGTGAGACGGCTGAGGAACCCCTAGCAGGAGCAAGCAACAGTGCTCAAGGAAATGGGGAGGTGCATGGGAACCGTGAGGAAGGTGACGCCATGACACTGATCAGTGCCACCGAGGAAGGTAACTGGCCCATAAGTAGCACTGCTCCTGAAGTGTTGGGGGTGGATGGGGAGGTAGAGCCCATAGCAGCGCAGGCTGATGGGTCTATAGAAGTCCCCGGGAGACTGCATATGTAGCTGCTGTCACCCGCAGTCAGAGTGCCCGGATCGCAGGTAGCGCCCTGCCATCTGGACCCTACTCCGCTACAGGAGAGACTGAACCAGAGGTGGACCCAGAGCCGGTCCCAGAGGGTCCCAGTGAGGAAGGAACCCTGACGTCACTTCTGGCTGCCTCCAGCCAGGAGTTCCAGGCCGCTCTGCACTCAGATGCGAGCCTGGAGAACTTGAGGCACCTCGCCGAGACGCCCACCTCCGTGACTGATAAGGAGAGGGTGTTCTGGGAACGAGGAAGGTTGTACCGGGAGACAGTACCCGGAGATTCCCAAAAGGAGTGGTTGAGGGAAAAACAGCTGGTCGTCCCGCACCAGTTCCGAGGTGAGTTGTTGAGGATTGCCCATGAGATTCCACTCGCTGGACACTTGGGGATCAGCAAAACTATTGGCCCAAGATGGGGACAGATGTGACTAACTACTGCCGCTCCTGTATCACCTGTCAAAGAGTGGGGAAGGCGGGGCCTGCTCTTAAGGCTCCCCTGATCCGTTGCCAGTGATAGAGGAGCCTTTCCAGAGGATCGCGGTGGACATTGTGGGACCGCTGGCCATCCCCAGCAGCTCTGGAAAGCAATACATCCTTACTGTGGTAGACTACGCTACCCGGTACCCGGAGGCAGTAGCTCTGTCCTCAACTAAGGCAGATAAGGTGGCGGATGCATTGGTGACCATCTTTTCACGGGTAGGATTTCCCAGGGAGATGCTTACTGACCGAGGGACCCAATTCATGTCTCGCCTAATGAAGGCTCTCTGCAGCAAAATGCAGGTGACGCGTATGGTATCGAGTGCGTATCACCCACAGACCAATGGTTTGTGTGAGCGCTTTAACGGTACCCTCAAACAGATGCTCCGCATGCTGGTTGAGACCCAGGGACGTGATTGGGAGCGGTACCTCCCACACCTGCTGTTTGCCTACAGAGAAGTCCCGCAGGCCTCGACGGGGTTCTCCCCCTTTGAGCTCCTGTATGGCAGGCGAGTCCGGGGACCCCTTGGGTTGATAAGAGAATCCTGGGAAGATGAGCCAAACCCCACAGAAGTGTCCATCGTGGATTATGTCATGCGCTTCCGCGACAAGATGCAGACCTTGGCGCAGTTGGTGCATGACAACATGACGCAGGCTCAGGCTGACCAGAAGCACTGGTACGACCAGAACGCCCGGGAGCGGACCTACCAGGTGGGTCAAAAGGTGTGGGTGCTGGTCCCCGTACCAAAGGATAAGCTTCAGGCAGCCTGGGAAGGCCCGTACGTCGTGCACCAACGGCTCAACTCAGTCACCTACGTGGTCACGCTTGACCACACTCGGGGTAGGCGCAAGGCCTTTCACGTCAACATGATGAAGGCCCATCACGAACGTGAAGCCTGCATCCTACCGGTCTGCAACCTGCCCGAGGACGGGGAGGAGGATCCCCTCCTGGACATGCTGGCCCAAGCCAAGGCCAATGGGTCCATTGAGGACATGGAGGTAAATGCCTCGCTAACCGCCTCCCAGCGGTTGCAGTTGCTGACCACTCTGGAATCCTTTCGGGCTGTGTTCACTAACCAACCCGGAAGGACCAAGTTGGCAGTCCACGAGGTGGACACCGGGAATCACGCCCCGTTACGGCGGACACCTTATCAGATCTCTGAGGAGGTGCAGCAGATTATGCGCCAGGAGATCCATGAGATGTTGCAGCTGGGGGTGATCCACCGTCCAAAAGCGCGTGGGCCTCACCTGTAGTTCTCGTGCCAAAAAAGGATCGGACCACCCGGTTCTGCGTGGACTACAGGGGGCTCAACGCCATCACTACCTCTGATGCGCACCCAATGCCACGCATCGAGGATCTGCTGGAGCGGTTGGCGAATGCCAAGTACATATCCATCATGGATTTAAGCCGGGGATACTGGCAGATTCCCCTGAGCCCTGCGGCGCAGGAGAAATCCGCCTTTATCACCCTTTTTGGACTGTACGAGTCCACGGTCATGCCTTTCGGCATGAAGAATGCCCCTGTCCACTTTTCAGCGGATGGTCAACCACCTGCTACAGGGACTGGAGGAGTACGCTGTGGCGTACCTGGACGACATTGCCGTCTTCAGTTCCACCTGGGAGGAACACCTTCAGCATCTAACTTTTAAAACCACAGCAAGCTCTAGATTAGTTTTATGGAATTTATTTTGATTGCCATCAGTGGAGGAAATAAACATTTATTAAAATCCACACAGACTAGTACATTCAGTACTGCACATTTTATCTCAATGCAGTTTCAAAAACTTTCCCTAGAATAGTTTCTCCCTTAGATGGATACCTTCATGTGCACTTTCATATGAAGATCTGGTTTATTTTTCCTCTCATGTTTTGTGGTATTATCTCTCTTGAGAGCCAAAATAAGCGTGAGCTTTTTCTTTTAGTGCTATTAGGTCTATGATGAGAAAAGTGTGTCCATGATTGAACAGATTCATCATAAATAACCAAAGTAAAATGTTCGGGGAAAGTTCTGTGCATGGTGCATTCACAGCTCTTTAATTACATAGCATTATTTAGATCTTGCATATGCTCTTTTCATCTTCGTCATATATACAGTTAGCTCCTCTATATGTCAACATTTGGCAATGATTTATATATTAAAACCACATTAAGAGATCTTGAAAAGTAAACTTATTACTTTATTCACGTGGGAGGAAATAGCCCGAGGGCGTTTGAACATTGGGTACTTCTGTTTAGGTTCTACCAATTACCATAATTTGTCCTAGATTACTTCTATTCACATTTCATAACCTGAGATCACAGAACCACTCTTCTATATTGCCTGTAAAAGCAAATATTTATACATTAGGGTACAGAACAGTAGAAATGTACAGAAATACATGGTGCAAATTAACAGCTGCTATGTAGAAAGAGGTAAATTTTGAGGTTTGATGTTTTGTTGCAGAAAATTATAAAGCATGATCATAAGACATAATTGTTTCCATCCTATAACTGCAGCTGTCCACTTTATAATGCCAGAAGAGAGCCACAAAATGTCTCCACATCCGCAGCAACTTCTCTCATGTAAAAAACTAATTTTAAGGTTCTCATCATAAAGATGACATATAACTTTTTAGATGTATAAATCGTATTTTATTTGCATTTTTTGAATGTACAGTACAGTAATCTGAACACTGGACTCTGGGTATGATATAGTCAAGTCTTTCTTTATATAGCCAGCCCATATTGTTTGGCAAAGAACCATAGAATATCCTAGTGATACTTAAAACATGTATTGGACTGGACCATTTGTTGTGCTGCTATCCCTGTTATATGTAATTTTTAGCACTTGTGTTATTGAATAATTGTGTGTGAAAGAAATATGACTGATATATGAGACTCCTTGAATGAACTGATTGACCGTATGCAAGTAATAAGTATTTGAAAATAAAAATCCTGATTGTATAAGGGAGTCCACCTTGGTATGATTCTTGGTCAACTGGCACCAGGAATAAAACAAAGGAACACTAACAAGTAAAACACAGTCACATTTGTGAGAATGAGATAAGCTGAGACCAAATATTTTGTTATTATTGTAGGAGCTAAGCAGAAAGACTGGGAAGCACTTAGTCGGGCTTGTCCTCTCTGTGCCACTGGTGGCCTATGGCTCTGCAATAATCTAATATTTGGGGAGGTTGCAAGTGAAGCAACTGTGCTAAGTGTTCTGCAGATTCTGTGTGGGTTATGCGTGACAAGAATTGTGTCTTTTATGTTGTAACTCTGTCTGTCTTGTCTTGTGTCTTGTACTCCAGGGGCGGACATATCATTGGTGCAACCTGTGCAGCCACACAGGGGCCCAAGAGGTGAGGGGGCCCATTTATACCTCCAAAGCAGGTGCAATTTTGCATTTTTAGGAGATCTTGGGCTGCAAAGGGCCCATGTATTGTTCTTGCACAGGGGCCCTTTTCTGACTTTGTCCACCAGTGTTGTACTCTATGTACTAGCTGCCCCCACATGGAGCCAGAAGATTTTGAGAAAGTTTGTACCATACTAGTCTGCCTATTGTTAGCTGGTTTTGCTATCTGGTTGATGCATAAGATTTCTGTGTATGCCAGATATAATTTGAGGTACGTGCCATTTCTCACAAAAGACAGAGGGGATTTAGTGACAGTGACCACGGAGTAGTCACATTGGCCAAGTCACAAATCGTTATTCGTAAGGCCCGTACACCTATATACTGTAAAGTCAATTTAGGTTACGCAAGGAGTGGGTAATAAGAGGAATCATCGTTTTATCTGAGGATCCACACACCTACAAACTGAAAAAAATAGTTTAGGTTTCGCAAGCTGTGGATAATTGGGTCGTTATAGATGACAATTTAAGGGTCATGAGAAGTGAGCACAAACCCCTTTGAGGTTTTGTTTAGGTCAGCACCAAGGCTAGGCCTGTATTTCCCACAGACATTGCAACTACAATGTGACAATCTCACCAGCTATGTCCAGAGGCTCCAAAAGAGACTCTCATTCGTGCATAAACAGTTTTTTGATTCTATTCCAGACTCAGAGAGCCAAGAAGGAACCCATTCTCTCCAGCCTGGAGACTGGGTGATGGTCAAAAGACATACAAGGAAACCATTGGAGCCAAGGTTTGACGGTCCCTTCCGAGTACTCCTCACTACAGCCACATCACTGAAACTTGAGGGAAAACCTACTTGGATCCATGCAAGCCACTGTAAGGTCCTGGAGTGGAGGAATGATGATCCTGCTCCTGATGATGCTGACAACCCCACCAAAGGAGGGACAGATGGCTAAGATCACCCAAAATGATACGACAATAATTATGTGGTTTGATACTTCTACGGATTTTGCTAACTTTAGATCTGATTTGTGTAAAATAGTGAAATGCCAATGGAATGTTAAATTTAGGAAGAAGAGTAGCAATCCTAACTATAAATTTCTAACAGGGATTGAAGGGGCTGCAATATATTTGTGTAACTATACCTGGGAATGAGAATTGTAACTCCTGGTCAGATGCAGCCTGGAATACGGGAACCCCATGGGGATATAAGCCAATGGAAGCTATGACTCGCCTTAGCTCATCAGGAAAGCCTCTTCTTGAGAGAAAAAAAATTAATATAGTTCTTCCAAGATGGAGTTGCGATCCGGAGGTTCTAACCTGGGGATTATTGTCTTGTAACCCTCTTTTTGTAACACTAGATGAACCCTCTCTTGGAGACGAAGGTCTTTATGTATTAGGGTTATATGTCCCGGGGAGAAGGGTTCAACAGGGAACATTCTGGTTGAAGGCTGTTCCTCAACAGGACAATGAGTACAATGAGAATAAGAAAGAGAGCCCCCAAGAGTCAGCAATAGAAAAAACAAAGTTTAAGGTATTTGAAGATATGAGTTATGAGGAGAAGGTAGCCATAGAAACAGGTTATACAGAGAGAAATGAATGGCTTATGTGGATGAAATATACTGTGGAGCAATATAATAAATCCAACTGTATTGCATATGCAACTGCTAGACCCCATTTAGGGACAATTCCCCTCAAACTCTCAAATCAAGACCAAACAGATTTGCAGTGTATTTTGGCCTTGTATAATGCTACTTATGACCCCACTGATAATACTTTGTGTCATGCTCTGTCAGCCCTATACCCGCAAGTAAGCACTGATCAAGTACCCCTAGGGTTTTCACATATCCAGGAAATTATACTTGTTTCCAAAGAATAGGTACAGGAGCAGGGAAACAAGTAGAGAACCTAACTTCAGAGTTTTGTGAAACTACCATTCCCATAGACACAGATACAGATGGTTTCAAAGCTAACTGGTTTCAGGAACAGACTGCAGCAAGAAGTGATATATGGTGGTTATGTGGGGACATGAGGCTCAGGGCCAGACTGCCAGCAGATTGGGTAGGCAGCTGTGCCCTGGTCCAGATACTCATGCCATTCTAAAATATCTCATCAGAAGAGAAACAAAGGGGTAAGATAAATGTTGGAACTCAACGCAGAAACAAAAGGTCATCACCTGCTGGGTCTTTTGATCCAAGAATTTATATAGTTAGTATTGGAGTTCCCAGAGGGGTACCTGTTATGTTTCGGTAGCTGAGGAGAAATTGCAAAAAATAGCCAAAGAAGCAATACACCAGAGAGGCTGGAAACTATTGGATTGCAGGACCTTGAACTAACCGCAACACTAGAAGTAGCCGTGGCGCGTACCTACGGTGATCCTAGACGCCTCGTCACAGCTGGAGAGATAGCTACACCTAAAGGCAGAAAGATGAATGCTATCTGCCCCGTAGCAGAATCCCCAAAGAAATAGGAAGCCCCCAAACATGTAATGGCGGTTAGACCAGAAGAAAATACGAACACAGACAGAAAATAGAATGAGCAAACGCTGAGTCCCAATCTGTCTAGATAGAAAAGTATAGGAAAGAATTCTGACTGCAACCCAAAAAAACCCTGACAAAAATACCAACACTTCTGATTAACAAAAAAACCTGAGATCACACGATCTCTACCACCTAAATCAGATCTCTGGTGTAACACACAGCAATTCAGCAAATAAAAAGTGACATAGGAACAGAGCAAAAGTGCAAACACAAACAGAGCACAATTGCAGGGCCAGGCCCCAAAAGGGGACTAGGCTGAAGTCTACTGCTAAGCAGCAAACAAGCAAGGAAAATCCAACCAGAGGGAAAAAAAAAAAAGCAAATCACTTATCTGAATGAGAGCAGGAATGCAAGCTGAGCTCCAAGCAAGACCAGGAGAACAATTGATTACCGGCAAGGCTGAAGGGAGTTCAGGTCACTTATATCAGACCATTCAGAGCCAGCTGAAGGCCATTCAGCAATCAGTTCATTACCCTCAGCAACCACCGGAGGGAGCCCCAGCTGAGAAGTCGCCTCCAGAGTATTCACAACAGGTACCAGATGAATATAAAGCTAGGAACCAAATAGCAGCAGGATTTGAATCAATTCTCTTTTGGTGGGTTACAGTTAATAAAAATGTGGACTGGATAAATTACATCTACTATAATCAACCAAGGTTCCTCAATTACGCTAGAGATGCCATAAAGGGTATATCAGAACAACTGGGTCCAACTTATTTAATGACATGGCAGAATAGATTGGCTTTAGACATGTTGTTGGCAGAAAAAGGAGGGGTTTGTAAAATGTTTGGCACTTACTGCTGCACTTTTATCCCCAATAATACCGCCCCGTATGGAAGCATCACCAAGGCATTGGAGGTTCTTACATCACTATCTGACGAATTGGCAGAAAATTCTGGTATTAACAACCCGTTTTCAGAGTGGCTTGAGTTGTGGTTTGGAAAATGGAGCTATCTAGTATGCAGCTTCTTCATCTCTCTCGCAGTCGTGACAGTGATACTTGTTACCTGCGGATGCTGCTGCATACCCTGCATCAGAGGACTTATTCAAAGACTGATAGATACATCTATTAATCAGACTATATACATCGAACTGAGACCCCGCAATTAAGAATACAATCAGTTAGTTGAGAATAGAATATGATCTTCCCAGCTTATGGTGGAATTCGGCGAAGAAAGTAATCAGCAAGCCCGACACTGGCATTAGGCCTTTGAAGTACCTATGGGTGAAGGGAAGAATCATATTTGTTCTCAAAAGGGGGGATTGATAGGGTATTCAGAGACCACCATGGCTTATCTTTACATATAAGGATTCAGATATGACTTGTATCTAACCTCTTTCTTGCTGAATCACTGTGATCTTCCATAAAGCTACGTGACTAGAATTGCTGCCAAGTGCTGTATTGCTCAAAAGGGGGTTAATATACGGGTGTTGGAATGATAATATAGCAATAGATAACAATCATAATCTATAATGATTATATTAATTTCCTGCTTTTCACATATAATTAAGACTGTAGATGGTCAACAGTATGTACTCGATAATACACGTATGCCCTTTCTTAAAATGGTATATAATGGCTGAACTTACTTGAATAAATTGGGATTTGGTTTCTGATACAGATACAATCTGTGTCTGTGTGATTCCATTTCGCTCGAGCGATCCTAACAATTTTTGCCAACCGTCCAATATACTTGATGGTCTGACTTGAAGACCACACTAGCAGTAATATACATATTGTGTAACATAAACTGATCAGTGCCTCCAATTTTCTATTAAAATGTGCCATTAAAGTTTCTCACTAAATCTTTTCTATCTGTATTTTTTTGTAAGTTGTGGATATTCCTTTCGGGGCCATTAAACAGTGTTTGGAGAGGTTTGCTGGGGACCATCACACTGTCGTGTCTTCATAACCACCTAGGGCTCGAGTGAGAAAATAGCTTTATGGGCTTTGGACAACTCAGCTATGAATGGATAGGAGATTACATTTACAAAGGTTATTAAAATGGTGGGATTAGCCTTTTAAAACTTTCTACACACATAGCTGGGGAAACCATCTAAAATGTCTATAACTTACAAAAGCCTTTCCCATCACTTTGCTTCTTATTGCCATATACTATTACCCTGACTATTCATTTCCTTCATTCTCTTTTCTTGTGTGTGAAGTAACCACTGTAATAAATGCCATATGTGGACCGTACATTGACGATTATGCCGCTGTTTGATATTTTAGAGTGGAACTTCGTGAACAACTAGTATATGTACTTCCTGGTCTTCCTGCCTGTCCAGGGTTTTTAATAAAGAGGTCAGATCGATGATTGATAAAAATGAACAATTAGCACATTCTGTGGTGTATGTTTCTACAGCCTGTGAATGTAGGAAAATATTATACTGTCAGTCACTGAAAGATTAACATTTTTTAACATATAAGACCTCCATTTCTTTTCTACCTATCCTAATTTCCACTGATTTTTTTTTATATTTCCCCCTAAAAATTAGCAATATTTGAAGGACACCTCAGGTCAGAGATGAACATGGAACTCATAGAATAAATTACAAGGGCGCACACACAGAGCTCTGCCAAAAGTATAACATTATTATCAAAGAAATCAAATGTCCAATATTCTTTTTTTATACACAATTTTATGCTGATTAATTGTATAATATATCTGTATATGTTCTACAGATATATACAATACTGTTTTTCTGGCTTACTAAATAATATAATACTAGTGGCATTAAAATGATTGATTACCTGACTTAGAATCATAGAATCATAGAATCATAGAATGGTAGAGTTGGAAGGGACCTCCTGGGCCTTCTGGTCCAACCCCCTGCTCAAAGCAGGATTCTCTAAATCATCCCAGACAGATGTCTATCCAGCCTCTGTTTGAAGACTTCCATTGAAGGAGAACTCACCACCTCTTGTGGCAGCCTGTTCCACTCATTGATCACCCTAACTGTCAAAAAGTTTTTTCTAATATCTAATCTGTGTCTCCTCCCATTCAGTTTCATCCCATTGCTTCTAGTCTTTCCTTGTGCAAATGAGAATAAAGATGATCCTTCTACAATGTGACAGCCCTTGAGATATTTGTAGACAGCTATTAAGTCTCCTCTCAGTCTTCTTTTTTGCAAGCTAAACATTCCCAAATCCTGCAACCGTTCCTCATAGGACATGGTTTGCAGACCGGTCACCATTCTGGTGGCTCTTCTCTGAACTTGCTCCAGTTTGTTGATGTCTTTTTTAAAATGTGGTGCCCAAAACTGGACACAGTATTCCAGATGAGGTCTGACCAAAGAGGAGTAGAGGGCAATAATGACCTCACGTGATCTAGACTGTATGCTTCTGTTGATACATCCTAGAATTGCATTTGCCTTTTTTGCTGCTGCATCACACTGTTGACTCATGTTAAGTCTGTGATCAATTAGTATACCCAAGTCTTTTTCACATGTGCTGTTACTTAGCCCTATTCCTCCCATTTTGTATATGCTTTTTTCATTTTTATTGCCCAGATGTAGTACTTTGCATTTTTCCCTGTTAAAATCCATTCTGTTAGTTGCTGCCCACTGCTCCAGTTTATGTATATCTTTTTGAATCCTCTCTCTCTCTTCTCTAGTATTAGCTACCCCTCCTAGCTTTGTGTCATCAGCAAATTTGATCAGTTTACCCTCAATTCCTTCATCTAAATCATTGATAAAGATGTTGAACAATACAGGGCCCAAAACAGAGCCTTGTGGTACCCCACTTGAGACATTCTTCCAACTGGATGTGCAGCCATTTACAACCACTCTTTGGGTCCGATCACTAAGCCAGTTATGAATCCACCTAACAGTTGCCTTGTCCATTCCATACTTAGTCATTTTTTCAATAAGGATTGTGTGAGATACTTTGTCAAATGCTTTGCTGAAGTCAAGATATACTATATCTACAGCATTTCCCTGATCCACCCAGTCAGTGATTCTGTCATAGAAGGAAATTAAGTTAGTCTGACATGACTTATTAGTTACAAACCCATGCTGACTCTGTTTAATCACTTCATTCTTATCCAGGTACTTGCATACATGTTCTTTAATAATTTGTTCAAAGATCTTTCCTGGTATAGAAGTCAGACTCACCGGCCTGTAGTTCCCTGGGTCCACCTTCTTCCCCTTTTTGAAGATAGGAACAACATTTGCTCTTCTCCAGTCTTCTGGGACTTCTCCTGTTCTCCAAGAATTTTCAAAGATTATGGACAGTGGTTCAAGAATTTCTTCTGCTATCTCCTTCAGAACCCTGGGGTGTAATTCATCTGGACCTGGAGACTTGAATTCATTTATGTTAGCTAAGTGTTTCCTCACTGTCTTTCTGTTTATAGATATCCTGGATTCTTCTATTCCTTTAATAGGACAGTGAAGATCAGTTGATGTTACATTTCCTTTCTGAGAGAAAACAGATGCAAAATAGGAATTTAAAAGTTCAGCCTTCTCAACATCCTGACTTACCATTTCATCATTTTCATCCTGTAAAAATCCTATAGCATCTTTGACTTTTCTTTTACTTTTGACGTATCCCCAAAATCCTTTTTTGTTGCTTTTGACGTCACTTGCAAGCCTTAATTCATTGTCAGCTTTAGATAATCTGATTTGTGCCCTGCAGGTTCTGCAGACGGCATTATATTCTTCTTTAGATATGCCTCCCTCTTTCCATTTGATAAACATTTCTATCTTCCTTTTTAGCATGTGTTTAAGTTCTATGTTCATCCATCCTGGTTTCCTTAAATGCTTCCCATTCTTCCCTCTTTTCGGAATTGTTAACGATTGTGCTTTGAGAATCTAATTTTTCAAGATTTTCCATCCTTCCTGGACATTTTTGTCCTTAAGGATATCCAGCCATTAGATCCCTCCAATTCTCTTTCTGAGTTCCTTAAAATCTGCCTTTCTGAAATCTAACCTTGACGTCTGAGTCTTCACAGGTCTTCCTCCTCTTGTTATCCAAAATTCTAAAATAACATGGTCACTACCTCCTAGAGTCCCAGCCACTCTTACCTCCTCCACCATTTCCTCCCTGTTTATGAGGATTAGATCCAAGGTAGCAGATCCCCTTGTTTTCTCCATTACCTTTTGGAAGATAAAGTTGTCAGCAAGAGAGGATAAGAATTTCCTGGACCTGTTAGTTTTGCCTGAGAGAGATTCCCAACAAATGTCTGGATAGTTGAAATCTCCCATGACCACTATGTCATATTTTTTGGAGAACTTGGCCATTTGATGCATAAAGAGTTCATCCATATCTTCAGCTTGCACAGGCGGCCTGTAGTAAATGCCTACAATGGTGTCCTTTCCATTGTTCTGTCCTTGTATTCTTACCCAAACAGTTTCCACAGAACTCCCAGTCTTTGAAGCGTCAATCTCTGTGCAGATATACGCTTTTCTAACATACAATGCAACACCTCCTCCTCGTTTATCAAGTCTGTTTCTTGCAAATAAGTTGTATCCTTCTAGCCTTGTATTCCAATCATGTGTATCGTCCCACCAAGTCTCAGTGATTCCAATGACATCTGTTGTGAATGGGTTTGAGATGAGTTCTGAGCAGAGGCTCCCTCTGGTGGTTACAAGCGGTGCTAGTCTGTCCAGTGATGATTGTGAGGGCTGGGAATCAGGTGTTACTGACTGGTCTTATATAAGGGAGTCACCTTCCCATCAGGGTTGCCGGTGATCAATTGTTCTGGTCTGAATCCTTTATTCCAGTTTCCCTTGTAGCCTGCTGTGTCGTGTCTGCATCTCCTGCTAACAGATAAGACATTTTCTTCTTTTGTGTTTGTGCTATATTTTTGCATTTTGTCCTGCACTTCTGTGGGGGCCTTCAGGGTCCCCTCCGGGGCTTCTGCCCTCTCAGTTTTGTTCAGCCACTGATGTTTGTACTTTTGCTTTTTTCAGTTTTTTCAGTGGCTGCTGTTTTGATTTTGTTACACCAGAGAGCTAATTTAGGTGGTAGAGGTCGTGTGATCTCAGGTGTTTTTGAAATTAGTAGAGTTGGTGCTTTTCAGGGTTTTCTGGGATTGCAGTAAGTACCCTTCCTATCCTTTTCTATTTAGTTAGTTTGGGCCCCAGCGTTTGCTCATACTATTTTCTTTCTGTGTCAGTATTTCATCTTGTCTAACCGCCATTACATGTTTGGGGGCTTTCTATTGTCTTTGGGGTTCTGCTCCGGGGCAGATAGCTTTCCTATATCTATCTTTAGGTGTAGTTAGTTTCTCAGACTGTGACGAGGCGTCTAGGACCAACGTAGGAACGCTCCACGGCTGCCTCTAGTTGTGGTGGTTAGTCAGGGTACTGCAATCTCATAGATTCCAACTGCTCTGGTGTATTGCCTTTTTTGCCTGCACTCGTCAGCTACCGAAACATAACAGTATCACCGGCCTAAAATTGAAAATTGTATGGTACTCACAGAAGGGAAAAAATAGTGTCAGAGATATTTTTCTGTTTGTTGCATTTTTTTTTTCCCTCTGTATCTCTGGGTGCTGGGGAGGATCTTTTCTCTCAATGGAGTTTGCACAGTTGTCTGGCCGTGTGGATCAGCTTGCCACTGAGGTTCGGAGTATTGCTATCTATCTTGCTGGGTTGCCTGTTGTGGAACCTAGGATTCCCATGCCAGATTTGTTTTTAGGGGATCGAGCTAAGTTTCAGAATTTCAAAAATAATTGTAAATTATTTTTTGCCTTAAAATCTAAGTCCTCAGGAACGCAGCGCAGCAGGTTCAAATTATCATCTCTCTCCTGCGCGGCGATCCTCAGGATTGGGCTTTTTCCCTGATACCTGGGGATCCTGTTTTGAGTGATGTTGATGCATTTTTTCAGGCCTTTGGGGTTATTGTACGATGAGCCTAATGTCACTGATCAAGCTGAGAAAGCCTTGTTGGCATTAAATCAGGGGCTTAATGACGCTGAGTTATACTGTCAGAGATTCCATAGGTGGGCAGTCCTGACCAAATGGAATGACGACGCTTTGGCAGCCCTTTTCCGGAAGGGTCTGTCAGATAATGTAAAGGATGTTATGGTGGGATTCCCTGTCCCCTCTGGTCTCAATGATTCTATGTCATTAGCGATTCAAATTGACAGACGTTTGCGTGAGCGGAGAAGTATGCGTGGAATGGTGTTGCCTTGTGAACCAGCTTCTGAACCCATGCAGTGTGATAGAGTGGTGTCTGGGGCACAGCGTCATGAGTTTCGAAAGCGCAATGGGTTATGTTTCTACTGTGGTGATGCCTCTCATGCTATTTCAGTCTGCCCTAAGCGGGGAAGACGTTTTGCACGCTCAGTTGTCTTGGGTAGTGTTCAGACTAAGTTTTTATTAACTGTCACTCTGATATGCTCTCTGTCCTCATTTTCTGCTCAGGCTTTCGTTGATTCTGGAGCAGCTATTAACCTGATGGATTATGATTTTGCTAAACGTTGTGGATTTCCCTTGATACCCCTACAGAAGTCTATTCCCCTACTGGGGATCGATTCTACCCCATTTGGCTGAGAATAAACCCCAGTTTTCTACTCAGGTGATAATGAGGGTTGAACCTGATCACCAGGAGTGCTGCAAATTTTTGGTTCTGTATAATCTGCATGACATTATCGTGCTGGGTTTTCCTTGGTTACAGTCTCATAATCCTGTTTTGGATTGGAAATCTGTGTCTGTAACCAGTTGGGGCTGCCAATGTGTTAATACCAACACTCCTGTTTTTTCTGCCTCCCCCCAGGCTCAGGATGTTCCTGACTTTTTGATTGATTTTTCTGATGTGTTTAGCGAAAGTAAATCTGCATCCTTGCCTCCCCATAGGAGCTATGACTGCGCTATTGAATTAGTGCCGGGTAGTAAATTCCCTAAAGGTCACCTTTTTAACTTGTCTGTACCTGAACATGACGCTATGCGGTCTTATATCAAGGAATCATTGGAGAAAGGTCATATCAGACCATCCTCTTCACCCTTAGGTGCCGGTTTTTTCTTTGTGGCCAAAAAGGATGGTTCATTAAGGCCGTGTATTGATTATCGTCTCTTGAACAATATTACTGTGAAATATCAATAGTACCCGTTACCCTTGATTTCTGACCTGTTTTCCAGGGTGAAAAACGCTACTTGGTTTACCAAGCTTGACCTCAGGGGGGCGTATAACCTTATTCGCATTAAGCACGGGGATGAATGGAAGACGGCATTCAATACCCCTGAAGGGCATTTTGAGTACCTGATGATGCCCTTTGGGCTCACTAATGCTCCTTCCGTCTTCCAGTCCTTCATGAATGACATTTTCAGGGATTTTGTGGACAAATTTCTGATTGTTTATTTGGATGATATCTTGATTTTTTCTAATGACTGGGACTCTCATGTGAAACATGTTCGAACTGTATTCCAGATTTTGAGAGAGAATGCTCTGTATGTGAAGGGATCAAAGTGTCTTTTTGGCGTACAGAGGATCTCATTTCTGGGATTCATTTTGTCCCCATCTGTTATTGAAATGGACCCGGTCAAGGTTCAGGCCATCTGTGATTGGGTTCAACCTACTTCATTAAAGGCTCTTCAGAGATTTTTGGGTTTTGCCAATTTTTATCGTAAATTTATTGGTAATTTCTCGGTTATTGTTAAACCATTAACTGATTTGACCAAAAGGGTTCTGATGTGGTGAATTGGCCTCCTGAGGCAGTCTCTGCATTTCAGGAACTTAAGCAGAGATTCACTTCTGCTCCTGTTCTACGGCAGCCTGGTGTTTCTCTGCCATTTCAGGTGGAGGTTGATGCCTCTGAAATTGGGGCAGGTGCCGTTTTGTCCCAAAAAGATCCAGAGACCTCTAAAAGTAACCCTTGTGCCTTTTTCTCTCGAAAATTTTCTCCTACTGAACGTAATTATGACGTGGGTAATCGGGAGTTATTGGCCATGAAGTGGGCTTTTGAAGAGTGGAGACATTGGCTGGAGGGAGCCAAACATCAGGTGGTGGTCCTTACGGACCATAAGAATCTGGTCTATCTGGAATCTGCCAAGCGACTCAATCCTAGACAGGCCAGGTGGGCCTTGTTTTTCACACGTTTTAATTTTGTGGTTTCCTTTCTTCCTGGCACTAAGAATGTTAAGGCGGATGCCCTCTCGAGGAGTTTCCTTGCGGACTCTCCTGAGTATCTGATCCTTCTGTTATTTTGAAGGAGGGTGTAGTTCTTTCCGCCATCTCGCCCAATTTGAGACTTGCTCTGGAGGGGTGTCAGGAGGATAGGCCCGAGCGCTGCCCTGTTGGAAAATTGTTTGTCCCGGACCAATGGAAAAAGAGTGTGATGTCTGAGATTCATTGTTCCGCATTGGCTGGGCATCCCGGAATTTTTGGTACCAGAGACTTGGTTAGTCGGTCCTTTTGGTGGCCTACCTTGTCTCGCGATGTCAGGGAATTTGTGCAGTCCTGCGGGACTTGCTCTCGCTCCAAGCCTTGCTCTCGCTCTAGTGGTTTGTTGATGCCATTGCCTGTGCCCAAGAGACCATGGACCCATATCTCTATGGATTTCATTTCCGATCTTCCTGTTTCTCAGAGAATGACCACCATCTGGGTAATTTGTGATAGGTTTTCCAAAATGATACATCTTGTGCCATTACCTAAGTTGCCTTCCTCCTCTGAATTGGTGCCGTTGTTCCTTCAGCACGTGGTTCGTTTACACGGCATTCCTGAGAACATTGTGTCTGACAGAGGAGTCCAGTTTGTTTCCAGATTTTGGAGGACTTTTTGTTCTAAACTGGGTGTTCAATTGTCTTTCTCCTCGGCATTTCATCCTCAGACCAATGGTCAAACTGAGAGAACAAACCAGACATTGGAGACTTATCTAAGATGCTTTGTGTCTGCTGATCAGGATGACTGGGTCTCTTTTTTGCCTTTGGCTGAGTTTGCTCTTAATAATAGGGCTAGCTCTGCCACTTTGATGTCTCCGTTTTTCTGTAATTCTGGGTTTCACCCTCGATTTTCTTCAGGACAGACGGAGGCTTCTGTCTGTCCAGGTGTTGACTCTGTTGTTGAGCGTATGAAAGCAGATTTGGGACCAGGTAGTGGAGAGGTTGTCCCTCTCTCAGGAGAAGGCCCAGCGGTTTGCTAACCGGCATAGGACTGATGGTCCTCGGTTTAAAGTGGGGGACTTGGTCTGGTTGTCCTCAAAGAATATTCCTATGAGAGTAGCATCTCCTAAATTTAAGCCTAGGTTCATTGGACCTTATAAGATCATGGAGATTTTAATCCTGTTTCTTTTCGTTTGCTTCTTCCAGGGACATTTAAGATCCATAACGTGTTCCACAAGTCCTTGTTGAAGAGGTTTGTTGAGCCAGTGGTTCCTGCTGCTGTGCCTCCTGACCCTGTTTTGGTTGAGGGCAATCTGGAGTATGTGGTTGAGAAAATATTGGATTCTCGTTTTTCTAGACGAAGACTCCAGTATTTGGTTAAATGGAGAGGTTATGGTCAGGAAGACAATTCTTGGGTGTTTGCTTCGGACATCCATGCTAGGAGACTTATCCGTGCGTATCATAGAACTCATCCTGACCGACCTGGTTGCTCAAATGAGGGTTCGGTGACCCCTCCTCAAGGGGGGGGTACTGTTGTGAATGGGTTTGAGATGAGTTCTGAGCAGAGGCTCCCTCTGGTGGTTACAAGCGGTACTAGTGAGGATTGTGAGGACTGGGAATCAGGTGTTACTGATTGGTCTTATATAAGGGAGTCATTTTCCCATCAGGGTTGCCGGTGATCAATTGTTCTGGTCTGAATCCTTCTTTCCAGTTTCCCTTGTAGCCTGCTGTGTCGTGTCTGCATCTCCTGCTACAGATAAGACATTTCTTCTTTTGTGTTTTTGCTATATTTTTGCATTTTGTCCTGCACTTCTGTGGGGGCCTTCAGGGTCCCCTCCGGGGGCTTTGCCCTCTCAGTTTTGTCAGCCACTGTGTTTTGTACTTTTGCTTTTTCCAGTTTTTTTCAGTGGCTGCTGTTTTGTTTTGTTACACCAGAGAACTAATTTAGGTGGTAGAGGTCGTGTGATCTCAGGTGATTTTGAAATTAGTAGAGTTGGTGTTTTTCAGGGTTTTCTGGGATTGCAGTAAGTACCCTTCCTATCCTTTTCTATTTAGATAGTTTGGGCCCCAGCGTTTGCTCATACTATTTTCTTTCTGTGTCTGTATTTCTCTTGTCTAACCGCCATTACATGTTTGGGGGCTTTCTATTATCTTTGGGGTTCTGCTCCGGGGCAGATAGCTTTCCTATTTCTATCTTTAGGTGTAGTTAGTTTCTCAGGCTGTGACGAGGCGTCTAGGACCAACGTAGGAACGCTCCACGGCTGCCTCTAGTGCGGTGGTTAGTCAGGGTACTGCAATCTCATAGATTCCAACTGCCTGGTGTATTTCCTTTTTTACCTGCACTCCTGCAGGTAACATAACAGCGCTTAGAATGCCTACATGATCTTCATTGTCTGTATTCTTACCCAACAGTTTCCACAAACTCCAGTCTCTGAAGCGTCAATCTGTGCAGATATCGTTTCTAACATACAATGCAACACTCCTCCTCGTTATCAGTCTGTTCTTGCAAATAAGTTGTATCCTTCTAGCCTTGTATTCCAATCATTGTATCGTCCACCAAGTCTCAGTGATTCCAATACATATTTCTTCTCCTGCGTTAGTAGCTCCAGTTCTCCTTGTTTGTTGCCCATGCTTTGTGCATTCGTATAGAAACACTTTAGTTTGTGATTGGTTTCTCTTCCTTCAATATTTTTATTATGTAAATTTTTTTGTCTTTGTTCTTCCCCTTCCTTCTAATAGCAGAAATCTCAATAGTATTTGTCAAGTGTATGGCTTTTGCTGGCGTTTTGCTTCCCTTCCCACATTGTTCTAGTTTAAAGCTCTCCTGATGAGTGTAGCAAGGCGACTTCCAAATACATGTTTTCCAGTCTTCGTAAGGTGCACCCCATCTCTAGCAAGTAGTCCATCGTATAGGTAATTCACTCCGTGATCCAGAAATCCAAATCCTTGCTGACGGCACCATCGACGTAGCCAGTTGTTCACCTGCAGAATCTTATTCCACCTCCTTGTTCCATGGCCATCCACTGGGAGGATGGAAGAGAAGACCACCTGCGCTCCCAGTTCTTTCACTTTCTTACCTAAGTTTTCAAAGTCACTGCAGATGGTTTCCAGGTCGTTTCTAGCGGTGTCATTTGTCCCCACATGTATTAGCAGGAATGGGTAGTCATCTTTAGGTCTGAAGAGTCCTGATATCCTGTCAGACACATCTTTAATTTTTGCACCTGGAAGACAGCACATTTCTCTTGAGGTTATATCCGGTCTGCAGATAGCGGCCTCTGTTCCTCTCAACAGGGAATCGCCCATGACAACAACTCTCCGTTTCTTCTTCACAACAGTTTTTTCTCCATTCAGGAGGACTCTGAGGGCGTACAAGGTTGTTTGTGGGCAAAGTCTTATCCTGATGTATTTCTTCATCGTTCTCCTGTGTAAGAGCCTGGTATTGGTTCCTGAGCAGAATTGGTGCTGACTGCCTCCTGATCCTCCTGCTTCTCTGGGTCACATGCTTCCATTCCTCTGTTTCTTCAGTTGCACTTCGAATTTCTTCTCTTTCTGTACCATGAAGAGATAATTCTGCTCTGTCTAAGAACTCTTCACCTTCCTTAATGGTCTTCAATGTAGATAACCTCTCTTCCAGATTTTGCAACTTTTCCTCCAACAGGGACACAAGCTTGCATTTCTGGTATGTGAAGTTTGGCTTTTCCACTGGTAAGTCTATGAACATGTAGCAAGAAATGCAGCTCACCACATGGCTCCTAGCCTCTTCCATGTTCTTATTGTTCAAGAGATAATCAAGCGGTGAAATATAAGCCAAAACTCGCGGCGCGCGGTTTACTGATGTCCTCCTTTCAGCTGCAACAGCCAAAATCCAGTGTTCCTTGAGCTCGCGGAGACTCTTCTCTTATCCCAGAAGGCACTGGGAATATGCAAATTATCTCCTCGGGACTCCTCCCCTGGTTTACTGATGTCCTCCTTTCAGCTGCAACAGCCAAAATCCAGTGTTCCTTGAGCTCGCGGAGACTCTTCACTTATCCCAGAAGGCACTGGGAATATGCAAATTATCTCCTCGGGACTCCTCCCCTGGTTTACTGATGTCCTCCTTTCAGCTGCAACAGCCAAAATCCAGTGTTCCTTGAGCTCGCGGAGACTCTTCACTTATCCCAGAAGGCACTGGGAATATGCAAATTATCTCCTCGGGACTCCTCCCCTGGTTTAATTAAAAAAACATCAACCCTTAAACAATAAATGCTCAATGTTTATTTTCCTTAAAGATCCAATGCTGCACCTCCTTCTATTCCATGTGCTATAAGAAGGCCTCATTCAGATGTCCCTTAGGAAAAAACCTCTATGTAAGAACAGTATTTGAGCAGTTTACACTACAATAGCTCTGTCTATAAGGCCTCATTCACAAGTCAGTATTTTGCAGTAGTATTTGTATGCCAAAGTCAGGAGTGGAATTTACAGAGAAAAACTAGAATTGAAAGTTGGACACCTGCTCTGTGTTTTTGAGACAATCATAGTTTTGGCATACAAATACTGATGAAATACTGATCAAAAATACTGATGTGTGAATGAGGCTTAAGAGAATCTGCTTGCTGATTTGGAGGTGGTTTATCTCTTGGACCCCAGCAGAACCAATTATCTGCCTTTGATTAGAGTTTTTCATTGATAGAACACATACTCATTACTGCTGGCTCACCAGCCAAGTCTATGGTAAAGGCACCGCCTTGCACTTAGGAGTTTAAGTCCAGAGATCTCCTTACTGAGCATTTCCGTGATGTGGCAGTTCCAGATTGGCCCACAGGCAATGTCACGGCTGGGCGTAAGTGTTTGGGGTGGAGCCTAGGGTTTAAAAGGCTCTCTGCAGCGCCTGGGTGCGCTAGTATCATTTTCGTCTGGTGTGTGTGGGTGGATACTCTACCACTCTGTCTGCATGTTTTGTGTATCTGAGACTGTACACATTGGCAGGCAGGTCATACTTATGCGGTTTCGTACCCATGTGCTCTATTTCCCTGTGAGGTTAACAGGGTATTGTTCCTAGGGTCATATGAGTTATTCCGCTTGGCTTAGCATCTGTGTCGCCCAGGTGTGCAGTTAGCACAGGTCAGTCACAGAGCAAGCTCAACCCTTCTGCTAATTTCCCTCTGAAGTTTAACAGGGTGTAGTACTTCGCATGCTTGGGGCAATTCCTCTCTGTGTGGTTAACTCTGCATTCTGTTCTTACTGTGTGGAGTTAACGCAGTCTTTTTAAGTTGTACGCTCGCTTTTCCGTCATTGTTCACTAGCAGCAGGTTACATCTCGGCACGGTGGACCCCGGGTTGTGATTGCACTTTATTTATTATTTTTTATTTAGTGCAATCCGCCAACCCTAACAGAAGAAATGATCAAAAACATCCAGTTTGCCCTTGTTTTTAATAATTTTATTGGTTTTAAGAAGGACTAATTAATTATTTTTCGATAGCTGAAATGGCAATCTATAATCTATCAGCAAAAGGCATTTCACCAGCAGCGGGTGCACACCGAGCCCCTGCCTTGCCTAACCACTCAGATACTGCTGTCGCTATTGGTAATGACAGCTTTGGGTATGTGCACTTTCCTGCAAAAGACGATTCAGGAAAACATCAACTGTGTTTTTCCTGAACCGTCTTATCTGAAGTCTTGTCTTGACCAGATCACTTCTTTTAACCACTTTGGAAGCCTGAAGCAATTAAAAGAAGATCAAAAAGACTGAATATACACACAGCAACTGCATTCTTTTTGCCATTTTGTTAGCACTTTTATCACGCAGATTGAAGGTGGAAGACATCATGTTCATATATTCTGAGGGGTTAAACACCCAGGATCTAAGATACCAGCTTTATGTTACTTACATAGCAATAATTGCATATTAGCAGCACTGTAAATGTACAAAGCAGTAAAAAGGTTAATAAAAAAATAAAACTAAAAATCATTACCTATTGACATGCTTAGGGCCATTCACTAAGGAAAATGTCATTCTGTTACAAATGGTCAGCACTAAATTTATTATGGTTTTTAAGCGATACTTACATTAATATTAACCAAAATACTAATGTGCATGTACAGCAGCCATGATGATGCATAATGGAGAGATAAATGTTTAGCTTATAAACTATGCTTGTTCACAAACCATATCCTGATGACCCTCACTCAACCCCTTCTAACCCTCCTTATCTCTTTTCTATTTTAACTTGGTGAGATCTCCAGCTTTAACATTGACCACTTTACAGCTTGGCCATCATTTTTTTCAAAGCTAGTTTTCCGTCAACATAGCAGTAGGAGAACTTAGTTTTTTTTTACTAGCTGTACAGTAGGTTTGTTTGTATTTAACATCCAATGTATCTAAAAATGAAAAAAAACTCTTGTAGAGTTGAACTGAAAAAAAAAACAACAATAATATCTTTTGATTGTTTTTCTTTAGTCCATTTTTTAGAAGGCTGTATGCCATTCGAGATAACTACAGATGTGTGAAAGTGTTTGCCCCTTCCTGATTTCTTATTCTATTGCATATTTGTTAGACTTAAATGTTTCAGATCACCAAACAAATTAGACAAAGATAACACAAGTAAACACAAAATGCAGTTTTTAAATGAAGGTCTTTATTATTGAGGGAAAAAGAAATCCAAACCTACAGGGCCCTGTGTGAAAAAGTAATCACCCCCGCCTTAAAACATAAATTAACCGTGGTTTATCACGTCTTTGGGAAGCTGACTTCAAATTCCCTAGCCACACCCAGGTCTGATTACACCTGTTCTCAATCAAGTCACTTAAATAGGACCTGCCTGACAAATTGAAGTTGAGCAAAAGATTCTCAAAAGCTAGACATCATGTTGCGATCCCAAGAAATTCTGAAACAAATGAGAAACAAAGTAATAGACATCTATCATTCTGGAAAAGGTTATAAAGCTATTTATAAAGCTTTGTGACTCCAGTGAGCCATGGATGGAGCCATTATCCACAAATGGTGAAAACATGGAATAGTGGTAAACCTTCCCAAGAGAGGCCGGCCGACCAAAATTACCCCAAAAGCGCAGCGACGACTGATCCAAGAGGTCACAAAAGACACCACAACAACATCCAAAGACCTGCAGGCCTCACTTACCTCAGTTAAAGTCAGTGTTCATGACTCCACCATAAGAAAGACTGGGCAAAAATGGCCTGCATGTCAGAGTTCCAAGATGAAAACCACTGCTGAGCAATAAAAACATAAAGGCTCATCTTAGTTCTGCCAGAAAACATCTCTTGGGAGAATACTCTGTGGACTAACAAGACAAAAGTTGAACTTTTTGGAGGGTGTATGTCCTATTAGACTTGTCACAGAAGTAACACAGCATTTCAGAAAAGGAACATCATACCAACTGTAAAATATGGTGGTGGTAGTATGATGGTCTGGGACTGTTTTGCTGCCTTAGGACCTGAAAGACTTGCTGTGGTAAATGGAACCATGAATTCTGCTGTCTACTAAAAAATCCGGAAGGAGAATATATGGCCATTTGTTTGTGACCTAAAGCTGAAGCGCACATCGGTTATGCAGCAGGAGAATGATTCAAAACACACCAGCAAGTCAATGTCTGAATGGCTTAAAACAAAATTAAGACTTTGGAGTGGCATAGTCAAAGTACTGACTAGGGTTGAGCATTCCGATACTGCAAATATCGGGTATCGGCCGATATTGGCTGTATCGGAATTCCGATTCCGAGTTCCGATATTTTGGTCTTATCGGATACCGGAATCGGGATTGTCACTGTCACTGTCAGTGTCCATCGGTCGGGTCTGTCAGGAGTCAGCGGCACTTACCTGGCAGAAGATCTCCAGCGGTCACGTCCTGGACTGCTTGATGGCCGCAATCTTCTTTCCCCGGCGGTCACATGCAGTTTCTCGCGATAACTGCAGTGACTGCTGGGTAATCCCGGCCGTAAAGCAGTCAGTCCGATGACGTCACCGCCGGGGAAGCAGGTAATCAGCTGTGCTGCGTCGCGATGACAGGCTCTGCCTGTCATTGCGATGTAGCAGAGTTGGATCGTCGTGGGACTGTCGTTATGGACTGCGTCGGACAGGTGGTATACTGTTGGTTTGTTTTTTTTCTTTTTTTACAGGAGATCGATGGCGTCGCAGGAATGAGAGTACAATAAAATTAATGAAAACTGTGTTGTCTCTTTTATTTCATTAAAATACTTTTTTCTTGCTTTGTCTTTTTTTTATGCATTTAATAACTTTGGGATTAATAATGGATCGGTGTCTTATTGACACCTCTCCATTATTAACCGGGCTTATTGTCACCGTGCAATCAACGGTGACATTAACCCCTTATTACCCCGCTTGCCACCGCTACAGGGCAAGTGGGAAGAGCCGGGTAAAGTGCCACAATTGGCACATCTTTTGATGCGCCAAATGTGGGGCTGCTGTAGCCTGGTATTATCAGGCTGTTGAGGGCCAAAATCCATGGGCCTTGACAGTCTTTTAATACCAGGCCGCAGCAGTCTGCATTTTACTTGGCTGGTTAACAAAAATAGGGGGGATCCCCACGCCATTTTTTTTTCGAGGGGATCCCCTATTTTTGTTAACCAGCCAAGCTAAGCAGACTGCTGTGGCCTGGTATTATCAGGCTTGCAAGGTCCATGGATATTGGATCCTTACCAGCCTGAAAAACCAGGCCTCAGCGGTCTGCTTCATCTGGCTGGTTAACAAAAATAGGGGGACCCCATGCCAATTTTTTTCGAGGGGATCCCCTATTTTTGTTAATCAGCCAAGATATGCAGACTGCTGTGGCCTGGTATTATCAGGCTGGCAAGGTCCATGGATCTTGGCTCCTTAACAGCCTGAAAATCCAGGCCTCAGCGGTCTGCTTCATCTGGCTGGTTAACAAAAATAGGGGGGACCCCATGCCAATTTTTTTCGAGGGGATCCCCTATTTTTGTTAATCAGCCAAGATATGCAGACTGCTGTGGCCTGGTATTATCAGGCTGGCAAGGTCCATGGATCTTGGCTCCTTAACAGCCTGAAAATCCAGGCCTCAGCGGTCTGCTTCATCTGGCTGGTTAACAAAAATAGGGGGGACCCCACGCCATTTTTTTTTCGAAGGGAACCCCTATTTTTGTTAATCAGTTCCCTCTGACGTCACTGATTGTGTCCCTGGCTGACCTGAAGTGAAAGTGGAAAGCAATCAATTAAGCTTTCCACTTAAGGGCCCGTCTCACATAGCGATATCGCTACCGAGATCGCTGCTGAGTCACTAGTTTTGTGACGCAGCAGCGAGCTCACCAGCGATATCGCTGTGTGTGACATTCAGCGACGATCAGCCCCCCTGCCGGGTATCGCTGATCGTCGCTGAAATGTCAGGACCTTTTTTTGATCGCTGGTTTCCCGCTGACAGGCACGCATCGCTGCGTGTGACAGGCGGGAGACCAGCGATCCGCTGGTAACCAAGGTACACAGCGGGTTTCCAGGCGCGGGGCTGTGCCTAGAAACCCGCTGTGTACCTTGGATACCAGCGCCCTGATGCAGGGAGCTGGTATCCAAGGTACACAGCGGGTTTCCAAGCGCTGCGCGGTGCCTGGAAACCCGCTGTGTACCTTGGTTACCAGCGGATCGCTGGTCTCCCGCCTGTCACACGCAGCGATGCGTGCCTGTCAGAGGGAAACCAGCGATCAAAAAAAGGTCCTGACATTTCTGCGACGATCAGCGATACCCGGCAGGGGGGCTGATCGTCGCTGAATGTCACACACAGCGATATCGCTGGTGAGCTCGCTGCTGCGTCACAAAACTTGTGACTCAGCAGCGATCTCGGTAGCGATATCGCTATGTGAGACGGGCCCTTAAGCGATGTTACCCGCAGTGTCGCTGTCCCAGATCGCTGCCTGAGCTGCCTGTTTGGCAGCTCAGCAGCGATCATGTAGCGATACACCAGCGATCCTGACAAGTGCATATCGTTGTCGGGATCGCTGGTGTATCGTTATGTGACACCCAGCCTTTACTCTCCTGTCAGGCAGGAGAGGAACTCATTCATTTGGGGTTTACTGTGAGGCTGCAGCATTAGCTGCGGTCCCTGCAGTAAACATTAACCCTTTCTGAAGGATTACACCGTGGGACCTGACTGTGCATGGGATAGGTAAGAATAATTTTGCTTTTTTATTTTATTTTTATTACAGGAAATGGTTTTTGCAGTAAAATAAAATATGGTCAAAAACATGTGTCTTTATTTCATTAAAATGATTTTTAATTAAAGTGTGTGTGTTTTATTTTTATTTCATGCAATAGGATTAATAATTGATAGTTGTCTAATTGACAGCTCTCAATTATTAACCTGGCTTAAGGTCACCTTTCAATAGCAAGGTGGCTTTAACCCCATATTAACCCATTCGCCACCGCTACAGGGCAATGGGAATAGACGGGCAAAGTGCCAGAAAGGGCGAATCTAATTATAGATTTGTCTTTCCTGGGGTGTCTGGGGGCAGATGTTAGTAGCCGGGGGGGGGCAAAAATAATGGTCCCTCTCTGGGCTATTATTATCTGCCCCCACTCACTGGCTTTGTCTGTCTGGTTGCGAAAATAGGGCGGGAGCCCACGCATTTTTTTTCAGCAATTTTACACCTCATATATATATATACATGTCATTGAATTTGTGACACATATATATATATATTTATATTTGTAGTTCATACACTTCTACATAGTATAATAGCCGCTAATTCAATTGCCGGCTTTTGTGAAAATGCAGAACCCGACAAGAAATGACACTTAGTGTACATAGGGTTAACCATGTCTTTTCATGTCCTTTGCTATCTAATTTGCACAAACAATTAAATCAGTCTATGTGTGCAAAATTTCACACCTGTAGGGGTTAATTAAAGGTGTAAATTCGTAGCAAAAAAGTCCGGTTTTTTTACAACGAATTTACACCTTTAATTAACCCCTACAGGTGTGAAATTTTGCACACATAGACTGATTTAATTGTTTGTGCAAATTAGATAGCAAAGGACATGAAAAGACATGGTTAACCCTATGTACACCAAGTGTCATTTCATGTCGGGTGCTTCTGTCTTTTCACTGAAGCCGGCTTTACCCGGCAATTGAATCAGAGAGGATATTTTACTATGTAGAAGTGTATAAACTATACATATATGTATATATATATGTCACAATGACATTGTATATATATATATATATGTATTCTATGTGTGTATATTTAGTGTTTACAAGGAAAGAATGGGGTTTTTTTAGTTGCGATATTTTGTTCCCATAGACTTACATGGGACTTCCGGTATCGGTATCGGGTATCGCCGATATTTTAGTGATATCGGCGATACCATTCCGATTCCGATATTTTTAGGAAAATCAAAAGTATCGCTAAAATCTAGTATGACCTTTAAACCAATTAAGAAATTTTTTGGGTAACCTCAAAAAAAAATGAAAGTTTGGGGAAACCCCCCAATGGGGTGAAACAACAAACTGCTCATGAGTGTGTCCCAAAAAAACCCCGAGCATTGTAAAAATTTATTGCCAGTTATCACAATTGCTTATGCAGTTGTTTCTGCAAGGGGGCCCAAAAAACCCGTTATTGGTTTAGGGGGGCAATTTTTTTTCATACAGGGGTCCCGTGGGTTTTGGGGTTTTTTTTCCCCCAAAAAAAAGACCTTCTTTTAAAAAAATGCATTTTTGTTTACTTTGTTTTTCTTTTCAAAAATTTAAATTGGGGTGACTTGAAAAAATTTTAAAAATGTGAAAACCTGGAAAAAATAGGGGAAAAAAAGGGGGGCAAATTGGGGTTTTTTAAACTGTTTTTTTGTTCTTTTTTTTTTTTTTCAACTCTTATTTTTGCATTTTTGGGGCTTTAATGGATACTAGTGGGCAGACATGCGTCCAATGGGGGCCCAAAGTTTTGCACGGGCCCCCAAATTTACCAATTAGATCAGTAGTCATTTTGACATTAATATCTGAGGAATTTCAAATGCCCCCTTTTATTTTTTGCAACAAGGGGTAAAAAGTGGCTTGCTTTTGAGCCGGGTTATACACTTTTTAAACCCAAAAATGTGGAAAAAATTCACACATATCAGGGGAAAAAGGGGTTAAAAAAAAGGGACATCCCCCCACATTTCAATGCCCCCTAGTTGACTTTGCCTCTTCCCTTCAGTCCCTCCTTTTAGGGGGTCTTTTAAAAATTTTTAAAATTTTTTTGTGGTTTAAATCATCGGATACCCAACTTGTACAGTACAGTGCCTTTCAAAAAATTTTGGCCCCCCGGGACTTTTAACCTTTTCCCAATATCATGTTCAAAAAAAAAGAAACCCCAAATTTTAAAATTTTTGGGAAAAAAAAAACAAAAGGGACACAATTTTGAAGTTGAACGAAAAAATTGGGATTTTAAAAAATTTTTTGGGAAAACAAAATGAAAAAATGGGGGTGCCCTTTATTTGGCCCCCCTTTTTTTTAGTTTTTTTGCCCCCTTTTGTGAGAAAAGCCCGCAAGTCGTGGGGGGGTTTATAGTTTTTACCGAGAGACTGAAATTTTTGCCCCCTTCTTTTGGCAAAAAGTCGAGCTCATGAGGTTGGATGGAGATGTTTTTTGGGAAAAGCGTTTTCCGCTCTTTCCCAGATTTTCCGATTGGGGTTTTTTGGGCGGATTTGACTTTTGGATTAACACCGGGTACCTTTATTGTGAAACCCTTCCATTGTGATTTTTTCTTTAATTTTGGGAAAATTTTCCCCTTTTGGAAGACAAATTCGGGGGCCCTTTAGGTTTTTGAGCTAAAAGGGGGGGGGGAAAGAAGGGGTTTTTTTGGTCCCCCCCCCCTTTCCCCCCAATTTTAACCCTTTCCCCTTCCCCCCCCCAAAAAAAGCAGGGCCCCCAAAACCCCCGGGGCCCCCACCATGTTTGACAGTGGGGGAAGGTGTTTAGGGTGGGGGTTTTCCTTTTCGCCAAAC
>JARQOD010000002.1:335581630-335621451 GCA_033576555.1 Oophaga sylvatica | reverse complement strand
GGAAACTAGACCCCTCAAGGAACTTATCTAGATGTGTGGTGAGAACTTTTAACCCCCAGGTGTTTCACTAAAGTTTATAACGTACAGCCGTAAAATAAAAAATCATTTTTTTTTTTGCAAAAATGATTTTTTCGCCCCCAATATTTTATTTTCACAAGGGTAACAGAAGAAATTGGAACCCAAAAGTTGTTGTCCAATTTGTCCTGAGTACGCTGATACCCAATATGTGGGAGAAAACTACTGTATGGGCGCACGTCAGGGCTCGGAAGGGAAGTAGTGACGTTTTGGATTGCAGACTTTGATGGAATGGTCTGGGGGCGTCATGTCACATTTGGAGAACCCCTGATGCACCTATACAGTGGAAACCCCCCACAAGTGACCCCATTTTGGCAAATAGACCCCACAAGGAACTTATCTAGATGTGTGGTGAGCACTTTGAACCCCGAAGTGCTTCACAGAAGTTTATAACGTACAGCCGTAAAAATAAAAAAGACGGATTTTGGTAAGACCTTACCTGTAAAATCCTTTTCAGCGAAGGAAGGAAGAGAGACACAGTATTCATTACTGATGGGTAGGCGGAGCCCCAGATCAGGATGACACCTCAGATCAAAAGCGTGTTGACTGGCTGGCCCCTCCAGCTCGGGCTCCTCCTACTCAGCTCCTTCAGTCGTACCAAAGCTTTGAGGAAAAGAGCCAAGATCACCAGCGGAGCAACATAACCCCTTCTGAAGGAACTTCAGAGAAACAACACAAGAATACAGGTTATGCATGCAAAGTAAGGCAAACCACAGAGTTCCAGGCACTACTCACCGAACCTGACTACTGTGATGAGCTGGCAATGCTGGAACAGAGCCTTAGCGCGCTGACCTCAGCCCAGATAATCGCTATCAGATAAGGGTCGCGCTGCATCTGAAAACATCAACACACTTCTGCCCTGGGAGGGTGCTGTGTCTCTCTTCCTTCCTTCGCTGAAAAGGATTTTACAGGTAAGGTCTTACCAAAATCCGTCTTTCAGCTGCAGATGGAAGGAAGAGAGCCACAGTATTCATTACTGATGGGACGTCCCAAAGCAGTTCAAAAATAAGGGTGGGAAAAAACCAACAAAGGGCAGAAACCCAACAACCTTAACAAAAAAGCGCAACCAGCGCTAAACACAAGTTCATCTAGAACTTTACACTACAGCTGCCTGCAGGACCCTACGTCCGAGGGCTGCATCAGCGGAAGCACTGACGTCCACTTTATAAAACTTTGTAAACGTGTGGACAGAGCGCCAAGTTGCCGCTCGGCAGAGCTGCACCGCCGAGGCACCTTGATGAAAAGCCCACGAAGAGGCCACAGCTCTCGTAGAATGGGCTCGAATCTTAATCGGGCAAGATTCACCCCGAAGACGGTAAGCTTCCAAAATAGCTGACCGGATCCAACGAGCTATAGAATCTTTGGAAGCTCGTTGACCACGCCGACGACCTGCTGGAACCACAAACAGGGAGTCCGTCTTACGAAAACCTTGAGTAATAGATAGATAAAACTTCAAGGCCCGCACTAAATCCAATGTGTGTAAAGCTCGCTCTTTCACATTTTTCGGATCCGGGCAGAATGAAGGTAACACAATATCCTGGTCGACATGAAATTGTGACACCACTTTAGGTAAAAAATCACCCCGAGTGCGAAGCACTACACGATCCGGAAAAAACTCCAGAAAAGGAGGCGAACAAGAAAGAGCTGCCAACTCAGAAACTCTCCTCAAGGAAGTGACTGCAACAAGGAAAGCCACCTTCCAAGAAAGTAAAGAAAGGCTAGCAGAAACCATAGGCTCAAAAGGTTTATGCTGAAGAGCCTCCAAAACAAGGTTGAGCCGCCAAGGAGACACGGGTGCCTTCCGCGGCGGAAACTTACGAGATATACCTCGGAAAAAGGAGAGCACGTCTCTATTTGAAGCAATGGTTCTCCGAAATAATAAGGACAGAGCAGAAATCTGACCTTTCAGAGTGCTTACTGCCAAACCCTTGTCTAGCCCATGCTGTAGAAAAGCCAACAGGTTGGGAATGGAAAATTTTCTCGGGTTCCGAGAGGACCCCAAACACCACGAAAAGAAGGTTTCCCAAATTTTGTGGTAAATCCTAGTAGTAGCCGGACATCTGGCAGCCCGAAGAGTAGCAATGACCTCGGCTGAAAAACCTCTACGAGTCAACATTTCGGTCTCAAGAGCCACGCCGTCAAACGCAGAGACTTCAAGTCCGGATGACAAACGGGCCCCTGAGTCAACAGGTCCGGTCGAAGAGGAAGTGGAAATGGAGGTGCCGCCAACAGCGACATTAGCGTTGAAAACCACGTCCTCCTTGGCCAATCTGGTGCTATTAACATAGCCGGGATTCTCTCCAGTCTGATCCGACGCAGTACCAGAGGAAGCAAGGATATCGGTGGAAACACATAAATCAGCTCGAATTGATCCCACGGAGCCACCAGAGCATCCACCTCCACAGCCTTCCGGTCCTTGAACCTGGACATGAACACTGGTAGTTTGGCATTGAACCTGGATGCCATCAAATCCACTTGGGGAGTTCCCAACGGGAGCACAGCATTGCAAAAATCTCCGGATGAAGACTCCATTCTCCGGGATCCATCTTCTCGCGACTGAGAAAATCCGCCGCAACATTCTGAACCCCTGGGATGTGGATTGCAGAAATGGCTGGAACCCTGGCCTCGGCCCAGATCAGGATCCGAGACACCTCCGCCATGAGTCTGGGACTCCTTGTTCCACCTTGATGATTGATATACGCAACCGCTGTGGCGTTGTCTGTCTGCACTCGGACCGGCAGACCGCTCAAAGGGACCGTCCAGTGTTGGAGGCAAAGGAAAATCGCCCTCAATTCCAGGATATTGATCGGTAAAACAGTCTCCTCCGATGACCATACTCCCTGAATCCAGGAATCGTTCCAAACACCCCCCCAGCCCGTCAGGCTGGCATCTGTGGTTATGACCGACCATTTCGGAGGGAGAAAAGATTTCCCCAGGGATAAGGCTCCTGGACGTAACCACCATCCTAGAGACTCTCGCACCCTGCGAGAGATGGTGACACTGCAATCCAGCGATTGCGACTGATTCCAATGACTCAGAATGAACCTTTGGAGAGCTCTGGAATGAAACTGGGCAAACGGAATTGCCTCCATGGACGCCACCATTAAACCCAGAAGACGCATACACTTGCGAAGGGACATTGTTATCGAAGACTTCATGATTTGTACATGCCGAAGAAGACATGACTGTTTGTCTGGAGGTAGAGACACCACTGCCCGTACCGTGTCGAAATGCATTCCCAAAAAGAGGATAGCTTGCGACGGTTCCAGAAACGACTTCTCCCAATTGACTAGCCAACCGAAGTCCTTCAGTAACTGAAGAGACAGATTGCGAGCTGTCACTGCTTCCTCCTCCGAGGATGCCACGATCAAAAGATCGTCCAGGTAAGGAAGAATCGTAATTCCTTGTCTTCGAAGAATCGCCATGAGAGGCGCCAGAATCTTTGTAAATACTCTGGGCGCCGAGGCTAAGCCGAATGGCAGAGCCACGAACTGGTAATGATCCCGACCTATGGCAAAACGAAGAAAACGTTGATGAGCCCTTCCAACGGGAACATGTAAATAAGCGTCGCGGATGTCGATTGATACCAAAAAATCGTTCTGCGACAGTGCTGCCACGACGGAGCGAAGTGACTCCATGCGGAATTTCCGGGTGTGGACATGCCGATTCAATCTTTTGAGATCCAGAATCGGACGAAATTTGTCCTCCTTTTTGGGAACCACAAACAGATTGGAATAAAATCCTTTTCCCCGGTCTTCTGGCGGAACCGGTATTACCACACCCTTCTGAAGAAGGAATTCGACCTCTCGCTGCAGAGCGACCAAAAGCTCGGGTTCTGTCGGAATGCGAGACTGGTAAAATGTGTCTGGGGCCTGGCGTCAATCCGTCTTGGCGGGCTTCTTGTCGGTTTCCCGCTTGTCTTGACGGAAATTCTGCTTCCAGGGAATGCGAGATTTCTGGGAGGACTTTTTTGCTGAGAAAGAGGAACGACCCGATCCCCAAGAAGACTGAGCGAATCGACCTCGGCCCCGAAAGGACCGCCGACCACTATATGTCCTGCCAGACACCGAAGCCATAGCTCTGCGTTGTGGCAACGTCGCCTCTTTTGCCTTTGCCCTGGTAATTAGTTCTGTGAGGTCAGACCCAAAAAGATGACCACCTTTATAAGCTAAGGCCAGCAAACCTTGTTTGGAGACCGCATCCCCGGCCCACTGTCTGAGCCACAGCGCTCTTCTGACCGTGATCGCCGAAGCCTGCGCCCTGGACAGAAGCGACGCAGTGTCCAGACCTGCATCATAGATATATCGGACTGCAGTGTCCAACCATTCGAAAATCTCCTCCATCTCAGATGACGGAGATCCATTTTTCCACGCCTTGTGTAAAAGGTCCAACCAGCTTATAGAAGCTTTAGAAGCACACATGGATCCTAGTATCGCTCTGAATCCATGACCCGCGGCCTCATAATTTGATTTCGCCGCCATTTCCGTTTTTCTGTCCAGTGGATCCTGCAAACTCGCCTTCCCTTTAACAGGAAGCAGTGAGGATTTACTAAGCTGGGATAAGGAAAAATCCACTTCAGGAGAGGGGATCCAATTATCTCTCGACTCTGTGGAACACGGATAAAGTGCGTCAAAGAAACGTGTTCCGTGAAAACGTTTATCCGGACACAGACGTTCCTTTTCTACTGCACTGTTAAGATCATCTAGATCTGGCAAGGCTGATCGTGACGTACGATACTCCTGGTACATTCGTGCTGATTTACCAGGTAAACTAGTTACCACCTCCGGTAACTGTAAAACCTCTCTCATGGCTTCAATAAATGCCTCTGTACGTCTCACAAGGGACGAGAGCCCCCGCCTTTCCTCCTTATCCGAATCAGACATTTCCCCATCTGAACTTAAAGGAGAACCCTCACCACAATCTAAATCAGAGACATCTGATTCGCTACGGGTGAAGGATGGTAACGGTCTGTGTCGCTTTCTGTCCTGAGAGGATCTAGCTGACACATATTGACTCAAAAGGTCAGACAAGCCATTAATAGAACTGGCGATAGCATCCAATTTTGCAGCACTGTGATCTCCAACCGCAGCGCTAGACGCCGCGGAGGACTGCGTACCAGATTGCCGAAGCGGAACTGGAATATGGTCCGCGCCTTCTGAACCCTGTTCCGACATGCCTCACACAGTATATGGCAGGCCAAATGTCAGAAAACCTGAAAAAAACGCAGTTTTTTTTTTTTTTTTTTTTAAGTGAACGCAAAACAGCCGCTGAAGGGTTAAGTCTTAAAAATATAGAGCTACCCCAGCTGTATGCCAAGTAAAACCTTCAAGAGGGGTTAATGTCACAGGCTGTCAGAAAAAACAAGGTCTCTATGTGAGACCGAGCTGCAGAATAGCGCTATGTATCAGCGCTGTGTGGTGAGGAAACAATGCCACTCACCCAGCTGGTTTGGTGCCTGAGACGGGAGGAGCGGAGTCTGAGGAGCCCGGGAGCTCTTTTAATGGCCGCCGTGCTGAGGGAGCCGGAAGAGAAGCGCACTCGCGCGCTTCCTGCATTGAAAGACCGGGAAGCGTGAAGCCACGCCCCCCCGGCTCAAAAATATGAGCGCCAAAACTCCTCACTCCTACTCCCCCCCTGTCCTGCAGGCATCTGCCTGCGGACAAAAGTTGCACAGAAACACCACATCTACATGTCACGGCGCTGCCAAAGCAGCGCTAATAGTACATTTAACACACATGTAATAGCGCTGTCACAGCAGTCGCTAAAGCACTCATCACATTGTATATATATTGTGGAGTACTCACCAGCTGAGCGCCACAGGGACCCCTCAGGATTTGTGGCGCTTGTGCCCATGCTCCCCCCCAGGGCAGGGAACGCAGTGACCCCAGTGTGCGGTTTGCGTCCCCGCCAGGGAAGCTAACCTCGTCCCCCAGGGCCGGCAAGATTCTGCAGGGACTATTTATGTAAAATACAGATCCGCCAGGGGAGAGGTGGGGTCCAGCAGCGCTGAGACCCCTGAGACCTTTCAGACCCATGTCCAAGTCTCATGTCCGATAAAAATAATAAAATCTTCTGAGGAGCTGCTTCAGCAGCGACCATCCTCTGAGACCTCAAATTTTAGACTGAAGGAGCTGAGTAGGAGGAGCCCGAGCTGGAGGGGCCAGCCAGTCAACACGCTTTTGATCTGAGGTGTCATCCTGATCTGGGGCTCCGCCTACCCATCAGTAATGAATACTGTGTCTCTCTTCCTTCCATCTGCAGCTGAAAATCTTTTTTTTTTTACAAAAATGATTTTTTCGCCCCCAATATTTTATTTTCACAAGGGTAACAGGAGAAATTGGACCCCAAAAGTTGTTGTCCAATTTGTCCTGAGTACGCTGATACCCAATATGTGGGAGAAAACTACTGTATGGGCGCACGTCAGGGCTCGGAAGGGAAGTAGTGACGTTTTGGATTGCAGACTTTGATGGAATGGTCTGAGGGCGTCATGTCGCATTTGGAGAGCCCCTGATGCGCCTAAACAGTTGAAACCCCCCACAAGTGACCCCATTTTGGAAAATAGACCCCACAAGGAACTTGTCTAGATGTGTGGTGAGCACTTTGAACCCCGAAGTGCTTCACAGAAGTTTATAACGCACAGCCGTAAAAATAAAAAATCTTTTTTTTTTTTTTGCAAAAATGATTTTTTTGCCCCAATATTTTATTTTTACAAGGGTAACAGGAGAAATTGGACCCCAAAAGTTGTTGTCCAATTTGTCCTGAGTACGCCGATATCCAAATGTGGGAGAAAACTACTGTATGGGCACACGTCGGGGCTCGGAAGGGAAGTAGTGACGTTTTGGATTGCAGACTTTGATGGAATGGTCTGGGGGCGTCATGTCGCATTTGGAGAGCCCCTGATGCGCCTAAACAGTGGAAATCCCCAACAAGTGACCCCATTTTGGAAAATAGACCCCACAAGGAACTTATCTAGATGTGTGGTGAGCGCTATGAAGCCCCAAGTGCTTCACAGAAGTTTATAATGTACAGCCGTAAAAACAAAAAAATAATTTTTTTGTACAAAAATGATATTTTCGCCCCCAGTTTTTTATTTTCCCAAGGGTAACAGAAGAAATAGGACAAATTGCACAATAACTCTTGGGGTCCAGAGTACGCCGATACCCCATATGTGGGGATAAACTACTGTTTGGACGCATGGCAGAGCTGAGAAGTGAAGGAGCACCGTTTGACTTTTTCAACGCAGAATTGGCTGGAATTGAGATCAGACGCCATGTCACATTTGGAGAGCCCCTGATGTGCCTAAACAGCGGAAACCCCCCAATTCTAACTCCAACCCTAACCCCAACACACCCCTAACCCTAGTCCCAACCCTAACCACAAACCTAACCCTAACACACCCCTAATCCCAACCCTAACGCTAATCCTAACTTTAGCGCCAACCCTAACCCTAACTTTAGCCGCAACCCTAACCCTAATGGGAAAATGGAAATAAATACTTTTTTTTAATTTTATTATTTTTCCCTTACTAAGGGGGTGATAAAGGGGGGTTTGATTTACTATTTATAGCGGGTTTTTATGATTGGCAGCTGTCACGCTAAAAGACGCTTTTTATTGCAAAAAGTTTTTGCATCATCACATTTTGAGAGCTATAATTTTTGCATATTTTGGCCCACAGAGTCATGTGAGGTCTTATTTTTTGCGGGACGAGTTGACGTTTTTATTGGTACCATTTTTGAGCACGTGACGTTTTTTGATCGCTTTTTATTTCGATTTTTGGGAGGTTAGAATGAACAAAAATCAGCAATTCATGAATTTCTTTTGGGGGAGGCGTTTATACCGTTCCGCGTGTGGTAAAATTGATAAAGCAGTTTTATTCTTCGGGTCAGTACGATTACGGCGATACCTCATTTGTATCATTTTTTCATGTTTTGGCGCTTTTATAGAATAAAAACAATTTTATATAAAAAATAATTATTTTTGCATCGCTTTATTCTGCGAGCTATAACTTTTTTATTTTTTCGCTGATGATGCTGTATCATGGCTCGTTTTTTGCGGGACAAGATGACGTTTTCAGCGGTACCATGTTTTTTTGTATCGGTCTTTTTGATCGCGAGTTATTCCACTTTTTGTTCGGCGGTATGATAAAGCATTGATTTTTTGCTTCGTTTTTTTTTTTTTTTTAAGGGGTTCACTAAAGGGGTTAACTAGTGGGACAATTTTATAGGGGGGGTCGTTACGGACGCGGCGATACCAAATATGTGTACTTTTATTGCTTTTTTTTTTTTTATTTACAGGAAGAAGTGAATTTATTGGGGAATATTTTTTTTTTTTTATTATTTATTTTGGATTTTTTTTTAAAACATGTTTATTTTTATTTTTTTAACTTTTTTACTTTGTCCCAGGGTGGGACATCACTGTATTTTGTCAGATCGCTGGTGTGACAGTGTGCACAGCACTCTGTCACACCAGCGATCGCTCAGGCAGTGCTGCAGGCTTCTCAGTGCCTGCTCTCGGCAGGCACTGAGGTAGCCGCCTCCCTCCAGGACCCCGGCGCCATCTTGGATCCGGGTCCTGGGAGGGAGGAAGCCCTCAGAACAGCGCGATCACATCGCGCTGCTCTGAGGGTCTCAGGGGGCGCGCAGGGAGCCCCCACCCTGCGCGATCCTCCCCTGTGCCCCCAGTACACCGCGATCATGTTTGATCGCGGTGTGAAAGGGGGTTAATGTTCCGGGAGCGGTCCATGACCGCTCCTGACACACAGTCATGGGTGTGGCCGCGATCGGCTGCGCTCCCCCCGGGAGCGCGTCCGATCGCACGAGACGTACTATCCCGTCCATGGTCATACGGGCCCAGGTACCATGGACGGGATAGTACGTCCGATGGCAGTAAGGGGTTAATGACCCGTTTTTTCTTCAGTTTTGCGTTTTCGCTCCCCTTCTTCCAAGAGCCATAACTTTTTTATTTTTCCATCAATATGGCCGTGTGAGGGCTTATTTTTTGGGGGACGAGTTGTACTTTTGAACGACATCATTGGTTTAAGCATGTCTTGTACTAGAAAACGGGGAAAAAAAATTCCAAGTGCGGTGAAATTGCAAAAAAAATGTGCAATCTCACACTTGTTTTTTATTTGGCTTTTTTGGTAGGTTCACTAAATGCTAAAACTGACCGGTCATTATGATTCTCCAGGTCATTACGAGTTCATAGAGACCAAACATGTCTGCGTTCTTTTTTATCTAAGTTGTGAAAAAAAAATTCCAAAATTTGCTAAAAAAAAAAAAAAATAAAAAAAAAATAAAAAAAAAATTGCGCCATTTTCCCCGTAGCGTCTCCATTTTTCATAATGTGGGGTTGGGTGAGGGCTTATTTTTTGGGTGCCGAGCAGACGTTTTTAACCACTTCCCGACCCATGACGCCTATGTAGGCTTCATGAAAACCTGTGCCTTCATGGCATAAATCCCGTTCCTGCGGGTCGGGTGACCGGGACACTGAAAGGTCACACGACCCGCAGACACAAGACCATTTGTGCTTCACCACAGGGGGGGTGGCTTAACCCCCACGTGGCTACGATCACTCTGGCTGTTAAAACTGAAACAGCCAATCAGAGTGATTTGTAATATTTCAACAATGAAATTTGGTGAAATATTACAATCCAGCCATGGCCGATGCTGCAATAGTATCGGCCATGGCTGGAGACCGAGATCTGACCCCCCCCCCCACACCGAGTGCCGCCACCAACTGATGGCGGCGATCAGTCGCCGCCGTCACTATCTGCTCCCCTCTTCCTTGCCTCTGCTCCCGCCGCCTTCCGATCCTCCCTCACCTCCCCCGGGACCTGCGATGTCCCTGTGTCCGTTCCGGTGTCCCTCCTGGATTCTTCATGGGCGTCGCCATCTTGCAAAATGGGGGGCGCATGCACAGTGCGCCCGCCGGCCGGCAGATTCCATACATTTATTTTGATCACTGATAAACTCTCACAGTGATCAAAATAAAAAAAAAGTAAATAAACGCCCCTTCATCACCCCCATAGGTAGGGACAAGTAATAAAATGAAGAAAATATTTTTTTTTAAATTTTTCTATTAGGGTTGGGACTTGGGTCAGGGTTGGGACTTGGGTCAGGGTTGGGACTTGGGTCAGGGTTGGGACTTGGGTCAGGGTTGGGACTTGGGTCAGGGTTGGGACTTGGGTCAGGGTTGGGACTTGGGTCAGGGTTGGGACTTGGGTCAGGTGGACTTGTCAGGTTGGGACTTGGGTCAGGGTTGGGACTTGGGTCAGGGTTGGGACTTGGGTCAGGGTTGGGACTTGGGTCAGGGTTGGGACTTGGGTCAGGGTTGGGACTTGGGTCAGGGTTGGGACTTGGGTCAGGGTTGGGACTTGGGTCAGGGTTGGGACTTGGGTCAGGGTTGGGACTTGGGTCAGGGTTGGGACTTGGGTCAGGGTTGGGACTTGGGTCAGGGTTGGGACTTGGGTCAGGGTTGGGACTTGGGTCAGGGTTGGGACTTGGGTCAGGGTTGGGACTTGGGTCAGGGTTGGGACTTGGGTCAGGGTTGGGACTTGGGTCAGGGTTGGGACTTGGGTCAGGGTTGGGACTTGGGTCAGGGTTGGGACTTTGGGGTTCAGGGTTGGGACTTGGGTCAGGGTTGGGACTTGGGTCAGGTTGGGACTTGGGTCAGGGTTGGGACTTGGGTCAGGGTTGGGACTTGGGTCAGGGTTGGGACTTGGGTCAGGGTTGGGACTTGGGTCAGGGTTGGGACTTGGGTCAGGGTTGGGACTTGGGTCAGGGTTGGGACTTGGGTCAGGGTTGGGACTTGGGTCAGGGTTGGGACTTGGGTCAGGGTTGGGACTTGGGTCAGGGTTGGGACTTGGGTCAGGGTTGGGACTTGGGTCAGGGTTGGGACTTGGGTCAGGGTTGGGACTTGGGTCAGGGTTGGGACTTGGGTCAGGGTTGGGACTTGGGTCAGGGTTGGGACTTGGGTCAGGGTTGGGACTTGGGTCAGGGTTGGGACTTGGGTCAGGGTTGGGACTTGGGTCAGGGTTGGGACTTGGGTCAGGGTTGGGACTTGGGTCAGGGTTGGGACTTGGGTCAGGGTTGGGACTTGGGTCAGGGTTGGGACTTGGGTCAGGGTTGGGACTTGGGTCAGGGTTGGGACTTGGGTCAGGGTTGGGACTTGGGTCAGGGTTGGGACTTGGGTCAGGGTTGGGACTTGGGTCAGGGTTGGGACTTGGGTCAGGGTTGGGACTTGGGTCAGGGTTGGAACTTGGGTCAGGGTTGGAACTTGGGTCAGGGTTGGAACTTGGGTCAGGGTTGGAACTTGGGTCAGGGTTGGAACTCGGGTCAGGGTTGGAATTTGGGTCAGGGTTGGATTTTGGGTTAGGGTTGGATTTTGGGTTAGGGTTGGAATTAGGGTTAGGGTTGAAATTAGGGTTAGACTTGTGGTTAGGGTTAGAGTTAGGATTAGCGGTGTGTTGGGGTTAGGGTTGGGATTAGGGTTAGGCTTGTGGTTAGAGTTATGGTTTGGATAAGGGTTAGGGGTGTGTTGGGGTTAGGGTTGGAGTTAGAATTGAGGGGTTTCCACTATTTAGGCACATCAGGGGGTCTCCAAATGCGACATGGCGCCACCATTGATTCCAGCCAATTTTGCATTCAAAAAGTCAAACAGTGCTCCCTTTATTCCGAGCCCTGATGTGGTTCACCCCCACATATGGGGTATCAGCATACTCAGGAAAAATTGCACAACTTTGGGGTCTAATTTCTCCTGTTACCCTTGGGAAAAAAAAATTGGGGATTAAAAACACGGATTTTGGTAAGAACTTACCGTAAAATCCTTTTCAGCGAAGGAAGGGAGGGAGACACAGGAATTCATTACTGATGGGTAGGCGGAGCCCCAGATCAGGATGTCACCTCAGATCAAAAGAGTGCTGACTGGCTGGCCCCTCCAGCTCGGGCTCCTCCTACTCAGCTCCAGTCGTACCAAAGCTTTTAGGAAAAGAGCCAAGATCACCAGCGGAGCAACATAACCCCTTCTGAAGGAACTTCAGAGAAAAAACACAAGGATACAGGTTATGCATGCAAAGAAAGCCAAAAACCACAGAGTTCCAGGTACTACTCACGGAACCTGACTACTGCGATGAGCTGGCGATGCTGGAACAGAGCCTTAGCGCGCTGACCTCAGCCCAGATAATCGCTATCAGATAAGGGTCGCGCTGCATCTGAAAACATCAACACACTTCTGCCTTGGGAGGGTGCTGTGTCTCCCTCCCTTCCTTCGCTGAAAAGGATTTTACGGTAAGTTCTTACCAAAATCCGTGTTTCAGCTGCAGATGGAAGGGAGGAGACACAGGAATTCATTACTGATGGGACGTCCCAAAGCAGTTCAACAATAAGGGTGGAAAAAACCAACAAGAGGCAGAAACCCAACAACCTTAACAACAAAGCGCAACCAGCGCTAAACACAAGTTCATCCAGAACTTTAAACTACAGCTGCCTGCAGGACCCTACGTCCGAGGGCTGCATCAGCGGAAGTACTGACGTCCACTTTATAAAACTTCGTAAACGTGTGGACAGAGCGCCAAGTTGCCGCCCGGCAGAGCTGCACTGCCGAAGCACCTTGGCGAAAAGCCCACGATGAAGCCACAGCCTCGTGGAATGGGCTGAATCTTAATCGGGCAAGATTCACCCTGAAGACGGTAAGCTTCCAATATAGCTGACCGGATCCAACGAGCTATAGAATCCTTGGAAGCTCGCTGACCACCACGAAGACCAGCTGGAACCACAAATAGGGAGTCCGTCTTACGAAAACCTTGAGTAATAGATAGATAAAACTTCAAGGCCCGCACTAAAGCTAATGTGTGCAAAGCTCGCTCTTTCACATTCTTCGGATCCGGCAGAATGAAGGCAACACAATATCCTGGTTACATGAAATTGTGACACCAATTTAGGCAAAAATCACCCCGAGTGCGAAGCACTACACGATCCGGAAAAAACCCAGAAAAGGAGGCGAACAAAAAGAGCTGCCAATTCAGAAACTCTCCTCAAAGAGGTGACTGCTACAAGGAAGGCCACCTTCCAAGAAAGCAAAGAAAGGCTAGCAGAACCCATAAGCTCAAAAGGTTTATGCTGAAAAACTTGCAAAACAAGGTTGAGCCGCCAAGAAGACAAAGGTGCCTTCCGCGGCGGAAACTTACGAGCTATACCGCGGAAAAAAGGAGAGCACGTCCCTATTCGAAGCAATGGTTCTCCGAAACAATAAGGACAGAGCAGAAATCTGACCTTTCAGGGTGCTAACTGCCAAACCCTTGTCTAACCCATGCTGCAGGAAAGCCAACAGATTGGGAATGGAAAATTTTCTCGGGTTCCGAGAAGACCCCAAACACCACGAAAAGAAGGTTTCCCAAGTTTTGTGGTAAATCCTAGTAGTAGCCGGACTTCTCGCAGCACGAAGAGTAGCAATGACCTCGGCTGAAAAACCTCAACGGGTTAAAATTTGGTCCCAAGAGCCACGCCGTCAAAGGCAGAGACATCAAGTCCGGATGACAAACGGGCTCCTGAGTCAACCAGTCCGGTTGAAGAGGAAAGCGGAAAAGGAGGTGCCGCCAACCGCGACATTATTGTCGAGAACCACACCCTCCTTGGCCAATCTGGAGCTATCAAAATAGCTGAAATTCTCTCTAGTCTGATCCGACGCAGTACTAGAGGAAGTAAGGATATCGGCGGGAATACATAGATCAGCTCAAACTGATCCCACTGAGCCACTAGAGCATCCACCGCCACAGCCTTCGGGTCCTTGTACCTGGACATGAACGTCGGTAACTTGGCATTGGACCTGGATGCCATCAAACCACTTGGGGAGTCCCCCAACGGGAGCACAGTAGTGCAAAAAACTTTCGAGTGGAGGCTCCATTCCCCGGGATCCATCTTCTGCGACTGAGGAAGTCCACTGTAATATTCTGAACCCCTGGAATGTGAATCGCCGAAATGGCTGGTAAACTGCCCTCGGCCCAAATCAGAATTCGGGACACCTCCACCATGAGTCTGGAACTCCTTGTCCCGCCTTGGTGATTGATAAACGCGACCGCCGTCGCATTGTCTGTCTGCACTCGTACCGGCAGACCGCTCAAAAGGACCGTCCAATGCTGGAGGCAAAGGAAAATCGCCCTCAATTTCAGGATGTTGATCGAAAGGACAGACTCTTCCGATGACCATATCCCCTAAATCCAGAGATTGTTCCAAACACCCCCCCCAGCCCGTCAGGCTGGCATTGGTGGTTATGACCGACCACTTCGGAGGGAGGAAAAGCTTTCCCAGGGATAACGCTCCTGGACATAACCACCATCCTCGGGATTCTCGCACCCTGTGAAAGATGGTGACGCTGCAATCCAGCGAACCTTGCGATTGATCCCAACGACTCAGAATGAGCCTATGGAGAGCTCTGGAATGAAATTGGACAAACGGAAAAAACCTCATGGACGCCACCGTCAGACCCAGAAGGCGCATACCTTCCGAAGGGACACTGCTGTCGCAGACTTCATAGTCTGTACATGCTGGAGCAGACATGCCTGCTTGTCTGGAGGTAGGGACAACACCGCCCGTACCGTGTCGAAATGCATCCTCAAAAACAGGATTGCCTGCGACGATTCCAGAGACGACTTCTCCTTTGAGGCCACAACCGAAAAGGCCGTCCAAATAGGGACGAATCGTAAGTCCCCGTCTTCGAAGGATTGCCATGAGATTTTGGCGTCAGAATCGTTGTAAAAATTCTGGGCGTTAAGGCCAAGCCGAATGGTCGAGCCACAACCTGGGTGAGGTCTTCCGACGGGAACATGCCAAAAAGCGTTGCGAATGTCGATTGATCGTTCTGCGACAGGGCTGCCATAACTGAGCGAAGCGACTTCATGCTCGGCTCTGACGGAATGTCAGAAGTCAGTCCGCCTTAGCGTATTTTTTTTTTTTTTGCCAATTTCTGCCTTAACAGAAGTTCTGTTTCCAGGGTATGCGGAATTTCTGAGAATTCCCCCTCTTCTTTTTTTTTTTTTTTTTTAAAAAAGAGAGAGACGACACAAACCCCCAGAGGGTTGGTCAGATCATCCCTTGAACCGAAAAGGACTGCCGATAACTATCGGCACTAGTCCTGCCAGACGCAGAAGTCACAGCTCTGCGCTGCGGTAAAGCTGCTTCTTTTGCCTTTGCCTTGGCATCAGCTCCGTGAGGTCAGTCAAATAGCTGCCTGTTGGAAAACTGCGTTCCATCCAAGTCACAGTGCTCTTCTGACTGTAACTGCCGAGGATTGCGCCCTGGATAGCAGTGACGCATTATCCTTCAACTAGAAAAGCCCATCTACCTTGATAGAGGGAAACTTGCCACGCCGTCCTTAGACGGTCCAACCGGCTCAGGGGAACTTAACAAGTACACCTAGATCCTTAATACCGAATCTATGATCCACGGCTACACAGATGGAAATTGTTGCCATCTCCGTTCTTCTGTCCAGCGTGTCCTGCAGACTCGTCTTCCCTTTTACCAGGAAGATTTGCTAAGCTGGAATAAAGGGACATTCACTTCAGGAGAAGGGGTCCAATTAACAAATAACTCCGTAGAAAAACGGATAGTTTGTAAGGTCGTCGCGACCCATGCGACCCTTGCAACATCCGGGCCGACTTACCAGGACGACTAGTTACCTCCTCCGGTAACTGTAACGTCCACATGGCTTCCACAGAAATTTTAGTACGGCCCCTGAGAGAGGCAGGGTGTCCCTGCCGATCCTCCTTGACCGAATCGGACTTCTTCGCTAAGCGAGAAGGAAAGCACCGATTTGTGTCGCTTCCTTGAGAGTATCTAGTTGACACTCCATAACCTAAAAGGTCATCAATAGAAACCAGTGAAGGCCTCCATTTTGACACCATTGGAACCTCTGACCGTGTATGAGTCGAGGTCTGCGTGTCAGATACGCGAGGCTGATCCGTAGCGGATCTGGGAGAGGGTCTCTGACATGCCCTTGCATAGTATATGGCAGGATAAACCTGTCAGTAACCAGAGCAGTACTTAAATAAAAAACAAACGCTGAAGGGTTAAAGCTCTAAAGCGAGAGCTACCCCAGCTGTCTCCCATTAAGAGTTAACCGCCTAAGAAGGGGTTAAAGTAGCTGACTCCCCACAACCTTGATAATGAAAAAAGGGTGTGCGAATCTCAGGCGCCTCTTATAAGGTCGCAGCTGCAGGACAGCCATGCCACTAAACAGAAAACGTTCCACAAGATCGCTAAAAAATTGCGCTGTTTTTTATAACGCAATGACCGCCAAAGTTGTCAAGGAGATCGCTAATCGCCTATGCGATTGCCCAGATTGGCAGCCACCAGCGACACTAAAAATGACACACAAACGATCGCAATATTATGCGACGCCATCAGGATCGTCAGCGGAAACGTATAGTGGCAGCATTAATGTTGCAGACTCCCCACAGCCTCTTTATTAATATTAAAAGAGTGTGCGAGCCCCTTATGCGAGAACAGCTGCAGGACAGCTCAATCTGTCACTCAGAAGTGCCCCAGACGGCGCCCGCGCTGTGGAGGTGAAGGGGTTAAGCTTCTGCCCGGCGGGCTAGAAGCGACTCACCAAGCTGGTCACGTATTCTTGCCGGGAGGGGAGGAGAACGATCCGGGGAGCTTTCAGCTTGCAGCGCTTTATCAGCAATGGCCGCCGCGCTCTGCCTCCATGTGCTCCATGTAGAGGAGCCGGAAATGGAGGCTGCAGTAAAGCGCGCGCTCAGAAGCGGCGCGAAATTCAAAAAATAAAAAGAGCGCGTACTCCCCTCCTTTCCCTCGTCCTGCAGGCATCCTCCTGCGGACATAGAAAAACTAGTCACCGGCATATATATGTACAGCGGCTGCCGCAGCAGTCGCTAAAACACACATTTTACTAAAATGTGGAGTACTCACCAGCCGAAACGCCACAGGGACCCCCAGGGGTTTCTGGCGCTATGCCCATGCTTCCCCCCAGGGCGGGAAGCGCAGTGACCCCAGTGTGTGGTTTGCGCCCCCGCCAGGGAAACTCTCCTCATCCCCCAGGGCCAGCAAGATTCTGTCAGGGACCATTATGTAGTTACAGATCCGCCAAGGGAGAGGTTGGTGAAATACACTGATAAACATGTAATAGTGCTGTCACCGCAGCGCTGAGCACACTGAAACATTAATAGCGCTCCATCAGACGCTAAAGCACTCACACATTAATATAAAATTTTGTGTGGAGTACTCACCAGCCAAAGCGCACAGGGACCCCAGGGTTTCTGGCGCTATGCCCATGCTTCCCCCCAGGGCGGGAAGCGCAGTGACCCAGTGTGTGGTTTGCGCCCCGCCAGGGAAACTCTCCTCATCCCCCAGGGCCGGCAAGATTCTGCAGGGACCATTATGTAGTTACAGATCCGCCAAGGGAGAGGCTGGTGAAATACACTGATAAACATGTAATAGCGCTGTCACCGCAGTGCTGAAGCATACTGATATACATGTAATAGCGCTGCCATCAGACGCTAAAGCACTCACACATAATTATAATAAAAAATTTGTGTGGAGTACTCACCAGCCAAAGCGCCACAGGGACCCTCAGGGGTTTCTGGCGCTGTGCCCATGCTTCCCCCCAGGGCGAGGAACGCAGTGACCGCACGTGTGGTTTGCGTCCCGCCAGGGAAGCTCTCCTCATCCCCCAGGGCCGGCAAGGATTCTGCAGGGACTATTGAGTAAATACAGATACGCCAAGGGAGAGGTTGGGGTACAGCAGCGCTGGTACCCCTGAGACCTCTAGACCAACTGGTGATCCAAGTCTCCTGTCCGAATATAAAATAATAAAATCTTCTGAGGAGCTGCATTAGCAGCGACCATCCTCTGGACCTCAAATCTTAGACTGGAGCTGAGTAGGAGGAGCCCGAGCTGGAGGGGCCAGCCAGTCAGCACTCTTTTGATCTGAGGTGACATCCTGATCTGGGGCTCCGCCTACCCATCAGTAATGAATTCCTGTGTCTCCCTCCCTTCCATCTGCAGCTGAAAATTATTTTGTGAAATTTTTTTTTTTATTTTCACGGCTCTGCGTTGTAAACTTCTGTGAAGAACTTGGGAGATTCAAAGTGCTCACCACACATCTAGACAGTTCCTTGGGGGGTCTAGTTTCCAAAATGGGGTCACTTGGGGGGGGGTTTCTACTGTTTAGGCACATCATGGGCTCTGCAAACTTAACATGACGCCCCAGACCATTCCATCAAGTCGCATTTCAAAACGTCACTACTTCCCTTCCGAGCCCCAAGTGTGCCTAAAACAGTGGTTCCTCCCCACATATGGGGTACCAGCGCACTCAGGACAAACAGGACAACAACTTTTGGGGTCCAATTTCTCCTGTTACCCTTGTGAAAATAAAAAATTGAGGGCTAAAAAATCATTTTTTGAGGAAAAAAAAATTTTTTATTTTCTTGGCTCTGGTTATAAACTTCTGTGAAGCCTGGGGGTTCAAGTGCTCACTACACATCTAGATAAGTCCTTAGGTGGTCTAGTTTCCAAAATGGGTCAATTGGGGGGGTTTCCACAGTTTAGGCACATCAGGGGTTCTGCAAACGTACTGACGCCCGAAGACCATTCCATCAATTCGGCATTTCAAAGCGTCACTACATCCTTGCCGAGCCCTGACGTGTGCTTAAACAGTGGTTCCTCCTCACATATGGGTACACGCCTACTCAGGACAAACTGACACTGAAGTTTTTGGGGTCCAATTTCTCCTGTAACCATTGGAAAATAAAAAATAAGGGGCTAAAAAAATCGTTTTTTGAGGAAAAAAAATGATTTTTTATTTTCACGGCTCTGCGTTATAACATCTTGTGAAGCACCTGGGGTTCAAAGTGCTCACTGTGCATCTAATAAGTTCCTTAGGGGTCTAGTTTCCAAAATGGGGTCATTTGTGGGGGAGCTCCAAAGTTTAGGCACACAGGGGCACTCCAAACAAGACATGGTGTCGCTAACGATTGGAGCTAATTTTCCATTCAAAAAGTCAAATGGCGCTCCTTCCCTTCTGGCCCTGCCGTGTGTGCCCTAACAGTGGTTTATGACCACATATGAGGTATCGGTGTACTCAGGAGAAATTGCCCAACAAATTTTAGGATCCATTTTATCATGTTGCCCATGTGAAAACTGAGGCTAAAAGAAAATTTTTTGTTAAGAAAAGTACTTTCTTTTTTTACGGATCAATTTGTGAAGCACCTGGGGTTTAAAGTGTCACTATGCATCTAGATAAGTTCCTTGGGGGTGTAGTTTCCAAAATGGGGTCACTTGTGGGGGAGCTCCAAGTTTAGGCACACAGGGCTCTCCAAACAAGACATGGTGTCCGCTAACGATTGGAGCATATTTTCCATTAAAAAAGGCAAATGGCGCTCCTTCCCTTCTGAGCCCTGCCATGAGCCCAAACAGTGGTTCCCACCACATATGGGTACCAGCGTACTCAGAAAAACTTGCCAACAATTTTGGGGTCCAATTTCTCCTGTTACCCTTGGAAAATAAAAAAATTGCAGGCTAAAAAAAATCATTTTTGAGGAAAAAAAATGATTTTTTTATTTTCACTGCTCTGCTTTATAACTTCTGTGAAGCACTGGGGGTTCAAAGTGCTCACTACACATGTAGATAAGCTCCTTGGGGGGTCTAGTTTCCAAAATGGGGTCACTTATGGGGGTTTCTACTGTTTAGGCACATCAGGGCTCTGCAAACGCAACATGAACGCCCGTAAACATTCCATCAAGTCTGCATTCCAAAATGGCTCTCCTTCCCTTCTGAGCTCTCCCATGGCCAAAACAGTGGTTCCCCCCACATATGGGTATCGGTATACTCAGGACAAAATGCACAACAAATTTTGGGTCCAATTTCTCCTGTTACCCTTGGGAAAATAAAAAAAAAAAATAGCGTGCTAAAAAATCATTTTTGAGGAAAAAAAAAAAATCATTTTTTTTATTTTCACTGCTCTGCGTTATAAACTTCGGTGAAGGGGGGTTCAGAGTGCTCACAACACATCTAGATAAGTTACCTAAGGGGTCTAGTTTCCAAAATGGTGTCACGTGTTTTTTTTTTGACTGTTTAGGCACACAGGGGCTCTCCAAACGCGTCATGGTGTCCGCTAACGATTGGAGCTAATTTTCCATTCAAATAGTGCTCCTTCCCTTCTGGGCCCTGCCGTGCGCTTAAACAGTGGTTTATGACCACATATGAGGTATCTGTGTACTCAGGAGAAATTGCCCAACAAATTTTAGGATTAATTTTATCCTGTTGCCCATGTGAAAATGAAAAAACTGAGGCTAAAACACGGATTTTGGTAAAAACTTACCTGTAAAATCCTTTTCAGCGAAGGAAGGAAGAGAGACACAGTATTCATTACTGATGGGTAGGCGGAGCCCCAGATCAGGATGTTACCTCAGATCAAAAGAGTGCTGACTGGCTGGCCCCTCCAGCTCGGGCTCCTCCTACTCAGCTCCAGTCGTACCAAAGCTTTTAGGAAAAGAGCCAAGATCACCAGCGGAGCAACATAACCCCTTCTGAAGGAACTTCAGAGAAAAAACACAAGGATACAGGTTATGCATGCAAAGAAAGCCAAAAACCACAGAGTTCCAGGTACTACTCACGGAACCTGACTACTGCGATGAGCTGGCGATGCTGGAACAGAGCCTTAGCGCGCTGACCTCAGCCCAGATAATCGCTATCAGATAAGGGTCGCGCTGGATCTGAAAACATCAACACACTTCTGCCTTGGGAGGGTGCTGTGTCTCTCTTCCTTCCTTCGCTGAAAAGGATTTTACAGGTAAGTTTTTACCAAAATCCGTGTTTCAGCTGCAGATGGAAGGAAGAGAGCCACAGTATTCATTACTGATGGGACGTCCCAAAGCAGTTCAAAAATAAGGGTGGGAAAAACCAACAAAAGGCAGAAACCCAACAACCTTAACAACAAAGCGCAACCAGCGCTAAACACAAGTTCATCCAGAACTTTAAACTACAGCTGCCTGCAGGACCCTACGTCCGAGGGCTGCATCAGCGGAAGCACTGACGTCCACTTTATAAAACCTTGTAAACGTGTGGACAGAGCGCCAAGTTGCCGCTCGGCAGAGCTGCACTGCCGAGGCACCTTGATGAAAAGCCCACGATGAGGCCACAGCTCTCGTGGAATGGGCTCGAATCTTAATCGGGCAAGATTCACCCCGAAGGCGGTAAGCCTCCAAAATAGCTGACCGGATCCAACGAGCTATAGAATCCTTGGAAGCTCGTTGACCACGCCAACGACCTGCTGGAACCACAAACAGGGAGTCCGTCTTACGAAAACCTTGAGTAATAGATAGATAAAACTTCAAGGCCCGCACTAAATCCAATGTGTGTAAATCTCGCTCTTTCGCATTCTTCGGATCCGGACAGAGTGAAGGCAACACAATATCCTGGTTAACATGAAATTGTGACACCACTTTAGGCAAAAAATCACCCCGAGTGCGAAGCACTACACGATCCGGAAAAAACTCCAGAAAAGGAGGCGAACAAGAAAGAGCTGCCAACTCAGAAACTCTCCTCAAGGAAGTGACTGCAACAAGGAAAGCCACCTTCCAAGAAAGTAAAGAAAGGCTAGCAGAAACCATAGGCTCAAAAGGTTTATGATGAAGAGCCTCCAAAACAAGGTTGAGCCGCCAAGGAGACACGGGAGCCTTCCGCGGCGGAAACTTACGAGATATACCTCGGAAAAAGGAGAGCACGTCTCTATTTGAAGCAATGGTTCTCCGGAACAATAAATACAGAGCAGAAATCTGACCTTTCAGAGTGCTGACTGCCAAACCCTTGTCTAGCCCATGCTGCAGAAAAGCCAACAGGTTGGGAATGGAAAATTTCTCTGGGTTCCGAGAGGACCCCAAACACCACGAAAAGAAGGTTTCCCAAATTTTGTGGTAAATCCTAGTAGTAGCCGGACATCTTGCAGCACGAAGGGTAGCAATGACCTCGGCTGAGAAACCTCTACGGGTCAAGATTTCGGTCTCAAGAGCCACGCCGTCAAACGCAGGGACATCAAGTCCGGATGACAAACGGGCCCCTGAGTCAACAAGTCCGGTTGAAGAGGGAGTGGAAAAGGAGGTGCCGCCAACAGCGACATTATTGTCGAGAACCACACCCTTCTTGGCCAGTCTGGAGCTATCAAAATAGCTGGAATTCTCTCTAGTCTGATCCGACGCAGTACTAGAGGAAGTAAGGATATCGGCGGGAATACATAGATCAGCTCGAACTGATCCCACTGAGCCACTAGAGCATCCACCGCCACCGCCTTCGGGTCCTTGTACCTGGACATGAATGTCGGTAACTTGGCATTGGACCTGGATGCCATCAAATCCACTTGGGGGGTTCCCCAGCGAGAGCACAGTAGTGCAAAAACTTCCGGGTGAAGGCTCCATTCCCCGGGATCCATCCTTCTGCGACTGAGAAAGTCCGCTGTAATATTCTGAACCCCTGGAATGTGAATCGCCGAAATGGCTGGTACACTGGCCTCTGCCCAAATCAGAATTCGGGACACCTCTACCATGAGTCTGGAACTCCTTGTCCCACCTTGGTGATTGATATACGCAACAGCCGTCGCATTGTCTGTCTGCACTCGGACTGGCAGACCGCTCAAAGGGACCGTCCAATGTTGGAGGCAAAGGAAAATCGCCCTCAATTCCAGGATGTTGATCGGAAGAAAAGACTCTTCCGATGACCATACCCCCTGAATCCAGAGATTGTTCCAAACACCCCCCCAGCCCGTCAGGCTGGCATCGGTGGTTATGACTGACCACTTCGGAGGGAGGAAAGACTTCCCCAGGGAGAATGCCCCTGGACGTAACCACCATTCTAGAGAATCCCGCACCGCGCGAGAAATGGTGACACTGCAATCCAGCGATTGCGACTGGTTCCATCGACTCAAGATGAACCTTTGGAGAGTCCTGGAATGGAACTGGGCAAAAGGAATTGCCTCCATGGACGCCACCATCAGTCCCAGAAGACGCATACACTTCCGTAGGGACATTGCCGTTGAGGATTTCATAATCTGTACATGTCGAAGAAGACATGACTGTTTGTCTGGTGGTAGGGAAACTACCGACCGAAACGTGTCGAGATGCATTCCCAAAAAGAGGATTGTCCTCGATGGTTCCAGGGACGACTTCTCCCAATTGACCAGCCAACCGAAGTCCTTCAGAAACTGAAGAGACAAATCCCGAGCCGTCAACGCCTCCTCCTCCGAGGAAGCCATGATCAAAAGATCGTCCAGATAAGGGAGAATCGTAATCCCCTGTCTTCGAAGGATTGCCATGAGGGGCGCCAGAATTTTTGTAAAGACCCTTGGCGCTGAGGCTAAGCCGAACGGCAGAGCCACGAACTGGTAATGATTCTGACCTATGGCAAATCGAAGAAAGCGCTGATGAGCCTTTCCGATGGGAATATGCAAATAGGCGTCGCGAATGTCGATTGACACCAGAAAATCGTTCTGTGACAGAGCTGCCACAACGGAACGAAGCGACTCCATGCGAAATTTCCGGGCATGGACATGCCGGTTTAATCGCTTGAGATCCAGAATCGGGCGAAATTTGTTCTCCTTTTTGGGAACTATAAAAAGGTTGGAATAAAAACCTTTCCCTCGGTCCTCTGACGGAACCGGTATCACTACACCCTTTTGTAGCAGAGACTCGACCTCTCGCTGTAGCTCTCATGGCTTCAATCAATGCCTCCGTACGCTTCGCCATAGAGGAACGCCCCTGCGGCTCGTCCGCATCTGAATCGGATATTTCTCCATCCGAATTTAAAGGGGAACTCTGCCCAATATCAGATACATCTGACTCGCTCCGTGTAGAGGCCGGTAACGGCCTGCGTCGCTTCCTCTGAGAGGAATTAGCAGACACATATTGACCTAAAAGGTCAGACAAGTTGTTGATCGATCGAGCGATATCGTCCAATTTTCCACCGCTGTCGACCGCAGCGCTAGACGCCGTGGAGGTCTGCGTATCTGATTGCCGCAATGGCACTGGGACGTGATCCGCGGCATCTGAACTCTGTTCAGACATGTCTCACCTGTATGAGCAGGTCGAAGCGGTAATACCAGCAAAAACTATGCAGTTTTTTTTTTTTTTTTTTTTAAACGCTGAAGGGTTAACGCTCCACCAAGCAGGGTTACCCCAGCGGTATTCAGTCAAAAAATTTAGCTGGTAGAAATAACCCTCAGAGGGGTTAATATTGCAAACTCACCACAATATATATATTTGTGAGCCCCAGCCAATTTTTATGTCTCTGATGAGACTGCAGCTGCAGGATAGCGATCGCTGCGCTGCGGGGTGAGGAATCAGCACTCACCCAGCTGGCCGTGGTGTCTTATGAGGAGAGAAGCGGTCTGAGGAGCCCAGGAGCCTGTGTAATGGCCGCCACAGTGAGGGAGTCGCAGGAGAAACGCCAGAGCGCGCGTCTTCCTGCTCAGAAGACCGGGAATATTTAGGCCACGCCCCCCGCCAGCTCGAATATTGAGCGCGAACTCCCCCGCTCCTGCTCCCTCTCTGTCCTGCAGGTATCTGCCTGCGGACAAAAAATCACCACATCTACTTGTAACAGCGCTGTCACAGCAGCGCTGAAGCATACTGACATACATGTAGTAGCGCTGTCACAGCAGCGCTGAAGCATACTGACATACAAGTAATAGCGCTGCTCATTCAGGCGCTAAAGCACTCACACATAATTATATCAAAAATTTGTGTGGAGTACTCACCAGCCAAGGCGCCACAGGGACCCTCAGGGGTTTCTGGCGCTGTGCCCATGCTTCCCCCCAGGGCGAAGAACGCAGTGACCGCACGTGTGGTTTGCGTCCCGCCAGGGAAGCTCTCCTCATCCCCCAGGGCCGGCAAGGATTCTGCAGGGACTTTGAGTAAATACAGATCCGCCAAGGGAGAGGTTGGGGTACAGCAGCGCTGGTACCCCTGAGACCTCTAGACCAACTAGTGATCCAAGTCTCCTGTCCGAATATAAAATAATAAAATCTTCTGAGGAGCTGCATTAGCAGCGACCATCCTCTGGACCTCAAATCTTAGACTGGAGCTGAGTAGGAGGAGCCCGAGCTGGAGGGGCCAGCCAGTCAGCACTCTTTTGATCTGAGGTAACATCCTGATCTGGGGCTCCGCCTACCCATCAGTAATGAATACTGTGGCTCTCTTCCTTCCATCTGCAGCTGAAAGAACATTTTTGTGAAAAAAAAAAAGTACTTTCTTTTTTTTACGGATCAATTTGCAAAGCACCTGGGTGTTCAAAGTGCTCACTATGCATCTACATAAGTTCCTTGGGGGGGGGGGTCTAGTTTCCAAAATGGGGTCACTTGTGGGGGAGCTCCAATGTTTAGGCACACATATGAGGTATCGGTGTACTCAGGAGAAATTGCCCAACAAATTTTAGGATCCATTTTATCCTGTTGTCCATGTGAAAATGAAAAAAATTGATGCTAAAATTTTTGTTGGAAAAATTAAAATGTTTATTTTTTCCTTCCACGTTGCTTTAGTTCCTGTGAAGCACCTGAAGGGTTAATAATCTTCTTGAATGTAGTTTTGAGTAGCTTGAGTGGTGCAGTTTTTATAATGGTGTCACTTTTGGGTATTTTCTGCCATATAGACCCCTCAAAGTCAGTTTTAATGTGATGTGGTCCCAATAAAAACCATTTTGTAAATTGTGTTGGAAAAAATGAGAAATTGCTGATAAACCTTCAACTCTTCTAAAAAAAAATTAAATTAAAAAAATTAAGTTTAGAAAATGTTGCTTACGTGAAGTAAACATGCGGTAAATGTTACTTATTAACAATTGTGTGTGGTATAACTACCTGGTTTAAGGGAATAAAAATTATAAGTTTGAAAATTTGCTATAGTCACCAAAAATCCAATATTTTATAAATAAATGCAAAAAAAGGCTGCCTAAATTTACCACTAACATGAAATAAAATATGCAAAAAATTTTAAAAAATGGAGTCAAGCTAAGTGACTTCAAATGTGAGGTGGTCCCTAAAAAAATGGTTTTGTAAATTTTGCTGTAAAAATGAGAAATCGCTGGTAAACTTTTAACCCTTATAACTTCCTAACAAAAAAAAAATTTGTTTCCAAAATTGTGCTAATGTAAAGTAGACATGTGGGAAATGTTATTTATTAATTTTTTTGTGTCACATAACTCTCTGGTTTAACAGAAAAATTAGAAAATTGCAAAATTTTCAAACTTTTTGTCAAATTTCCATTTTTTTCACAAATAAACGCAAAAGTTATCTACCTAAATTTACCACTAACATGAAGCCCAATATGTCACGAAAAAACAATCTCAGTATCGCTAGGATCCGTTGAAGCATTCCTGAGTTATTACCTCATAAAGGGACACTGGTTAGAATTGCAAAAAATGGCAAGGTCTTTAAAGTCAAAATAGGCTGGGTCATGAAGGGGTTAATACCACTTTGGTGCAGATACCTTCTTTTGATCGCCCGTCATTGCATTTTAATGCAATGTCACGGCGGCCAAAAAAACGTAATTCTGGCGTTTTGACTTTTTTTTTTGTAATAGCTATGCCGTTTAACGATCAGGTTCATCCTTTTTTTCTTGATAGATCGGGCGATTCTGAACGCGGTGTTACCAAATATGTGTAGGTTTGATTTTTTATGGTTTTATTTTGAATGGGGCGAAAGGTGGGAGATTTAAACATTTTTTTTTTTTTATATTTTTAAAAACTTTTTTTTTATTTTGGTATGCTTCAATAGTATCCATGGGAGGCTAGAAGCTGCCACAACATGATCGCCTTTGCTACATAGAGGCGATGCTCAGATCGCCTGTATGTAGTAGAATTACTGCATTGCTATGCGCACCGACCACAGGGTGGCGCTCACAGCAATCTGGCATCAACAGAGGTCTCAAGGAGACCTCTGGTTGTTATAACGATGCACCGTTGACCCCCAATCAAGTGATGGGGGTCAGCGATGCACGTATTTCTGGCTCGATGGCCGGAAGCGCGCATTAAATGCCACTGTCAGCATTTGATAGCGTCATTTAACTAGTTAATAGGCGCGGGCGGATAGCGATTCCACCCGCGCCTATTGCAGGCACATGTCAGCTGTTCAAAACAGCTGATATGTCCTGGCTTTGATGCAGGCTCACTGCCGGAGCCCTCCTCAAAGCGGGGATCTGACCTCAGAAGTACTATTCCGTCCGAGGTCAGAAAGGGGTATTCCCATCTCCAAGAACCTCTCCCAATATGTAGTAGGTGTAATAATATTAACGAACAAGAAGAACGATACTATATTTCTAAATGGAGGTATTTGCCATGTTGCTTACCCCCATGTGCAGGCAATGCAGTAGCTTAAGTATCCATGATTAAGAACACTAACAGCTAACGAACTCATTATATGAGTTATAATGCTGCGGCGACAAACTAAATCTCCGAGCATTTCCAAATACTCAGAGAGCACCCGAGCATGCTCGGGACCATCCAAGCAACGAGCATATTTGCATACTCGCTCATCACTGTTTTGTTTTTTTTTAACATCCAATTGTGGAACTACCCTTTATTCCATGATTTAGTGTGTAACCCCTTCATGACATGTGCCGTATATACACGGTACGTCGTGTCTTCTCCTTTGATGTGGGCTACAGCGCTGAGCCCACATCTTTTCCGGGACATGGCAGCCGATCTGATCAGCTGACATGTGCCCCTAACAGCCGCAGGTGGAATCGCAATCCACTCGCGGCTGTTAACATGTTAAATGCCGCTGTCAATCCCGGACAACGGCATTTAACGTGCGTGCAACTGAAGCGTGTCACAAACCACGCCCATCGGGACCCATGTCACATGATCACAGGGCAGAAGACCCCTGTGGCTGTAATAGCCAATAAGCCCAGCGGTTGGCGTTCATAGCAAATGAGCATTTCTGCTCCACAGAGCAGGACTGAAACCCTGCTCTGTGTAGAACAAGCAATCAGATGATCACAGCTTCAAGTATCCTATGGAAACTATTGAAGCATTTAAAAAGTAAAAAAAAAAAAGTTTAAAAATATTTAAAAAATATAATAAAATATAAAACTTTCAAATCGCCCTTCTTTTGCTTCATACAAAATAAAAGTTTAAAAACATCACATTTTTGGTATTACAGTGTTCAGAAAAGCCCAATCGAAATATATAAAGAATTAGTCAGATCAGTAAACTGCGTAACGAGAAAAAAAAATCAGAACACCAGAATTACGTTTTTTGGTCTCCACAACATTGCAATAACACACAACAGGCGATCAAAACACTGTATCTATCCCGAAATGGCATCGATAAAAACGTCAGATCGGAGTGCAAAAAATAAGCCCTCACTCAGAACCAGATCCCAAAAAAGAAGGATTTTTGGTACTCACCGTAAAATCTTTCTTGGAGCCTTCATTGGGGGACACAGGTAACAATGGGTGTATGCTGCTGTTGCTAGGAGGCTGACACTATGCAAAAAAGGAAAAGATGGCTCATCCCCCGGCAGTATACACCCAACAACAGGCAGAAAGTACCTCAGTTGGTGCAAAAAGCAGTAGGAGCAGTAACAAGAACTCAAACATATGTACCAAACTAACCAAAGGCTCTTCAGCCCAATATGGTACTAACAAAACAGGAGGGGTGCTGTGTCCCCCAATGAAGGCTCCAAGAAAGAGATTTTACGGTGAGTACCAAAAATCCTTCTTTATCGCTTCATTGGGGGACACAGGTTACCATGGGACGTCCAAAAGCAGTCCCAAGGGTGGGAAAATAACTTAGGCAACGCGAAGAAAGGATCTAGGTTGGACCTTCCTACCTAAGCCGGCATCAGATGAGGCCTGGATATGAACCCTTTAAAACCTCGTAAAAGCGTGCAAGGACGACTCAAGTCGCAGCCTTGCAGATCAGCTTGGTGACGGACAGCCCAAGAGGCCCGACAGCCCAGATGGAGAGGGCTCTCACTCCCGGAGGGGGCCGTTTCTCCTGAAAGCGGTAAGCCTCCAGGATTGCAGAACGAATCCAGACTTGGAGGTCGGGAGACCTTTCCGGCGACCTTCAGAGAATCGGACTGACGAAGAGGGCAGTCCTAGAAAGATAGGCCCGGATGGCTCTGACCACATCCAGCTTGTGAAGAGACTTCTCCAGAGGATGAACCAGGGAAGGCAGAATAAAGGAAGAACGATATCCTCATTGATGTGGAAGGAGGATACCACCTTGGGAAGGAAAGAAGGGACAGGTCTGAGAACTACCTTGTCTTGATGAACTACCTTGTCCTGATGTAGGACAGGGCTGCCAACTCAGACACCCTCCTAATGGACGTGATTGCAATTAGGGAGGTCACTTCCCAAGAAAGGAAGGAAAAGGAGATGTCCTGAAGGAGCTCGAAGAGCGCAGACTGGAGAGCGCTCAGGACTAGGTTAAGGCCCCACGGGTCCAAAGGAGAACAGTAAGGAAGGGCCAGATGGGCAACCCCCTGGAGGCAGGTTTTTACTTGAGGCAAGGAAGACAGATCCCTCTGGAAAAGGATGGACAGGGCAGAGACCTGACCCTTTAAGGTACAGACCCGAATCAAGTCCTAAATGAAGGAAAGCAAGAAGGGAAGGAAGGGAAAAAGACATAGGAAAACCGGTTTTCCTCACACCATGTGAAGAAGGCCTTCCAGTACCTGTAGTAAATGCGGGAAGAAGCTAGTTTTCTGGCTCTGATCCTGGTCTGGATGACCTGGTGAGAGAATCCGGACTCTGAGGACCGCGGCCTCAACGGCCATGCCGTTAAACTCAGAGACTGAGAACTCTAGTGGAAGAGGAGGCCTTGCGAGAGGAGGTCCAGACAGTCTGGAAGACTCCAAGGAGCGTCCGCAATCCTGCTTCAGCAGTTCCGCATACCAAGGGCGCTTTGGCCAGTCTATATATCCGCTTCCGCTTATATCTTCTTTACAACCGTTGGAGTAAGGGAAGTGGAGGAAACAGGTAAGAAAATTGAAACTGGGACCACGGAATCACCAAGGCGTCGTAGTCGATGGCCAGAGGGTCCTGGGACCTGGCCACAAACCAAGGAACTTTGTGGTGCATCCAAGACGCCATGAGATAGACGTCCAGAGAGCCCCAACGCTGACAATTTTGATTGAAGACTGAGGGATGGAGGTACCACTCGCCTGATGTTATGCCGACTGAGAAAGTTGGCTGCCCAATTTTCGGCCCATGGATATGAACGGCTGATAGGGCCGGAATGAGACGTTCCGCCCAACGCAGAAGTTTTATCGTTTCCCCCATCACCTGCTTGCTGCGGGTCCCGCCCTGATGGTTAATGTATGCCACGGCCGTGGCGTTGTCCGCTGAATGCGAACGGGCTTGCCTGACAGAAGAGACTGCCAGCGGAGGAGGGCAAGGAAGATTGCCCTGATCTCCAGAGGATAGATGGGAAGAAGGGCTTCCTAGGCGTTTCAGCGGACTAGCGCTGTGTGCTGGAGGAAAACCCCTCCCACCCCGAGGAGACTTGCGTCGGTGGTGAAGAACTCCCTTGCAGGACTGAGGAAGACAAGAGTCCACCAGATCAGGAACTGCCTCACTTGGAGAGGCAGACGAACAGGACGGTCTAGGGTGGCAGAGGCTGTTCCAGGAGGACAGGAGGAACAGCTGAAGAGGGCGAGTGTGGAACTGGCCGAATGGCCCGGCTGCCATTTTCCCCAGGACCCACATGCAGGATCCAAGAGGAAGGGGAACTGGGCGCCTTAGGGATCGGACTCCCTTACAGAGAGCCGATAAACTTGTCCCTCGGGAGGAACACCCGGGACAAATATGTGTCGAATTCCATGTTAAGGAAGGTTAGATGCTGAGAAGGAGTTAGATAGGACTTCTCTCGGTTGATGATCCAGCCGAGACGCATCAGGGTGTCCAGAGTGACTTGAAGCCTCTGAGCACAGTCTAGGCGGGATGAGCCTTTGATTAGCCGGTCGTCCAGGTAATGGATTATGAGAATCCCCCTGGAGCGAAAAAATGACCAGGGCCCTTCTTGTTAAAAAGGACGCTTAGGTCTGGATTGAGGGAGAGAGGTGCTCTTGCCTCTCATAGCGTCCGAAATTATCTGGTCCAGCCTAGCCCCAGAATGCCTGGAGCCCTGGAAGGCTAGGTTGGTGAGAGATCTTTGGAAGTAGTATCCGCGCTGTACGCCTTCAGCCAAAGGATGCGGCGAATAGCCACGATGTTGCTTCTTGCTCTAGCGGAACAAGGCGCTGAGTCCAAGGAAGCAGCCAAAATATATATTTGACAGTATGGCCAATGTGGTCTGCCAATTCTGCTAGCTCGTCTGGGGGAGCTGAAGCCAAGCTGCCCCTGTGAAGCATCTTGGCACAGGCAGAGATGGCTGTTGCCACCCCGGTGGCAGCAAAACTGGGACAGAGGGAAGTGCCAGCTGCCTCAAAAGCTGATTTGGGCAGAGCCTCGATCTGCCTGTCCGTAGCGTCTTTAGAAGACGCACCATCCGGCAAGGACAGGGCCATCTTTTAAATGAGACAGAGGAATCCTGGGCAGGAATCTCGCCCTCTTTTAGTCTGAGGGTTTGGGAGATAGCCGAGATAAGGCTATCAACCATGACCTGCTTTTGGGGGTCTGGTCTGAATCCGAGTCGGACCCGGAGTGGGAGACTACATCCGATCCAAGGTCTTCGTCCGAAGATCATGGGAAACGAGCTGGATGAGGAGCCAGACAGAGTCCTGTTTCCAGAACCTCTCGCAGGTTTGTCCCTTTGAAGGTCAGGTGCGTGCAAATCGCCATGGGAGACGTTCGGAGCACTGGTAGTTGTGGAGAGCTGTGGAAGGCGTTCAAGGACCTGGACCAGGGACTGAGACACCGTAGTCAGGTCTGCGACCGACTGAGACATGGCGACTGCCCACTTGGGGGCAGGGGGAGTGCTCTCATCCCGGGAGTCAGAGTGCTCCCGTGGGACAGACATGGAGGAAGGACTGCAGGACGGACAGAGCGGCGACGACTGGCCTGATGCCCACTCTTTTTTTTTTTTACAACTTGCACAGGCGTAATGGATCACCGTGGGCTTAGGGTTAGAGGCCCCAGCGTGGTTGGACATAGGTAGAGCCTGCTGCGTTCGGGAATAGGAGTATCTGGAGAAACTGCAGAAGGGAGCTAGATAAGGTACAGGAAGGAGGAGAGGGTGCTGATCCTACCCAGTACAGCGAGCCGCAGCCGAAAGTAGCTGTGTCCCCCAGCTGAAATTCCATCCGAGGCAGAGCAGAGCGTGGCAGAGATGCTGTGCTGTTTCCAAGGTGGAGTAAACACAGGGACGCTGGTGAGGCGGGCGGAGTAAGGAACCTGGCTGCTGAGCGCTTACGGGCTGCTTACCGAAGGGGGCGCGGCCCGGCAGGAGGGCTGTGATGTCCACCTTTTTCGGAGCGAGAGAGACCCTGCAATAGGCCGGCCGGCGAAGAGGGGCGTGAACACAACTAGAAATGGCGCCTGATTAGCTGTAGAAAAAAGGCGCCGAGAGAGCGCGCGCAGGGAGAGATGGAGGCGTGGCAAGGAGCCCGTCGGAGAGAACGCAAAAGTGAAAGTAAAAAGTCCGGGCTCCATGCCCGGCGAGAGGGAAGACACCCACACACATAACTGCGAAGATGGGGTGTGTGGGGTGGCGAAAAAAACGGAGCCCACTAGGGTTGAGAGAACCGGGGAGTGATGAGAGAGGGAGCAGCGGTGCGAAAAAAGGCGCCGTTTCAAACAAGGGATGCTGCTGTGGCTCTTTTGAGAGAGGCTGGGATGGAGAGACGCGCGCCTAAGGAGCGCGAATTTCAAATGGCAGGGGAGGCCCTGCAGCTCCCTCTAGAAGGAATGCCAGGGACCTGCTGGGATGAGGCTCGCAGTACCTTGGTGTCCTGACTCCACTTGCCGCGAAGGGGAGAAACGCTCACGGTCCCTTGAAGAAGAGGGGCGCTGGAGACGGAAAACCTCCTTCCCGCACCGTATCCTGGACGGTGTAGAAGACGGCGTCGACCCTTTCAGGGAAAGGGGGAAAGTCACCGCCGGTGACCGCCGTCTTCCTCTCAGCCCTCTCCGAGAAGAGGGGTGAGGAGGGAAATGGCAAGGACCAGCCACCGGTATCAACCCTGGAGCACCTGTGAGGGTCACAGGGGATAGGGTCCTGAGGGCCTGAGAGTTGTGATGTGGGTGACACCACATTGCTCGCTCAGCCGCATAATGGGAAGGCAGGGTGAGAAATTACACCAATTCCCTGATAGCTGTATCTGAAAAACAAAGAGAAAAGATTAATAAAAACACACAAAACCTGAAAAGGATAAAGGATTAGCTGCGGATCTGGGAGATCCAGGTCCCACCTCCTACAGACACTAAGCACAAAACTGAGGTACTTTCTGCCTGTCGGTGGGTGTATACTGCCAGGGGAGAAGCCATCTTTTCCTTTTTTGCATAGTGTCAGCCTCCTAGCAACAGCAGCATACACCCATGGTTACCTGTGTCCCCCAATGAAGCGATAAAGAAACACGGATTTTGGTAAGAACTTACCTGTAAAAATCCTTTTCAGCGAAGGAAGGAAGAGAGACACAGTATTCATTACTGATGGGTAGGCGGAGCCCCAGATCAGGATGTCACCTCAGATCAAAAGAGTGCTGACTGGCTGGCCCTCCAGCTCGGGCTCCTCCTACTCAGCTCCAGTCGTACCAAAGCTTTTAGGAAAAGAGCCAGATCACCAGCGGAGCAACATAACCCCTTCTGAAGGAAACTTCAGAGAAAAAAACACAAGGATACAGGTTATGCATGCAAAGAAAGCCAAAAACCACAGAGTTCCAGGTACTACTCACGGAACCTGACTACTGCGATGAGCTGGCGATGCTGGAACAGAGCCTTAGCGCGCTGACCTCAGCCCAGATAATCGCTATCAGATAAGGGTCGCGCTGCATCTGAAAACAATCAACACACTTCTGCCTTGGGAGGGTGCTGTGTCTCTCTTCCTTCCTTCGCTGTAAAGGATTTTACAGGTAAGTTCTTACCAAAATCCGTGTTTCAGCTGCAGATGGAAGGAAGAGAGCCACAGGATTCATTACTGATGGGACGTCCCAAAGCAGTTCAAAAATAAGGGTGGGAAAAAACCAACAAAAGGCAGAAAACCCAACAACCTTAACAGAAAAATGTGCAAACAGCGCTAAACACAAGTTCATCTAGAACTTTAAACTACAGCCGCCTGCAGGACCCTACGTCCGAGGGCTGCATCAGCGGAAGCACTGACGTCCACTTTATAAAACTTTGTAAACGTGTGGACAGAGTGCCAAGTTGCCGCCCGGCAAAGCTGCACTGCCGAAGCACCTTGATGAAAAGCCCCACGATGAAGCCACAGCTCTCGTGGAATGGGCTTGAATCTTAATCGGGCAAGATTCACCTGAAGACGGTAAGCTTCCAATATAGCTGACCGAATCCAACGAGCTATTAGAATCCTTGGAAGCTCGTTGACCACGCCGACGACCGACTGGAACCACAATAGGGAGTCCGTCTTACGAAAACCTTGAGTAATAGATAGATAAAACTTCAAGGCCCCCCACTAAATCCAATGTGTGTAAAGCCCGCTCTCTTTAACATTCTTCGGATCCGGGCAGAATGAAGGCAAACACAATATCCTGGTTGACATGAAATTGTGACACCACTTTAGGCAAAAAATCACCCCGAGTGCGAAGCACTACACGATCCGGAAAAAAACTCCAGAAAAGGAGGCGAACAAGAAAGAGCTGCCAAATCAGAAACTCTCCTCAAGGAAGTGACTGCAACAAGGAAAACCACCTTCCAAGAAAGTAAAGAAAGGCTAGCAGAAAACCATAGGCTCAAAAGGTTTATGCTGAAGAGCCTCCAAAACAAGGTTGAGCCGCCAAGGAGACACGGGTGCCTTCACGGCGGGAACTTACGAGATTATACCTCGGAAAAAGGAGAGCACGTCTCTATTCGAAGCAATGGTTCTCCGGAACAATAAGGACAGAGCAGAAATCTGACCTTTCAGGGTGCTGACTGCCAAACCCTTGTCTAGCCCATGCTGCAGAAAAGCCAACAGGTTGGGAATGGAAAATTTTCTTGGGTTCCGAGAGGACCCCAAACACCACGAAAAAAGAGGTTTCCCAAATTTTGTGGTAAATCCTAGTAGTAGCCGGACTTCTTGCAGCACGAAGGGTAGCAATGACCTCGGCTGAAAAACCTCTACGGGTCAAGATTTCGGTCTCAAGAGCCACGCCGTTAAAATGCAGGGACATCAAGTCCGGATGACAAACGGGCCCCTGAGTCAACAAGTCCGGTTGAAGAGGGAGTGAAAAAGGGAGGTGCCGCCAACAGCGACATTATTGTCGAGAACCACACCCTTCTTTGCCAGTCTGGAGCTATCAAAATAGCTGGAATTCTCTCTAGTCTGATCCGACGCAGTACTAGAGGAAGTAAGGATATCGGCGGGAATACATAGATCAGCTCGAACTGATCCCCTGAGCCACTAGAGCATCCACCGCCACAGCCTTCGGGTCCTTGTACCTGGACATGAACGTCGGTAACTTGGCATTGGACCTGGAAGCCATCAAATCCACTTGGGGGGTTCCCCAGCGAGAGCACAGTAGTGCAAAAACTTCCGGGTGGAGGCTCCATTCCCCGGGATCCATCCTTCTGCGATGAGAAAGTCCGCTGTAATATTCTGAACCCCTGGAATGTGAATCGCCGAAATGGCTGGTACACTGGCCTCTGCCCAAATCAGAATTCGGGACACCTCTACACATGAGACTGGAACTCCTTGTCCCACCTTGGTGATTGATATACGCGACAGCCGTCGCATTGTCTGTCTGCACTCGGACTGGCAGACCGCTCAAAGGGACCGTCCAATGTTGGAGGCAAAGGAAAAAACGCCCTCAATTCCAGGATGTTGATCGGAAGAACAGACTCTTCCGATGACCATACCCCCTGAATCCAGAGATTGTTCCAAACACCCCCCAGCCGTCAGGCTGGCATCGGTGGTTATGACTGACCACTTCGGAGGGGGAAAGACTTCCCCAGGGAGAATGCCCCTGGACGTAACCACCATTCTAGAGAATCCCGCACCGCGCGAGAAATGGTGACGCTGCAATCCAGCGAACCTTGCGATTGATCCCAACGACTCAGAATGGCCTATGGAGAGCTCTGGAATGAAATTGGACAAACGGAAAAAAACATCATGGACGCCACCGTCAGACCAGAAGGCGCATACCTTCCGAAGGGACACTGCTGTCGCAGACTTCATAGTCTGTACATGCTGGAGCAGACATGCTGCTTGTCTGGAGGTAGGGACAAACACCGCCCGTACCGTGTCGAAATGCATCCTCAAAAACAGGATTGCCTGCGACGATTCCAGAGACGACTTTCCTTTGAAGCCACAACCGAAAAGGCCGTCCAAATAGGGACGAATCGTAAGTCCCAGTCTTTGAAGGATTGCCATGAGATTTTGGCGTCAGAATCGTTGTAAAAATTCTGGGCGTTAAGGCCAAGCCGAATGGTCGAGCCACAACCTGGGTGAGGTCTTCCGATGGGAACATGCCAAAAAAGCGTCGCGAATGTCGATTGATCGTTCTGCGACAGGGCTGCCATAACTGAGCGAAGCGACTTCATGCTCGGCTCTGACGGAATGTCAGAAGTCGTCCGCCTATAGCGAATTTTTTTTTTTTTTTTTTGCCAGCTTCTGCCTTAACAGAAGTTCTGTTTCCAGGGTATGCGGAATTTCTGAGAATTCCCCCTTTTTTTTTTTTTTTTTTAAAAGAGAGACGACACAAACCCCAGAGGGTTGGTCAGATCATCCCTTGAACCGAAAAGGACTGCCGATAACTATCGGCACTAGTCTGCCAGACGCAGAAGTCACAGCTCTGCGCTGCGGTAAAGCTGCTTCTTTTGCCTTTGCCTTGGCATCAGCTCCGTGAGGTCAGTCAAATAGCTGACCACTTTCTAAGCTAAAGATAGCAAACCCTGTTGGAAAACTGCGTTCCATCCAAGTCACAGTGCCTCTTCTGACTGTAACTGCCGAGGATTGCGCCTGGATAGCAGTGACGCATTATCCTTCAACTAGAAAAGCCCATCTACCTTGATAGAGGGAAACTTGCCACGCCGTCCTTAGACGGTCCAACCGGCTCAGGGGAACTTAACAAGTACACCTAGATCCTTAATACCGAATCTATGATCCACGGCTACACAGATGAAAATTGTTGCCATCTCGTTCTTCTGTCCGCGTGTCCTGCAGACTCGTCTTCCTTTACCAGGAAGATTTGCTAAGCTGGAATAAAGGGACATTCACTTCAGGAGAAGGGGTCCAATTAACAAATAACTCCGTAGAAAAAAAACGGATACAGTTTGTAAGGTCATCGCGACCCATGCGACCCTTGCAACATCCGGCCGACTTACCAGGACGACTAGTTACCTCCTCCGGTAACTGTAACGTCCCATGGCTTCCACAGAAATTTTAGTACGGCCCCTGGAAGAGGCAGGGTGGTCCCTGCCGATCCTCCTTGACCGAATCGGACTTCTTCGCTAAGCGAGAAGGAAAACACCGATTTGTGTCGCTCCCTTGAGAGGATCTAGTTGACACTCCATAACCTAAAAGGTCATCAAAAGAAACCAGTGAAGGCCTCCTTTTGACACCATTGGAACCTCTGACCGTGTATGAGTCGAGGTCTGCGTGTCAGATACGCGAGGCTGATCCGTAGCGGATCTGGGAGAGGGTCTCTGACATGCCCTTGCTAGTATATGGCAGGATAAACCGTCAGTAACCAGAGCAGTACTTAATAAAAAACAAACGCTGAAGGGTTAAAGCTCTAAGGTGAGAGCTACCCCAGCTGTCTCCCATTAAGAGTTAACCTCCTAAGAAGGGGTTTAAAGTAGCTGACTCCCACAACCTTGATAATGAAAAAGGGTGTGCGAATCTCAGGCGCCTCTTATAAGGTCGCAGCTGCAGGACAGCCATGCCACACTAAACAGAAAACGTTCCACAAGATCATAAAAAATTGCGCTGTTTTTTATAACGCAATGACCGCCAAAGTTGTAAGGAGATCGCTAATCGCCTATGCGATTGCCCAGATGGCAGTCACCAGCGACACTAAAAAGGACACACAAACGATCGCAATAATTGGAGGTGAAGGGGTTAAGCTTCTGCCCGGCGGGCTAGAAGCGACTCACCAAGCTGGTCACGTATTCTTGCCGGGAGGGGAGGAGAACGATCCGGGGAGCTTTCAGCCTGCAGCGCTTTATCAGCAATGGCCGCCGCGCTCTGCCTCGTGTGCTCCATGTAGAGGAGCCGGAAATGGAGGCTGCAGTAAAGCGCGCGCTCAGAAGCGGCGCGAAATTCAAAAAAATAAAAAGAGCGGTACTCCCCTCCTTTCCCTCGTCTGCAGGCATCCTCCTGGGACTAGAAAATAGTCACCGGCATATATATGTACAGCGGCTGCCGCAGCAGTCGCTTTAAAAAACTCACACACATTTTACCAAAATGTGGATAACTCACCAGCCGAAAAGCCACAGGGACCCCAGGGGTTTCTGGCGCTATGCCCATGCTTCCCCCCAGGGCGGGAAGCGCAGTGACCCCAGTGTGTGGTTTGCGCCCCCGCCAGGGAAACTCTCCTCATCCCCCGGGGCCAGCAAATTCTGCGGGGACCATTATTATTTAAAAGATCCCCAAGGAGAGGCGGGTGAAATAATGAAAAAACATTAACGCGCTGTCACCGCAGCGTAAAGCAACTGTATCATGAAAAGCGCTGCCATCAGACCTAAAGCCCCAAAACCCTTAATAAAAATTTTTGTGGGGTACTCACCAGCCAAACGCCCCAGGGGGCCCCCCCGGGGTTTTGGCGCTGTGCCCATGCTTCCCCCCGGGGGGAGGAACGCGTGACCCCACGTTGGTTTGGCCCCCCAGGGAAGCTTCCTCATCCCCCGGGCCGGGAAGGTTCTGCAGGACTATTGAGTAAATACAGATCCCCAAGGGAAGGTTGGGGTACACAGCGCTGGTACCCCTGAGACCTCTCCAACTGGTATCCGCTCCTGTCCGAAAAAAAATAAAAAAATCTTTGAGGGGCTGCATTTGCAGCGACCACCCCTGGACCCCAAACGTAGACTGGAGCTGATAGGGGGACCCGAGTGGGGGGGCCCCATCAGAAATCTTTTGATCTGAGGTGACATCCGATCTGGGGCTCCCCTACCCATCATAAAGAAACCTTGGCTCTCTTCCTTCCATCTGCACGAAAAAGGATTTTTTGTGGTACCAAACGTAAAACCTTTTTTTTGGCCACTCTTTGGGGGGCACAGGACCAGGGTGTTAGCTCGCCCTAGGGGGGCGCACGTTAATAAAAAAAAAAGGTTTTGCTCCCCTCTCTGTCTTTAAGAACCCCGCGGGCAAAAAGCATAGGAAAAAAGCATTTAAAAAAATACAAGAGTACAATTGGGAAAACCCCCAAAAAAGGCCAAACATAGGGTAAAAAGGGGGGGGTGCTTATCCCCAATGAGTGGCTCGGGGAAAAGGATTTTACGGTGATAAAACCCCCAAAAACCCCCATTCCCCCTTGCCCATTGGGGGGGGGAAAGGGGTGGCCCTACATGGTAGGGGCCCTTTGGATGGAGAACGAATCCCCCTGGCTATTGTGGCCTTTTTAAGAGGCAAAAGCCTTTCCCATGCCCCCAGGGAAAAACGAATAAAACATCCGTCCTTCTAAAACCCCGTCCCGGAAAGTATCTTTTTAGAGCC
>JARQOD010000002.1:335524947-335581530 GCA_033576555.1 Oophaga sylvatica | reverse complement strand
CAAGCCGATACAGTTACAGTAGCGTAGCTCTGGGTGGGCCCCCTCCGAGTGCGGGGCCACCGCCCCCTCTGCCCCCCGGTAGCTACGCTACTGCCCGGGCGCCAGGCATGATTTTCTAGGCGCCACTGGCGACCGGGTTTGTCGAACCCTGTTTTAGTCCCAAATTTTTTATTTTTCCCAAGGAAATTGGACCCCAAAAGTTGTTGTCCAATTTGTCCTGAGTACGCTGATACCCCATATGTGGGGGTGGGGGGAAACTGTTTGGGCGCACGGCAGGGCTTGGAAAGGAAGTAGTAACGTTTTGGAATGCAGACGTTGATAGGTCATGTTCCGTTTGCAGTGCCCCAGATGAGCCTAAACAGTGGAAACCCCCCACAAGTGACCCCATTTTGGAAACTAGACCCCCTAAGGAACTTATCTAGATCTTTGGTGAGCACTTTGAACCCCCAAGAGCTTCACACAAGTTTATAATGCCCGGGCATGAAAATAAAAAAAATCCTATTTTTTTCCCACAAAAATTATCTTAGTCACTAATTTTTTTTTTCCCATGGGTAACAGGAGAAATTGGACCACAAAAGTTGTTGTCCAATTTGTCTGAGTACGCTGATACCCATATGTGGGGGGGAACCACTGTTTGGGGCACGGCAGAGCTCGGAATGGAAGGAGCACCATTTGACTTTCCAACCAAAATTGGCTGGAATTGAGATTGGACGCCATGTTGCATTTGGAGAGCCCCTGATGTGCCTAAACAGTGGAAACCCCCCACAAGTGACCCCATTTGGGAAACTAGACCCCCTAAGGAACTTATCTAGATCTTTGGTGAGCAATTTGAACCCCCAAGTGCTCCACACAAGTTTATAACGTAGAGCCGTAAAATTAAAAAATCTATTTTTTCCACAAAAATGATCTTTTCACCCCAATTTTTATTTTCCCAAGGGTAACAAGACTCCAAAAGGTATTGTGCAATTTGTCCTAAGTACGCTGATACCCCATATGTGGGGGGAACCACTGTTTGGATGCTTGGTAGAGTTTGGAAGGGAAGGAGCGCCGTTTGACTTTTTCAAAGCAGAATTGGCTGGATGCCATGTCGTGTTTGGAGAGCTCCTGATCTGCCTAAGCAGTGGACACCCCCGACAAATGACACCATTTTGGAAACTAGACCCCTCAAAGAACTTATCTAGATGTGTGGTGAGCACTTTGAACCCCGAAGTGCTTCACAGAAGTTTATAACCTACAGCCGTAAATAAAAAAATCTTTTTTTTTTTGCAAAAATGATTTTTTCGCCCCAATATTTTATTTTGACAAGGGTAACAGGAGAAATAGGACCCCAAAAGTTGTTGTCCAATTTGTCCTGAGTACGCTGATACCCAATATGTGGGAGAAAACTACTGTATGGCGCACGTCAGGGCTCGGAAGGGAAGTAGTGACATTTTGGATTGCAGACTTTGATGGAATGGTCTGGGGGCGTCATGTCGCATTTGGAGAGCCCCTGATGCGCCTAAACAGTGGAAACCCCCACAAGTGACCCTATTTTGGAAAATAGACCCACAAGGAACTTATCTAGATGTGTGGTGAGCGCTATGAAGACCCAAGTGCTTCACAGAAGTTTATAACATACAGCCGTAAAAACAAAAAAATCATTTTTTTTTTTTTTTTTTACAAAAATGATATTTTCGACCCCAGTTTTATATTTTCCCAAGGGTAACAGAAGAAATAGGACAAATTGCACAATAACTCTTGGGGTCCAGAGTACGCTGATACCCCATATGTGGGGGTAAACTACTGTTTGGGCGCATGGCAGAGCTCAGAAGTGAAGGAGCACCGTTTGACTTTTTCAACGCAGAATTGGCTGGAATTGAGATCAGACGCCATGTCACATTTGGAGAGCCCCTGATGTGCCTAAAAAGCGGAAACCCCCCAATTCAAACTCCAACCCTAACCCCAACACACCCCTAACCCTAGTCCCAACCCTAACCACAAACCTAACCCTAACACACCCCTAACCCTAATCCTAACTTTAGCGCCAACCCTAACTTTAGCCGCAACCCTAACCCTAATGGGAAAATGGAAATACATACATTTTTTTAATTGTATTATTTTCCCTAACTAGGGGGGTGATAAAGGGGGGTTTGATTTACTATTTATAGCGGATTTTTATGATTGGCAGCTGTCACGCTAAAAGACGCTTTTTATTGCAAAAAATAGTTTTTGCATCACCACATTTTGAGAGATATAATTTTTGCATATTTTGGCCCACAGAGTCATGTGAGGTCTTATTTTTTGCGGTACCATTTTTGAGCACGTGACATTTTTTGATCGCTTTTTATTTAGATTTTTGGGAGGTTAGAATGAACAAAAATCAGCAATTCATGAATTTCTTTTGGGGGGGGGGGCGTTTATACCGTTCCGCGTGTGGTTAAATTGATAAAGCAGTTTTATTCTTCGGGTCAGTACAATTACGGCGATACCTCATTTATATAATTTTTTTATGTTTTGGTGCTTTTATAGAATAAAAACAATTTTATATAAAAATAATTATTTTTGCATCGCTTTATTCTGCGAGCTATAACTTTTATTTTTTCGCTGATGATGCTGTGTGGCGGCTCGTTTTTTGCGGGACAAGATGACGTTTTCAGCGGTACCATGTTTATTTATATCGGTCTTTTTGATCGCGTGTTATTCCACTTTTTGTTCGGCGGTATGACGATAAAGCATTGATTTTTTGCTTTGTTTTTTTTTTTTAAGGGGTTCACTAAAGGGGTTAACTAGTGGGACAGTTTTATAGGGGGGTCGTTACGGACGCGGCGATACCAAATATGTGTACTTTTATTGTTTTGTTTTTTTTTATTTACAGGAAAAAATGAATTTTTGGGGGAATATTTTTTTTTTATTTATTTATTTTTGAATTTTTTTTAAAACATGTTTATTTTTATTTTTTTCACTTTTTTACTTTGTCCCAGGGTGGGACATCACTGTAAAATGTCAGATCGCTGGTGTGACAGTGTACACAGCACTGTCACACCAGCGATCGCTCTGGCACTGCTGCAGGCTTCTCAGTGCCTGCTCTCAGCAGGCACTGTGGAAGCCGCCTCCCTGCAGGACCCGGCGGCCATCTTGGATCCGGGTCCTTGGAGGGAGGAAGGCCTCAGAACAGCGAGATCACATCGCGCTGTTCTGAGGGTCTCAGGGGAGCGTGCAGGGAGCCCCCTCCCTGCGCGATGCTCCCCTGTGCCCCTGGTAAAACGCGATCATGTTTGATCGCGGTGTGCCAGGGGTTAATGTGGAGGCGGACCGCTCCTGACACACAGTCCCGGGTGTCAGCTGTGATAATCAGCTGACACCCGGCGGCGATTAGCTGCGCTCCCCCTGGGAGCGCAGCTGATGCCCTGGATGTACTATTCCGTCCATGGGAATGAGGTCCAGGGTCACATGGACGGAATATTACGTCCGATGGAATAAAGGGGTTAAAGAAAGTGATCTCCAGCGTCAAGTTCCATGGAATTAAAAATCACAATTTATTCAAGACATGCTTTAAAACAAGTATTAGGCTTAACGCATGGAAGAAATAGGGTCCCTGGTCGTCCAAACTGACGCGTTTCTACCATTCAGGTCTTATTCATGGTATGAGTGTGGACCCATATCGCTGGTGTTAAATACAAGGCGGCATTGCAAAGAAAAGGTGCATTAATTAAAAACATCAGGAGAGAAAACAGGAACTCACCAATCAGTTAACCCTATTGACAAAACACATATAAGTGTAAGAATAACATTCATATAAATATCCTAAATGATCAAAAAAATAAATTGCAAACCGATGTAACTCTGGATTCCCTCTGAGACTGGTGAGCTGACTTTTTTCCTATTTTTTCCCCTACCCTCCACGCATATTCTCTTAATGTATTAGGGCCCCGTCACACATAGTGACTCACCAGCGATCCCGACAACGATATGAACTTGTCAGGATCGCTGGTGAGCTGCCAAACAGGCAGATCTCAGCAGCGATCAGGACAGCGACTACGCGGGTAACGTCGCTTAGTTACCCGCATACCAGCACGCTGGTGCAGGGAGCTGGTAACCAAGGTAAACATCGGGTTTCTAAGCACGGTAAATATGAAAAATTGTCTCTTCAGAGAGGAAGGTGACTAGAACTCTAGTGCCACCTATTGGAATTAGCAATTTTAAAAGTCAATATCCCCTCAAAATGGATTGAATACAGAAAACATTGAGTAGGATTTGCACTCACTTCTGATTTTGGCTTCCAATACAAAACGTATATACTACACAATATGTATTTTCTCTTACAACGGGTGGAGAAAGCAACCTTTAACATGTGTTAATAGCTTAAGGGTACGTGCACACATTGCAGATTTTGATGCGGATCCGCAGCGTTTTTGGACGCACGGAATTGCATCAAATCCGTAGTGTAGTGCAGCACCAATAATGGGAATTTGAGATTTGTTATGCACATGCTGCGGAAAAATCCACGCGGATTCGCAGCTTTTTACTTTCCGCAGCATGTCAATTCTTTTTGCGGATCTGCAGCATTTCTGCACCCATTGACTATACATTGAGTAAGGCAAATCCCATAGCAAAAAACGCATGAAAATCCGAATGAAATCCACACGGATTTTTACCTGTGTTTTCTGCCAAGAGAGGAAGAATCTGCGCAGAAAATTCCACAGGCAAATAAGCAACGTGTGCATATACCCTTAGGGTGCTTTCACACTGCATTCTGGCTCCCGTTCGTTGGTCCTGTCGAGGCTTACATCCAAACCCCCCGCAAGCCTCTCCATTACTAACCTGTTGGCTTGATGTCACTCAAAAGGTATGGAGGATTTTTTGGAGGCCTTAGCTACCCAGCATCTAGTTTTGGGGCTTTGTCCCATTTTTCTACCGCTGGATCTTCAAAGGGGTATCTGCGCTTGAATGTCGGGGCAACTGAACCCTTTTCTCTGGCTTTTTCCATTCCTTATTAATCAGATTTTGAATTGAATTATTTAAGGGAAAAGACCTACGTTTTTTCGGGTCTAATCCCTTGAACATAAAGTCCTGGACAGACCGTCCAGGCCTCGAGTCTTCAATCCCCATGGTGGATCTAATTGCCCTGACCAGTCTATCCATCTGATCTAGGGGAAAACAAAATCTGGTAGACTCCTCTTCCGACGAGGAAGATGAGTGCGAAGGAGATGATGAAGTGGACCTCAGCGAATCTTCGCCTCTGTTAGGCCTGGCTGGGGAATCTGAGTCCGAGACCCTTGAACCCCTTTTTGACCTAGATGATTCTCCTCGAGAAATGGCCTTCATCTCTGTCCTAATCAAACCCCTCAGGTTTGAAGTAAAGTCTGGAGTTTCTTCAGCTACCTGTAGGGAGTGCGGCGAAGATCTGTAAAGCCCCCGTCTCACACAGCGATCTCGCTAGCGAGATCGCTGCTGAGTCACTAGTTTTGTGACGCAGCAGCGAGCTCCCCAGCGATATCGCTGTGTGTGACATTCAGCGACGATCAGCCCCCTGCCGGGTATCGCTGATCTCCCGCTGACAGGCACGCATCGCTGCGTATGACAGGCGGGAGACCAGCGATCCGCTGGTAACCAAGGTACACAGCGGGTTTCCAGGCGCGGAGCTGTGCCTAGAAACCCGCTGTGTACCTTGGATACCAGCACCCTGATGCAGGGAGCTGGTAACCAAGGTACACAGCGGGTTTCTAGGCACCGCGCAGCGCCTGGAAACCCGATGTGTACCTTGGTTACCAGCTCCCTGCATCAGGGCACTGGTATCCAAGGTACACTGCGGGTAACTAAGCGATGTTACCCGCAGTGTCGCTTGTACTGATCGCTGCCTGAGCTGCCTGTTTGGCAGCTCAGCAGCGATAATGTAGCGATACACCAGCGATCCTGATCGTTGTCGGGATCGCTGGTGTATCGCTATGTGAGACCCAGCCTTAAGGCATTGCCCTGCATCAAACAGGGACTAATGATCGCCCCCATATCTCTGTCTCCTACAGTCTGCTGAACACAAGGTTGACACAACCTTTTAGGGTAGGCATCAGGCAGGGGCTGACCGCAGAGGGCACATTCCCTATGCTTCGTTTTCCCTGCACACTTTTTTCCCTGATAAAAGGAAACACAAGGGAGGAATAAACTGCATCATCGGGTATACTTTCACGAAGATCCTCTTACCCGCTAGAAGCAATAGGTACCGGATCACGGGGGGACCAGGTGATGATGATGCCTCCACCGCTCTGGAGGAACCTCTACGGATGGACCCATGTCCTTTGGTCTTCATTTGCTGCGGCCTTGAGCGAGTCTCCTGCTCAACATGCAGGCCCTGCTGCTCTGCGGGAGCTTCTGACCCCTCCATGCTGGATCAGAAGCGTCTGTGCAGCAGGGCAGGCCCCTTTTATCCCCGGATATCCGGTACAGCAGCGTCAAATGCCAGCGGTTCGCCCCTCCCCCCTTGTCTAACCCGCCTCCCCCCCCTAATGCAGCGCCCGTGCCCCCAACGCCCGCTGACCTAACCGCTCCGTGTATCGGCGCAGGGGAGAAAAAACGCCGGCCGGCTCCTGACTTCCGGTCTGGCACCTCAAGCCACGCCCCCCGCCACCCCCGCCTCACCGGAAGATCGCAGGTGCGCGCCGGGGGAGACGCAGAGGCGCCGAACCAGGCCCGGAGATCCCCCGAAGCTCCCACCTGCGCCGATCTCATGCCGGACAGCCGGCCGGGCATTACAGCACGTTTAGCCGCCCAGGGGGGAACGAGTATCCAGGAGGGGATGGCCATACTTACCTGCTACGCTGGCCAGAAGACGGGATCCTCCGGACACCGCTTCCTGCTGCTCCGCACACTGCCGTGGAGCCCTGCCCGGGCCCACCGTGGCGCTCCAGGGGTCCCCGCACCAGGTCGAGGTAGGAGACCACTCGCTACCTGAGCCGACCGGCCGGCCTGGGAAAAACGAGGAAGATCTTCATCTGTAGGATTTCCGTCCTCCAGGAACAGGAAACCAACTGATGCGTGGGAGAGGTGCCGCCCTTATGTATCTGTAGGTTTCCTGTTCCTGAAGGGCGGATCCCCTCTCTCGTTGGGTGCTGTCATCGGCTTCGAATAAATTGACTCTGGTATATGTTTAGTTTTGATATCTGCTATTTAACCACCGTACTAAAGGGTATGCCACACTAAACAATATCGCTAACGGGATCGCTAAAAAACGTCACTATTTAGCGATCCCGTTAGCGATATTGTTCAGTGCGGCAGCTTCCAGCGACGAGCTTCCTGCTGTGATCTCGCTCGTCGCTGAAATCGTTCCGGACCCTATTTTCTCGTCGGCGCTCCCGCTGGGTAAGTATATATCGCTAGTGTGGCACCTTTTCTTAGCGATTTAGCGGTACTTTTGTACCGCTAAAGTCGTTAAGAAGATCGCTAACGGCGATAGCGTCGTTAACTATATCGCTAAATGCGGCAGCATTTAGCGATATAGAAACAATCCCGCTAGCGATCTCATTAGTATGCAACGCTAACGAGATCGCTAGCGGGATAGCTTAGTGTGGCAGTACCTTTAGATGCTGCCTTCAAGGGCAGACAGTGACATTTAAGTGGTTTGATGTGGTTTAGTAAGGGTATGATCACATATGTAGCAGCTGTCACTGCACTACTAGGAAGCCCATCTTGTGCCTGAGCTTCATAGGATATTAGTAAATTAAAAATCAGGGCTGTGGAGTCTGGAAGGCAAACCACAGTCTAAGACTCCTCAATTTCCCTGACTTCTGACTCCACAGCTTTGCCTCACTACTGAGCATGTACATAAAGTGCAGCACAGATTCATCTCCACTAAAAGCCGAGATCCTTAGAGCAGTCACAGAACAGATATTTATAGGACATTTTAAAACTTTTCCAAATTATGAAAACATTTACACCCCATCCTGCATTGTACTACTGTACCCAATTTATTATATATTTTAGGAGTCGCAGTCGGTCCATTATATACCGACTCCACTCCAACTACAACCCCACCAAAATAGACACTGACTCAGACTCCACAGCCCTGTTAACAATATACATTTCTATTGTACAAGCAATTGAAAAGTACCAGGTTCAAGTCCCCTGTTTCGAGGTGGTGGTGGGATGAAATATGTGAAAATAATAACTAAAGTGTTTGTTCACTATTTGGACAGTCCTTCTTCCCATACCAAAGCGATGTCTTCAGAGGCTTGGGCACCATTGTTATGCCACAAGAGCCCTGTAGTCAATGTGGCTGCTCCTTTCTCAATTTAAACATTTATGCTGTGTCCCGAACCAGAAAAATATTTCTCCACGGGTTGATGGACCTTTTCATTGGTAATTGTGGGATGATGACACCATCTTTACATTCAGTTTCTGTCCTGCTTCTCCAACATGGAAAGATCATGATTAGACATTCAGTACCCTCTGATATGGCAAAGTGAACCTATCCTTTGAGTGTAAGGAGGTGCAAAACACGCATTTCTAAAAAGACCATAGACAGGATACAATTCCCCCATGCATAGCAGGACTATAATATTCTTGAGACATTCAGATGGTCTGCAAGCGTGGTATACTTAATTCTGTGCCCTAAATGTCTTCTCTCCATGTTGGAAAAACAAGACACAAACAAAGTAGTAGAGATGAGGCCTCATCACCACACATTTAGGCTATGTGCACACGTTCAGGATTATTTGCGTTTTTTTGTGGGAAAAAACGCGTAAAAAACGCATGAATTAAGCATCCTATCATTTAGAATGAATTCCGCAATTTTTGTGCACATGGTGCGTTTTTTTCCGCAAAAAAAAAAACGCATTGCGGAAAAAGAAGCAACATGTTCATTAATTTCGCAGCATTCTAGCGTTTTTCCCGCTATATTATTGACCTAGAAAGCTCAGGGAAAAATCGCGGTAAAAACGCGTAAAATCCACGCAAAAACCGTGCGTTTTTACCGCGAAAAAAGTCCGGTTTTGCTCAGGAATATTCTGCAAACATTCCTGAATGTGTGCACTTAGCCTTACAAAGAAAAAAAACACATCTACCTGTGAAAAGGACACAGCAAACAATATGAAAGGTGTCATATTAAAAGGCAACTTCAAATCACAAAAACACTAGCGTCTGGGAATATACCGTAAATCTATGACAACAAAAAAAGACCAAAAAAACATATACACATGGTTATACAGGCTAGAGACATCTCAATGTTAATCTCCCCATATGAAGGTAAATAACAAGTGGGTTGTAATGCCATATACAACCAAAAATAGTGTACACTCCCCTTGAGAAAGAATAACAGCGAAACGCGAGTCAGAACACAGGTGGCTGAATCTGGGGTCTCTATTCCATTATGAGTAAGCTTGACATAATTTTTTATGGTACATATGGACTGAATAGGCTTTCTTTATCGCCATCTTATACTGCATCGCATGACATGTATATGGACGGACTAATTACTATATTTTTTTGTATACTGCTCTATATTACATTGCATTATGGTCCATGGTAATATGCTCTATATGCGCTTTGTTGTGAATTATGGAACCTAATCAGTACCCACTATTTTGTCGGATATAGACAACTTTGCTACCCCTTACCTTGATTTATAATCCACCCACACACACCTTTTTCTACTTGATTTCATGCTTTTTTTTAATCCTCTTACATATCCTATTCACTTTTGGTTCATGTTTCCTTTTATAATTTTTTATATTTTTTCTGTAATAAATTTGCATATTTTAACATGCTTTGCGAGTGGCATTTTCCTGGGTACTTTGTACCCTATTTTTGGTTGTAAATCTTTGACAGTCTGATACACTGCACACAGGACAATCTGTCACAAGAATTTAGGACTTCTTGCTTTGCAACAATTTATCTTATATTTTGTAGTCATTAAAAGGTGTATCTACAAGATTACTTTGGCTTCTCTTACTGAAAGCAATTAAATCTTAAAAATGGCTAAATACAGATGGAACTCTGTATAGGTACAAAGGGTGTCTTCGTGTTTCATCAGTCTTATATGGATTATATGGACATTCAGACTTTATGGCAGAGTCCGATCTGCAAAACAGATGACATACAGCGAGTCTCACTATCCAGAAAACTATGCTGCACTGTGATGTCCAATAAATAAAACGAACAGTATTAGGAATTGTTAAATGTATGAATGCAGCCTAGGACCAAGACAAGCATATTAAGGGTGAATTTGGGATCTCTGAAGCAATCAGTATGAAACCTTAAACCTACAGTTGGCCTGGAACTTGTAATACATGTGCACCTGTAATACACATCTGACACTGCTATTACAAGTGCAGGAGAGCGGTGGGTATTGCGCGCATATTATCTGCTGTACCTGTACTTGCCAATTTTCCTAGATGCAAGAGGTACATAATAACATACAGTACCCGCACCTCTGTGACTGTGTAATATAAGAGCATAGTTCAGTGTGGTGTGCATGCGTCATCAATGCCCATTAAAAGGGACTGTCAGCACAGAATGACTGTTCAGACTAAGTACAGGTGCCTGAAACATCATAGCAGGGCCCAACATTTAAGTGCACCTTCCCACCTATCTCTGCACCCCCTCTTTGAGAGCTCTGGCTTTATAGAGCCACAGAAGTTTGGAGGTAGTTGGAAAGCATGCTGGAGAGAAAGTGAAATTAAAGGGAATAGCAACACAGAATGATTATTCAAATCAAGTCTCGCCACTCAGTGCTCCATGGCGGATCAGATCATATATATACACCGTCTCACCTGCTTGTTTTCCACCTATACCACCCTCCCCTGGCTCTATGAAGCCAAAGCTGTCAAAGATAGGGTAGGTGGAGATTGAGGAAAAACAAGCAGGCGGGACGGTGCACTTAAATGTTTGGCCCTGCCATGATGCTTCAGGTGGCTGTACTGAGTCTAAACAGTCAGTTACAGGGGTTTGGCTGTAGCATCATCAGTTTATGGGATATGACTGCAGCCAAGTCAACCAGCAGGTAGGATTGGTGTTTCAGTGATGAATGGGGTATAAAAGAATAATTTGTATTTATTCTATCTGAATTGCTGCCTGCAACATTTTTTTTTTTACTAAAGGTTTATTTTGCCTCCATTCACATTGTATCCGGAGGTGAGCAGGGTCGGTGACATCACGCTTACCAATACCTTCCTGCGATGAGAGAATGATCAGCAGCTATCATTAAACATGGAGTAACCACCCCTGCCTGCCAGGTATTTTCAATATATAAGCAAAGCTCAAGTAACCCTTAAATGTTGTGATAAGCACAAGAAAAAAAAAATGCAGGTAATCTGGGCACGGTATTACAACACTGATACATAATGGCTATGTGCGTAAGACTTAAGATTATGTTCACACTGGCTTTGAGGGGGAATTTTTGGAGCGGAATTCTGCAAATCCTCCTAAGAAAAAAACTTGGGAGCTGTCCACTCCAAAACCTCAGCAAAAAGACACAGCCTTAGTACCCTTAGGAGCTGTATACATCCAAAACTTTCCCGACATATACTGGAACATCCCCAGAGGTCAAAATTTGTGTTCTGGGAGTTTTGACTATATGGAAAGCACAGCAGACTGCTTTCCTATTTATGGGGCAACTACATAGAAACCTATGCCACTTTTACAGTGTCCAGATGGCGACTGATGCCTCAGCCTCAATCCTGACTGTGGTCAGTGCCCGTACATGTCTTCTAAGTGCAGGCGCCCAACGGTGGGCACGGATGGAGTATGTTGTCAACAGGGCCCAACATACACAAAACCAACCACCACATTACAGCGACATGACAATGGCATATGACAGCCTGTACAGTGAGTGAGCCAACACATCCATACTCACCATCTGCAGGCTGTTGGAAGTTCACATAGGCATAACCAAGCGACCTTCTTGTGATCATGTCCCTGCACACTCGTATGGACAGCACAGGCCCGGCTGGACTGAACTTCTCATAGAGCATGGCTTCTGTGACATCTGGATGGAGGTCACCCACATAGAGGGAGGCCATAGGATAACTGCTGGTGGCTGTGTGCATCACCCGACCCGGTCACACCGCTCCGCAGGCCCGGGGATCTCCACAGGAGAAGTAACCGGCTATTAAGGCGCCTGGATCACCGGCAGCTACAGGTAATATAGGGCGGAGTGCTAGAAACCTGGGGCAGATTACTGGACGACCGCTACCACACCGAGAGCAGCCGGTCGTATGAGCTCGGCGGAGTTACACTTGGGAGGAGAGTCATGTGCTCAGACTGGTGCTGGGTTATGGTGGTTTCACTAGATGCAACGTGACGGGCAAGGAGCAGTTGACCGGCTGCCGTTCCGTGGAGAGACCGGGGGGTTACAGTCTTGCGAAGTGACCCGTGTACCGAGCAGTGTGTGTCTTGTAGTTACCCCTCTTATTTATAGCTTTAGCTTTGCACCCCGGTCGCCCTCAGGAAAGCACCTTGTAGCCGGCACCCTGCTCGGCAGCGAGTACAAGAGAGGCCGACAATAGCTGGAAGCACGGCTTTTATATCCAGGTCGCAGGTGTACCGGCCTAGCCCTGTAGTCACAGCGCCCTCTGGTGCGCGCCATCCTTATAGCAATTAGCATTGCGCCATATTGCTAGTGGCGTGTTTCAGTTGTCGGTTTCCGCTTTGCTGAACTCATTTTTCCGCTTTGTGGTTTTTTTCTTTTGTTAGCCCGTCACTACTGTTCAGAATACAAGGCTGCTTGGTGTGGCCCTGCCAACGTGAAACGCACGTCACGACTCTTCTGTAATTTATACCGCCCCACCCCCTACTGCGCATGACTAGAAACTGTGCCCATGCGTAAAATTGTTCCCGCGCGTGCTTGTAGTGTGGCAGTAGAATTCCAGTGCTCTTCCCGGTTACTTATTTGCACACTTGTGTCACAGACGAACGGACGTGCACGCGTGAGACGAAAATGGTCTGTGGTAGTTGTGAGCGGTCCACTAAGGCTAGTTTCACATTAGCGTTCGGGAGTGCTGCGTACTTCCAACGTTAAGCCCCGCTCACTGCCACACCTCTTCCATTCAGCTCCGCCTACGTCTGCATGCGAATATAAGCTTTTTTATTTGATTGGAGCCAAACATTTAGATCAAGAAGGAGTTGTTCTAGTAGTGGGAAAACCCTTTAAAGGGGTTGTCCATCCTGAGGCTACAAGTCTGCAGTCATTCTGTGTATGTAGACTTGTAAATTTGCACAGCACTTGCACTGCACTGTGACAATTCTCCTGTGCCGGGAACAGTAGATCACGTGATTGAAGGTATATGATTTGCATACAAGAAGTTGTAAGGAGCGTCAGGGCCTAGCCCTTTAAATGTTTTTGCTGCTATGTACATGTATATAATTGTTATGTATCTTACTGTGATGTAATTTAGTGTCTTGTATGGTATTCCACATAGGTTAAAGTAAGGTAGTGCATCCTTTGGAAACATTAGAGGAGGGCACTTGTAGTATAGTAATCATAGTCGGGTTAAATGTAGTATTGCAAAGGGCCACTAGATGGGGGTATATTAGTGGATCCTGTTAGGAAGTTTCTAGATGTTTAGTGAGAGCACAGTGATAGGGCACAAGGTGGGGGCACTGAGCACATTCAAGATAGAGGAGACTTGTACGACACCAAGGGGTTAATAAGATAAATGTCGGCCGGGATCTATGGGAGGGCATTTTCCTAGATAGAGTCAGTCGGGGGTGGACCCTGTTGCTGCCCGGACGTCCCTGGTCCTGTGCCATAGAGCCGACACAAAAGAGTAGAGTGAAGCCGGTGTATGAGACACCGTGGGAACGTCAGCCAGAAGCCTGGGCTGACGAAGTAGGGAAGCCAGTGGACGAGCCACTGTGGGAACATTCAGCAAAAGCGTGAGTGCTGAAGAAGTAGTCGAGTGGGCCACCAGCGAGTACACTAGCAGGATAACCAGAAGGGGGTGGACAGCCTAGTAGATGTGTATTTCCGTGCCTGGACAGAAGCTGGTTCCAGGGGAAGAAACGAAGTGCCGTTTTCACCGGGCTCCTCGTCCCGCAGTTACTTTGTGGTCCATTCTGGTGTAGCAGCGTAAGTGAAGCGGAGCTGCAGAAGATGTATTGCTGGTAACGTGTCAAGCGTGCTAATGGTGTCTTGGATGTGCTGTGTCCGGAGGAAAATAAAGATGAACTGTTTGAAGTTACTCTGGACTCTGACTCCAGTTCTTTGAACTCCAAATCGGATGAATCGGTCCAATCATGGCTGTAATGAATAGCCTGGCTGCAGGTATTCCAAGCGGAGCATGACAGCTACTGTTCGGGCACGGACACCGAACACGGACTTCACCCGGAAATCTGTGTTACTGTTCAGGTTCCGCCCTCAAACACTGGGTGTTTGTCGCGCTGTCATGTGTATGACTGCATGGCAACTGCTGCTTCTGATCGGTGGTAAAATCATTACCATCAGGCATACAGCCGCGGTTCCCACGCTGTCAAATCCCAGCGGTGATGCTATTTCTGCTATATGTAGCGATGCGCTGTATATAGTACAAACGATCAGACGATCATATGCTCAAGTCCCCTGAGGGGGCTAACAATAACAGTAAAAAGTGAAAAAATAAAAAAAAAAAAGTATGAAAAAAAATAAGTTCAAATCACCTCCCGTTTCTCCCATTGAAAATAAAGATATATTAAAAATGCACATATGTGGTATCGGTTCGTTCAGAAAAGTCTGATCTATCAAAATATAAAAACAACCCGATCGGTAAGCACTGTAAATGGAAAAATTCAAGAATGCCAAATTAAGGTTTTCCTGGACGTCCCTCCTGACAGCACCATGGAGGGCGTCCTCCTCCTCCTTACAGGGACAGGAAAAGCACATGGGAGGTTAAAAGGACCCACCCCGCCACCAATTCCCTCAGTGTTTTTCCTGTCTCTGCATGGAAGGACACACGAGAGAAGAAGCGCAGCTTACCGGGCTCAGGGGGATCGTGCGGCTTGTCAAAATCCTTCCCCCTGTCAAGTGGCCCAAGGCCGACACTCTCCGGTGGGGAGTCCCTCTGCCCCAGAGACCAGCGAGCGGACGTGCTCCTGGGTTGAGCCGCTCCTCCCGATGGGAGGCACTCGGTTTAGACGCCGGCCAGCCGGCTTCTTCGGAAGTCGCGCTTTGGGAGGACGTTGCACTTCCAGTGACGTCACTGATCGGGGTAAGAGGTCGGCGTGCATTCAAGGAGGAATGCGGAACTGCAGCGAGACAGGCAACAGACGGTTTCTTGGATCTCTCAGGGTGTACAGCGGCACTATGGAGGTTCCAGGCAAGATGGACCAGGACGGCGGGGTAAGTGCGCTGTGCGCAGCACTTCCCCAGCACCCGTCCCTGTCCTCAGCACCCAGCCCGTCCTCAGCACTCAGTCTGTCCTCAGCACTATGCCTGTCAGCTTTCAGCCTCTAACTATTCCCTCTCTTGCACTATGCAGGATAAGGGAGCAACAGCTACGCCTCTGCCTATGCCCAAGCGAACTGGCAAAGCCTCGGCAAAATCCAGGTGATGCCCCGTATGTCATGCGAAGCTTCTTGACACCTATGACAGAACGCTCTGTGATGTCTGTACTGCTAAGATTGTAAGGGAGGAACAACCATCCCTTTAGTCGAACATGAGGTCCCTGATCCGGGAAGAAGTACAAGCCTCTATATCCAGCCTCTCTCGTCCGCAGTCTCCCAGCTGGGTCCATGTCCTAAGAGGCCTAGGTGGGAGATGGAACAAAGCTCAGTGGAGGAATCCCATCCCCTGGGGTCAGAACAGGAGGAAGAGGGCGAAATACTGAAGGAAAGTCAGGAACGGAGCAGAAGATACTTATTTTCTTCTGAGGATACGGATGATCTGGTTCAGGCCGTGAGGGACACGATACAGGTGGAAGAGGTGCTAAAACCACAGTCCAGGCAGGACTTAATGTTTGGGGGCCTCAGAGCTCAAAGGCAGCGTGTGTTCCCGATGAGTGATCACATTCGCACTATGGTGTTGGAAGAGTGGGAGGATGCAGAAAGACGGTTGGTGGTGTCCTGGGACTTCAAAACTCGTCTACACTTTGATCCGGAAGACATTAGGGTCTTGGAAGAAATCCCTAAGACCAATGTGCCAGTCTCTAAGGTGGCTAAGAAGACATCCATCCCATTCGAGGACTCTTCTATCTTAAGAGACGCAATGGACAGAAAGGCTGACATTCTCCATAAACGGTGTGAGGAACTAAGCCAACCGCCACACGGTAGCCCGGGTATCACAGCTTCTGATACCACCGCCGCTACCAAATGTGAAGGACGATCCCCTTTCCTCCCACGTTACCAGTGGGACGTAACTCCACAGGTACCGCTCTCCGGCGCCCCCTTTGTCTCTCAGGTCAGTAAGGGAACTGCACCTAGAGCAAATGGCCGCCGGGGAGGGTGTCCTGTTACCCACTGGGTATTCTAAGATTCGTAATCAAAGTAAAAGCATCAGCCCAAGATTAATTTTATGGTTTAATTGCCTTAAGGGCGCACTAGATAATTACAGAAATATACAGTAAAGCTATACAACGTAATTACAATGGATTTGCAGTCAGAGAAAAAATACAACGATAATGTACAAGGCTTAAAGGTATAAGCTATAGATCAATATTACTGGGTAGTAGGGTCATGGGAAGGCAGGGGGCTCTGCCGTCCCCAGGTAACAGTCTTCAGTTGCTGGATAGTCCCCAAAGCATGTGTTGCTGCACCCTTGGCAAGGCAAATCAAATATGTCCCTTGTGCTTATTGCTGCTGTGAGAAAATGGATTGAGAGCAGCCTGTTCATGGCTACAGCTCTTAAACCTGCTAGGCCCCTCCCCTTTGCTTTGAAGCACACATATTAACTGGCCTGCAATTCATATGGAGCAGGAAACACTGGCCTGAGTCCGAGCCATTCAACATACCAATGACCCTCCCATTCAGACACTGGCCTAAACCAATTAACATACTAAAGCCCTTTTGATTCATAGTGGACATCAAAACCGGTCGTACTGGATATGCTAACAGGCCCTGTGTAGTTAGCAGTCTGTGGCTCTGTGAACTGACAAAATGGAGGCTGGTATAGGCCCTATACAAAATGGCGGTGTCCCTTTCCTTACAAACGGGTTTGGGAGTCACCTGCGGCCTTGATCAGAACAAATATAGCTGGTACATCCATGGCAAGATCCATGTTCTTGTGGATTGGGCAATTGTAAGAGCAGTTGTCCAATAAGACCCCGAGAGATGATATCTTAGCCTCCCTCCCTCTGTTGAAATCAGCTACTGCCTTCTTGGCTGATACATCTGCCGAATCTGTTAGATTCGCCGCTGGGAATGTCTCACTGTCCAATGCAGCGCGTAGAGCTATTTGGGTAAAATTCGCCTCTGAGACCAAGTAATGGTCCATTCCCTTCTCTGGGTCAAGGGTATTTTTGGCCAGCACTGGATAACATCTTAAAGTTAGCTTCAGATAAAAAGAAGAGTTTCCCAGAAGACAGGTTAAGAAGAAACCAGTCCTTTCGGAGAGGAGGCCCCGCCCGGAGACAATCTGAGTACAGGAGTCAGGGGAAGGCCAATAAAGGAACCTACAGTAGTTCCTATGATAGAGGAGGAAAGAACAAGAGTTCCCTGTTTGGGTCAAGCTTGCGTTCTAGGATAGGGGGGAGCCTCAGATGGAATCAGGCACAGTTGAAAAATCAACACGTCAGAATTCTGTCAGACAACGTAACGACAGTTTCCTTACTGCAACATCAAGGGGGTCCCACACATCGGACACTTCAGGATCTAGCAGAAAGAATATTTTCCTGGGCAGAGGAGATGGTCCTGTCAGTATCTGCGGTTCATCGCGAAGGCTCTCAGAATGTGGTGGCAGAGTACCTGAGCAGACGCAAGATCTGGCCGACAGAATGGGAGCTGAACAAGGAAGTGTTCGAACACCTGTGTCATTTCTGGGGAACCCCTCAGATAGACTTATTTGCGACCAGAAAAAAATTCAAAGGTGCCCAGGTTCTATTCACTGAACCCATTGGACATCCTAGAGGCTGTCGACGCGCTAAGTCAGAGGTGGGACAGGTCCCTCTCTTACGCCTTTCCACCATTGCCGCTCATTCCTGCTGTTGTCAGGAAGATCCATGACGATCAGGCAGTGATACTTCTGGTAGTCCCATACTGGCCGAGGAGAAGTTGGTTCCCACTGCTAGGAGCCATGGCGATAGAAGACCCGATAATGCTTCCTCAGAGGGAGGATATTATCCATCAGGGTCCAGTCTTCCATCAGAATCCGGAACGACTTCACCTTTCGGCTTGGATCCTGAGAGGGACATCCTGAGAGCTCTGGGTTTGTCGGACCAGGTCATAGCTACTATCTAGGCTAGCAGGAAACTTTTTAACCTCTCGTGTTCTTTTCCTGTCCCTGTAAGGAGAAGGAGGACGCCCTCCATGGTCCTGTCAGGATGGACTCCTTGAAGCATAATTACCGGTAAGTCTGATACCTATTTTTTTGGTCGCCACAATTTCACAAAAAAGGTTGTAACAAGCCTTTATTAACCTGCCTTCATATAATTGAACCTGAACCTATTCATGCCTCAATTTATTTCTAATTTTCCACCTAAAGGATGTTCTATTGTCTCTAACTATCAGGAACTGAAGCGGGTTTGATGCTGTGTATTTAAGCAACGTCAAACCCGCAGCGGTCAGATGTGACAGCATAGTGGATTGGATTCTAAAATCCCTGTACTATGTGCATGTGCGCGTATCCTTGTAGACTGACATCGGCGCGTCTATCAAGACGCAGATTCATTCTCTTGTGGAGACGTAGTTGCCAGGAAGTTTAATCAATAATGTAGCTTCGGGTTTAGCTCTGAGATCGCTGTCTGGGTAGACAGATGCATGGAACAGTCATTCAGACAGCATTATGGTAAAAACTGCGCACCAGTTTTATTAAAGTCACAGCACACAGATAAACAAAGCATAAACAAAAGACCTAGGCTTGTCTAGCACTAATTACTTATGTAATGTCCTTTTATCAGACCAGACTCATCATCTGTGCCCAAAACATATGATTATGTTACCAGTATGGAGTCTCCAGATACTCCTCTTTGTCTGAAGTCCACCCGACTTCCAGACTTGAAAAGATCCACTCTATTCAGTAGTCATTATGCTGGAGGTTCACAAGACACTCCTGGTCCGGGTCTTCTGCACCAGATGGACGGCTCCTCCTCTTCATAGCTTATCCGCATGTATTCTCCAGAGACGCTTCTTGCAGGAACCCTCTGGTCAGGCTAAGACAGCTCTAACACTTTGGAGACTGCTTCTTGTGCCAAGACACTCTCTGTGTCCAGGCTAAACTAGCTCTACACTCTGGACACCTTCTGTGCTGGACCCCTGTCCAACTGAATGGCTCTCAGACTGTGTTTCAACACACCTACTTCTGGTTCCTATTAAGACCTGAGTAGTTCAGGCTTGTCTGCAGTGTGCTGAATGTGAGGTGTAGTGACCTTTCTCTACCATAGTCCACAAGCCACACATTTCCTTACTAGGTGAAATGTACACCATTCTCACATATTCACTCACTGTCTCACAAATGTATTGAATGCAGTAAATCCGCACAGTTTAATGAGTACATACGGATTTACCTGCGTTCATAGCGCAGTGCTTTGGACACGCGAACATACGTTGCATCCAAAATGGCTAGGTCCAGATCGTGGCAGCCAGCGACCTGCAGCATAGAGCTATGGCAGGAAGGTTCTAACCTGCACTGGAGCCACTGCAATGGGTCCTCACCTGATATCTGTAGTGGCAGTCTGTCACGCTCTACCTGTCTTATCTGCCAGCAAGCGACTTTGAAGGTTTTTCCCTGCACTGACTGTCTTTAATAATAATAATTCATAATAGAGATTAGTGCAGGAAAGAACCTTCATACATATTTCTTTATGAAGGTTTCTACCTGTGCACTCCACTATTAATGTTTATGTTTAGTTGTGGGACCAGGACACCAAAAACCGGATGATAGCTATATCTCACAGGGTGACTGGGTGATGGGGCCGAAACTAACCCCCTGTAAAACCAGGTGAGTTTTTCACTACAAAGTTTAAAAGGGTTGTCCAGTCTGAAATGTCAAGTCTTCAGTCACTCTATGTGACTGCAGACTTGTGAATCCTCACATTGCACGCACTGAACGTTGTAAGGATTCTCTGGTGTCAGCGCCAGGAACGGGTCATGTGACCGCAAGTATGCAATATTCATTTTCAAAATACACTTTCACTGAGCGAGGCCGCATCCATTTCGACAGATTCTAGCCAGGAGTATGTATATACTTGTGGTCACGTGACCGCTGTCCTCACAGTACCCAATGTGAGGATTCAGAAGTCTGCAGTCACATAGTTACTGCTGATTTGTTGTTTTAGACTGTACAACCCCTTTAACATAAAAAAACACTAAACTTGTCTCACTTGTGACTTCAGTCTGTGTAACCAGACTTTTCCGATGTGGTCTTGTCCAAAGTGACCAGTTCATTAAAAGTATCACATTGTGTCATGTGTGCATTGCCACGAAGATCGTCGCGGTTGCACATTTTGACTTCTCACAGCTGAGCTGCTGTTTCTTTGTGTTTGGCAGCTAGGGAGTTAATTCTGTCTGTGCTCGGTTCTGGGACTGGGTGCAGTTTCTCCCGGCTGCAATTGATTATTTGTTGATTGGTTTCCTTTAAATTCCTGGTTGTCTGCTTGGGGAGTTGCCAGTGAAACCTTCATGCAGACCACAGATAGGAATGAATCTGTATAGACTTTAGTTGTGAGCTCCTTAGTTGTTCTAAGCTCAACTTGGTTAGAGTTTATTTCCCAGACCATTTATGTTCCTTTGGTGTTTGAGTGTGTATGCAAGCGAGTGTTATCCTGTCTGTCTTATATGTCTAATCTGTGTATTTAGCTAAGATCAGCCCATATCCCTTTGGTGGTAGTCAGGATCCTTCTTAGGACTGATTACAGGGTTCAGGGTCTGATAGGAGACAGGGTTAGGTTGGAGACTTGGACCTCTGAACCATTATCAGTACCTCCAAGGTGAGGGATTAGTTAGGACCCCAGTTTAGGGTCAGGTTAGATCCCGGTCCACCTCTTTCCTGTTTCAGCTCATCAAGTCCTCAAGATTAACCCTGAGTTCAGCAGATATCGTGTCAGGTAAATCTATTCTATACTTACATGCTGATGTTGCTATACTAGTTGTTGTATAGAGTGTTGTTCCTGTATTAATAGTTTACTGACATTGTATACATATCATTAGACAGCGTGACATTTTCACTGGCCATAAAAATTATCTCCAGTTACCATGGGTCCAGTAGCCCAGCTGGCTCTGCAGTTGCAGGGATTATCCATGGAGCTGACGGACATTAAGTCCAAAGTTTTGTCTCCCCTGGAGCAAACCAGAGTTGAACCTAAGGTTGCTCTCCCGGACAGGTTCACTGGTGGGCGAGACAAATTTTTCACCTTCCGGGAGGCATGTAAATTGTATTTTCGGCTTCGGCCTCGATCATCAGGGAGTGAGGAGCAGAGAGTGGGAATTGTTATCTCACTTCTGCAAGGGGACCCTCAATCCTGGGCATTTTCCCTTCCTCTGGGATCCCCGGCTCTACTGTCTGTAGATCAATTTTTTACTGCCCTGGGATTGGTATATGATGACCCAGATCGGGTCTCTCTTGCTGAGACAAAATTACGTAAGATACAGCAGGGAGATCGTCCGGCAGAGGAATTTGCTTCTGAGTTTCGTAGATGGGCCACAGATACTCAGTGGAATGACCCAGCTCTTAGGAGCCAGTTTTGTCATGGGCTTTCTGATAAATTAAAAGACGTTTTGGCTCAGTATGAGTCTCCTCCTTCTCTGGAGGCTGCTATGGCCTTAGCTATCCGTACTGATAGACGGCTTCGGGAGAGGGGTGAGGTAACCCCACTCCCTGTTGATTCTCCACCTACCACTAAAGTCCCTTATGTTGAGGTTCCCCTTGTCTGTTCGGATGAGCCTATGCAGTTGGGAGGGACATCATTTCGTAGGAGGGGATTGGCGGTACGCCGCAGGACTAGAAGATGTTTTTTCTGCGGGAAAGAGGGACATTTTGTTGGAGAATGTCCATCCCGTGCCTTGTTGAGCCAAAAGTCGCCGGAAAACTGTTAATCCCAGGTTGTGTGGTGGACGACAACCTGGGAGTATGTATTTCATCCGCCAGTTCTTCTCAGTTCCTTGTACCAGTGGAGGTGGTAGTTGGTACGAGAGTGGAGAGATTGTCTGTTCTTCTTGATAGTGGTTCCGGGGCTAATCTGGTTGACGCTCAGTTTGCTCAGGCTCAAGGTATGCATCTGAGTGTATTGGTCAAACCGATCCCTATATTCTCCATTGACGCCAGGCCTCTCGGCCAAGGTAGCTTTGTTCATGAGGTTCATAACATTGACCTTCGGGTAGGGGCAATACATAGGGAACAATTATCTTGTTATGTGTTGGAGGGTCTACCTACTCCCATTGTGTTGGGACTTCCTTGGTTGATTAAACATAACCCTGTGATTAATTGGCAGTCCAGAGAAATAAGCCAATGGGGTGAGTTTTGCAAAAGCAACTGCATGAACACAGTCATCAGTGCGGTCGTGCCTAGTACATTGCCTCCTTTTTTGGAGGATTTTGGGGATGTTTTCTCTGAGGAGGGGTGTCAGGAGTTGCCTCCTCATCGCGTGTATGACTGCTCTATTAATCTTCTTCCTGATGCTAAGTTGCCTAAAGCTAGGTTGTATAATCTTTCTGGTCCTGAGAGGCAGGCTATGAAAGATTATATTTCTGAAAGTCTGGCCAAAGGGCATATTAGACCTTCATCTTCCCCAGTAGCCGCGGGGTTCTTCTTTGTGAAGAAGAAAGATGGAGGCCTACGCCCTTGCTTGGATTTCCGCGAACTTAATCGGATTACTGTTCGAGATCCGTATCCACTCCCTCTTATTCCTGATCTCTTCAATCAAATTGTTGGCGCCAAATGGTTTTCTAAATTGGATCTCAGGGGGGCGTATAATCTGATTAGGATAAAAGAGGGGGATGAGTGGAAAACGGCGTTTAACACGCCGGAGGGACATTATGAGAACCTAGTCATGCCTTTTGGTCTGACTACTGCACCAGCAGTATTCCAACATTTTGTTAATGACATTTTTCGTCACCTTGTGGGGCTGTTTGTGGTTGTATATTTGGACGACATTTTAATTTACTCGCCAGATCTTGTGTCTCATCAGGAGCATGTGAGACAGGTGTTGCAGATCTTGCGAGACAATAAATTATACGCCAAACTGGAGAAGTGTGTATTTGCCGTACAGGAACTTCAGTTTTTGGGTTTTTTGGTGTCAGCCTCCGGTTTCCGTATGGACCCTGAAAAGGTGAGAGCAGTGCTTGAATGGGATCAGCCAGGGGATCTTAAGGCTCTGCAGCGTTTTTTGGGGTTTGCTAACTACTACCGGAAATTTATTTGTAATTTCTCATCTGTCGTCAAACCTCTCACTGACATGACAAGAAAAGGGACGGATTTTTCTAAATGGTCGGACAAAGCTTGCCAAGCCTTTTCCTCTTTGAAGAAATGTTTTGCTTCAGCACCCGTTCTCATCCAACCAGATGCATCTCAGCCGTTCATTGTGGAGGTGGATGCGTCTGACGTAGGGGTGGGTGCTATATTGTCCCAGGGTCCGTCCCCTGGTAAATGGCATCCGTGCGCTTTCTTTTCTAAGAAATTGTCCGCCGAAAGGAATTATGATATCGGCAATAGGGAACTTTTGGCCATTAAGATAGCTTTTGAAGAATGGCGTCACTTTTTGGAGGGGGCAGTCCACCCGGTTACCGTTATTACTGATCACAAGAACCTGTTGTATTTGGAATCCGCTAAGCGTCTGAATTCCAGACAAGCTCGATGGTCGTTGTTTTTTACCAGGTTTAATTTTGTCGTCACTTATCGCCCGGGGTCTAAGAATGTAAAGGCTGATGCCTTGTCTCGCAGTTTCCCAGGGGCCGGGAAAACGGATGACCCGAGTCCTATCCTTCAGGAGGGGGTGGTAGTGTCGGCTGTATTTTCTGAGCTTGAGGAGGAGGTGTTAGAGGCTCAGGGGGACGCCCCTGCAGGACCTCCAGGGAGACTGTTTGTCCCAAATCTGTTGAGACAAAAGGTTATTGAGGCACATCATAATTCTGCTGTAGCAGGACATCCAGGGAGTAAGGCTACTTTAGATCTCCTTTCTCGCCGGTTTTGGTGGCCTAATGCTAATAAAGATGTTATAACTTTTGTCGCGTCATGTGGGGTGTGTGCTCGCTCTAAAACCCCTCATACCCGTCCGTCTGGGACCCTTTTACCCTTGAAACTTCCGGAGCGTCCATGGACTCATTTATCTATGGACTTCATTACGGACCTTCCTCCGTCGTCAGGGAATACTGTCATACTGGTGGTTGTTGACAGGTTCAGTAAGATGGCACATTTCGTTGCTCTTCCTGCACTCCCTAATGCTAAAACTCTGGCGCAGGTGTTCATTAGGGAGATCGTTAGACTTCATGGGTTGCCTTCTGATGTGGTGTCAAATAGGGGGTCTCAGTTTGTGTCCAAATTTTGGAGGGCATTTTGTTTACGTCGGGGAATGCAATTGTCATTTTCCTCGGCTTTTCATCCGCAGACCAATGGTCAGACAGAGCGTTTGAATCAGAGCTTAGAGACATATCTCCGGTGTTTTGTCTCAGAGAACCAAGAGGACTGGTCTTCTTTCTTGCCTCTGGCAGAGTTCGCTCTTAACAACAGGCGGAGCGAGTCCACTGGTAAGTCCCCGTTTTTTGGGGCATATGGTTTTCATCCCCAGTTTTGTACTTTCAATGGGGGGGGCCCTTCTGGGGTTCCTGAGGAGGAGCGTTTCTCGTCGCCACTTGCTTCTGTGTGGAGAGGTGTATTGAATAATCTGAGTGCGATGGGGAACCGTTACAAACGTATGGCTGATAGGAGGAGAGTTTCTGGTCCAGATCTGAATGTGAACGATCTGGTATGGTTGTCTACCAGGAATATAAAACTTAAAGTGCCCTCCTGGAAACTGGGTCCCAGATTCATCGGGCCGTACAGGATCAGTTCCATAATTAATCCTGTGGCATTTCGTCTGGACCTCCCTCCTACGTTTAAAATTCATAATGTGTTCCACAAGTCATTACTTAAAAGGTATGTGGCACCAGTCATACCGTCACCTCTACCTCCTCCTCCTGTGTTGGTCAATGGTAACTTGGAATTTCAAGTATCAAAGATCATTGACTCACGTCTGAATCGCCGGTCCCTTCAGTACTTGGTGCATTGGAAGGGGTATGGTCCAGAGGAGAGGACGTGGGTCCCTGCGTCTGATGTTAACGCAGATCGTTTGGTTCGGACCTTCTACAGAACTCACCCGGGCAGGCCTGGCCCTGAGGGTCCGGAGGCCCCTCGTAGAAGGGGGGGTACTGTCATGTGTGCATTGCCACGAAGATCGTCGCGGTTGCACATTTTGACTTCTCACAGCTGAGCTGCTGTTTCTTTGTGTTTGGCAGCTAGGGAGTTAATTCTGTCTGTGCTCGGTTCTGGGACTGGGTGCAGTTTCTCCCGGCTGCAATTGATTATTTGTTGATTGGTTTCCTTTAAATTCCTGGTTGTCTGCTTGGGGAGTTGCCAGTGAAACCTTCATGCAGACCACAGATAGGAATGAATCTGTATAGACTTTAGTTGTGAGCTCCTTAGTTGTTCTAAGCTCAACTTGGTTAGAGTTTATTTCCCAGACCATTTATGTTCCTTTGGTGTTTGAGTGTGTATGCAAGCGAGTGTTATCCTGTCTGTCTTATATGTCTAATCTGTGTATTTAGCTAAGATCAGCCCATATCCCTTTGGTGGTAGTCAGGATCCTTCTTAGGACTGATTACAGGGTTCAGGGTCTGATAGGAGACAGGGTTAGGTTGGAGACTTGGACCTCTGAACCATTATCAGTACCTCCAAGGTGAGGGATTAGTTAGGACCCCAGTTTAGGTCAGGTTAGATCCCGGTCCACCTCTTTCCTGTTTCAGCTCATCAAGTCCTCAAGATTAACCCTGAGTTCAGCAGATATCGTGTCAGGTAAATCTATTCTATACTTACATGCTGATGTTGCTATACTAGTTGTTGTATAGAGTGTTGTTCCTGTATTAATAGTTTACTGACATTGTATACATATCATTAGACAGCGTGACACATTGTCACAAAATATCACCTGTCTTGTTTTTACCAGGCCACAGTGATGGTGGTTCATTTGAATGTTGACATATTGACCATACTGTTAGCGATTGGCTGCTGTGATTGGCTTTGCAGCACTGGGGATAGTTAGTTTATGAATAACAGAAGACCACGGTACTGTCAGAGTGTGAGCAGCAGGGGATTTAAAAGGTGAGTGTGTGTCCAAAAGTTTTGAGAATGACACAAATATTATATTTTCACATGATCTGCTGCCCTCTGGTTTTTATGTGTGTTTGACAGATGTTTTTATCACAGACAGAAATATAATAATTGCAAACATATGAGTAAGAAAAGCTTATATTGACAGTTAGAATGAGTTAATGCAGAAAGTCAATATTTGCAGTGTTGACCCTTCTTCTTCAGGACCTCTGCAATTCTCCCTGGCATGCTCTCAATCAACTTCTGGACCAAATCCTGACTGATAGCAGTCCATTCTTGCACAATCAATGCTTTCATTTTGTCAGAATTTTTAGGTTTTTGTTTGTCCACCCGTCTCTTGATGATTGACCACAAGTTCTCAATGGGATTAAGATCTGGGGAGTTTCCAGGCCATGGACCCAAAATCTCTATGTTTTGTTCCCTGAGCCATTTAGTTATCACCTTTGCTTTATGGCAAGGTGCTCCATCATGCTGGAAAAGGCATTGTTGATCGCCAAACTGCTCTTGGAGGGTTGGGAGAAGTTGCTCTTGGAGGACATTCTGGTACCATTCTTTATTCATGGCTGTGTTTTTAGGCAAGACTGTGAGAGAGCCGATTCCCTTGGCTGAGAAGCAACCCCACACATGAATGGTTTCAGGATGCTTAACAGTTGGCATGAGACAAGACTGGTGGTAGCGCTCACCTTGTCTTCTCCGAATGAGGCGTTTTCCTGATGTCCCAAACAATCGAAAAGGGGATTCATCAGAGAAAATAACTTTACCCCAGTCCTCAGCAGTCCACTGCCTGTACCTTTTGCAGAATATCAGTCTGTCCATGATGTTTTTTTCTGGAGAAGTGGCTTCTTTGCTGCCCTCCTTGAGACCAGGCCTTGCTCCAAGAGTCTCCGCCTCACAGTGCGTGCAGATGCACTCACACCTGCCTGCTGCCATTTCTGAGCAAGCTCTGCACTGCTGGTAGCCCGATCCCACAGCTGAAACACTTTTAAGAGACGGTCCTGGCGCTTGCTGGTCTTTCTTGGGCGCCCTGGAGCCTTTTTGGCAACAATGGAACCTCTCTCCTTGAAGTTCTTGATGATGCGATAGATTGTTGACTGAGGTGCAATCTTTCTAGCTGAGATACTCTTCCCTGTTAGGCCATTTTTGTGCATTGCAATGATGACTGCATGTGTTTCTTTAGAGATAACCATGGTTAACAGAAGAGAAACAATGATGCCAAGCACCAGCCTCCTTTTAAAGTGTCCAGTGGTGTCATTCTTACTTAATCATGACAGATTGATCTCCAGCCATGTCCTCATCAACACCCACACCTGTGTTAATGGAGCAATCACTGAAAAGAGGTTAGCTGGTCCTTTTAAGGCAGGGCTGCAATGATGTTGAAATGTGTTTTGAGGGATAAAGTTCATTTTCTAGCCAAATATTGACTTTGCAAGTAATTGCTGTTAAGCTAATCACTCTTTATAACATTCTGGAGTATATGCAAATTGCCATTAGAAAAAGTGAAGCAGTAGACTTTGTAAAAATTAATATTTGTGTCATTCTCAAAACTTTGGCCATGACTGTATATAGCATTTTTAGCAAACTGCAGCTAAACCTTTTTTGAACCTTTAAGCTTAGTGGCCTACCTACCATTAAGGTGAAAGGTAACAAGCAGGAAAGTGGGATGCAATGACGAGCAGGAGGCAGAGCAAGAGTTAACGAGTTTCTTTTTATAAAGAATATGATAACAGTGAATACTCCACGCAGGGAGAAGTTAAGAAAATATGTAAGCAACAAGAATATGCAATTATAACACGAAAATGGAAGTGCAAATAACAGGTTAACTTATCAGTCTGCAGTTCCCAGTTGAAGGAGGCTGTAATATCCCTCGATGGCGCCGCAGGAGCAGTCTCTGAATTGGTCCCGAAGATTGGTTAGGCACTGTCTCTTTACGATGGCGACGTGTCTTGGTATCTGCAAACGTAGTCCTTTGGTCCTGGACTGGGGTGCCGCACAAGAGGATGCGTGAGGCACTGCGGTGGATATACACAGTCCCGGAGTACAGGCCGCAGTCACAGTACCTGAATCAATGTGCACCGCCTGGTGAATCCCACATGGACTGCTGGCCACAGACAGTGTTACGGACCGGTCAGAATTACGGGAGTCAAAAGCGGTAACAGTCTCTGGTAATGCAAGGTCAGTAGACGCGGGGTATGAACTTGTACAGTGAGTGTCTGTTAGCTGGCGTCGGTCTGCAGGGAGGGAGTCAACCTCCTGTCACACAAGCTGTCTTCCCACCAGAGAGAGCGTTCTGGCACGTGCAGTCCCCTTTATATCTGACCCGCCCCCCCACTGTCAGGTGCAAGGATCCATGCCAGTCAGAAAGTCCTTCCCCTGGCAACAATGGTGACAGCCCCGATAGTTCCGGCCCTGACATGAGAAGACTATCACTAGCCCGGTCCATCTCCCTACATTCCCTCACTCATTTTGCTCGCCATTCCACAGGTGAGAATTTTTGTGAAACACATGGCCGTTACTTTTTCTTTGGAACGGTTTTCTGCTAGATGAACTGATCTTGGTCATAACGATTGGGGGGTTTTGCTGGCTGTTGTTCGCTCGGAGCGTCGCAAATTAGAAGGAGCAGTGGAGTCACCTAGAGTAGTCGAGTCAGGTTCCTCGGGAGAGAGTAGTAGTGTGCCAGTTGGTTCTGGGGCAATTCCTACTGATGCCCTGGGTTCTTGTCTTGCTTGTCCATCCTCAGGAAGTTGTTCAAAACTCTCTTCTTCTTCTTCTTTCTTCTTCTTCTTCCTCTGCTACCATGGGAACCTCTTCAGGGGTCTCTGGTGTTTTTCTACCTGTACAAGATCTTTTGTAGACAGGGCCAAAGCATATGTAACGGGTCTGGGAGGCGGAACCTCTGAGCTACTATACAAAGGGGCGGACCTTGTAAGAGAGCGGGTGGCGACCAGGGTGGACGGGCAGGTAGTCACAGCAGATAAGCGAGGTAGTCTCTGGATGAACGGGCAGGAAGTCGCGGCAAGTGACCGAGGCAGTCTCTGGAAGAGTGGGCAGGAGGTCACGGCAAGTGACCGGGGCAGTCTCTGGATGAGTGGGCAGGAGGTCACGGCAAGTGACCGGGGCAGTCTCTGGATGAGTGGGTAGGAGGTCACGGCAAGTGACCGGGGCGTCTCTGATGAGTGGGTAGGAGGTCACGGCAAGTGACCGGGGCAGTCTTTGGATGAGTGGGTAGGAGGTCACGGCAAGTGACCGGGGCAGTCTCTGGATGAGTGGGTAGGAGGTCACGGCAAGTGACCGGGGCAGTCTCTGGATGAGTGGGTAGGAGGTCACAGCAAGTGACCGGGGTAGTCTCTGGAGGAGTGTAGATACGACCTGTGATGGCTGAGCCTCCAGGTAGGCTAGCAGGCAGGTAACGGATGAGCGCTCCCAGGTGAGCGGGCAGGCAGGTAACAGATGAGCACTCCCAGGTGAGCGGGCAGGCAGGTAACAGATGAGCGCTCCCAGGTGAGCGTGCAGGCAGGTAACAGATGAGCGCTCCCAGGTGAGCGTGCAGGCAGGTAACAGATGAGCGCTCCCAGGTGAGCGTGCAGGCAGGTAACAGATGAGCGCTCCCAGGTGAGCGTGCAGGCAGGTAACAGATGAGCGCTCCCAGGTGAGCGTGCAGGCAGGTAACAGATAGCGACAGACAGGTATCTGGCAAGGACCCTGAGGACTGAAGCAGAGTAGTGAACTGTGCAACAACATTGCTCGGGCACCTCCATTTTGGAGGAGGGGCCTTATATAAGGTGAAGTCCTCCGGCCATTGGCCGGGGACTTCTTAGGACGACGCGCGCGGCCCCTTTAAGAGGGGGGGCAGCGCCCGCGCGCGCGCCCTAAGCACAGAGGCAGGAAAGGAGCGTGCACCGCCAGCAGAGCGGCAGGAGGACGCCGGACCTGGAGCAGAGGGGTGAGGGGAACAGCGTCCCTGCCTGGCAGAGGGCAGGGACGCCGACGCTACAGTACCCCCCCATTTAGGCCCCCCCTTTTTTAGGCTAGAAAGAAATTTAGCTAGGATGAGAGGGGCATGGATGTTCTCCCGAGGCTCCCATGTTCTCTCCTCAGGACCAAACCCCTTCCAATCCACCAAAAAATAGGTCTTCCTTCTTACCCTTTTGGTGGCCAAAATGTTCTCTACCTCAAATTCGTTTTCAGCTGAAACCGGAGCAGGAGGCGTACCTGTAGACTTGGAAAAAGAGTTAAGTACCACCGGTTTGAGTAGAGATACATGGAAGGAGTTAGGGATCAGCAAGTTGGCTGGCAGTTTCAATTTATAGGCCACTGGGTTGATTTGACTGATGACCTCCAAAGGACCGATGAATCGAGGCCCTAACTTATAGGAAGGAATCTTGAGCCGGACATACTTGGACGAGAGCCAGACCTTATCCCCAGGACGGAATTGAGGAGGATCCAGACGTTTTTTGTCAGCATGTCTTTTCATACGGTCGGATGACAGAAGGAGTGCGGACCGGGTACTCTCCCATATGGAGGAAAATTTGTTAACAAGAGATTCCGCAGCCGGATTGTCCACTGAGATGGAGACGGGAAATGGGATCCGAGGATGCTGACCGAAGACTACAAAAAACGGGGATTTGGAGGAAGATTCGCTCTCGTGATTGTTGTAAGAAAATTCGGCCCATGGCAGGAGATCCACCCAGTCAGAATGGTGGACATTAACGAAGTGCCGGAGGTAACTGGTCAGGATCTGATTGACCCGCTCAACTTGACCATTGGACTGTGGGTGGTAGGCGGAGGAGAAGTCCAAGGTGACGTCTAGCAATTTAAGTGGCTCTCCAGAAACGTGAGGTGAACTGTACCCCTCGATCCGACACGATATGGTGAGGCAGGCCATGAAGACGGAAGATGTGGTGGATAAAGTCTTTAGCCAGCTTGGGTGCAGACGGGAGGCCTGGCAGGGGAATAAAATGAGCCATCTTGGAAAAGCGGTCAACGACCACCCAAATGACCGTACAACCGGCAGAAACGGGAAGGTCCGTTATGAAGTCCATGGCTATATGCTGCCAGGGAGCAGCGGGTACAGGAAGCGGAAGGAGACGACCGGCAGGCAGAAGTCTCGGAACCTTGTTGCGGCCACATGAGGCACAGGCAGAAACAAAGTCTATTACGTCCTTGTGCAGGGTAGGCCACCAGTAATGCCGAGTAATAAGCTGGAGGGTCTTTTTTTGACCGGCGTGGCCAGCTAATTTAGACGAATGGCCCCAGTGTAGGATTCTCTCCCGATCGGGTACCGATACGAATGTCTTACCGGGAGGGAGACGATTTAGACTCACGGGAGCCACCTGCATTACTCTGGCGGGATCGATGATATGTTTCGGTTCCTCCTCGAGATCTGACACCAGGAAGGATCGGGACAAGGCGTCCGCCTTGATGTTCTTGTCTGCCGGGCGAAAATGTAGAACAAAATCGAAACGAGCAAAAAACAAGGACCACCGGGCCTGACGCGGGTTAAGTCTCTGGGCATGCTGGAGGTAAGCCAAGTTTTTGTGGTCAGTGTAAATAATTACCGGATGAAGAGCCCCCTCGAGTAGGTAACGCCACTCCTCCAATGCCAGCTTGATGGCCAATAACTCTCGGTCTCCTATGTAATAATTGCGCTCAGAAGAGGAGAAGAGTTTGGAGAAGAAGCCACAAGTTACCATCCTCCCGGAAGTTGATTTTTGAGTAAGTACCGCTCCGGCTCCAGAGGAGGAAGCGTCAACCTCCAGGAAGAACTGCTTGTTGCCGTCCGGGCGATGCAGCACCGGGGCGGAAGAGAAGGCCTGCTTTAAGGAAAGAAAGGCCTCTTCTGCTTCGGGCGTCCATTCTTTGGGGTTAGTACCCTTACGGGTAAGTGCGGAAATTGGGCCAGTCCGGGAAGAGAAGTGCGGTATGAAGAGGCGGTAGTAGTTGGCGAAGCCCAGGAACCGCTGAATGGCCTTCAATCCCTCCGGTCGGGGCCATTTCTCGATGGCCGACAGTTTCTCTGGATCCATTCGCAGACCGGTCTGAGAAATAACGTAGCCCAAAAACGGCAGCGAGGTCTGCTCAAAGAGGCATTTCTCAAATTTAGCGAAGAGGTGATTCTGCCTGAGCCTGAGCAGAACCTGACGAACGTCCCTCCGGTGAGTCTGGAGATCCGGAGAGAGAGACCAAGATGTCGTCCAGGTACACCACTACGCAGGAGTAGAGAAGGTCCCGGAAGATGTCATTAACCAACTCTTGAAAGACGGCAGGAGCATTACAGAGACCAAAGGGCATCACTAGATATTCATAGTGGCCGTCCCGGGTGTTAAATGCAGTCTTCCATTCATCCCCTTGACGGATACGGACCAGGTTGTACGCCCCACGGAGATCCAGTTTGGTGAAGATTCTAGCCCCCTCAAACGATCAAATAATTCTGGAATGAGCGGAAGGGGGTATTTATTCTTCACCGTGATCTGGTTAAGACCTCTATAGTCTATACAGGGGCGAAGAGAGCCGTCCTTCTTTTTTACGAAAAAGAAGCCTGCTCCTGCCGGGGAGGTAGATTTCCGGATGAATCCCCTGGCCAAATTCTCCTCGATATATTCGGACATCGACCGGGTCTCAGCAGCGGATAATGGGTAAATACGCCCACGGGGAGGCATAGTACCAGGTAACAGGTCGATAGGACAATCGTATGGTCTGTGAGGAGGTAATGTCTCTGCCTCTTTTTTATTAAAGACATCAGCAAATGACCAATAGGGGATCGGAAGTCCAGGAAGATTAGTTGGGGTAGGAGAAGGACAGACAGGATGAACAGGAACCAAACACGTCTTATGACAATCCTGTCCCCAGCGAAGAACCTCTCCGGTCTGCCAGTCAAGCACGGGTCCATGTCTTTGGAGCCAAGATAGCCCTAGTAAGAGGGCGTGAGAGAGTCCAGGCAGAACATGAAAAGAGATGCTCTCAGAATGCAGCATTCCCACTTGCAGAGTTATGGGTTCGGTGATGAGTTGGATGGGGTGTGGTAAAAGACCCCCGTCCACAGCAGCGACTGATAATGGTACAACCAGAGGTTTGGTGGGAATGCGGTATTTTTCTACCAGGGACTGTGACATAAGATTCCCGGCTGCTCCAGAGTCAAGTTGGGCTAGTTCAAAATAACGATTTTCCCCACAGAGAATGGAGACTGACAGCAGCAGAGATGGAGAGGCTTTCTCCTTGTCTAGGTTGACCTCTTGAGCGAACCTAGACACAGGCGTTTCCCGACCTCTCCGGACAGGTACGAATCCGATGCTCCTTACTGCCACAGTAGAAGCAACTCCCCTCAGCACGGCGTAATTCCTGACGGGTTTTGACCATCTTGGTCTGGTCGACCTGCATAGGCTCAGGAGAGTGTAATTGGGGAGAAACGAAGGGAGTGACGGGTTTCTGAAACGTAGGAGCTAGACGTGGAAACCACCTCTCACGGGTGACCTCTTTGGCCCGCTCCTGGAACCGTAGGTCAATCCGGGTGGCGAGAGTTATAAGGTCATCGAGAGTGGTAGGAATGTCCCGACCGGCGAGTTCATCCTTAATACGGCCGGACAAACCCTCCCAGAAAACGGATACCAGAGCGTCGTTGTCCCAGGCCAGCTCCGATGCAAGGGTACGAAACCGTATGGCATATTGGCCCACGGTGAGACTTCCCTGACGGAGGCGTAGCAGAGATGAAGCGGATGAGATCTTTCGTCCGGGCTCGTCAAAGACTTTCCGAAAAGCCGTGAGAAAGGCAGACAGGTCGGACACCAGAGGATCTCCTCTCTCCCAAAGAGGATTCAGCCAGGCCAGGGCCTCCCCAGTGAGATGGGACATGATGAAGGCAATTTTGGCCCGGTCGGAGTTAAACTGGTGGGAGAGAAGTTCAAGTGCAGAGTGCACTGATTAATGAAGCCCCGAGCCTGAGCAGGGTCGCCTCCGAAGCGAGGAGGTGCAGAGAGCCGGGGTCCGTGACAGGAGCCCATGGTATTGGGGAGCAGAGGGGCTGCCGGATTGCGAGTCATGGCACCAGCGGTGGTAGCTGGTGGAGCTGTCAGAGTGTCCAGGCGAGAATTGACATTCCGCAGGTGACCCAGGATGGACTCCTGTTGGGACTTCTGATGGGACAGTTCATGACACAGGTCCGAGATGGAGGGAATTTGGGCGCCACCGGGTTCCATGGCCCGAGCAAACTGTAACGGGTCTGGGAGGCGGAACCTCTGAGCTACTATACAAAGGGGCGGACCTTGTAAGAGAGCGAGTGGCGACCAGGGTGGACGGGCAGGTAGTCACAGCAGATAAGCGAGGTAGTCTCTGGATGAACGGGCAGGAAGTCGCGACAAGTGACCGAGGCAGTCTCTGGAAGAGTGGGCAGGAGGTCACGGCAAGTGACCGGGGCAGTCTCTGGATGAGTGGGCAGGAGGTCACGGCAAGTGACCGGGGCAGTCTCTGGATGAGTGGGCAGGAGGTCACGGCAAGTGACCGGGGCAGTCTCTGGATGAGTGGGCAGGAGGTCACGGCAAGTGACCGGGCAGTCTCTGGATGAGTGGGTAGGAGGTCACGGCAAGTGACCGGGGCAGTCTCTGGATGAGTGGGTAGGAGGTCACGGCAAGTGACCGGGGCAGTCTCTGGATGAGTAGGTAGGAGGTCACGGCAAGTGACCGGGGCAGTCTCTGGATGAGTGGTTAGGAGGTCACGGCAAGTGACCGGGGTAGTCTCTGGAGGAGTGTAGATACGACCTGTGATGGCTGAGCCTCCAGGTAGGCTAGCAGGCAGGTAACGGGTGAGCGCTCCCAGGTGAGCGGGCAGGCAGGTAACAGATGAGCACTCCCAGGTGAGTGGGCAGACAGGTAACAGATGAGCGCTCCCAGGTGAGCGGGCAGGCAGGTAACAGATGAGCGCTCCCAGGTGAGCGTGCAGGCAGGTAACAGATGAGCGCTCCCAGGTGAGCGTGCAGTCAGGTAACAGATGAGCGCTCCCAGGTGAGCGTGCAGGCAGGTAACAGATGAGCGCTCCCAGGTGAGCGTGCAGGCAGGTAACAGATGAGCGCTCCCAGGTGAGCGTGCAGGCAGGTAACAGATAGCGACAGACAGGTATCTGGCAAGGACCCTGAGGACTGAAGCAGAGTAGTGAACTGTGCAACAACATTGCTCGGGCACCTCCATTTTGGAGGAGGGGCCTTATATAAGGTGAAGTCCTCCGGCCATTGGCCAGGGACTTCTTAGGACGACGCTCGCGGCCCCTTTAAGAGGAGGGGCAGCGCCCGCGCGCGCCCTAAGCACAGAGGCAGGAAAGGAGCGTGCACCGCCAGCAGAGCGGCAGGAGGATGCCGGACCTGGAGCAGAGGGGTGAGGGGAACAGCGTCCCTGCCTGGCAGAGGGCAGGGACGCCGACGCTACAGCATATTCCAGTGAACTATCCGAGTAGGGGAACTTCCTCCTTCGTCAGGCTGAATCTCGTATACTGTTCCTTCAGAGCTGAGTCGTCGTTTCACCCGGTATGGTTCCTTTTCCCATCGATTTTCCAGTTTATCCAGAGGACGTTTTTCCCACACCAACACACGGTCCCCGACCTGAAGACCTGTTCCCTGCGGTGGAGTCCTTTCCGCATGTTCCAACTCCCGAAGCCTGGTCTGTACCAAGCGATATAAAGTCTGTAAGCGATGACGATGTTCACGAACCCAGGTCGACACCCCCGTCCGCGGGTAGTCCTCCTCTGGATTCAACTCCAGCTCAGTGATTCCTTTTACTGTAAAGCTGAAGAAGAGAGTGTAAGGGGTATAACCAGTGGTTCGGTGTACTCGATTGTTGTATACCCAAACTAATTTGGAAACATACTCAAGCCACCGGGCTTTCAGATCTTCCTCCAGAGTCCTCAACATTTGGATTAACATCCGATTGAACTGTTCACAGGCGCCATTCCCCTGGGGGTGGTACAGAGTGGTGCGAGACTTCACAATTTGATATATCCGATGTAATTCTTCCATCACCTTCCCTAAGAAACAGGCTCCCTGATCAGAATGGATTCGCTTTGGACAGCCGTAAACTTGAATAAAATATTTGCAGATGGCATGTGCATCTGATTCCGCAGTTTGATCCCGGGTTGGAGTCACGACGGCAAACTTCGTGAAATGATCTATCATCACTAATTGTAGAGCCCAGCTGTGCCTGGATTCTTACTTCCCAGAGGGATGCACCGAAGGTAATGACCACTAGAGGACCCAATATGCATACACACATCTTCACCAATCCCTAGAGCTACCAGAGGGAGCCTTTTGAGTGTATATAAGGATGGTGAAGATTCAGAGGAAGAGATTAGTTTAGATGTTAGTTCTCTCAGAGAGAAGAGAGTGTGAGCAGTCTAGCACATGAAGCAGAGCTCAGAGAGAGAGAGTTCAACTGTTTAAGAAGGAACCTGAAGTCTGCAGCTTGAAGCTTAGTTCAAACGTGTGGAGGCTAGTACAAGTGGGAAGAAAGCCACTCCAGCCTAGTCAGAACTGAGTCAACCGAGTGCAGTTCAGTGAGCAAGTGTGCCGACGCTTTGGGAGAGGTGAAGAAAGAGAAGAAGCAACCACCATCTGCTAGTGTGTGATAGTGTGAGGGTCGAGTAGGACAAAAGGCGAGTGGATAAGAAGAGAGTGACAGAGGTGGAAATAGCATTGATAGCTTACCTCTACTCGGATTAACCGGACACCGGGTCCGAACTTGCTGGATCCTTCACGACTAGCAGGAGATACCGGAGACCCTGCAGGACTACAAGTCGCAGGGGCCCATAAGTGTTGATACGTAACTGAGTCAGGAAGACAGGAGTCTGGTCGGCCAACCATTAGAGACTGTGTTCTTTCCAATGTAAGGCCCTACACAAAGTCAGCCGGGTGTAAAATTGAAGACAGAGTTAGGCCTCGTTTCATACAGGTCAGAGACTCACATTACAAGAGTAAGGAGGCCCTACACCTACTCAGTGGGAAGAACTGGACGTGCATCCTTCACCCTGCCAGTATCCCGAGATGTGCCTGCAATTCCATCAGTAAAGGTACAGAAAGAGACTTTTGTGTGTGTGTTCACATTATTACTCCTACGGCCGAACTCCCCTCCTCCATCCTGCACCCCTACACAGCTTAACTACCGTGAAGGTCCCCAGCCTCACCTGTGGAAGGCTTAACACCTTGCTGCCTAATACCAACCCTTCAGTGGACCTATACAGCAGCGCTGGTCACCCTGACCAGGAACCACAGGTGGTGTCATGAACATTCTACAAACACTTTAATCCCCTGTAAATATCCCACATTTAAGGTGAGCCCCAGGGCCACGAAACGAGTTGCAGCTACCGTGACATCCCCCATAGAAGTGAACGGGCTCGGTGCCGAGTACCCCACAGCCCTGGTGGGCGGCTCATATAACTTGGCGTCACGAACAGGATTTCGTGCCCTGCAGCAACGGAGTGATTTGTGCCCGTTGCCACCGGGTACTGTGTGCCTCACTAAAAGACTGTCCTATTTGTGGTGAAGATTTCCCGCCATTATCCATCATTGCCCGCCAAATTGCAGCGTTACGGCGCGAAGAGAAGGAGGCGTACCTGTAGAAAGCACGCTAAATTGTGGACACGCCCCCAGCGCTGACGCGGCGGCAGGTCCTGTGTAAAGAATTGGAGTGAGCGCTCTGACGTCAGAGCGCCGGCGACGCAGGTCCTTCTACACCGCTGTGCCCTGCAGAGCTGTGGCCTTCAGAGAAGGTAGGCCATGTTTTACTAGGGGGGCGCCAAGATGTCGCAGCAACAGGCCGACGGCGCGGACCAGGCCGATAGCCCCAATGATGTACCAGCAGGCGCTGGAGCGCAGGCTGGAATCGCAGCTCTCCCACCAGGACCTGTGGCCCCAATAATACCGATAACATTAACGTATATGCCCGGAGCAAAGTGGCTTCCCCAGTACAGCGGTAAGCCAGACACCCTGTCAGGGTTTAAGCGCAAAATATGCAGCATAATGGACATGTACCCTATGTCAGAGAAACAAAGAGCTGCAGTGGTAGTGGGACAACTGACTGGTGCTGCAGAGAGGGAAGTAGAGACTTGGACAGCTGCAGATCAGGAGTCAGTACCTGCAATTTTCTTAAAGCTACAGACTATCTTTGAGGACCGCACTGAAACAGATCTCCGGATGATGTTTTACCAATGCTCCCAGAAACCAGATGATAGCATTAGGGACTACGTCTGCCGACTACAGGGGCCCTGCGAGCTCTCAGACAGGTTAACCCCATAAGTGTCACCAATGAAAATAAAATGTTAAAAGAACAATTTGTACGGGGACTGAGGTCCCAAGCTGAAAGCAGAACTGTGCATTGGTGGTCCTTGGATCATCCTGACGCTACCTTTGATGCCCTTAAGGATATGGCTATAAAAGGGCTGCGACCCCTGGAAACGCCCGAGATGGCAACCCAGTGTCACCCGGGTGAAGCCACTCTAAAGCCAGTAGCATCCACCTTTTCCCCGCTGGTTGCGGAAGCCAAAACGCAGGTGGCGCCCCCCACTGAGCTGGACTGTCTGCGCTCAGAAGTGCGCCAGCTGACCAAAAACCTGGCCACTGTAATGAGTGCCCTGCAACTGCGGAAGGAGGAAGAAGGAAAGATCCTGCTAGCTGACTGCCCAGAGGATGTCCCTTGGATGAGCCGGAGGAGAAGGAGGACGTCGCCCCACCGGAGGAGGACAACGCCACCCCCAGGAGCGGCCCACGACCAGCACCATCCTCGCCGAGAGATCATCTGCTACCGTTGCCACAGAGAAGGTCACCCAGCACGTCGGTGTCCTTTAAACGAGCAGATCCTGGGTCCGAGAGCCAACACCCAGGACTAGACTCTTCAGGCCCCTCAGACTGGAACCGCAGGTTTGTGGGAGGAAGACCTTTCCTGTCCATCATCCTGGACGGAATCGCCATACCTGCGCTACTGGACACTGGATCTCAGTTAACCATCATACCTGATGTCCTGTATAATAGATTTTGGTCCATGGACAGTCTCCAACCCCCGAGCCCTGACTTTGCAGTATACGCCTCTAATGGCCTCCCTGTTGATATACTCGGAGCCAAAAATGTGGACGTAAAAGTGGGTAGAGTGGAGCTGAAGGACCAGGGACTCTTAGTAGTAAAAGCTGTAAATGAGGAAAATGGCTTAAATGTGGTTTTAGGTACCAACATTATCAGTAACTGTTTGGAGGAAGTTGTGTTTTTGCTCCAACAGCTCGCCGATGTTGCCAGGCCCAAGCAAAAGGGAGTGATCCAGAAGGAGATCCGGGCCCTGATGTGTCAGCAGCAAGTGCAACTAACCGGTGGTGAGATTGGTAATGTACGGGTGACTGACCCGAACCCCATTGTGATACCCCCAATGAGTGAAATGCTTATAATGGTGTAGAGCAGCAATAGGACTGAGAGGACGGAACTACCAAGCAGTAGTAGAGCCCCATTGTTCAGAACATAGACCTACACTCTTGACTGCTAGAGGGGTAGTGGAGGTACGAAATGGGAGAGTGCCAGTACGTCTTCTCAACTTAGGAGAAGATGAAGTGAACTTACCACGATATGCCACTGTTGCTAAATTACATGCAGTAGATAACAACTCTATTCACACGACGGAGTCCTTAACCTCCCCACAACCAGCGGAGGATAACGACCCAGCAACCCAGGTGGAGGATTGGTGTCAGCAGCTCCATGTCGGGACAGACACCACTCTAGCCCACCCGAAACAGGGAGTACTTTGAGTGGTACAGGAGTACACACAGGTTTTAGCAAACACCCACTTGACTTTGGGACAATTAAGGGAGTGCAACACCATATCCCTACAGGCAACCACCCCCCCATTAAAGAACGTTACAGGCCTATACCACCAGCACACTACCAGAAAGCCAAGGAGATGTTGCGTGATATGAAGGAAGCAGGGGTGATAAGGGATAGTTGTAGTCCCTGGGCAGCACCTCTAGTCCTAGTCAGGAAAAAGGATGGAAGCATGAGAATGTGTGTAGATTACAGACAAGTAAATCGCATTACACATAAAGATGCATACCCTTTACCACGCATTGAGGAATCCTTAGCTGCATTAAAGACTGCTAATTACTTTTCCACCCTTGACCTCACTAGTGGGTACTGGCAAGTAGCTGTGGCTGAGGAGGATCAGGAGAAGACGGCTTTCACCACCCCGATGGGACTCTGTGAGTTTGACAGAATGCCGTTTGGACTCAGCAGTGCCCCTGGAACGTTCCAGAGAGTGATGGAGAGCTGCCTGGGACATCTCAACTTTGAAACTGTGTTGCTGTACCTGGACGACGTAATTGTGTACTCCAAGACGTATGAAGATCACCTGAAGCACCTGGCGGATGTATTCGAGTCACTGTCCAAGTATGGGATGAAACTGAAGCCTTCAAAGTGCCATCTGCTCAAACAAAAGGTACAGTACTTGGGACATATTGTCAGCTCAGAAGGAGTAGCGCCAGACCCTGAGAAGATCACCGCCATCCAGAAGTGGCCAGAGCCTAAGAACCTCAAGGAGGTACGTCAGTTCCTGGGACTGACAGGATACTACCGGAGGTTTGTGAAGGACTACACCAAGAAAGCAGCGCCTCTGCAAGACCTCCTGGTAGGACAATCCCTCAAGAGCAGAAATTCTCCATTCCCATGGGGTAAAGAACAGGCTGAGGCATTTAAGGAGATGAAGGAGATCCTGACAGGCGATGAGATCTTAGCCTACCCTGACTACAGCCAGCCGTTCCTGCTGTACACTGATGCCAGCAACGAAGGATTGGGAGCTGTCCTCAGTCAGAAGCAAAATGGCCAAGAAAAAGTTATCGCATATGCAAGCAGGAAGCTCCGCCCGAAACCCAGAAAACTACAGCAGCTTCAAGTTGGAGTTCCTGGCACTGGTCTGGGCCATTACTGAAAGATTCAAGCATTACCTAGCCTCCAGCAAATTCACAGCCTACACTGACAATAACCCCTTGGCACATCTTGAAACAGCTAAGCTGGGAGCCATGGAGCAACGTTGGATGGCTCGGCTGTCAAACTATCAATTTACAATCAAGTACAGGGCGCAAGAACGCCAACGCTGATGCCCTGTCCAGAATGCCTCATGAGTCCGACACGGAAGAGGAATTGGATGACCTAGAAGAGATTGAACTACCTGCCTTTCACAGAAATGGGATGATCCACGAGCAACGAGCCTGCAGGAGGCAGCGTGGTAAGACGTTAAATCCTTTACCTCACCACAGCTGGAAGGAAACCCAGAACAGTGACCCGGTTGTCAGCCGTATCAAGGAGCTGATAACTCAAGAAGGTTCCTCCTTGGAGAAGGATGCGTCCCAACAAGCAAAGCAGCTGTGGAATGAGAGAAGCCGGCTGTTTATCTACCGTGAGAAGCTGTGCCGGAGGTACGTCAACCCAAGGACCCATGAGATGGTATGGCAGATAGTAGTCCCCAGAACGGACGTCCAGATGGTGTTGGAAGCCTACCACGATCAAGCGGGGCTTTTTGGCTGGAAGAAGCTGGAAACCCTGTTGAAGTGTCGTTTCTACTGGGTGGGAATGCGCAGTTCCATCGAGAAATGGTGTAAAAACTGTGGACCCTGTAGTCTCCGAAGAAAAGACGAAAGCAGCCAGAAGGCACCCCTGCAACCCATCAAGACGTGAGGGTCGAGTAGGACGAAAGGCGAGTGGATAAAAAGAGAGTGACAGAGGTGGAAATAGCATTGATAGCTTACCTCTACTCGGATTAACCGGACACCGGGTCCGAACTTGTTGGATCCTTCACGATTAGCAGGAAATACCGGAGACCCTGTCGCAGGGGCCCATAAGTGTTGATACGTAACTGGGTCAGGAAGACAGGAGTCTGGTCGGCCAACCATTAGAGACTGTGTTCTTTCCAATATAAGGCCCTACACAAAGTCAGCCGGGTGTAAAGTTGAAGACAGAGTTAGGCCTCGTTTCATACAGGTCAGAGACTCACATTACAGGAGTAAGGAGGCCCTACACCTACTCAGTGGGAAGAACTGGACGTGCATTCTTCACCCTGCCAGTATCCCGGGATGTGCCTGCAATTCCATCAGTAAAGGTACAGAAAGAGACTTTTGTGTGTGTGTTCACATTATTACTCCTACGGCCGAACTCCCCTCCTCCATTCTGCACCCCTACACGGCTTAACACCTTGCTGCCTAATACCAACCCTTCAGTGGACCTATACAGCAGCGCTGGTCACCCTGACCAGGAACCACAGGTGGCGTCACGGACATTCTACAAACACTTTAATCCCCTGTAAATATCCCACATTTAAGGTGAGCCCCAGGGCCACGGACCGAGTTGCAGCTACCGTGACATCCCCCATAGAAGTGAACGGGCTCGGTGCCGAGTACCCCACAGCCCTGTGGCGGGCGGCTCATAATCAATGTTCATACCCTGGTGGGCCCGCCCGATGGTTATATAATCTATCATTAACAGCTCCAGGGGCATGGATGTTACGATAGTCTGTATGGGAGCCCTCTGCTCTGGTGGCTTGGCCAACTCACAAGTCTGACACATCCTACACGTTTCTTCCACTACAGTCTTCAGCCGGGGATGATAAGCAAATCGTTGTAGCCACTGAAAAGTCTTCTCCTGACCAAAGTGTGCTCCTTTTTCATGTGCCTCAGTAGCTATCTCAGGTAACAGTATTTCCGGGACTAAGACTTGCCATGTAGCACCCAGCTCTCTTTGAAGCTGCACTTTCCGATACAACAATTCATTCTTCATCTGGAGGCGCTCCCACTGTCGAAGAATCCATAGGGTTTCTGGGGATAGAGCATTTCTCTCTCTCACTGGGAAGTCTCTTTGATGTCACCCATTGTCTCAGCAGAGCAACCTCGCTATCTTCTTGTTGTAACCGAACCCCTTCCCGAGTCCAGACTTGCACCTGGTTCAGTGTAGCCACCATCGTCCTGGCGGGACTTAGGAACCTGGGTATCTCATTTTCCATTTCTTCATCCCTACTCCACCCAGGTTTAGCGTGTCTCGCCCTAGACAGGGCATCAGCATGAGTGTTCTTAGCTCCTCTTTTGTAAGCAATCTTATACCGAAACTTTGCCATTCTGGCCACCCAACGTTCATCTTATGGGTCTGCAACTCAGGAATAGAGCGGGGGGGAATCTGACCCTACACTAGGACTAGACTCAATCCCTACGATGGAGCGGGATCCTAGTCTAGACTCAAGCGAAGACCTGAAGGTGGGGGAAGGGGATCCCCGAAAGATCTAGGGACTGGGAACAAAACACTGGTAACCTCCTAGCAGGGAAATAGAGGAAGCTGCGGAAACAAAAGGAAAAAACAAAAAGACTAAGCAAGCAGAACTAGAGTTCCCAGAACTGCACAAAGTATAACACAAAGCTATAAAGGCTCCTAGCCAGAACTCAAGCGGATTAACACTGATGTCCAGCAAGGACTGAGAGGCAGGTGAAGGGTAATAAAGGGTGAATCGCCTGAACAATGACAAGCCCAGCACCAGAGGAAAAAGACCAGCAGCCAGAAACCACAACAAGATGGCGGATGTTCAAACTATATAGATTCTAACAGTACCTCCCCTTTTACGAGGATCCTCCCGATCTTCTTGGTCGAGCCTTATTCAGAAATCTCCTGTGAAAAGCCTTAATCAGCCTTGAGGCCGAGACATCCTCCGCTTTCACCCAGGAATTATCCTCAGGACCGAAACCCTTCCATGACACGAGATACTGCTACCTTCCTCTGTGCCACCTGGAATCCAATATGCATGAAATCTCAAACTCGCCATCCTCATCAATTGGAGGAACAGTCGGCATCGCCTCGCCATCTGGCGTGTCTACTTTCTTCAGTAAAGATACATGAAAAACTGAATTAATTTTCCAGGACGAGGGTATGTCCAATCTCACAGCTGCAGAGTTGACAACCTGAACCACTTTGAAGGGTCCTACAAATTTAAGCCCAGTTTTTTAGAAGGGATCTTCAAATGCAGATTCCTAGAGGACAACCAAACAATGTCCCCAACTGCAAACAATGCCTCCCTTCTTTTCTTGTCAAAATATTTCTTAGACCTACTATTTGCCTCTTTCAGATTATGGCGTACATTGGTCCAAACCCTTCCCAAAACCAGAAAAACTCTCCTCCTCAGGCACAGCCGCCCCAATCTTTGAAAATGGACCAAAACATGGATGTCTCCCTGTACAGCAAAAAAAGGAGAACACCCAGCTGAGGCAGAAGTATGATTATTAAGAGCAAAATCGGCTAGATATTCTGACCACATCTCCTGATTGTCTGCTACAAAACATTTCAAAACCTGCTCAACGTTCTGGTTCTTCCTTTCGGTCTGTCCATTGGACTCTGGATGATAACCTGCCGAAAATGACAAATGAACCTTTAATCTGTCACAAAAAGCACGCCAGAAGCGAGCCACAAACTGTGGTCCTCTGTCGGAAACAATGTCCGTGGGAACACCATGGAGCCTGACAATCTCTTTCACAAATGCCTTAGCTAGAGTCTTGGCGCAGGGTAATTTATTGGATGGGACCAGATGACACATCTTACTAAACCGGTCCACAACAACCCAGATGACAGAAAAACCCTCAAAAACTGGCAGATCTGTGATAAAATCCATAGCAAGATGCGTCCATGGTGAGCTAGGAACCTCCAAAGGGCGCAGCAATCCTGCAGCCGGGGCATGAGAGGCCTTCGATCTAGCGCACACCGTACACTGACGCACCCAATTGATGATTTCTCTATGCCACCCTGGCCACCAGAAACTTCGACCGATTGACTTTTTAGTTTCCGAAATCCCCGGATGACCCTCCAATCGAGAATCATGACATTTAGCAAACAAAGCTCTCCTCAAGACTTTGGGCACAATAATTTACCATACGAAGTGTTTGTTGGTGCAGAATTCTGGGCTTCTAGGATACTATTCTCCAACTCAGAACCCAATGCTGCCACCACCACCCCTCTTTGCAAAATACATTCCTCCTACTCAGTAGTAACTGCCGGAGAGAAACTACGAGACAAAGCATCCGCTTTAACATTCTTTGTGCCAGGGATATATGTTACGGAGAAATGGCACCGGGCAAAAAACAGTGCCCACCTAGCTTGACGGGCGTTCAAACGTTTAGCAGCATCCAGATATATCAGATTTTTATGATCAGTAAAAACCTGTATCGGATGTCTAGCCCCCTCCAAAAAATGTTGCCAATGCTCAAACGCGAGCTTATTAGCCAGTAACTCTCGGTTCCCAACATCATAGTTGAGCTCAGTCTCTGAAATTTTTTAGAAAAGAAAGCACAAGGATGCACCCCTTCCTCTCCCTCCTGGGACAGAACTGCCCCCACCCCTTCTGATGAGGCATCAACCTCTACCAGAAAAGGCTTGGTCTCATCTGTCTGGATCAAAACAGGAGCAGAGCTAAACCTCTCCTTGAGATGCTCAAAAGCCTCCACTGCCTCAGTGGACCATTGGACAGTATTAGAACCCTTCTTGGTGAGATCAGTTATGGGTTTAGCGATAACAGAAAAATTCTTTATGCATTTTCTATAATAATTGGCAAACCCTAAAAATCTTTGGACAGATTTTAAACATTCAGGCCTAGGCCAATCCAGTACTGTCTGAACCCTCACCGGGTCCATCTCAAACCCATCACTGGAGACCAAGTACCCCAAAACACTCATTTTCCGTACCGCAAACTCGCACTTCTCCAATTTAGCAAAGAGGTTGTTTTCGCTCAAAATCTGTAGAACTTCACAGACTCTCTGCCAATGCGACTCCAGATCAGGTGAATAGATCAAAATATCATCCAAATAAACAATAACACTCCTACCGATCAACGGCCTCAGAATGTCATTAATGAAATTTTGAAAAAATGCAGGCACATTAGTAAGGCCAAAAGGCAACACCAGACACTCAAAATGACCCTTTGGGGTATTAAAGGCTGTTTTCCATTCATCGCCCTCCTTCACCCTCAGCAAATTATATGCCGCACGGAGGTCAATTTTAGAGAAACACTTAGCTCCGGTTAGTTGGTTAAACAAATCGGGAATTAGCGGCAACGGGTAAGGATTGCGCACAGTGATCTTATTAATCTCCCGAAAATCCAGACATGGTCTAAGTCCCCCATCTTTCTTTTTGACAAAAAAAAATCCTACAGCCACAGGAGACTTAGAGGGTCTTATATGACCTGCAGCCAAACTAGTCTGTAGGTATTCCTTTAAGGCCTCCCTCTCTGGAATCGTCAGATCTAATAAACACAAAGCTATAAAGGCTCCTAGCCAGAACTCAGGCGGATTAACACTGATGCCCAGCAAGGACTGAGAGGCAGGTGCAGGGTAATAAAGGGTGATACAATCACCTGACCAATGACAAGCCCAGCACCAGAGGAAAAAGACCAGCAGCCACAAACCACAACAAGATGGCAGATGGTCAAACTATATAGATTCTAACAGTTCCAAGGCTCCAAACTTTGCATTCTCTAGGTAAGCCAACGGGTTGTTGTCGATGCACACTAAGACTTCAGACCCGGACAGATATTCCGCGAACCTCTCCGTCATAGCCCACACCAACGCCAGCAGCTCCAACTTGAAAGAGCTGTAGTTGTCCGGATTACGTTCGGAATCATGAAGGGACCGAATAGCATATAATAAGCACCAATAAGCAATCACCTTCTCTCTCCCGTCCTGTATCTGCGACACTGTATCTGTGACAACACAGCCCCAAGTCCATGCAAGCTCCCGCCAGTGTGGAGAATAAACGGTAGAGAAAAGTCCGCATCGGCTAGCACAGGGGCTTCCGTCAAAGCTTTCTTCAGATCTTGAAAGGCATTTTCATGATGTTCCTTCCACTGAATAGTCCAGTTCTTTGTACCCGAGGGCAATCCCTTCAGCAGCTCCAGCAATGGTTTTACTATGCAGGCGAAGTTCTTCACAAAAAGGCAGTAATACCCGGTCAGTCCCAGGAATGCTTGAACGTCCTTTACCGTTTCTGGAGTGGGCCAATCCTGAATCACAGCAATCTTCTCTTGAGATGGTCTCACCCCCTCGGCGGAAACAACATGGCCCAAATATTCAGTTTGAGTGCTGATCAAGTGGCATTTTGGGGGCTTTACCTTTTAGTCCATGTTTCTGAAGGTGACTCAGCACCTGCTCCAATCTTTGTAGATGATCCTCAAATGAAGCAGCGTAGACTATAATGTCATCTAGATAGATGAGCATAGCCTCAAAGTTTAGATCACCCAGACACCTCTCCATAAGTTGCTGAAAAGTTCCAGGAGCATTGGCTAGGCCAAATGGCATTCTGTTGAATTTGAACAGACCCATGGGTAATATAAAGGCAGTCTTTGCTCGGTCTTGCTGTGAAATTGTCACTTGTCGGTAGCCGCTGGCGAGGTCTAATGTTGAGAAGAATTTGGCCTTCCCTAGTGCAGACAAAGATTCTTCAATCCTGGGTAATGGGTTTGAATCTCTCACGGTACAGGCATTGAGCTTCCGATAATCCACACAAAAACGCAGAATGCCATCCTTCCGCACTAAAACTATTGGAGCAGCCCATGGGCTCTGACTCTCTCTAATAACCCCTTTCTGTTACATCTGACTCAGCATATTCTTCACTTCTTGGTACAGTTACGGAGAAATTTGTCGGTAGCGTTCTCATATGGGTGCGGTATTTTCAGTTGGTATCTCATGGGTGATGGCCATAGTACAGCCAAAATCGTCCTCATAACGAGCGAGCATGTTGTTATAGAGCTTCGACCTGCTGCACCTGTGCCTGTATGAGATCGGTCATGTCGACCCACATCTGTTCTAAGATCAGTCTTCCTTCCTGGATATGCTGAGGCTCCGGCATTGAAGAGGAGTTCACCGTCACAGACCAGGGGTCTCCCTGCTCTACCTTCAGTTATATAGTCTGGGGTGGTATTACTTATTCAGCCATGCCCATAACCCTAGCCACTTCACTTTTGGGAGACACGATGATGTCCTCCAGGTCTTCCAAATTTACACAACGTACAGGAACTGTCCCGTCACGCACAATGGCTAGCGTGCGTGCCACCAGGAGTCCCGAGGAAAGTTGCTCCGAAAAGGATGTTTCAATTTGGACCTCTACTCCTTCCAATGGGGTGTGAGCTCGTACAGGTAGAGAGAGCACTGTCTGCCCAGGGGGCAGAGTGAGTTTGGTTAAGGAGGGAATGATTACTTTTCCTAACGCCCCTCCATCACTGAAAGATTCCTGCGCCTGGGCTACACAGATTAACTGCTGGAATACTTTCCTCTGGGGAGTATGTGAGCTCCACTGTTTCAGAGTCTCAGAGGGTTCATTAATGAGGAGACTCCCAAACTCCTTTAATATATTCATTCCCAGGGTGACTGTGTGTCCACTATTTACTTCTCCTGAGGTTAGCACCACACCTTTCCTTCCCAGATCCTTTCCGCAGATGGAGATCTGCATCCACACCACCCCTGCGACCGGGATGGGCAGCTGGTTTGCAGCAGTTAATTTTATCACTGGGCCCCACTTAGGCCGCCTCGCTTCGGGAAAATGTCGCTGGAAGTAGGCTTCGGGCATCATGTGAACCGGTATCCACCAAGCACTGTACAGCTTTTCCGTCGAACTCGGCCCAGACTAGAGGGCACATTGAAACTAAATTTGTGGGACTTCCATTACACCTTCGGGTCTGTTCTGGCTCCGGGCGGCGTCCCCCAGGCTCGGAGCCTTCTAGTTTAATGCATGACGGGGTTGGATTCTACCCTGCCGTGAACAGTCCCGTGCTATATGTCCAATCTCGCCAGAATTAAAGCAAGTGAGGGGTCTCTGTCACCGGAACATTCTCAAATCTCTGCGTAATTCCAGGCCTTCTCTGCCCCCTAACGGACTTGGGGCCGCCTCAGACTTCTTTTTAACTTCAGCTAATTCTCCTTTGATACCCAGGAGTTCTTTTCTGAGTTATTCCACCCATTGGGGTTCGGTGATTACATTCACGGACACCTCCCCGCTCTGGACCCTCCCCACAGGGACTGTCACACCCTGTTCCTGTTCACGCGTGCACGCTTCACTCCCTATCTCAGAGAAAATCAGACGAGGGTTCACCCGCACTCGCAGGGTCTGTTTTGTCAGCGCATCTCGCAAGCCTGTCACTAAAAGGTCTTGCAGCATTATGTCTGTAGGACCTATGCCCATGCCGTCTTTCCTGACAATAGTTGTATGTAACTCTTGCAGTGCGTTTATATATTGAGTCACAGTCTCCCTCCTCCCTCTGCATGCAGCTAAAAAGGCGTGTCCTCAGCTCCCCAACGTCTGTGGGGTCTCCATGGGTCTCTTCTAAAATTTGAAGCACCTTGTTAAAGGTGTCTCGCTCTCTGAGGGGGCCGTAACATAATTGAGTCTTTGGCTTCTCCATCCAATGCGATAATGGTCACCTCGGCCTCTAGTGCAGGGGTCATGGGGTGCATTCTCATCATCCCCTTTATGCGCTCAGTCCAGCTCCACAACATGGTGATGTTTCCTGTAAATTTTGGCAAATTATTCAGCATGGCCCCAGAGAGATACTGGACCTAGGGCCCACCCCAACTGCTTGGTCTGCCACCTCCGTGCTGTTAGACTGCATCCTGCCGACTATGCCAAGTGAAAGGTAAAGCAAGCTGGAACGCGGGATGCAGTGACGAGCAGAAGGCAGAGCAAGAGTTAACGAGTTTCTTTTTATAAAGAATATCATAACAGTGAATACTCCGCGCAGGGAGAAGTTAAGAAAATATGTAAGCAACAAGAATATGCAATTATAACATGCAAATGGAAGTGCAAATAACAGGTTAACTTATCAGTCTGCGGTTCTCAGTGGAAGGAGGCTGGAATATCCCTTGATGGCGCCACAGGAAACCGGAGCAGTCTCTGAATTGGTCTCGAAGATAGGTGAGGAACTGTCTCTTTACGATGGCGACGTGTCTTGGTATTTGCAAACATAGTCCTTTGGTCCTGAACCAGGGTGCCGCACAAGAGGATGCGTGAGGCACCGCGGTGGATATACACAGTCCCGGAGTACAGGCCGTGGTCACGATACCTGAATCAACGTGCATCGCCTGGTGAATCCCACATGGAGTACCGGCCACTGACAGCGGTACGGATTGGTCAGAATTACGGGAGTCAGAGGCAAAAGCAGTAACAGTCTCTGGTAATGCAAGGTCAGTTGGCGCGGGGGAAGAACCTGTACAGTGAGGGTCTGGTAGCTGGCGTCGGTCTGCAGGAAGGGAGTCAACCTTTTCCTGTCGCACACGCTGTCTTCCCGCCAGAGAGAGCCTTCTGGCACGCACAGTCCCCTTTATATCTGACCCGCCCCCCACAGTCAGGTGCAAGGAGTCATGCCAGCCAGAAAGTCCTTCCCCCGGCAACAATGGTGACAGCCCCGATAGTTCTGGCCCCGACACGGAGAAAAGTATCACTAGCCCGGTCCATTTCCCTACAAAGGCATACTGTGTATTTCAACAAGGCCCTGGTCAAAGAGGGCCTTGCACAGATTGACTTTCCAACTTTCTAAGGCTGGGTTCACACTGCGTTTAGGCAGTCCGTTAGACCAGTGGTCCCCAACCTTTTTTGCACCAGGGACCGGCTTCAAGCAAGACCATTCTTCCATGGCCCGGCAGGGCGGGGATGGAGGTGTGGCAGGGGTGGGGCTTTGGTCATAAGGGGGCGGGGCTATGGACGGGGTTGTAGTTTAGCAGTAGTGCATTCTTATCATTCTTATCTTATATACAAGGCTCTGCTCCCACCCTCTTATACATGGCTCCGCTCCCACCCTATATACATGGCTCCTCTCCCACCCTATATACAAGGCTCTGCTCCCACCCTCTTATACATGGCTCTGCACCCTCCCTGTATACAAGGCTCCGCTCCCACCCTCTTATACATGGCTCCGCTCCCACTATGGCTCTGCTCCCACCCTCGTATACATGGCTCCGCTCCCACCTCTTATACATGGCTCTGCACCCTCCCTGTATACAAGGCTCCTCTCCCACCCTATATACATGGCTCCTCTCCCACCCTATATACATGGCTCCGCTCCCACCCTATATACATGGCTCCGCTCCCACCCTATATACATGGCTCCGCTCCCACCCTATATACATGGCTCCTCTCCCACCCTATATACATGGCTCCGCTCCCACCCTATATACATGGCTCCGCTCCCACCCTATATACATGGCTCCGCTCCCACCCTATATACATGGCTCCGCACCCACCCTATATACATGGCTCCTCTCCCACCCTATATACATGGCTCCTCTCCCACCCTATATACGTGGCTCCGCTCCCACCCTATATACGTGGCTCCGCTCCCACCCTATATACGTGGCTCCTCTCCCACCCTATATACATGGCTCCTCTCCCACCCTATATACATGGCTTCTCTCCCACCCTATATACATGGCTCCTCTCCCACCCTATATACATGGCTCCTCTCCCACCCTATATACATGGCTCCGCTCCCACCCTATATACATGGCTCCGCTCCCACCCTATATACATGACTCCTCTCCCACCCTATATACATGACTCCTCTCCCACCCTATATACATGGCTCCTCTCCCACCCTATATACATGGCTCCGCTCCCACCCTATATACATGGCTCCTCTCCCACCCTGTATACAAGGCTCCGCTCTCACTATGGCTCCGCACCCTCCCTTGTATACAAGGCTCCTCTCCTGGGCTCCCCCGTCATCCCTGTCATACTTACCCTCCTCGCTCCGTCGCTGAACTTCCCAGCATCCCTGTCGGCGCCGGCCGCTTCCTCCTGTGCGCAGCGGTGACGTAATACCGCTCATTAAGGGCATGAATATGGATGCCACGCCTATGGGAGTGGCGTCGCGTCCATATTCATGCCCTTAATGAGCGGTACTACGTCACCGCTCAGCGCTGGATGAAGCTGCCACGGCCGGGACAGGGATCGCAGCAGCGGAAGGTGAGTATCGATGATGGAGCCGGTGACTGTAGCGCTCGGAACTGCTAGGCCAGGTGGTGGGCCGCGGACCGACGGTTGGGGACCCCTGCGTTAGACGGACTGCTTTACACCGCGGTATAACGCGGTGTAACGCAGTCCGTTAGCTCTGCCATTGACCCCCATTGTCGGGCGCATCGCGACGCATGCCGTAAAGCGATTTGCCGTCAGTCAGTGACGGAGCCTCGGACGCGGGCTGCAGCGTCTGGGCTCCATCACCGCTAGCACAGATGAATCATTTGTGCTAGCACACTGCGCTAGCGGGTATAGCATATCGCGATCGCGTTATGCTATCCTGCTACCAGCCCGTCAACGCTATGTGTTGAACAGGCTGGTTAAACGCAGTGTGAACCTAGCCTAAAATAAAAAGTCATAGCTGTTCTTCAAGTAGCCAGTAGAGGGAGCTTACTGCATACTTTTTACAGCATCCATTAAAGAGGACCTGACAGCAGGATATTCGACCCTTAACTAAAGATATGAGTGTAAAGCTCTTTTAATCCTTTCACCTTTCTAGTACAATTTCATCGGGGCATTTTTGAGAATCTATTTTTGAAGTTATTAGGTTCTTTAGAAGGACATAGATCTGGGGATTTATTCTGACGGAATATAGGCTGAACTGGATGGACAAATGTCTTTTTTCGGCCTCGCTAACTTTACCATGATGCTATGAAGTTTTATTCTCAAGTGCAACGGGTGGGCATTTCACTCACCAGCTTCTATTTGTACTTAGCCGCCAGTTTCCAGTCATTGATTGACAGATCACTCTTTCCGCAGGTGCCTTCATTGCCTGGTTTGCTTCATCAGAAGGTGCAGCGGCTTCGCAGTGAGTGCCTGCTGACATCACAATATCAATGTACCAGTTACCGCAACATCATTGGGAGCTCACTGTGCAGGTGTAAGAGGGGGACCGAGACGGTCATGTGCGTCCCCCTTGATTAGAAAAATTGTTCTAACCTGTGTATATGAAAAAGTGATTTATATTGCATAGAACCTTATAGGCACCAATGTGCACAGTTAATGTATTGCTATAATATGTGTATAACTCAATGTGTTCTAATTAATGTATTAGATATAGAGAAAGGATAAGATTAATACATGGGATAAAGGTTAAGATTTAGCTATAAGATAGGATTGGGTATACTGGTGGGCACAGGAAGTAGAAAGTTTAGTATAGAAACAGTAAGGCTAAGTGCACACGATCAGGAATAATTGCGTTTTTTTTGCGGTTTTTCCGCGGTTTTCCGCGGTAAAAACGCGATAAAAACGCAAGCATTAAGCATCCTATACATGTTAATTGATTCCGCATGTTTTGGCCACATGTTGCGTTTTTTTTCCGCGAAAAAAAACGCTTCGCGGAAAAAATAGCAACATGTTCATTAATTTAGCGTAATCGCGGTGATTCCGCCGCCATAGGAATGCATTGAACCGCTTACTTTCCGCATGTGGCTATGCCCACCATGCGCAATGTAAGCGGTTCATGTGCGATGGTACCCAGGGTCTGGAGGAGAGGAGACTCTCCTCCAGGCCCTGGGTACCATATCCCTGGTAAAACAATAATTAAAATAAAAAATAATGATATTCTCACCTTCCGGCGGCCCCCGCAGCCTTCCCGCGGCCCCCGCAGCCTTCCCGCCTTCAGCGACGCTCCCGGCAACTTCCGGTCCCAAGAGTCCTTTGCGAGAATCACCCAGATGGCATAGCGGTCTCGCGAGATGCTACGTCATCGGTGTGATTTGTCGCAAAGCACTCCTGGGACCGGAGTTGCCGGGAGCGTCGCTGAGAGGCGGGAAGGCTGCGGGGGCCGCCGGAAGGTGAGAATATCATTATTTATTATTTTTTTTATTATTTTTACATTAGATCTTTTTACTATTGATGCGACATAGGCGGCATCAATAGTAAAAAGTTGGTCACACTTGTCAAACACTATGTTTGACTCGTGTGACCAACCTGTCAATCAGTTTTCCAAGCGATGCTACAGATCGCTAGGAAAACGCTAGCATTCTGCAAGCTAATTACGCTTGCAAAACGCTATTATTCTGGCGGGAATCAGCATACAAAAAACGTGCGTATTTCCTGCGGGAGAAGTGCGGGATTGCCGCGGAAATTTCCGCGGCAATTCCGCAACGTGTGAACTTAGCCTTAATGTATTCAGGAACAGCTCCAATGTGGGAGGGGTAAGGTCAGTTAACAAGGAACACTTCCTGGTTAGTGGAAGGAAAGTGAGCGTAGGTGCAGCGCTTTGGACGCAGCACATATCCACTGTGACCACAGTGCTGCAGTCTATTGAATGCAGGTGAATCCACATGTGTTCATTGATCCATGCGGATTCACTGCGTCCTATACATTGTACAAGTGAAATTTATCTTGCGGAGGCTCTCATCTCCGCAAGATAAGTAGACATACTGCGGTCTGGAAAGACGTGCCGCATATACGTCTCCGCAGGTGAGCCGCGGGCTTCTTTGAACTCATAGTGGGCATGAGATTTCTTGAAATCCCATCCACTATTCTGTAACATCTGGATGCAGAGGGTTGGACGGTGTACTCGGGAGAAATTGCACAACAAATTTTATGGTCCATTTTCTCTTGTTACCATTGTGAAAATAAAAAAGTTTGGGTCTAAAGTAATTTTTTGGTGAATAAACTAAAATTGTGACTCTGTCAGCACAGAATGACTGTTAAAACTAATTACTGCTGCACGGTGCATCACAGCGGGGCCAATCATTTAAATACACCTTACCACCTGTTTATTTTTCCTCTATTTCCACCTCCCCCTTCTTTGATCGACATATTTGGCTTGATAGCGCTAGAGAAAGGTGGAGATAGATGGAAAACAATCAGGTGGGAAGGAGAAGTGAAATATTGGTGCGCAACAGCGCTTGTCCTTGGTTTTGACAGTAGCAGATTCTTTTTAAGAGAAAAGTCCTTCAGGCTTCATTCCCATGATGAGGTTTTGGTGAGTTTTTTTAGGGTGTGTAGTATAGAAAAAATGCAAGTAACCTGTTTAACCCCCTTTACCCCCGAAGGTGGTTTGCAAATTAATGACCAGGCCAATTTTTACAATTCTGACCACTGTCAGTTTATGTAGTTATAACTCTAGAACGCTTCAACGGATCCTGTAGATTCTGAGACTGTCTTTTCTTGACATGTTGTACTTCATGGTAGTGGTAAAATTTCTTTGGTATGACTTGCGTTTATTTGCATAAAAAATGGAAATTTTGCAATATTCCAACTTTGAATTTTCATGCCCTTAAATCAGAGATACAGGTGCTTCTCACAAAATTAGAATATCATCAAAAAGTTCTTCAACACAAAAAGTGAAACTCATATATTATATAGAGTCATTACAAACAGACTGATCTATTTCTCGTTTTTATTTCAGTTAATGTTGATGATTATGGCTTACAGCCATTGAAAACCCAAAAGCCATTATCTCAGTAAATTAGAATACTTTATAACACCAACTTGAAAAATTATTTTAAAATCTGAAAGGTTGGCCTACTGAAATGTATGTTCAGTAAATGCACTCAGTACTTGGTCGGGGCTCCTTTTGCATCAATTACTGCATCAATGCAGCGTGGCATGGAGGCGATCAGCCTGTGGCACTGCTGAGGTGTTATGGAAGCCCAGGTTGCTTTGATAGCAGCCTTCAGCTCGTCTGCATTGTTAGGTCTAGTGTCTCTTCTTCCTCTTGACAATACCCCATAGGTCAGGCGAGTTTTCTGGCCAATCAAGCACAGTGATACTGTTGTTTTTAAACCAGTATTGGTACTTTTGGCAGTGTGGATGTGTAGCCCTGGTATGTAAGGCACACAATACCAGGAGGATGAGTGGAGAGGTAACGGTTAAGGGTTCTACATGAGGCATACCCACTTCAGACACACCCAGCAGGGGTGTAGAGGGGAGTGGCCTTTTTAGCACAAGAGAGTCTGAAGTTCTCCTGAGAGAGTGGAGGGAGTCAGGACTAGTGCCTGTGGGGAACCAAGATTCCTGTCGATACAAAGAGACAGTACAGTAGTGGAGGCTAGTACGGATACCCAAGTGTTGTCCCAGCCTAGTCAGTGCTGATATTGAGAGAGTGAGCAGGTCGAAGGGCGCAGAGGAAAAGGATTCTAAGAGTTGCCTTAAGGATTGGATTATCCTGCACATTGCTCACCGGTCACTGGCGACCGAAGTGTCACTATAGCTTTAGGCATAG
>JARQOD010000002.1:335471248-335524847 GCA_033576555.1 Oophaga sylvatica | reverse complement strand
GGACAGTAAAAAGCCTTTCTAATGATTTTTTACTTTTAACTTGCGGGGACAAGGGGGCACCTTACTTTGGGGGAAAGAGGTTTAGCAAAAATCACAGACGAAATTTCTTTACTGTAAAGCAGTGAGATTTTGGAACCCTCTGCCTTTTCTAATGTTGAAGGGGTGTTTCCTTTATGTTTCGGAGTGGGGGAGTGCATTTAAAAAAGGCAATACCCCAGAGCAGTTGGAATCTTGAGATTCAGTACCTGATAACCACCAAACTAGAGGCAGCCGTGGACGTTCCTACTTTTGGTCCTAGCGCTGCACAGCCTGAAAAATAACTACCCCAAAGAAAAAATGGAAAGCTATCCCCCCGGGCAGCCCCCCCAAATAAATAAAAACCCCCCAAACAAGTAATGGGGGTTTAACAGAAGAAATATGAACAAAAAAAAATAGTTGAGCAAACGCGGGGGCCCAAACTATCAAAATAGAAAAGGATGGGAAAGGGTATTTACTGAAACCCCAGAAACCTGAAAGCCCAACTCTACAAAATTTTCAAAATCACCTGAGATCAACGCCCCTACCCCTAAATTAGTTCTCTGGTGTAACAAAATCAAAACACAGCCACTAAAAAAATGGAAAAAGCAAAAGAAAAACTCAGGGGTGAAAAAACTGAGAGGGCAAAAGCCCCCGAAGGGGCCCCAAAAGGCCCCCCAAAAAAAGTGCAGACAAATGCAAAATATAGTAAAAAAACAAAAAAAAAATGTCTTATTTTTGCAGGAGTGCAGAATGACAAGAAGGCTACAAGGGGAAAAGGAATGAAGGATTAGACCAGAACAATGATCACCGGCAACCCTGATGGGAAGGTGCCCCCTTATATAAGACATCAGTAACATGTTTCCCAGTCTCACAATTTTCCTGACAGCCCTTTACCGCTTGTAACCACAGAGGGAGTCTTGTCAAAAATCTCTAAAACCCCATTCACACGTACCCCCCCTTGGGGGGGTCACCAAAACCTCATTTAGAAACCAGGGGGTCAGGATGAGTTCTATGATACGCAGGATGGTCTCTAGCAGGGTGCCCGAAGAAAAACCCCCAAGTTTGTCTTCCTGACCATAACCTTCCAAAAAACCAAAATACTGGATTTTCCCCGTCTAAAAAAAAAAAAACGAGAATCTAATTTTTTCTCAACCACATACTCCATTGCCCTCAACCCAAAAAAAGGGTAGGAGCCAGCGCAGGAACCACTGGCTCAACAAACCCCTTCAAAAAGGCTTGTGGAACACGTTTTGGATCTTAATTTCCCTGGAAGAAGCAAACGAAAAGAAAAGGATTAAGAATTCTGATCTTATAAGGGCCCAAAGAACCTAGGCTTAAATTTTGGAGATGCTACTCTCATAGGGAAAATTTTTTTGGGACAACCAACCAAGTCCCCCCCTTTAAAACCCGGGGCCTCAGTCCTATGCCCGGGTTTGAACCGCTGGGCCCTTTTCCTAGGGAGGGAAAAATCTCCCCTACCGGTCCCAAAATTTTGCATCGCCCCCAAAAAGGGCAACCTGGACAGACAGAAGCCCCGTCTGTCCTGAAGAAAATCGAGGGTGAAACCCAGAATTACAGAAAAACGGAGACATCAAAGTGGCAGAGCTAGCCCTATTATTAAGAGCAAACTCAGCCAAAGGTAAAAAAGAGACCCAGTCATCCTGATCAGCAGACACAAAGCATCTAAGATAAGTCTCCAATGTCTGGTTTGTTCTCTCAGTTTGACCATTGGTCTGAGGATGAAATGCCGAGGAGAAAGACAATTGAACACCCAGTTTAGAACAAAAAGTCCTCCAAAATCTGGAAACAAACTGGACTCCTCTGTCAGACACAATGTTCTCAGGAATGCCGTGTAAACGAACCACGTGCTGAAGGAACAACGGCACCAATTCAGAGGAGGAAGGCAACTTAGGTAATGGCACAAGATGTATCATTTTGGAAAACCTATCACAAATTACCCAGATGGTGGTCATTCTCTGAGAAACAGGAAGGTCGGAAATGAAATCCATAGAGATATGGGTCCATGGTCTCTTGGGCACAGGCAATGGCATCAACAAACCACTAGAGCGAGAGCAAGGCTTGGAGCGAGAGCAAGTCCCGCAGGACTGCACAAATTCCCTGACATCACGAGACAAGGTAGGCCACCAAAAGGACCGACTAACCAAGTCTCTGGTACCAAAAATTCCGGGATGCCCAGCCAATGCGGAACAATGAATCTCAGACATCACACTCTTTTTCCACTGGTCCGGGACAAACAATTTTCCAACAGGGCAGCACTCGGGCCTATCCTCCTGACACCCCTCCAGAGCAAGTCTCAAATTGGGCGAGATGGCGGAAAGAACTACACCCTCTTTCAAAATAACAGAAGGATCAGATAACTCAGGAGAGTCCGCAAGGAAACTCCTCGAGAGGGCATCCGCCTTAACATTCTTAGTGCCAGGAAGAAAGGAAACCACAAAATTAAAACGTGTGAAAAACAAGGCCCACCTGGCCTGTCTAGGATTGAGTCGCTTGGCAGATTCCAGATAGACCAGTTTCTTATGGTCCGTAAGGACCACCACCTGATGTTTGGCTCCCTCCAGCCAATGTCTCCACTCTTCAAAAGCCCACTTCATGGCCAATAACTCCCGATTACCCACGTCATAATTACGTTCAGTAGGAGAAAATTTTCGAGAGAAAAAGGCACAAGGGTTACTTTTAGAGGTCTCTGGATCTTTTTGGGACAAAACGGCACCTGCCCCAATTTCAGAGGCATCAACCTCCACCTGAAATGGCAGAGAAACATCAGGCTGCCGTAGAACAGGAGCAGAAGTGAATCTCTGCTTAAGTTCCTGAAACGCAGAGACTGCCTCAGGAGGCCAATTCACCACATCAGAACCCTTTCTGGTCAAATCAGTTAATGGTTTAATAATAACCGAGAAATTACCAATAAATTTACGATAAAAATTGGCAAAACCCAAAAATCTCTGAAGAGCCTTTAATGAAGTAGGTTGGACCCAATCACAGATGGCCTGAACCTTGACCGGGTCCATTTCAATAACAGATGGGGACAAAATGAATCCCAGAAATGAGATCCTCTGTACGCCAAAAAGACACTTTGATCCCTTCACATACAGAGCATTCTCTCTCAAAATCTGGAACACAGTTCGAACATGTTTCACATGAGAGTCCCAGTCATTAGAAAAAAATCAAGATATCATCCAAATAAACAATCAGAAATTTGTCCACAAAATCCCTGAAAATGTCATTCATGAAGGACTGGAAGACGGAAGGAGCATTAGTGAGCCCAAAGGGCATCACTAGGTACTCAAAATGCCCTTCAGGGGTATTGAATGCCGTCTTCCATTCATCCCCGTGCTTAATGCGAATAAGGTTATACGCCCCCTGAGGTCAAGCTTGGTAAACCAAGTAGCGTTTTTCACCCTGGAAAACAGGTCAGAAATCAAGGGTAACGGGTATTGATATTTCACAGTAATATTGTTCAAGAGACGATAATCAATACACGGCCTTAATGAACCATCTTTTTTGGCCACAAAGAAAAAAACGGCACCTAAGGGTGAAGAGGATGGTCTGATATGACCCTTCTCCAATGATTCCTTGATATAAGACCGCATAGCGTCATGTTCAGGTACAGACAAGTTAAAAAGGCGACCTTCAGGGAATTTACTACCAGGCACTAATTCAATAGCGCAGTCATAGCTCCTATGGGGAGGCAAGGATGCAGATTTACTTTCGCTAAACCATCAGAAAAATCAATCAAAAAGTCAGGAACATCCTGAGCCTGGGGGGAGGCAGAAAAAACAGGAGTGTTGGTATTAACACATTGGCAGCCCCAACTGGTTACAGACACAGATTTCCAATCCAAAACAGGATTATGAGACTGTAACCAAGGGAAACCCAGCACGATAATGTCATGCAGATTATACAGAACCAAAAATTTGCAGCACTCCTGGTGATCAGGTTCAACCCTCATTATCACCTGAGTAGAAAACTGGGGTTTATTCTCAGCCAAAGGGGTAGAATCGATCCCCAGTAGGGGAATAGACTTCTGTAGGGGTATCAAGGGAAACCCACAACGTTTAGCAAAATCATAATCCATCAGGTTAATAGCTGCTCCAGAATCAACGAAAGCCTGAGCAGAAAATGAGGACAGAGAGCATATCAGAGTGACAGTTAATAAAAACTTAGTCTGAACACTACCCAAGACAACTGAGCGTGCAAAACGTCTTCCCCGCTTAGGGCAGACTGAAATAGCATGAGAGGCATCACCACAGTAGAAACATAACCATTGCGCTTTCGAAACTCATGACGCTGTGCCCCAGACACCACTCTATCACACTGCATGAGTTCAGAAGCTGGTTCACAAGGCAACACCATTCCACGCATACTTCTCCGCTCACGCAAACGTCTGTCAATTTGAATCGCTAATGACATAGAATCATTGAGACCAGAGGAGACAGGGAATCCCACCATAACATCCTTTACATTATCTGACAGACCCTTCCGGAAAAGGGCTGCCAAAGCGTCGTCATTCCATTTGGTCAGGACTGCCCACCTACGGAATCTCTGACAGTATAACTCAGCGTCATAAGGCCCCTGATTTAATGCCAACAAGGCTTTTTCAGCTTGATCAGTGACATTAGGCTCATCGTACAATAACCCCAAAGCCTGAAAAAATGCATCAACATCACTCAAAACAGGATCCCCAGGTGTCAGGGAAAAAGCCCAATCCTGAGGATCGCCGCGCAGGAGAGAGATGATAATTTGAACCTGCTGCGCTGCGTTCCCTGAGGACTTCGATTTTAAGGCAAAAAACAATTTACAATTATTTTTGAAATTCTGAAACTTAGCTCGATCCCCCAAAAACAAATCTGGCATGGGGATCCTAGGTTCCACAACAGGCAACCTAGCAAGATATGCAGCAATACTCTGAACCTCAGTGGCAAGCTGATCCACACGGCCAGACAACCGTGCAAACTCCATTGAGAGAAAAGATCCTCCCCAGCACCCAGAGATACAGAGGGAAAAAAAAAATCCAACAAATAGAAAAATATCTCTGACAAATCTGACAACCTTTTTTCTTTCACAATATTTTTTCCCTTCTGTGAGTACCATACAATTTTCAATTTTTAGGCCGGTGATACTGTTATGTTTCGGTAGCTGAGGAGTGCAGGTAAAAAAGGCAATACACCAGAGCAGTTGGAATCTATGAGATTGCAGTACCCTGACTAACCACCACAACTAGAGGCAGCCGTGGAGCGTTCCTACGTTGGTCCTAGACGCCTCGTCACAGCCTGAGAAACTAACTACACCTAAAGATAGAAATAGGAAAGCTATCTGCCCCGGAGCAGAACCCCAAAGATAATAGAAAGCCCCCAAACAAGTAATGGCGGTTAGACAAGAAGAAATACTGACACAGAAAGAAAATAGTATGAGCAAACGCTGGGGCCCAAACTAACTAAATAGAAAAGGATAGGAAGGGTACTTACTGCAATCCCAGAAAACCCTGAAAAGCACCAACTCTACTAATTTCAAAATCACCTGAGATCACACGACCTGTACCACCTAAATTAGTTCTCTGGTGTAACAAAATCAAAACAGCAGCCACTGAAAAAACTGGAAAAAGCAAAAGTACAAACATCAGTGGCTGAACTAAACTGAGAGGGCAAAAGCCCCCGAAGGGGACCCAGAAGGCCCCCAAAGAAGTGCAGGACAAAATGCAAAAATATAGTACAAAAACAAAAAGAAGAACATGTCTTATCTGTTAGCAGGAGATGCAGACACGACACAGCAGGCTACAAGGGAAACAGGAATGAAGGATTCAGACCAGAACAATTGATCACCGGCAACCCTGATGGGAAGGTGACTCCCTTATATAAGACCAGTCAGTAACACCTGATTCCCAGTCCTCACAATCTTCACTGAACAGACCAGTACCGCTTGTAACCACCAGAGGGAGTCTCTGCTCAGAACTCATCTCAAACCCATTCACAACAGATTCTTTACTAAAATTTAAGAAGAGACTGGATGCCTTTCTTGAAAAGTATAATATTACAGGCTATATTCACTAGTTTCCTAGATACTGCGTTGATCCAGGGAGCTAGTCTGATTGCCATATGTGGAGTCGGGAAGGAATTTTTTTCCCCAATGTGAAGCTTACTGTTTGCCACTTGGGGTTTTTTTTGCCTTCCTCTGGATCAACATGTTAGGGCAGGTTAGGATAGGATATGGGTTGAACTAGATGGACTTAAAGTCTTCCTTCAACCTTAATAACTATGTTACTATATTTGCTCCAGTTGTCAAACACGCTACAATAAGAACTTTACTTACAGTTGCAGCAATGGAAAAGATGGAACTAAGATATCTGGATGTAAAGACAGCTTTTTTGAATGGAGATTTAACAGAAGACATTTACATGGAGCAACCTCCAGAATTCAAAGATGAAAGAAATCCAAACAAAGTTTGTAAACTACAGAAAAGCATATATGGTTTAAAGCAAGCAGCTAAAGCGTGGAATGATAAAATCACGGAAGTACTAACAAATAAAAAATTTCAAAGAAGCAAAGCTGATCCATGCTTGTACACAAAAAGGCTGAGTAATAGATGGATTTTTGTACTCATGTCGGGAATTGAACCCAGTGCCTCTTGTTCACCGGCCAGCAGCTCTGCCATCTGAGCTATTCTGCTGGCTGCAAGGTTCCTTGCTGAACCAGATACCATTGACTGTTCTTCCTGATCGGCTCCACCCAGTGCTCTCTTGATTGGCCTCTGATTGCCAATTACACACCCTATATAAACCTGGCCCTGTGGGTGTGTCATTGCGAGATTATTGTGCTCTTAGCCTTTAGTCAAGCGTTTTCTGCTGTTCCTGCTGCTACCAATACCGCTCTCCTGTGAACTGACCTCGGCCTGCCCTTCTGACTACGCTCTCCGCCTGATCCATTGCTACCAATACCGCTCTCCTGTGAACTGACCTCGGCCTGCCCTTCTGACTACGCTCTCCGCCTGATCCATTGCTACCAATACCGCTCTCCTGTGAACTGACCTCGGCCTGCCCTTCTGACTATGCTCTCCGCCTGATCCATTGCTATCAATACCGCTCTCCTGTGAACTGACCTCGGCCTGCCCTTCTGACTACGCTCTCCGCCTGATCCAGTGCTACTAATAACGCCTTTCCAGTGTACCGTCCCGACTATCTCTGACCACGTTACCTGTCTCTGCTTCCCCTAGTGTTTGCAGTAACATCGGCTCCAACCCAGACGTGATCCTGACAGAATAATCTCGCGCCAAAATGGAGTCTGCTGTAAGCACCCTGAGGCAGCAAGTTACGGAAAATTTTTGTACTAACTATCAAGGAAAATATTCTAAGTTACAAACGGAGTTCACGGGTCTACAACAGGAAGTAATTGAGCTACAAAAACAACTTCTGGACGTGCGCAATTCAGGGTCCGAATCAAACGCGCGGCTGCCACTGCCTGCAAAGTTCAATGGGGATCGCCAGCAGTACCGAGGATTCCTCAATCAATGCCGCATATACTTCCAGATGCAACCTGCTCCCTTTACCAGTGAGAGGAAGAAAGTATTTTTCATGATAAACCTCTTGACGGATGAAGCTCTTGCTTGGGCTTCACCTTATGTAGAAAAGGACTATGACCTCCTTAATGACCTGGAAGCTTTTACCGCAGCTATGAATCAAGTTTTTGATGACCCAAACCGCTGTACCACAGCAGAAACCAAATTACATAATTTGCGCCAAGGACGTCGCTCTGTTGCGGAATATACATCGGAGTTCCGTCGCTGGGTGGCCGACACCACCTGGAATTCAGCGGCCCAGAGAAGTCAATTTCGACGAGGGTTATCAGAACCAGTGAAAGACGAGCTTGCCAGGGTTGAGACCCCTGACCGTTTGGAGGACTTTATTCAACTGTGTATCCGGATAGACCAGAGACTTACTGAAAGGAGAAAGGAGAGACTGCGAGCACTTGGGAATAGCCTTGGCTTCTCATTTTCAGCATCAGACCACCAAGAAAAGATGCAAGGCGGTCTGAACCGATGCAGATCGACGTCATCCGAAGACCACTCTCTGCACAGGAGAAGGAGAGGCGACGTGCAGAACATCTCTGCCTCTATTGTGGGGACCCTGGACCACTATGCCATCAACTTCCTAACAAAAGGACTATAGCCCTTACCAACAACAGGTCTGCCAGCAATATGGACCTTTCTCAGCAGTCTGGTTATTCGCATCATGCTATTTGATTCCCTATTCATATGTAACACCCAGAATAAATGGCGTATAAAATTTATAAATAACATATAAAAATACATCATCTCATTTTGTATTCCCCATTCAGGTTGTAATGGGCACCCAAAAAATACAATGCTCTGCCCTGTTGGATTCGGGAGCAGGAGGAAATTTTATGGACTTAAAATTTACACATGATAACAATATTTCCAGTAGGACCAAATCCACACCAATTGAAATGGAAACTGTGGATAGATCACCCTTGTCTTCTGGACCTGTCACGCATGAGACAATCGAACTTGAGATTTGTATTGAAACCGGATCATTATGAAGCTGTCAGTTTCCACCTTATTTCATCTCCGAAATTTCCGGTTATCCTAGGGATCCCCTGGTTTTCAGTCCATAACCCTTCTATCAACTGGGCATCAAGGACCATCACCTTTCCATCTGACTACTGCAAGAATAATGTCATAAGGAACCCCCTGTTCCCAACAAGTCCAAATCTCTGAGATTTCGCATGAGAAGGAAGAGAAACTACCACCTCAATATCAGCAGTTCTCTGATGTCTGCAGTAAGAGAAAGCAGATCAATTACCTCCTCACCGTCCTTACGACTGTCCCATTGAATTGCTGCCAGGAACAACCATTCCATTGGGCGGATTTACAATCTTTCTGAACCTGAATTGAAGGTATTAAGAGAGTTCCTGGATGAAAATTTAGAGAAAGGCTTTATTCGACCTTCCACATCTCCAGCTGGGGCACCCCTGTTCTTTGTTGAAAGAAAGACTCCACTCTGCGGCCATGTATTGACTACAGAGAGATTAATAATATCACCGTCAAGAATCGCTACCCGCTACCCTTGATTCCTGAACTATTCGAGAGACTCCGTTCTGCGAAAATCTTTACGAAGCTGGATCTTAGAGGGGCTTACAACCTCATACGGATTCGCCCAGGAGATGAGTGGAAGACCGCCTTCAGAACGAGATATGGACATTTTGAATCTCTGGTTATGCCCTTTGGCCTTAGCAATGCCCCAGCCACCTTTCAACATTTTATTAATGATGTATTTTGAGATTTCTTGGATCAATTCGTTGTGGCTTATCTCGATGACATTCTTATATTTTCAGACACCTTGGAAGAGCATCGCAGGCACGTCCAGTTAGTTTTGGAACGACTACAGGAGAACCATCTTTACATTAAACTTGAAAAATGTGAGTTTGAACAAACCAGTATCCAATTTCTGGGATATATCATCTCCCCAGAAGGTCTGAGCATGGATCCCAGCAAAATCAATGCTGTAGTGGACTGACCTGTTCCAAGAAATTTAAAAGACGTCCAGCGTTTCATAGGATTTACAAATTTTTACCGAAAATTTATAAAGAACTTTTCACGGATCATACTACCAATTACCACACTAACAAAAAAGACCAAAGCATTTTTCTGGTCTCCGGAGGCACAGGAGGCTTTTGACAAGTTGAAAACTCTTTTTACGTCTGCTCCATTGTTAGTACACCCAAATCCTGAATTGCCATTTACTGTCGAAGTGGACGCCTCGGACTCTGCAGTGGGAGCCATTCTGTCTCAGCGAGTTGGGGACAAAATGCAACTTCACCCATGTGCGTTTCTTTCCCACACCATGTCACCTGCAGAAAAAAACTACGACATCGGTAATAAAGAACTGTTAGCCATTAAAGTTGCCTTCTCTGAGTGGAGACATCTTCTGGAAGGCGCTAATCACCCTGTGACTGTCCTCACGGACCACAAGAATCTTGAATTCCTCCGTACAGCAAAAAGATTGTCTGCAAGACAAGCACGATGGGCCTTATTTTTCTCAAGATTCAATTTTATAATTTCTTACCGGCCTGGTTCAAGAAATGGCAAGGCTGATGCCCTGTCCAGGATGTGTTCGGAACCTCAGGAGAGGTCTAGTAATGACGATACAATTCTAGGCCCTAAAATTAAAAATTTTTTGGGAATATTGCACTCTAAAGGACTATGTAATAGAACTAAAGATGGATACCAAGAGGACTCTTTCCTTAACCATCCTTCGGAAGACGTAGATCTTTCATTCAATGAGGGGTTTTGGATGCAGAAACACAAAATATATGTACCTGAATCTTCTCGCCTTGAAGTCCTCAAAAGTGTCCATGATTCTAAACTGGCAGGACATCCTGGAGTTGCAAAAACACAAGACTTACTACTTCGTTTCTTTTGGTGGCCTAATTGTAGGAAGGACGTGAGGAAATATGTTTCAACCTGTTTAACATGCGCACGAAACAAGACCCCCACGATTGTCTCCTCTAGGACTCCTGCAACCACTCCCAGTTCCATCCAGGCCTTGGGATCTATTTCCATGGATTTTATTGTGGAACTACCCCCTTCCAAACAGATGACCGTCATCCTTGTCATAGTGGACCGACTCACAAAAATGGCCCACTTTATTCCAACTGAAGGAATTCCTACTGCTGAAAAAACTGCAGAACTGATGATCAAAGAGGTATTCAGGTTACATGGAATTCCTGACAGCGTGGTGTCTGACAGAGGCGTTCAGTTTACGTCAAAATTTTGGAAGAGTTTCTGTACAGCCTTGGGAGTCACGGTGAATCTTTCTACCGCTTTCCATCCTCAGTCCAATGGCCAGACGGAGAGAACGAACCAGACTTTTGAGCAATACCTCCGTTGCTTCATTTCCTATCTTCAGGATGACTGGGTGGACTATTTACCAACAGCAGAGTTTGCCTACAACAACTCCATACATAGCGCTACATCTCAAACCCCATTTTTTGCTAACTATGGATTACATCCAGTATTTATCCCTAATCTGCCAGTGAACACTCCAATTCCTGCTGTTAATGACAGGCTTGCAAAATTACAGGAATCCCAGAAGGAACTATCAGAGATGTTACTCAAGACCCAGGAAGAATATAAGGAAGCAGCAGATAAACATCGGAGAGTGCCCCCTGCTCTTCAGGTTGGAGACAAAGTTTGGCTGTCCACTAAAAATCTAAAGACACATGTACCATCCTCCAAATTTGGTCAAAAATTCATTGGACCTTTTCAAATTTCTGCAAAAATTAACCAGATTGCTTTTCGTTTAAAACTTCCCAACAATCTAAAGATTCATCCAGTATTTCACATATCCTTGCTCAAACCCTTTGTGAAAATCCGTTTCCAGGAAGAATTCAGCCACCTCCTCCACCAGAAAGGATCCGTGGTGAAGAAGAATACATTGTGGATAAGATTCTGGACTCTCGAAAATTCAGAGGTAAACTGCAGTATCTGGTGCAGTGGAAGGGTTATGGACCAGAGGAAAATTCATGGGAACCAAAGGACAACGTCCATGCTCCTAGACTGACAAGAGCCTTTCATCAGAGGTACCCAGATAAGCCATCTCCTGAGATGTCTAGAGGCCATCCTGGAAGGAGGGGAGTACTGTCAGGAATTGAACCCAGTGCCTCTTGTTCACCGGCCAGCAGCTCTGCCATCTGAGCTATTCTGCTGGCTGCAAGGTTCCTTGCTGAACCCAGATACCATTGACTGTTCTTCCTGATCGGCTCCACCCAGTGCTCTCTTGATTGGCCTCTGATTGCCAATTACACACCCTATATAAACCTGGCCCTGTGGGTGTGTCATTGCGAGATTATTGTGCTCTTAGCCTTTAGTCAAGCGTTTTCTGCTGTTCCTGCTGCTACCAATACCGCTCTCCTGTGAACTGACCTCGGCCTGCCCTTCTGACTACGCTCTCCGCCTGATCCATTGCTACCAATACCGCTCTCCTGTGAACTGACCTCGGCCTGCCCTTCTGACTACGCTCTCCGCCTGATCCATTGCTACCAATACCGCTCTCCTGTGAACTGACCTCGGCCTGCCCTTCTGACTACGCTCTCCACCTGATCCATTGCTATCAATACCGCTCTCCTGTGAACTGACCTCGGCCTGCCCTTCTGACTACGCTCTCCGCCTGATCCAGTGCTACTAATAACGCCTTTCCAGTGTACCGTCCCGGCTATCTCTGACCACGTTACCTGTCTCTGCTTCCCCTAGTGTTTGCAGTAACATCGGCTCCAACCCAGACGGGATCCTGACAACTCATATATGTAGACGACATTTTGATTTGTTTTAAACAAGAAAGGTATCAAAACCAAATAAAGCTGATTGGAATGCCGTGAAGAGAGTAATACGTTATTTGAAAGGAACTAGCAATGTTAAGCTGAAATTACCCACAGGTGATAAATGCATTTTAACAGGATATGTTGATGCAGATTGGGCTGGAGATCCAACTGACAGAAGATCTACCAGTGGACATATTTTTTTTCTCTTAGGTGGACCAATAAGTTGGACAAGTAAGAAACAGTCAATTGTGACACTGTCTTCAACAGAAGCAGAATATGTTGCAGCAGCACATGCAAGTCAAGAAGTACTGTGGTTAAGACAATTGTTAACAGACCTAGGACAACCACAGTTGGAACCAACAAAACTAAAAGAGGACAATCAAGGATGTCTTGTTCTTGCTCAGATGGAAAGAGTCAATCCAAGAACCAAGCATATTGATGTGAAATATCATTTCTTGAGAGATCATCAGGACCAAGGAGTCTTGAAGTTGGAGTATTGCCCTACTGAAGAAATGACAGCAGACATTTTCACTCAGGGTTGAATGCTGATAAACATTAGAGGCTAATAAAAAAGTTGGGTTTGATTGAATAAATCCTTATTGTTGAGAAAGGGTGTTGGCATATGCAACAGATTAGGACTTATTATAAGTAAAAGGAGGACTTTACACTGACCTGACAATAGATGGCGATGTTGTGTAACGTTTCCTTCTGTTTAATGTATTGTATAAGAAATAGTCTCACTTGTAGTTTCACTTTCATTTTGTTCCTGGTTTCCTGATGCAATGCTGAAATGACTGTGCATTTTCCTTTTACCTCATGTTGTAAGAATTAAAAGCTTGTTATCCCATGAAGCCTGCTCTGTGAAGTTTTCTACTGCAAAGGTGTGGCTTCAGAAGCTGTGCAACATTCATTACCGTGTTTGAGCGCACAGCAGAGCGGGAGAGCTTGCCAATGTCTCAGTGGGCTGAAATGGTGGCCCCTTCCTGATGAGAGATGCCCCGAAGGCCTACTTGGACGTCAGTCGGGATGATGCCCTGGGCTATGAGAAACTCAGATGTGAGATCCTTGCCCAAATGGGGGTTAATACATATGTGCAGGCTCAGTGGGTGTTCCAGTGGTCCTTTGCGGAGTCTCGCCTCGCCAGGTCTCAGGCACATGAGTTGCTGCAGCTGGTAAAAGGTCATCTTGCCCCACAAATAACAAGCCGTCATACAGCTCCATCAGTGGACAAATAAAGAAGTTATAGCTCTCAGAATACAGTGATGCAAAAATAATTATTTTTTTCTATAAAATAGTTTTTATTGTATAAAAGTGCCAAAACTATATAAATGAGGTATCACAGTAATCATACTGACCACAAGAATAAAACTGCCTTATCAATTTTACCACAACCGGAACGGCATAAACCTCCCCCCCAAAAAAAGAAATTAATGAATTGCTGGTTTTTGTTCATTATGACTCACAAAAATCGGAATAGAAAGCGATCAAAAAATGTTATTTTCCCGAAAATGGTACCAATAAAAATGTCAACTCATCCCGCAAAAAACAAGCCCTCTCATGACTATGTTGGCTGAAATATAGAAAAATTATAGCTCTCAAAATGTGATGATGCAAAAACTACTTTTTGCAATAAAAAGTGTCTTATTTTTTGCAATAAAAGGTGCCAAATATTAAAACCCGTTATAAGGCCTCTTTCACACATCCTGATATTTCCGTTACCGGAGATGTCAGTGTCTGTGTGTGTCATGCGTGTGACGCCCGTGTGTTGCTTCAGTACCACACGGACGGGCGCCAGGGAAGAAGCGTTACAGTAAGAGCTGTTCCTAGGTGCCAAGTGCTGAACACAGTTCTCAGAATTCTCCCCTGCTCGTGCCGATCGTCGGAATTATGGGAGTTATTTTTAAGTGATAAAAGAGACAGCAGGCAGCAGCTGATGGGAATAGCAGTGACAGCAGGAGTGGCTGATGGGCGTATTCATCAGCCGCCATCTGCGCTATAAATAAATAAATAAATGAAAAAAAAAACGTTGTTTGTTCCCTTGCATTTTCTGCAACCAGCCAGTCAAAACTCACAGCTGGGGCTGCAACCCTCAGCTGTCAGCTTCAAAAAGGTTGGTTATCAAGAACAGAGGGGTCCCCACACTGGTTTTTTCACAGTGCTAATGAGGATCTCACCGGATCTCACCGCAGCTCAACCTGACTGGGAACGGAGCCTCAGTGACCGGAGGTAACCTCTATGACGTCACCACCGGTCACTGAAGCTGCGTTCCCAGCAGCTCATTCACCAGTGGTTCTCAGCCTGAACGGTCTCATCTTGGCACTGTCCAGGTTGAAAACTAATTGTTCTGCCTTCTTCCACGTATGACTGTGTGGCTTCCAGCATACAGCTAAACTCTTAAACCACTCCAATAAAAGACTGTATGGGTGCTTAAGTCTATATTTATTGAGATGATGTGAACAACAATGGTAGATGATAACAGATGGTATAATGAAGGAAATTGGTGAATACAATAGTGGGTGAAATCGGGTAGAAACTGCAAGAAATAGACTGTATAGTATCAATACTGGCATGTACAGTGTGCAATTACATAAGTAACTGGAACATTACAGCAAAGAATGATACAGAGTACTGTACATAATACAAGAATGCTACTAGTACTGCTCTGCACCATATGAAAATGCATCTATCTATATGCTGAGTAAACAACATTACATCCTAACTGAGAAATACAGAGCTCAATATGCCTGACTTACAATGCACTACACTGTGGCTGCATAACGGTTAACTAACACAGATACGTAGCACTACACATAACTGTATTAAACCCTCACCGGAATCCGCTTTGACAGAAGCAGTGATTTACAGAGAGCAGGACACACATGAATCTCTTCAGAAAGCCCGGGAGAATATGTCTGCGTGACTAGATTTTCCCGGGAAGCTAAGGGGGCAGTTCCTAACCATAACACATTGCTCCATTAAAGGGGAAACGTCCTTGAAACCTGGAACAGGACAATTGGGATCGACTTATGACATCTAGTTTTCATAACAGGAACTACGCTATGAGTTAACTTGCTGCATAAAAGTGGGCAGAACACTAATTATCTCCCAGACCTGGATTACGGCATGGGACAAAATGACTGAGAGGTGAGGGATATTGATTTTTTTATTTTAGTTTTTTTACAGGAGAACGAGGGCTTTGGTGGAATAGGCATTAGGTGAGTATAACTGTATTTGTTATTTTTACATAAAAAAGTAAAGCTGTGTTTTGTTTTATTTCTAATAAAAGACTTTATTCTGGCTGTGTCTTTATTTACCATGTAACTATAGGATTAGTGATGAATAGATGCCTTACAGACGCTTCTCTATTACTAAGCCATGGGCTTGATGTCACCTGACAATACAAAGGTGACATCAACCCCACAAGTATGAACCCCACTTGCCACCACTACAGGGCAAGTGGGAAGAGCCGAGAAAAGCGCCAGAATAGAATCTAATAGATGTGCCTTTTCTGGGCAGCTGTGGGTTGCTATTTTTAGACTGGGGGAGTCAATATCCATGGCCCCTTACCAGCCTGAGCATACCAGCCCCCAGCTGTGAGCTTTAGCAAGGCTGGTTGTCAAAAATGGGTGGGACCCCACTCCATTTTTTAAAATTATTTGTTTAAATAATTAAAAAAACAAGGGGGGGACACCTCTATTCTTGATAACCAAATTGATGAAGCTGACAGCTGAAGGTTACAGCCCCCAGCTGTGAGTTTTGCCAGGCTGGTTATAGAAAATACAGGGCAACCCATGCTGATTCTTTCATTCATTTATTTATTTATTTATTGCGCAGGTCCATGGAAACACACTGCCATATGCACAGACCCATTCATTTGTATAGGCAAATAGCCCTCTGTTCCTACCAAGTCTCTCCATATGGCAATGTAGTACTGTACAACCACACATGGGGTATTACAACGTTCACTGCCCAATGGTATAAAATTCTGCGACACACTCATGGTGTCAATATGATCATTGCACCCCTAGATGAATTTATTGAGAGGTGTAGTTTGTAAAATGGGGACACTATGGGGGGTTCTGCTGTTCTGGCATCTCATGGTCTCTCCCAGTGGGTCATGGCAATTGCAAACCATAACAGTAAAATCTGACGCTCCTTGCCTTCTGAGCTTTGCACTGTGCCTGAAAAATATTTCTCGATTACATGTAGGGTATTGGCACACTCAGGAAAAAAATGGACCTCAGTTTGATGTAAAAAATTTCCTTTTAGCCCTTAGAAAAATTAAAAACTTGAAACTAAAACAACATTTTAGTGGTAAAAATGTAATTTATTCTTTCTTCACCGCTCAGAGGCATAAAATTCTGTTAGGCACATGTGTGTTGTGAATGGGTTTGAGATGAGTTCTGAGCAGAGACTCCCTCTGGTGGTTACAAGTGGTACTGGTCTGTTCAGTGAAGATTGTGAGGACTGGGAATCAGGTGTTACTGACTGGTCTTATATAAGGGAGTCACCTTCCCATCAGGGTTGCCGGTGATCTATTGTTCTGGTCTGAATCCTTCATTCCTGTTTCCTTTGTAGCCTGCTGTGTCGTGTCTGCATCTCCTGCTAACAGATAAGACATTTTCTTCTTTTTGTTTTTTGTACTATATTTTTGCATTTTGTCCTGCACTTCTTTGGGGGCCTTCTGGGTCCCCTTCGGGGGCTTTTGCCCTCTCAGTTTAGTTCAGCCACTGATGTTTGTACTTTTGCTTTTTCCAGTTTTTTCAGTGGCTGCTGTTTTGATTTTTTTACACCAGAGAACTAATTTAGGTGGTAGAGGTCGTGTGATCTCAGGTGATTTTGAAATTAGTAGAGTTGGTGCTTTTCAGGGTTTTCTGGGATTGCAGTAAGTACCCTTCCTATCCTTTTCTATTTAGATAGTTTGGGCCCCAGCGTTTGCTCATACTATTTTCTTTCTGTGTCAGTATTTCTTCTTGTCTAACCGCCATTACTTGTTTTGGGGCTTTCTATTATCTTTGGGGTTCTGCTCCGGGGCAGATAGCTTTCCTATTTCTATCTTTAGGTGTAGTTAGTTTCTCAGGCTGTGACGAGGCGTCTAGGACCAACGTAGGAACGCTCCACGGCTGCCTCTAGTTGTGGTGGTTAGTCAGGGTACTGCAATCTCATAGATTCCAACTGCTCTGGTGTATTGCCTTTTTTACCTGCACTCCTCAGCTACCGAAACATAACAGTATCACCGGCCTAAAAATTGAAAATTGTATGGTACTCACAGAAGGGAAAAAATATTGTGAAAGAAAAAAGGTTGTCAGAGTTGTCAGAGATATTTTTCTATTTGTTGCATTTTTTTTTTCCCTCTGTATCTCTGGGTGCTGGGGAGGATCTTTTCTCTCAATGGAGTTTGCAAGGTTGTCTGGCCGTGTGGTTCAGCTTGCCACTGAGGTTTGGAGTATTGCTACCTATCTTGCTAGGTTGCCTGTTGTGGAACCTAGGATCCCCATGCCAGATTTGTTTTTGGGGGATCGAGCTAAGTTTCAGAATTTCAAAAATAATTGTAAATTGATTTTTGCCTTAAAATCTAAGTCCTCAGGGAACGCAGCGCAGCAGGTTCAAATTATCATCTCTCTCCTGCGCGGCGATCCTCAGGATTGGGCTTTTTCCCTGACACCTGGGGATCCTGTTTTGAGTGATGTTGATGCATTTTTTCAGGCTTTGGGGTTATTGTACGATGAGCCTAATGTCACTGATCAAGCTGAAAAAGCCTTGTTGGCATTAAATCAGGGGCCTTATGACGCTGAGTTATACTGTCAGAGATTCCGTAGGTGGGCAGTCCTGACCAAATGGAATGACGACGCTTTGGCAGCCCTTTTCCGGAAGGGTCTGTCAGATAATGAAAGGATGTTATGGTGGGATTCCCTGTCCCCTCTGGTCTCAATGATTCTATGTCATTAGCGATTCAAATTGACAGACGTTTGCGTGAGCGGAGAAGTATGCGTGGAATGGTGTTGCCTTGTGAACCAGCTTCTGAACCCATGCAGTGTGATAGAGTGGTGTCTGGGGCACAGCGTCATGAGTTTCGAAAGCGTAATGGGTTATGTTTCTACTGTGGTGATGCCTCTCATGCTATTTCAGTCTGCCCTAAGCGGGGAAGACGTTTTGCACGCTCAGTTGTCTTGGGTAGTGTTCAGACTAAGTTTTTATTAACTGTCACTCTGATATGCTCTCTGTCCTCATTTTCTGCTCAGGCTTTCGTTGATTCTGGAGCAGCTATTAACCTGATGGATTATGATTTTGCTAAACGTTGTGGGTTTCCCTTGATACCCCTACAGAAGTCTATTCCCCTACTGGGGATCGATTCTACCCCTTTGGCTGAGAATAAACCCCAGTTTTCTACTCAGGTGATAATGAGGGTTGAACCTGATCACCAGGAGTGCTGCAAATTTTTGGTTCTGTATAATCTGCATGACATTATCGTGCTGGGTTTCCCTTGGTTACAGTCTCATAATCCTGTTTTGGATTGGAAATCTGTGTCTGTAACCAGTTGGGGCTGCCAATGTGTTAATACCAACACTCCTGTTTTTTCTGCCTCCCCCAGGCTCAGGATGTTCCTGACTTTTTGATTGATTTTTCTGATGTGTTTAGCGAAAGTAAATCTGCATCCTTGCCTCCCCATAGGAGCTATGACTGCGCTATTGAATTAGTGCCGGGTAGTAAATTCCTTAAAGGTCGCCTTTTTAACTTGTCTGTACCTGAACATGACGCTATGCGGTCTTATATCAAGGAATCATTGGAGAAGGGTCATATCAGACCATCCTCTTCACCCTTAGGTGCCGTTTTTTTTCTTTGTGGCCAAAAAGATGGTTCATTAAGGCCGTGTATTGATTATCGTCTCTTGAACAATATTACTGTGAAATATCAATACCCGTTACCCTTGATTTCTGACCTGTTTTCCAGGGTGAAAAACGCTACTTGGTTTACCAAGCTTGACCTCAGGGGGGCGTATAACCTTATTCGCATTAAGCACGGGGATGAATGGAAGACGGCATTCAATACCCTGAAGGGCATTTTGAGTACCTAGTGATGCCCTTTGGGCTCACTAATGCTCCTTCCGTCTTCCAGTCCTTCATGAATGACATTTTCAGGGATTTTGTGGACAAATTTCTGATTGTTTATTTGGATGATATCTTGATTTTTTCTAATGACTGGGACTCTCATGTGAAACATGTTCGAACTGTGTTCCAGATTTTGAGAGAGAATGCTCTGTATGTGAAGGGATCAAAGTGTCTTTTTGGCGTACAGAGGATCTCATTTCTGGGATTCATTTTGTCCCCATCTGTTATTGAAATGGACCCGGTCAAGGTTCAGGCCATCTGTGATTGGGTCCAACCTACTTCATTAAAGGCTCTTCAGAGATTTTTGGGTTTTGCCAATTTTTATCGTAAATTTATTGGTAATTTCTCGGTTATTGTTAAACCATTAACTGATTTGACCAGAAAGGGTTCTGATGTGGTGAATTGGCCTCCTGAGGCAGTCTCTGCGTTTCAGGAACTTAAGCAGAGATTCACTTCTGCTCCTGTTCTACGGCAGCCTGATGTTTCTCTGCCATTTCAGGTGGAGGTTGATGCCTCTGAAATTGGGGCAGGTGCCGTTTTGTCCCAAAAAGATCCAGAGACCTCTAAAAGTAACCCTTGTGCCTTTTTCTCTCGAAAATTTTCTCCTACTGAACGTAATTATGATGTGGGTAATCGGGAGTTATTGGCCATGAAGTGGGCTTTTGAAGAGTGGAGACATTGGCTGGAGGGAGCCAAACATCAGGTGGTGGTCCTTACGGACCATAAGAATCTGGTCTATCTGGAATCTGCCAAGCGACTCAATCCTAGACAGGCCAGGTGGGCCTTGTTTTTCACACGTTTTAATTTTGTGGTTTCCTTTCTTCCTGGCACTAAGAATGTTAAGGCGGATGCCCTCTCGAGGAGTTTCCTTGCGGACTCTCCTGAGTTATCTGATCCTTCTGTTATTTTGAAAGAGGGTGTAGTTCTTTCCGCCATCTCGCCCAATTTGAGACTTGCTCTGGAGGGGTGTCAGGAGGATAGGCCCGAGTGCTGCCCTGTTGGAAAATTGTTTTTCCCGGACCAGTGGAAAAAGAGTGTGATGTCTGAGATTCATTGTTCCGCATTGGCTGGGCATCCCGGAATTTTTGGTACCAGAGACTTGGTTAGTCGGTCCTTTTGGTGGCCTACCTTGTCTCGTGATGTCAGGGAATTTGTGCAGTCCTGCGGGACTTGCTCTCGCTCCAAGCCTTGCTCTCGCTCTAGTGGTTTGTTGATGCCATTGCCTGTGCCCAAGAGACCATGGACCCATATCTCTATGGATTTCATTTCTGACCTTCCTGTTTCTCAGAGAATGACCACCATCTGGGTAATTTGTGATAGGTTTTCCAAAATGATACATCTTGTGCCATTACCTAAGTTGCCTTCCTCCTCTGAATTGGTGCCGTTGTTCCTTCAGCACGTGGTTCGTTTACACGGCATTCCTGAGAACATTGTGTCTGACAGAGGAGTCCAGTTTGTTTCCAGATTTTGGAGGACTTTTTGTTCTAAACTGGGTGTTCAATTGTCTTTCTCCTCGGCATTTCATCCTCAGACCAATGGTCAAACTGAGAGAACAAACCAGACATTGGAGACTTATCTTAGATGCTTTGTGTCTGCTGATCAGGATGACTGGGTCTCTTTTTTACCTTTGGCTGAGTTTGCTCTTAATAATAGGGCTAGCTCTGCCACTTTGATGTCTCAGTTTTTCTGTAATTCTGGGTTTCACCCTCGATTTTCTTCAGGACAGACGGAGGCTTCTGTCTGTCCAGGTGTTGACTCTGTTGTGGAGCGTATGCAACAGATTTGGGACCAGGTAGTGGAGAGGTTGTCCCTCTCTCAGGAGAAGGCCCAGCGGTTTGCTAACCGGCATAGGACTGATGGTCCTCGGTTTAAAGTGGGGGACTTGGTCTGGTTGTCCTCAAAGAATATTCCTATGAGAGTAGCATCTCCTAAATTTAAGCCTAGGTTCATTGGACCTTATAAGATCATTGAGATTCTTAATCCTGTTTCTTTTCGTTTGCTTCTTCCAGGGACATTTAAGATCCATAACGTGTTCCACAAGTCCTTGTTGAAGAGGTTTATTGAGCCAGTGGTTCCTGCTGCTGTGCCTCCTGACCCTGTTTTGGTTGAGGGCAATCTGGAGTATGTGGTTGAGAAAATATTAGATTCTCGTTTTTCTAGACGGAAACTCCAGTATTTGGTTAAGTGGAGAGGTTATGGTCAGGAAGACAATTCTTGGGTGTTTGCTTCGGACATCCATGCTAGGAGACTCATCCGTGCGTATCATAGAACTCATCCTGACCGACCTGGTTGCTCAAATGAGGGTTCGGTGACCCCTCCTCAAGGGGGGGTACTGTTGTGAATGGGTTTGAGATGAGTTCTGAGCAGAGACTCTCTCTGGTGGTTACAAGCGGTACTGGTCTGTTCAGTGAAGATTGTGAGGACTGGGAATCAGGTGTTACTGACTGGTCTTATATAAGGGAGTCACCTTCCCATCAGGGTTGCCGGTGATCAATTGTTCTGGTCTGAATCCTTCATTCCTGTTTCCTTTGTAGCCTGCTGTGTCGTGTCTGCATCTCCTGCTAACAGATAAGACATTTTCTTCTTTTTGTTTTTGTACTATATTTTTGCATTTTGTCCTGCACTTCTTTGGGGGCCTTCTGGGTCCCCTTCGGGGGCTTTTGCCCTCTCAGTTTAGTTCAGCCACTGATGTTTGTACTTTTGCTTTTTCCAGTTTTTTCAGTGGCTGCTGTTTTGATTTTTTTACACCAGAGAACTAATTTAGGTGGTAGAGGTCGTGTGATCTCAGGTGATTTTGAAATTAGTAGAGTTGGTGCTTTTCAGGGTTTTCTGGGATTGCAGTAAGTACCCTTCCTATCCTTTTCTATTTAGATAGTTTGGGCCCCAGCGTTTGCTCATACTATTTTCTTTCTGTGTCAGTATTTCTTCTTGTCTAACCGCCATTACTTGTTTTGGGGCTTTCTATTATCTTTGGGGTTCTGCTCCGGGGCAGATAGCTTTCCTATTTCTATCTTTAGGTGTAGTTAGTTTCTCAGGCTGTGACGAGGCGTCTAGGACCAACGTAGGAACACTCCACGGCTGCCTCTAGTTGTGGTGGTTAGTCAGGGTACTGCAATCTCATAGATTCCAACTGCTCTGGTGTATTGCCTTTTTTACCTGCACTCCTCAGCTACCGAAACATAACACATGTGGTTTTAATATGATCACTGCATCCCTAGATGAATTCATTGGGGAGTGTAGGTTGTAAAATGAGTTTATATATAGGGGTTTCTGTTGTTCTGGCACCTCAGGGGCTCTGGCAGTGTGACATGGCATCGTCAAACCATTCCAGCAAAATGTGAACTCCAATTTGGCTCCTCTTCCCTTCTGAGCTTTGCACTGTGCCTCAAAAGTAGTATTCCCCTACATATGAGGTATCGGCATACCCAAGAGAAGTTGCATAACAACTTTTGGGGTCCAATTTCTCCTGTTACTATTGGAAAAGATCATTTTTTGGGGTCCAATTTCTCCTGTTACTATTGGAAAAGATCATTTTTTGTGGAAAAAATATGACATTTTTTGTGGAAAAAATATGATTTTTTATTTTCACGGCTCTACATTATAAACTTCTATGAAGCACTTGGGGGTTTAAAGTGCTCACCTTACATCTAGATAAGTTCCTTGGGGGGTCTAGTTTCCAAAAAGGAGTCACTTTTGGGGATTTCCACTGTTTAGGCACATCAGGGTCTCTCCAAAAGCAACATGGCGTCCGATCTCAATTCCAGCCAATTTTGTGTTGAAAAAGTCAAACGGCGCTCCTTCCCTTCCAAGCTTTGCCGTGCGCCCAAACAGTGGTTTACCCGCACATATGAGATATCAGCATACTCAGGACAAATTGCAGATCAACTTTTGTGGTCCAATTTCTCCTGTTACCCTTGGTAAAATAAAAAAATTTGGATCTGAGGTAAATTTTTGGTGAAAAAAAGTTAAACATTAATTTTTTTTAAACATTTCAAAAATTCCTGTGAAGCACCTGAAGGGTTAATAAACTTCTTGAATGTGGTTTTGAGCACATTGAGGGGTTCAGTTTCTAGAATGGTGTCACTTTTGGGTATCTTCTATCACATAGACCCCTCAAAGTGATTTCAAATGTGATGTGGTCAGTAAAAAAAATGGTGTTGTAAAAATGAGAAATCACTGTTCAACTTTTAACCCTTATAACTACCTAAGTAAAAAAAAAATTAGTTCCAAAATTGTGTTGATGTAAAGTAGACATGTGGGAAATGTTACTTATTAAGTATTTTGTATGACATATGTCTCTGATTTAAGGGCATGAAAATTCACAGTTGGAAAAGTGCAAAATTTTAAAAATTTTCGCCAAATTTCCATTTTTTTCACAAATAACCGCAATCCATATCAAAGAAATTTTACCATTATCATGAAGTACAATATGTCACGAGAAAACAATCTCAGAATCACTGGGATCCATTGAAGCATTCCAGAGTTATTACATCATAAAGGGACAGTGGTCTGAATTGCAAAAAATTGCCCGGTCATTAACGTGCAAACCACACTCAGGGGTAAAGGGTTTAATAAAGGGGATTGGGTGATAGTGCTGGTGCCCACAGTAGAAAGTAAATTTATGGCCAAGTGGCAAGGACCATATGAGGTTCGGGAAAAAGTTGGGGAAGTGAACTACTGAGTTTACCAGCCCAGGAAAAGAAAACAGTTATATCATTTCAATCTGTTAAAAGCGTGAAAGGAACGGGGGTGTATGCTTACGGATGTGGATCGCCCGCCAGGGCAGTGGGGTACTCGGTACCGGGCCGCTTCTTAAAGGAGAAGCGTCACAGCGGCAGTGACCCGATCCGTGGCCCTGGGCATTCAATTAAAGGGGATTATTTACAGGGTATAAATAGAGTTTGTAGTAGAGTGTTCGTGACGCCACCTGTGGTTTCTGGTCAGAGGTGACCAGCGCTGCAGTGCAGATCCTCTGGGACTGATGGTGATGCAGCAGAGTTGGTAAAGATCCCTGCAGGTGGAACTATGTCTCAGGGCAGATGTGATATGAGATGGATGGTGAAGATGTAGTACTTAGCAAGGGATGTAGCAGTGCTGAGTGGGTGTCGCAGGAAGAACTTGAGAGGACACAGTCAGATGCAGTTTCAAAATCTTTACTCACAGTTCTGTCTGCAGCTCAGGTGCCCGCTTGGTGCCACGTCCTCCAGGTAAGGAATCCAGCCAACTCCCAGGTAGATGGAGGACACCTGTCCAGAGCTCCCTGTCAGTATATGCGTTTCCTGGCCGTCTCACTGTGCTGATTCCTACTCCTCTTCCTTCCCAGCACCACACAATCAGTGTCCCAGACCAGCAGCTGCGAATCCTGTCGGATAACATGCCCAAAGCGTTTCCTTGATCCTATATAGCTGCCTTTCCGGAGAAGATAATTGTGGTTGTTGTTTGTGACCCCTAAAGTTGCCACAGCTGTCAGCTTGCTAGCTGAGTCCTGTTGTACGCTCCACTAAGCTAGGGGCCGAGACCCTTCTGCGACCTGGATTCTCCCAGCTGACATCCGTCAGCCTGGAACGAGCCCCAGGGGTAGCCTCTGCTCAGCCGTGCCTCCAAGAAATCCCTTTCCCCTCCAGGGAGCTTTCTTCTGTCTGTCTGTTCAGCAGCTCCTCCAGACCAGGAGACTGCCTCACGGTTCTATCTCTTCCCGCCTTTCCCTATGGGAAGGTTGCCTATGCACGTCTTTCCCCTTCTTCCCCTACGGGAAGACTCTTCCTTTCTTCCCTCAATTCTCCTGCTCTAACCTACAAGCTCCACCCACCTTCTAACACCCTTTCCTAACCAGCAGGGAAGAAGTGGAACTGCTGCTAGTGTGTGTGATGGATGTAGTGTTGTGTCAGAGCCAGGTTCAGTGTCTCCATCTTACCTGAAAGATGGGATACGACACCTCTGGTTGAGGTGCAGTACCTCTGTGGCGACTGGACCCTCAGGGGCGCCACAGATGCAACTCCCAATGTATCATCTGGGGACTCTCCGATATGGACCCGGACAAAGGCCGAGAGAGAGGTAAAAATAGGAGACACACTCTCCAAACAGAATTGGCCCTGACCTGTTACCACCAAACATGTGAGTGCGTTTCTAGGAATCCTTGGGTATTACTGGAGATTTATACCTAATTTTTCGGGGTTAACAACACCCCTAACCAATCTCCTCAAGGGAAAGAAGTTGGTCATGGTCTAGTGGAACCCCCAGGCAGAGGTGGTGCTGTGCGAACATCTCGTCCTCATTAACCACATCTTCCAGAAGCACTTCAGAAACACTTCATTGTGCAGACGGATGCCTCTAACATTGGCCTAGGAGCGGTCCTGTCGCAGGAGGTGAACGGAGAGGAACATCCGGTCACCTACCTAAGTAGGAAACTCACTCCGCCTGAGAAAAATTATAGCATAGTGTAGGGGTGCCTCGCCATTAAGTGGGCCTTGGAGTCCATAAGCTATTATTTGCTCAGTCAACCGTTTTGCTTGGTGACAGATCATCCACTCTTGGTATGGATGAGAAATGCCAAGGAGAGGAATGCTCAGGTCACCAGTTGGTTTCTCATTCTGCAAAATTTTAATTTCACAGTGGAACATCGGGCGGGGAAGTCGCAGGGAAATGCGGATGTCCTGTCACGGGCCCTCTGTATGGTGACAAATGTTCAACCCCACAAGTTTGAACAGGGGGGTATGTGAGGCAGTGAGGGGTATTATATGTGAGGGACGGTATGTATCCCCCAGGATGCACATAAAGCTTATTAAGGTCACTGGAGTGCATTGCAGTCACAGATATAGCTATGGTTGCAATGCAGAAAAAAAGTAAGTTGGTCTTGGAAAAACTATTTGCCCAAGGCAGAGTTAAGAAAACCCGGCATGGGCTTTTTTTTTGGAGTGAACTACTAGATGGTAGTGGCGCGGTTCGCTACCTCTTACAAGTGGCCCATGGCCACAGATTCCATTTAAGAAACCTGCAGCAAAGGGTTGTGTGTGTCAGTCTTGGTTTGCAAACTGGAAAACAGGTGGCTCTGCAACTCCCGACTTGTATGAAGTAACACGGAGCCAAAGGAAGCAAAAACGCATGGCACCCCTTAGCGTGACATGGCGGTGCAATCGCCCATGGCAACCCGTCTCGGATACAGACTGCCTTGACACCCCGGCTGCGATCCGGAGGATACTATTTGCTTTCCATTTGTGAGTTTCTTTTGGACATTAAAGACATTTGCTTTGAACTCTGATGTGGCCCCTGCCTATCTGTTGCACTGCATCAACCCCGCTGCACTGCATAGGATATACCAAATCTCCTCTTATTACAATAACATTTATGTTTCACATGATTCACATGACAGCTATATATAAGGATACCAATATATCCCCTGAGTGTCATAATTGAGATAACATAGACTTACATAGTTTATGTTTATACCTTCACAGTACTCTACAGTATTTAACCTTTATTCCCCCTATGGAACTCATAGCATTTTATTTTACTTCATGATGGCACCTTTGCACTTTACACATATTTGTGTTCACATCATTGTATGCATTTATGAACCATTTAGTGTACTGCACTCATCGTTCATATCATACTTACATTTTGTCCTTTTAGCGTTCCATCATTTACTCACCACACTAACAGGATCCGATTCTTCAGTTTGTGTTCTCCAAATGAAGATTTACAGTTATTTAACCATTAGACTTATGATTTAATTATATAACACTTTATTGCAATATGCATTTTTAGATCACAATAGCAATTATGTTAATAACACATATACAATTCCCCTAAAAAAACTTCCCTTCTATCCAATTCTTACAGACAATATAACAAATGCATCGAAACAACACTGGGACGTAGTGCCCATGCGTCTCCTGCAGACCTCATAGACCTCACCCAGTACGTATCTTGGCAACTGCTTGCGGCTCACCTCGCACATGAAGGAGCTCACTTCCTGATGAGGCAGCACAGGGATAACATGTGCCAAACACTCCGCCCCTCTTCATGATGTCAAACGCTACTTTCGAATTGGTTGAGCGAGATACTACACACTCATAGATGACTGGTACAGTGAGATATTTAATCTGTCCAGCCCCCCACTTTAGACAAATCCCCTGAAAGAAGCAAGAGCGCTGAAGCGCGCGTCGGGGTAACAGGAGCACAGGCCAGACCATGCTGCACCAGCTCCACACTTAGCACCTTTCAATATATATCTACTCAGGGAATTGAAACTTGTCATGTTGATATGATGAAAAGAAAACTGGATTAACATGCAGTATATGATGTTGGAGAACTAAGACAGCACAGATGGAAAGGTCTATTTAATAGATGTTATACATATATATATATATATATATATATAATAGGCATTAGTGTTGAGCGATACGATAATGCAAATATCGGCTATCGGCCGATATTAGCTCTATCGGCCTTTCGATAATTCGTTTCGATATTTTCGTCTTATCGAATACCGGAATCGGATTTGTCACTGTCACTGTGAGTGTCCGTCGGTCGGGTCTGTCAGGAGTCAGCGGCACTTACCTGGCAGAAGATCTCCGGCGGTCACGTCCTGGACTGCTTGATGGCCGCCATTATCTTCTCCCTGGCGGTCACATGCAGTTTTTCGCGATAACTGCAGTGACTGCAGGGTAATCCCGGCCGTAAAGCAGTCAGTCCGATGACGTCACCGCCGGGAAGCAGGTAATCAGCTGTGCTGCGCCGGGATGACAGGCTCTGCCTGTCATTCTGATGTAGCAGAGCTGGATCGTCGTGGGACACTCGTTACTATGGACTGCGTCGGTCAGGTGGTATACTTTTTTTTTTTTTTTTTTCATTTTTTTACAGGAGATCGATGGCGTCGCAGCAGGATGAGACAGTAATAAAAGAAATGAAAACTGTGTTTTTTTTTTTTTTATTAAATTAAAAAAATTTTTTTGGAACATTCACCCCTCCGGGTACATAAACAATTTAACTATTTATTTACTAACAGGTTCCCTGTCCGGGTTATTTAGACTTCTTTGGCTGGCCTCTTCCAGGTACCACCTGGTACTCTTCTGGTGCTTGCCAAACATCCGAGGCACCAAGGACCACCAGGACCTGATGATGTCGTGTGGCCTGTACAGTCAAGTCGTGACCTGCTATCTGGGTCTGTGTGGCCACCTCTTTCATCTCCCTCCGGGTCTGGAGCCCTATGTCACGGACTGAACGAACCCCAGGGGGCCTAACAGGCGCCGGGTACGGGCCAACTATACTTATCATGTCCATAGCTGGGGCTGCTGAGGAGACCACTGAGGGAGGCTGGGGAGATTTACGGCGTGGGGTGGGCACTTTTGCAGAGGCCTGGATGTGGGAGGCTGAAGGCTTCGAGGGTCTCACAGGTTCCTCACACACTGGGGAGTAGGGGTCGCACCTGGTAACATTTAGGGCGTACCACCCATTGTAACCCCAGTGTCGGGTGTAAGTCACCAAGTCTCCTGGCAACAGGTCCCTCCCCGGGTGTCCTTCTGGGAGGTGAGCCTCCACGTCCCGCCGGGTCACAAAGACTTCTAAATAAAGTCCAGGCTCCTTGATGAAGCCCCACCCACCTTTCAATTTAAAGTTCCGTACTGCACCCTTACGCCGCGGCTCACTCAGGGTTCCTTTGTCCTTTCTCATCCGGTCCTTATCTGCCCGGTCCTTCTCCAGGTGACGTTGGCGAAGTTTTAGGGTTTCTCGCTGCTCCCTTTGTCGCTCTGCTTCCTTCTCCCAACGTCTCCACTCTTCCTCCTGACGCCGGTTATAATTCTCCTCCACCAGTTGCTCCATGTCTCCACCACTCCACTGCAGCTTACAGTGTCCGGTTTGCGGCAGCTCTCCTGTCGCCCCCCAGTCCTGGCGGCGCTCCCCTGCGGAGGAAGCAGACGGCTCTAAATCAGATGACAGTCGGGGCTCCGGTACAGGCAGGTAGTGCTCTGGTGCCTGCGCGGCCTCCTCCATGAGGACGGGTGTCGCTTCTTCTGTCTCAGCGACTGGGGCAGACAGCGGGATTTGGGGTGCTGCTGACGGTGCTGCGGTTTTTGCAGGAACGGGTGCCTCCACTGCGACAACGTCAACCGGATCACATTGCAAGGGCTCCTCTACTATAACGGGTGCCTCACCTTCCGGTACAGACACTTCAGGTAAGAGGGATTGGCGCCGCTCCAAGTTTATTTTTAGGGCACGCCAGCTGGCTTCCATCCTGGCGACCTCCTCCCGGTGCCGGGCCAGGCCTCTCAGGGTATCCTCCGCTTCTTGCAGCGTAGGAGGTTTTACAGGCCGGGTGCCCAACGGTGATTCCGTGGCGATCGGGTCGCTTCCGTGGGGGGAGAGCTCTGACTGCTCCATCCCTTCCCACTTCTGCTCGTCGTGTCCATTAGCCATCTCTGCCAAGTCACATGTGTCATATCTGGAGAGGGCCCCTCTTTTGTAGGGAGGCGGGACCTTCTCACACTGAGGAGGATGAGGAGGCGGAACTCCAGAGCTGTGGGGCACGATGTTACATTGCAGTACCATTTACAGTGGGCGGCCATCGTTTTCACGCCACTGAGTGAGTGACACCCACGAAGAGCACGCCCTTCTTCTTCACCAGTGCCTCGTCGTGACGCAGATATGGCGGAAAAATGGCAAATACATTCTCTGATGATTTTAGCAATTCTCAAGCACAAAACCAGTGCAATTCAGGCACACAGGACTCGCTTATAGCGAGCTACAGAATCCTGTTCGTGACGCCCAAGTTGAGTCGCACAGAGCCAGAGGTTTTCGGGGTACTCGGCACCGAGCCCGTCGACTTCTATGGGGTATGTCACGTCTTTACCCGGCAATTGAATTAGAGTCGATTTTACTATGTAGAAGTGTATAAACTATAAATATATGTATATATATATGTCACAATGACATGTATATATATATATGTATTCTATGTGTGTATATTTTGTGTTTACAACGAAAGAAAGGGTTTTTTTTGTTGCGATATTTTGTTCCCATAGACTTACATGGGACTTCCGGTATCGAAATCGGATATCGACGATATTTAGTGCTATCGGCGATACAATTTCGATACGATATTTTTAGATATCGAGCAATATCGCTCAACACTAATAGGCATATATAATATATATATAATATATTATATAATAGGTTCATGTGATACATGAACTAGAAATTGGAGTAGATATTTGGAAATAATTTTATGCACTGGCTCTTTACATGTATATGTATCTGATTAGCCATTTCTTTTTGTTATATAAACTTCAGTATACCGTTATTCACATAATGTTGAATGCAGGTGGTCTGTACTTATTTTGAGGTATTCATGTTTTTTGCATGATTTCATTGTTATGCCATTTTTTTAACAATACTATACAAATAAAAATTCCATATTTTACATTGTCATAGAGCTCTCCCTTTATCTTCGACTATTTAGTCATAAACATATGAATTAGACAGGTGAACTGTCGTTAGAAACACATCAATTGTTTATTAAAATCAGAGAGGACACTCACCTATGCCAATTAGGTATATAAAAGGTATAATGTTATTTTAATATTCCTCATGGTTTGACAGTTGTTTTCAATTCAATTGTTTATGTTTCTATACTGACACGTGTATTGTTCTGTTGCCCTTTTAGACACATCATCAGATTACTCCAAAGGTTATGTTTGATCATCAGACGTCTGACACGAGCACAACATAAACCAATATGAGCAGACATGGATATTAAAGTTCATTACATTTGCCACATTTAACTTCTTCTACCGACTATGATCTCACAAATATATTGCATAGTAGATAAAAAGCAACTTACCGTAAATGTCTCCAAGGCTATAGAATGATATTTATGGAATAATTTTACCAAGAACCATTTTTAGTTTCAAAAGTATTTTATTAATATTTTTTAATACAGAAATAAATAACCTGTGGGAATTTACCACATAGGGGGCCTGTGTATAATAAAACATAATATGAAAGAAAAATATACAGGAGAAATGTTAAATGGGAAGGAGGGAATTTTAGGGAGAAAAGGGAAGGTTGGGTATGAGGTATGTAACCATTTTTTTTCAAGGATATCACATTTTTACATTCCTTACATAATAACTGAAGTAACAGACAGTATACGAGATATATAATTGTAGCAAAAAACTGGATCATGTACTTTAGAGGTTTGGTAATCAAACAATGCTCAGTGTTCAATAGTTTGTAATAGTACACCAGTGAGTCAAGGCGATAAATGTAAAGGTTGATTTAGATGTTGGTTGGGGTGGAGATCAATCCAAGGGGTACACAAGCTATAAAAATGTTAAATAAAACCATTTTTAACAGAACATGCTAAACACAATTGTTAAACACATTCCTTAGACTGGCAGATACAGCTTAAAATATTTTTAAAAGACTTACATACATACAGCAGCTATAGAAAGTGTACATACCCCTATCAAAGGGCCAGGTTTGTAAAAAAAAATCAAGAATAATCATTTCAGAACTTTTTCCACTTTTAATGTCTTCTATCTGTACAAATCCATTGAGAAAATAATTGATGGAAATAAAAATAACAAAACTAAAATAATATGGTTCCATAAGTGTGAACACCCTCTTAGAGTTGGGGATGTGGTTGTGTTCAGAGTTAGTCCTATCACATTTAAACTCACGTTAAATAGTAGTCAATACAAATCTGCCATCATTTACAGCGATTTTGATTAACTGCATACAGTATAAAACTTAGTTATTCTGGTAGGATTTTCCTGACATTTTCTTAGTTGCATTTTACAGCAAAAGCTACGGTCCATAAACAGTTTACAACAAAACAAAGGGTTCTTGTTGCCAGTTATCAGTCAGGAGAAGGGTACAAAAAATTTCAAGGCATTAGATATACAGTCATCAAGAAGTGACTTAAGCTTGGCACAACAGGAACATTGTATAGAACTTGACGAACATCAAAAATGCTGAAAAGACAACTGTCATGGTTTGCCCAGGAGTTCTGTGGCACTACTTCTAGGGTTAACACTAGGTGGCCTCTCTTTGGTTGGGGGAGGGCTATATCTACTCGTCCCTGTGCTATGCTGGTTGTCAGTTATACGTCCGTTTTCGGCTGGGCAGCTGACCTCTGTGTTTCTGCACGCATTGCCTGTCTTTGTATGCTTGCCTGTGAATGACCCTGTCTGTTCTCCATTTGCTACCTGTCTGTCGACTCTGTACTGCCTGTTACTCTCTTGGGTTTGACTGCGGCTACGTCCCTTGACTTCCCTCTTGCTTGACCTTCTGGTACTACGTCGTCCTCTGCATTCTGACCTCGGCTTGTCCCTGACCACTCTACACGTCTGACCCTTTGGTTACAGTGCTGTCCTCTGGCTTCTGACCTTGGCTAGTTTTGAGACTGCTTCAGGTTCGCCTGTCCCGCCATCGTTCCTGAGAGGCCGGGGCCTTGCTCCACCTCCAGCCACTCCTCCGGTGGTCACTTGCTGCAGGTCGTGTTCACCTGCAGCACACTCCCAATCACGCTCACAGGTCTCTGTAATACCCTCCAGGGTTCCCCAGCACATTTCTAGACACGTACAGCCTCTGACGGTGACTCCGGTACAGTGTCCATCACAACAACGAGTAAATTGGACCGGGAGGCAGGAGAGAGGCCTACAGCAATATTAAGGGAGCTGTAGGAATTTCTAGGAAGAGCTAGTGTAAACTGCATGTGACAACAATCTCCTGTATTCTTCATATGTCTGGCTAGTAGGGTAGGGTGGCCAAAGAAAAGTCAAATAAAAACAGTCTCGCTATGTTTTGCCAAAACCTACACCCTCAACTGTGACTTTTTTGCTTGTAATTAGTGTGTACATAAAAGCTGAGTGAGTTTCTTGGATCCAGACAGACTCTGGCATCTTTCATCCAGCCACTGAAATTTCTGGATTCTGGATTCTGATCATGGGGAAAGCAAAAGAATTGTCAACGGATCTACGGTAAAAGGTAGTTGAACTGTATAAAACAGAAAAGGGATACAAAAAGATATCCAAGGAATTGATAATGCCAGTGAGCAACATTCAAACTGTGATTAACAAATGGAAAATCAGTGGCTCTGTAAAAACAAAACCACTGTCAGGTAGACCAACAAAAATTTCATCCACAACTGCCTGGAAAATTGTTCGGGATGTAAAGAAAAACCCACAAATAAAATCAGCTGAAATACTGGACTCTGAAAACTAGTGGTGTGGCTGTTTCAAGATGGACAATAAGGAGGCACTTGAAGAAAAATGGGCTGCATGGTCGAGTCGCCAGAATAAAGCCATTACTGCACAAATGCCACAAAGTATCTCGCCTACAATACGCAAAACATAACAGAGAAAAGCCTCAAAACTTCTGGAACAATGTAATTTGGAACGATGAGACCAAAATTGAACTTTTTGGCCACAACCATAAATATTACATTTGGAGAGAGGTCAACAAGTCCTATGATGAAAGGAACACAATTCTTACTGTAAAGTGTGGTGCCCCGGGGGTCCAGTCGCCCCAGAGGTACTGCATCTCAGCCAGAGATGTGTTATCCCAGCTTTCAGGTAAGGTGGAGACACTACACCTGGCTCTGGCAACACTGCATCCATCACACACACTAGCTGAGTTCAGCTAACATGTCTACAGCTAGCAAAGGGTGTTAGATGGTGGGTGGAGCTGTGGGTCAGAGCAGGAATTAGAGGGAAGCAAGGACAGTCTTCCCTTTGGGGAGGAAGGAGACAGACGTGTTTTAGACAGCTCTCCCATAGGGGAGAGGGGCTGCTCACAGAGAGAAAGATAGAAGAAGAGAGGTTCTCTGGAAGGGAAAAGAGATTCTCAGAGACATGGCAGAGCTGAAGGCTACCGGTGGGCTCATTCCAGGACTGGCGGACGCCGGCTGGGAGAATCCAGGTCACAGAAGGGACTCGGCCCCTAGCCTAGTGGAGAACTTTATGACTCAGCTAGCAAGCCGACAGCTGTGATAACGTGAGGGATCATAGCCACAACCGCAAGTATCTTCTCCGGAAGGAAAACTATATAGGATCAAGGAAACGCAGAGAGAGAGAACGTTGTCCTGGAGGATCCGCAGCTTCTAGACTGGGACACTGCTTAGTGAGGTGCTGAAAGGAAGAAAGGAGTGGGAAATCAGCACAGTGAGACAGCCAGGGAAGGCATATACTGACAGGGAGCTTTGGACTAGTGTTCTCCATCCACCTGGGAGTTGGCTGGACTCCTCACCTGGAGGACGTGGCACCAAGCGGGCACCTGTACTGTGCATACCTGACTGTGAGTAAAGCCTTGGAAACTGCAACTGACTGTCTCCTCAGTTTCTTCTTGCGTTACACACTCCATTCTGCTACATCTATCAGCACCATTACCAACTATTACATCTTCCTGCCCTGGGACAATATAGCCTCACCTGTGGGAGGCTCTACCAACTCTGCTGCATCTCTCCATCTGTCCCAGAGGATCTGCACCGCAGCGCTGGTTACCTCTGACCAGAAACCACAGGTGGTGTCACGAATACTATACTACAAACTCTATCATCCCCTGTAAATAATTCCCTTTTCATTGGACGCCCAGGGCCATGGACTGGGTCACTGCCACTGTGACACATCCCTTTAATACACCGGCCCGGTACCGAGTATCCCACTGCCCTGGTGGGCGATCCATAAAGCATGAAGGTGAATCGCTGATGTTTTGGGGATGTGTGAGCTACAAAGGCACAGGAAACTTGGTCAAAGTTAAAGGAAAGATGAATGTAGCATGTTATCGGCAAATACTAGAGGCAAATTTGCAATCATCAGCCCGGAAGCTGCGCATGGGACGTCCTTGGACGTTGCAACATGACAAAGATCCAAAACACAAGGCCAAGTCGACCTGTCAATGGCTACAGCAGAACAAAGTGAAGGTTCTGTAGTGGCCATCTCAGTCTCCTGACCTCAATTTCATTGGGGAGATCTCAAGCATGCAGATCATGCTAGACAGCCCAGGAATTTACCGGAACTGGAGGCTTTTTGCCTAGAAGAGATTGTCAGCTTTACCATCTGAGAAAATAAAGAACCTCATCCACAACTACCACTCAAGAGTTCAAGCTGTCATTGATGTTAGATGGGGCAATACACGGTATTAAGAAATGGGGTATGTGAACTTTTGATCAGGGTCATTTGGATGTTTTGGGTTGTCATTATGATTTAAAAAGAAAACACAAAGTAGTTTGACAATAAATGGCTTCACCCAACCACTAACCATGAGTGGAGAAAAAGTTTTGATGTTATCATTCATATTCTCTGAAAAAAGGCCAAGAAAGCAAAAATTCTGCCAAGTATGTAAACTTTTGAGCACAATTGTATCCTATTTTAGAGTTCTTGCTAGGGCAGTAGGGGATGTGAATTCAGGTATCATACCTGTGTTAAATTTGTCCCAGTAAAAGGTAGAGGTAGTTATTAAAATCGCCAAATATAACTGGAACTATTGGGTATGAAAATGCAGGATGATTCACTCAATGCAATTTCTAAAAGAGATGGTTGACCGTACTGAAATTTGGACTGAACATGCTTTGATTCATGAGAATTAAGAGGGCAATGAACATCAGTGACAGCAACTAGAAACATCCTTGCGCCAAGTGGTCTCGCCAGCTTGTCGCTCTGTCTGTCATCTCCACTATGAGGTAGACTTGCTGCACACCTTTCTGTGCGTCAGTAGTTTATGGGTGGTGCTTGCATTTCACTCCTGCCACATTACTTCTTCATTTGTTAACAATGTACAGATACAGTGTAGAGGAGCATGTTTTCATTGTGAAAACATATTGGAAAACTGAATCCTTAAAGATGTGCCAAAGTGAGTTTCTAAAGAAGTTTGAAATCCGCTGTACAAACCGCGTATTCTGTAACTGGAGAATAAGCTGTAACGCACAGGAACATTACTGGATAGAGATGATGGAGGACATCTGAAAATGTCTGATGTCACGGTGTCCTATGGAAACTATGAATGACAGCTCTGCCGCCCTATGGGATCATGGGCTTGCTAAGCTTTCAGGATGGTCAGTGACAGCTCAACTGACCAATCTGAAGCAGAGGCATGAGTATTGTGAATGACAGCTCAGCCGTCCTATCTGGCTGTGTCTGTGGGATCTCCTCCAGGTGTCATCCATTCTGGGTGATTACAGGCTATTTAGTATTCTAACAATGGTCAGACCATTGCCAATTGTAGCTTTGCACAAGTAGTGTGTGTTTGCACTGTGCTCTGAGTTGTATTCTGATCCAACCTTGAACTTACCTTTGACCATCTGTTTGACTTACCCCTTTGTCTTGATCCACTACCTTACTGATACTCTGACCTCGGACAGTGACCTGACTACACTTTAGTCTTTCCCTCTATTTTTAGCCCCCTTGGTACTGACCCCACACCTTTTGACTATTCTGCCTTACAGCAAGTCCGTGAGTAGTGACTTGCATCCTAATAAGTAGTGAGTACCATGACATCTGAGGAAACTATTCGAGATGTGAAATAGCGACTTCTGGCATCTCCATGTAAATCGTTGCACAGGCTTTCCCGAGAGACAGGCATGTCATATTCGATATGTGAATGGGCAGCCAAGAAAGCTTGTGTTCACCCACACAAAGTCATTGTACTGATTTAACACAGTCAGATGTTTTCCTTTGGGGCCATTTTAAAGGTCGCGTGTACAGTAACAAGCCATGAACGTTACAGGGACTCCGATAGAACATACAGCGAGAAATTCAGGCTATGACCCCAGACGACCTGCGGAATACATTCAATAATATGAAACGGTGCGTGCAGGTGTGCTTGGAAGTGAATGGTGGACATTTTCAACACTTACTTTAAAACATCAGTTTTTCATGAACTAAGGTATGCACAGACTACATTTCAGTACGAAAGGAAATCTCTTTTAGAAGTTACGGCAATGTTTCCGAGTAGAATAGCGAGTGAATCACACTGTAAAAAAGAAGGTACTTTTTAAGAACTTCTCCAGTATATGTAGTGGTAGTGTAATGGATAACCAGTAACAGTGTTATACCATATATGAATCATTTGAGACACAATTAACGATCTTTTAACATCTTCGGAAGACTTAAGACACACTATTGGGATACAGTATAAATCTGTGTACAAAATACACTCACTCCTCTAGCATGTGTGAAAGGAGTGACTTATTCAGGCACTATTAATCATTTGCGTGTTTTTTTTCCAGAGAGATAAGCTTTAGGCATTAGTGATGAGCGAATGTGCTCTGATAAGGTGTTATCTGAGTATGCTCAGGTGCTAACCAAGTATCTTCGGCGTGCTCGATAAATGAGTCCCCGTGGCTGCATGTCTCAAGGCTGTTCGACAGCCGCAACACATGCATGGATTGCCTGTTTGTTTGACAGCCGCGAGTCATGCAGCCACACGGACTGAATCATATTTTTCAAACACTCCGAAGACACTCGGTTAGCACCCGAGTATGCTAGGATAATACCTTATCTGAGCACGTTCGCTCATCACTATAGTTGTGCAAAACAGGTCGGTCAGATTCAAAAATCGCCAACTTTCGCCGAGCGAAACCCGACCATAGCATGAAGTCGGCCGTGGGTCATCGACCCAAGCGTCAAAGTTGGTTTTCCCATAATGCTTGCAGGCGCCTTTTATCAGCCAATGAGCAAGGACGTACACTGTGGGCAACGAGATGACATGGGCAGCGGCCACCACCATCTTAGAGAAGGGCATTACAGTGATTGGCTTGCTTTGTGTGGCATCACAGTGGCTATGAAAGCCCTGACCACCGACCGCCATTTTACTTCTGCCGATCTTAGCGTAGGGAGAAGTCTCTGCCGCTGTTTCTCAGTATGGAGAGAGTTAGGCAGCAAAGAAAAGTTATTATGTGCTTGTGCTGATAGCAATTGTGCTGTACAGTTAGTGTGCAGTGACAGGGGAGGATTTGTTGTGTGCAGCAGCGCTAGTAATTAGGCTGCCTGCCAGTGACAGGGGAGGATTTTCTTAGGTGCAGCAGCAGTTAAAAGGCTGCCTGCTAGCTGTATTGCTGTGTGTACACTGCAGTGCAGACTGCTTTTTACACAGCACTAATACTTTAATTCTTTTTTTCTGCACAGTTACCAGAGTTCATTTTTTCCCACACCGTATAGAGCTGTACGCTCCTCACACACTACCGTGTACCGGCTGGTATCACGGACAAATACATGCTGACTATCTGTGTGTGACTCCGGAAATATATACAGAGATTTACAATTACCCCGAGACTGTATACACCTGTACTCTTGTGATACAGTACCCTTTTTTTGCTTTTTATATTCTGGTGTAATCCATACTGAGCCTGTGAGCGTCTGTGTGTTACTCCTGAAATATATACGAAGATTTACAATTATCCCTACACTGTATACGCCTGGTATCTTCTGATACATTACCATTTTTCTGCTTTTTATATTCTGGTGTAATTCATTCTGAGCCTGTGAGAGTCTGTGTCTGACTCCGGAAATATATACGGAGATTTACAATTATCCTTAGACTGTATACAGCTGTATGCTTCTCATACATTACCCTTTTTCTGCTTTTTATATTCTGGTCTAATCCATACTGAGCCTGTGAGCGTCTGTGTGTTACTCCGGAAATATATACGGAGATTTAAAATTACCCCAACACTGTATACAGCTGTACGCTTGTAATACAGTACCCTTTTTCTGCTTTTTATATTCTGGTCTAATCCATACTGAGCCTGAGATTATCTGTGTGTTACTCCTGAAATATATACAGAGATTTACAATTACCCCAACACTGTATACGCCTGGTACCTTCTGATACATTACCCTTTTTCTGCTTTTTATATTCTGGTGTAATCCATACTGAGCCTGTGAGAGTCTGTGTCTGACTCCGGAAATATATACGGAGATTTACAATTATCCCTAGACTGTATACAGCTGTACGCTTCTGATACATTACCCTTTTTCTGCTTTTTATATTCTGGTCTAATCCACACTAAGCCTGTGAGCGTCTGTGTGTTACTCCTGAAATATATACGAAGATTTACAATTATCCCACACTGTATACGCCTGGTATCTTCTGATATATTACCTTTTTTCTGCTTTTTATATTCTGGTGTAATCCATACTGAGCCTGTGAGAGTCTGTGTCTAACTCTGGAAATATATGCGGAGATTTACAATTAACCCAAGACTGTATACAGCTGTACGCTTCTGATACATTACCCTTTTTTCTGCTTTTTATATTCTGGTCTAATCCATACTGAGCCTGAGAGCATCTGTGTGTGACTCCTGAAATATATATGCAGAGATTGAAATTTTCCCCAATACTATATACACCTGGCATCTTCTGATACAGTACCCTTTTTCTGCTTTTTATATTCTGGTGTAATCCATACTGAGCCTGTGAGAGTCTGTGTCTGATTCCGGAAATATATACGGAGATTTCAATTATCCCTAGACTGTATACAGCTGTACGCTTCTGATACATTACCCTTTTTCTGCTTTTTATATTCTTGTGTAATCATACAGAGCCTGTGAGAGTCTGTGTCTCACTCTGGAAATATATATGGAGATTTAAAATTACCCCAACACTGTATACAGCTGTACGCTTCTGATACATTACCCTTTTTCTGCTTTTTTAAATTCAGGTGTAATGCATACTGAGCCTGTGAGCGTCTGTGTGTTACTCTCGAAATATAGACAGAGGTTTAGAATTTTCCCCTTCACCGTATACAGCTGTACGCTTCTGATACAGTACCATATATCTGCTGGTATTTTGGGTACATTTTCCCAAACATGAGGAAGTATGGTCGAAGAGGCCGTGGACGTGGCCGTGGGGGGCCAGCTGGTACTGATGGTGGTGGTGGTGCATCTGCTGGTAGTGCCAAAAGCACAATAGCACCTAAGGCAGGAGTTGTTGAGCCTGCTCATCATCTGGCTCCAGAAGGCCTGGAAGGCTCCCTTTTCTTTCTGGGAGTAGGTAAACCGCTTTTAAAGCCGGAGCATCAGGAACAGGTATTGTGTTACAGTACATTGCCGAAACAGCCTCCAGCTCTCTCGCCTCCTCTTCTGAAGTTTCAAAAAATTCAAGCACTGAGTCGTCAGTGCCGGCTCCTGGTCAGGAACAACACCTTTCCTTGTGTCCTTCACCCCCACCAAAAGTGAAGGATGCGGCAGGCCACACTTCAGATTACTTCATGGAGCTCTTTTCACATACCATGCCTGGGTTATCAAGTCAAATCCTGAATTCCCCAGTCTAACATGAATCTGACATGGAGTGCACTGATGCACAGCCACTGCTAGATGATTCTGCTGATACATTCACCCAGAGCACTACATTGCCCTCGCAGTCTACTGAGCCAGAATCTGACCCTGATGAAACTCAGGTGCCCCTTCCCGCATACTATACTACCTTACGCGGTGACACAGAGGAAGGTGCAGATGAAGTTGAAGAGGAGGTGATGGATGACTCAGTTGTTGACCCGGATTGGCATCCATCGGGGGAAGAGGGTGCCGCTGGCAATAGCTCAGAAGAGGAGAAGGATCCACAGCAGGCATCGACATCGCAGCAGCAGTTATCTGGCAGGCCTGTAGCAGTCCAAAAATGTGTTAAAAAAAAAAAGAGTTGCAGGACAGCTTGGCCAGATGGTCAAATTAGCACAGCGTGCAAGCCCTGAAAATTTATCCATAGTAGGAAGAGTGCAGTGTGGCACTTTTTTGACCAAAATCCTATTGATGAGGCAAAGGTTATCTGTAAGAAGTGCGGAAGAACCTTTAGCCGAGGGAAAAAATCTCCGAAATTTGAATACCAGTTGCATGCTTAGACATTTAATCAACATGCACTTGCAAGCGTGGACGGACTACAAAACCTCAGGTAGCACACGTGCACCTGCTCCGATTGAAGGTAGCCAGCAACGCTCCATCGCTTCCCCACTGTAAGCCCACCGGTTAGCACACCACCCGCAAGAAATGTTGAGGTGTCGTCGCAAGGCCAAAGCAGTCAGGGAATCACAATGTTTTTGCAACGAAAGACTCAATCTAAGCCATCACCACCACCACCACCATCACCAACCCCCTCTCAGTCCATCATGTCCACCGCTAGTTCACCCATATGCAGCTCTCAAGTCCAGCTCACCCTAGCAGACACTCTGAGAAGGACAAGAAAGTACTCATCCTCTCATCCGCGTACACTGGCTTTGAACGCTTACATTGCCAAACTGATCTCATTAGAGATGATGCCCTTCCATTTGGTTGAAAGCTCAGCGTTCCGAGAGCTCATGGCCTACGCTGTTCCACGCTTTGACCTACCCAGTCGGCACTTCATTTCTAGAAAAGCAATCCCTGCCCTCCACCTGCATGTGAAAGACAGCATTGTCAATGCACTCAAACAATCAGTGAGTGGAAAGGTGCACCTCACAACAGATGCATGGGCCAGTAGGCATGGCCAGGGCCGTTAAGTGTCCATCACTGCGCACTGGGTTAATGTGGTGGATGCAGGGTCCACAGGGGACAACGGCGGTGGGACAGTGTTGCCTAGCCCACGGTATAGGCAATAGTTGGCTGTAGGTGTTCGACCCTCCTCCTCCAGAAGCAAAAGCTCGTCGACAGAGCGCAGTCGCACGAGCACTCCATCCGCAGCTGCCAGTGTTGCACACAAGGGGTCGCACTATTGAATAGCTAGTGGTAAGCGTCAGCAGGCTGTTTTAAAGATGATGTCTTTGGGCGAAAACAGACACACCGTGGAGGTACTGGCCGACTACTTGCAGTGAGAAACTGAGTCATGGCTGGGCAGTCTACATCTTGCGCCAGGCAAGGTAGTTAGTAATAACGGACGGAATTTTGTGGCGGCCATAGCCCTGGCAAAACTCAGACACATTCCTTGCCTGGCTCACACCTTGAACCTGGTGGTGCAGTGCTTCATAAATAATTATCCGGAGTTAACAGCCCTGCTCCATAAGGTGCGAAGACTGTACTCGCACATCCATCGCTCGCCCGTAGACTCCAGTTGTATGCAGAGGCTGCAGCAATCGCTCCACCTCCGCAAGCACCGCCTAATTATAGACGTTGCAACAAGGTGGAACTCCACCATGCACATGGTTGAGAGGCTATGCGAACAGAGGCAGGCTGTAATGCATTTGTGGGAGGATACACGGACAGGCAGTTTGATGGCAGACATGGAGTTGTTGGGTGTGTAGTGGTCAAAGCTGAAAGACCTCTGTAAAATCTTTCAGTGTTTTGAGGAATGCAAACGGCTGGTAAGCGCAGACGACGCCATCTTAAGCATGAGCATCCCACTTATGCGTCTGCTCATGCAAACTTTGAAGCACATTAAGGATCAGGCGTCTGCAGCAGAAGAGGAAGAGGAGGAGAGAAGCCTTGATGACAGTCAGCCATTGTCTGCTCAGGGAACTGTCCTGGAAGAGGTGGAGGAAGAGGAGGAGGATGATTATTTTGGGGAGGAGGATGCTTCTCAGGGGGAAAGAGAAAATGTTGGCTTGCCAAGGTCAGGTACAGGGTTTGTGCGTGACTGGAGGGATGTGGATTTGGCAGAAAGTGCTCCTCCACCCACCACTGTCAGTGCATCATTGACACCTGAAACATTGGCCCACATGTGTGATTATGTCTTGCGGATCCTAAAAAGGGACCCCCGCATTGCCAAAATTATGAAGGATGACGACTACTGGTTGGCCAGCATCCTTGATCCACGCTATTAGGCCGGCGTCACACTGGCGAGTTTGATGCGAGTAAGTCGCACGACTTTCTCGCATCAACACCCGGCACGGCCGCCCGCTCTCGGACCCGAGTGTGCGGCTGCATGTATTTCTATGCAGCCGCGCCATCGGGTCCGAGAGCGGGCGGCGGTGCCGGGTGTTGATGCTAGAAAGTCATGCGACTTACTCGCATCAAACTCGCCAGTGTGACGCCGGCCTAAAGGCAAATTACAGAACATCATGCCACAAGAGAACCTAAAGCTAATATTGGCGAACAAACAAGCAACTCTGGTAAACCGAGGATATAGAACACACTGGCGCTAGCTACAGAGATATATTAAATAACCAAAAGATGTATGAAGAGGCTGCTGGAGTTGAGTCAGCTGCTGCGCTAATACCGACTCCACAGTAACTAAGTGTTGGTGTACATCAATAAAAACTCACAATCAACTACCTGCGCCTCTACACCAATAAAACCATGCAAAAATATCCCCACAAAATGAAAAAACTGCTGAATAAATGGCGATATAATAGTGACAGATAATTTAGCTGTCATACATGCAAGTGTTGATATAGCACACTTACTGTCACATCAGCAGAGGGCTGGGTTGGAGAAGAGGAAGTCCAGGCTCAGTACAGATGGTAATCGGACCGCGCGCCCAGGTCAGGCAAGCCGAATGGACCGGGGCAGGGAGCGTCCTCCCTGTTACTGGAACTGCTTAGCGAGACTGGGAAGCACCAAGTCCGGAAGTAGCGCGTCAGGGATCTGACGAAGAAGGTCCGTGCACCTTCGAAACGCGTTGGAACGATTTTTGCCCCTTCCTGCCTCTCGTACTACGGTACTACGGTGACGTCACCCATTTTTTGTCCCACCCCCGTCCTGCCCATCTCGTACTAGCGGCGCCTCGTGGCCTGAGGACGCCGCGCTACTTCCGGACTTCGTGCTTCCCAGTCTCGCTAAGCAGTTCCAGTAACAGGGAGGACGCTCCCTGCCCCGGTCCATTCTACTTGCCTGACCTGGGCGCGCGGTCCGATTACCATCTGTACTGAGCCTGGACTTCCTCTTCTCCAACCCAGCCCTCTGCTGATGTGACAGTAAGTGTGCTATATCAACACTTGCATGTATGACAGCTAAATTATCTGTCACTATTATATCGCCATTTATTCAGCAGTTTTTTCATTTTGTGGGGATATTTTTGCATGGTTTTATTGGTGTAGAGGCGCAGGTAGTTGATTGTAACTCTGGTAAAACCGTTTGTTAGAGGCATTCCCAGCACACAGCAGCGGTGCAGGTTCTACCTCGAGCCTTACTCGGCCAAACGGAAGAGGTGTTTGTGCTGTACACAGCCGAAGTGGCGTTGGAGACAGTGGTTTCATGACCATGTTGTAGACTGATTTCTCAAGTACCGCTCACACGACTGGTAATACTGAATCGATTGCAACAGACAGGAGACAGCAGTTGTCAACTATGGTTCAAAATTAACTCTCCTCCCCTATCGATGTTCTCCCTCACAGTTCATTCCCCTTTGACTACTGGGCCTGTAAACTGGACACCTGGCCTGAATTGGCACAATATGCTTTACAGGAGCTCGCTTGCCCTGCTGGTAGTGTGCTATCAGAAAGAGTCTTCAGTGCAGCTGGATCAATCCTGACAGAAAGAAGGACCCGGTTGTCGACCAAAAATGTTGGTGATCTCACCTACATTAAAATGAACCATGCCTGGGTTTCAAAGGATTTTGTACCACCTTCCCCTGATGACACATAGGTTGCCAGCAAAATGGCTCGCTTTGTCCTCCTCTTCCTCCGACTTCTCCAATTCCTCCTGTTATGTTTAGGTAGCTGAGGAGAAATAGCAAAAAACGGTAATACACCAGAGAGGCTGGAACCTATTCGATTGCAGTAACCTGAACTAACCACACAACTAGAGGTAGCCGTGGAGCGTTCCTAAGTTGATCCTAGATGCCTCGTCACAGCCTGAGAGATAATTACACCTAAAGGCAGAAAGATGAAAGCTATCTGCCCCGGAGCAGATCCACAAAGAAAATAGGAAGCCCCCAAACATGTAATGGCGGTTAGACAAGAAGAAAGCACGGACACAGACAGAAAATAGAATGAGCAAACGCTGGGGCCCAATCTGTCTAGACAGAAAAGTACAGGAAAGAATTCTGACTGCAATCCAAAAAACACCTAAAAAATACCAACACTTCTGATTGCCAAAAAACCTGAGATCACACGATCTCATCCACCTAAATCAGATCTCTGGTGTAACAAAACCAAACCGCAGCCACTGAAAAAACAGGAAAAAGCAAATGAACAAATAACAGTGGCTATAGATAAACTGAGAGGAGCACAGGCCCCAGGAGGGGACCCGGCTGAACTCCAAAAGTGCACAAAACTATGCAAAAAGCAAGCACAAAAAGAAAAGCAAAAATATCTTATCTGAAAGCAGCAGACGCAGGCAAGACTCCAGCAAACTTCCAAATGAACCAGAACCACAATTGAGACAAGAACAATTGATCACCGCAACCATCATGGGAGGGAACCTCCCTTATATCAGTCCAGTCAGTGATCCCAGATTGCCATTCCTCACTGGAAGGTTCAGTACTGTCTGTAACCACCAAGGGGAGCATCTGCTCAGAAACCATCCTAGCACATTCACAACAGTACCCCCCCTTGAGGAGGGGTCACAGAACCCTCACTTGTGCAACCAGGCCGATCAGGATGAGCTCGGTGATAGGCACGGATCAGTCTCCTAGCATGGATGTCCGAAGCAAACACCCAAGAATTATCCTCCTGACCATAACCTCTCCACTTAACCAAATACTGGAGTTTCCGTCTAGAAAAACGAGAATCCAATATTTCTCAACCACATACTCCAGATTGCCCTCAACCAAAACAGGGTCAGGAGGCGCAGCCATAGGAACCACTGGCTCGACAAACCTCTTCAATAAGGACTTGTGGAACACGTTATGGATCTTAAATGTCCCTGGAAGAAGCAAACGGAAGGAAACCGGATTAAGAATCTCCATGATCTTATAAGGTCCAATGAACCTAGGCTTAAACTTTGGAGATGCAACCCTCATAGGGATATTTCTTGAAGACAACCAAACAAAGTCCCCCACTTTAAACCGAGGACCATCAGTCCTATGCCGGTTGGCAAACTGCTGGGCCTTCTCTTGAGAGAGAGACAACCTCTCCACTACCTGGTCCCAAATCTGCTGCATTCGCTCCACAACAGAGTCAACACCTGGACAGACAGAAGCCTCCGCCTGTCCCGAAGAAAATCGAGGGTGAAACCCAGAATTGCAGAAAAATGGAGACATCAAGGTGGCAGAGCTAGCCCTATTATTAAGAGCAAACGCAGCCAAAGGCAAAAAAGAGACCCAGTCATCTTGATCAGCAGACACAAAACATCTCAAATAAGTCTCCAATGTTTGGTATGTTCTCTCGGTTTGTCCATTGGTCTGAGGATGAAATGCAGAGGAGAAAGACACCTGAACAACAAGTTTAGAACAAAATGTCCTCCAAAATCTGGAAACAAACTGGACTCCTCTGTCAGACACAATGTTCTCCGGAATGCCATGTAACCGAACCACGTGCTGAAGGAACAAAGGCACCAACTCGGAGGAGGAAGGTAACTTAGGTAATGGCACAAGATGTATCATCTTGGAAAACCTATCACAGATTACCCAGATAACGGTCATTCTCTGAGAGACAGGGAGGTCGGAAATAAAATCCATAGAGATATGGGTCCATGGCCTCTTGGGCACAGGTAATGGCATTAACAAACCACTAGAGCGAGAGCAAGGCTTGGAACGAGAGCAAGTCCCACAGGACTGCACAAAGTCCCTGACATCACGAGACAAAGTAGGCCACCAAAAGGACCGACTCACCAAGTCTCTGGTACCAAAAATCCTGGGATGACCAGCCAACGCGGAACAATGAATCTCAGACATCACACTCTTCTTCCACTGGTCTGGGACAAACAATTTCACAATAGGGCAGCGCTCAGGTTTATCCTCCTGACACCCTTCCAGAGCCAGTCTCAAATTGTGCGAGATGGCGGAAAGTACTACACCCTTTTTCAAAATAACAGCAGGATCAGATAACTCAGGAGAATCCGCAAAGAAACTCCTCGAGAGGGCATCCGCCTTAACATTCTTAGTGCCAGGAAGAAAAGAAACCACAAAATTAAAACGTGTGAAAAACAAGGCCCACCTGGCCTGTCTAGGATTAAGTCGCTTGGCTGATTCGAGATAAACCAGGTTCTTATGGTCCTTGAGGACCACCACCTGATGTTTGGCTCCTTCCAGCCAATGTCTCCACTCTTCAAAGGCCCACTTCATGGCCAATAACTCCCGATTACCACATCATAATTACGTTCAGTTGAAGAAAATTTTCGAGAGAAAAAGGCACAAGGGTTACTCTTAGAGGTCTCTGGATCCCTTTGGGACAAAACGGCACCTGCCCCAATTCAGAATCATCAACCTCCACCTGAAACAGTAGAGAAACATCAGGCTGCCGTAGAACAGGAGCAGAAGTGAATCTCTGCTTAAGTTCCTGAAACGCAGAAATTGCCTCAGGAGGCCAATTCACCACATCAGAACCCTTTTTGGTCAAATCAGTCAATGGTTTAACAATACCGGAGAAATTACCAATAAATTTACATAAAAATTGGCAAAACCCAAAAATCTCTGAAGAGCCTTTAATGAAGTAGGTTGAACCCAATCACAGATGGCCTGAACCTTGACCGGGTCCATTTCAATAACAGATGGAGACAAAATGAATCCCAGAAATGAGACCTTCTGTATGCCAAAAAGACACTTTGATCCCTTCACATACAGTGCATTCTCTCTCAAATTCTGGAACACAGTCCGAACATGTTTCACATGAGAGTCCCAGTCATTGGAAAAAAATCAAAATTTCATCCAAATAAACAATCAGAAATTTATCCACAAAATCCCTGAAAATATCATTCATGAAGGATTGGAAGACGGAAGGAGCATTAGTGAGCCCAAAGGGCATCACTAGGTATTCAAAATGCCCCTCTGGGGTATTAAACGCCGTCTTCCATTCATCCCCGGGCTTAATGCGAATAAGGTTATACGCCCCCCTGAGGTCAAGCTTGGTAAACCAACTAGCACTTTTCACTCTGGAAAACAGGTCAGAAATCAAGGGTAACGGATATTGATATTTCACAGTGATCTTATTCAGGAGGCGATAACCAATACACGGTCTCAATGAACCATCCTTTTTGGCCACAAAGAAAAAACGGCGCCCAAGGGTGAAGAGGATGGTCTGATATGACCCTTCTCCAATGACTCCTTGATATAAGATCGCATAGCATCGTGTTCAGGTACAGATAAGTTAAAAAGGCGACCCTTAGGAAATTTACCACCAGGCACTAACTCAATAGCGCAATCGTAGCTTCTGTGAGGGGGTAAGGATGCAGACTTACTTTCACTAAACACATCAGAAAAATCAGTCAAAAAGTCAGGGACATCCTGAGACTAGGGAGAGGCAGAAAAAACAGCAGTGTCAGTAATAACACATTGGCAGCCCCAACTGGTCACAGACACAGATTTCCAATCCAAAACAGGATTATGAATCTGTAACCAAGGGAAATCAGGTACAATAATGTCATGCAGATTATGCAACACCAGAAATTTGCAACTCTCCTGATGATCTGGTTCAACCCTCATTATCACCTGAGTAGAAAATTGGGGTTTATTCTCCGCCAAAGGGGTAGAATCAATGCCCAGTAGGGGAATAAACTTCCGCAGGGGTATCATGGGAAAGCCACAACGTTTGGCAAAGTCAAAATCCATCAGGTTAATAGCTGCTCCTGAATCAACAAAAGCCTGGGCCGAAAATGTGGACATGGAGCAAATCAGGGTAACAGTCAACAGAAATTTAGTCTGAATACTACCCAAGACAACTGAGCGCGCAAAACGTCTTCCCCGCTTGGGGCAGACGGAAATAGCATGAGAGGCGTCACCACAGTAGAAACATAACCCATTGAGCTTTCGAAATTCATGACGCTGTGCCCCAGAAGTCACTCCATCACACTGCATGGGCTCAGGAGCTGGCCCACAAGGCAACACCATCTCACGCATACCTCTGCGCTCACGCAAACGTCTGTCAATTTGAATAGCCAAAGACATAGAATCATTGAGACCAGAGGGAACAGGGAATCCCACCCTAACGTCCTTTACATTCTCTGACAGACCCTTCCGAAAAAGGGCTGCCAAAGCATCATCATTCCATTTGGTCAGGACTGCCCACTTTCGAAATTTCTGACAGTACAGTTCAGCGGCTTCACAGCCCTGACTTAATGCCAACAAGGTTTTTTCAGCTTGATCAGTGACATTAGGTTCATCGTACAACAACCCCAGAGCCTGAAAAAATACATCAACATCATTCAAAACAGGATCCCCAGGTGTCAGGGAAAAAGCCCAATCCTGAGGGTCGCCGCGCAGGAGAGAGATGACAATTTGAACCTGCTTTGCTGCGTTCCCTGAGGACTTAGGCTTTAAGGCAAAAAACAACTTACAGTTATTTTTGAAATTCAGAAATTTAGCCCGATCCCCAAAAACAAATCTTGCAAAAAAATCCTCCTCAGCACCCAGATAGAAAGAAGGAAAAAAAAATGCAACAAACAGAAAAAAAAAAAAATCTCTGACAACTCTGACAACTTTTTTTCTTTCCACACTATTTTTCCCTTCTGTGCGTACCATACAATTTTAGTTTTTGGGCCGGTGATACTGTTATGTTTAGGTAGCTGAGGAGAAATAGCAAAAAACGGTAATACACCATCGAGGCTGGAACCTATTGGATTGCAGTAACCTGAACTAACCACACAAGTACAGGTAGCCGTGGAGCGTTCCTACGTTGATCCTAGACGCCTCGTCACAGCCTGAGAGATAATTACACCTAAAGGCAGAAAGATGAAAGCTATCTGCCCCGGAGCAGATCCCCAAAGAAAATAGGAAGCCCCCAAAAATGTAATGGCGGTTAGACAAGAAGGAAGCACGGACACAGACAGAAAATAGAATGAGCAAACGCTGGGGCCCAATCTGTCTAGACGAAAAGTACAGGAAAGAATTCGGACTGCAATCCAAAAAAAACCCTAAAAATACCAACACTTTTGATTGCCAAAAAACCTGAGATCACACGATCTCATCCACCTAAGTCAGATCTCTGGTGTAACAAAACCAAGCCACAGCCACTGAAAAAACAGGAAAAAGCAAATGAACAAATAACAGTGGCTACAGATAAACTGAGAGGAGCACAGGCCCCAGGAGGGGACCCGGCTGAACTCCAAAAGTGCAGAAATTATGCAAAAAGCAAGCACAAAAAGAAAAGCAAAAATATCTTATCTGAAAGCAGCAGATGCAGGCAAGACTCCAGCAAACTTCCAAATGAACCGGGATCCACAATTGAGGCAAGAACAATTGATCACGGCAACCATCATGGGAGGGAACCTCCCTTATATCAGTCCAGTCAGTGATCCCAGATTGCCATTTCTCGCTGGAAGGTTCAGTACTGTCTGTAACCACCAGAGGGAGCCTCTGCTCAGAAACCATCTCTAGCACATTCACAACATCCTCCATTTGCAGCTGTTGAACGTCCAGCCTACACCTCAACATATGCCAGTTTTTCCACCTCCCTAACTTGGCTGTACCCCCCCCCAGGGCCGGCGTCAGCACCTGGCGCACCCGGGCAAGTGCCGGTGCCCTGAACAGGTGGGGGGCCCACTCGTGGGCGATAGCACTGGCACAGGGCCCCTCATAGTACACAAAAGTGTCTCTGACAGTGGTCGGGCCCACTCGCCGTCAGACTCACCGGCGTACCATGAGGGGCCCTGTGCCAGTGCCATCGCCCACGAGTGGACCCCCCTGCTTGCTCAGGGCCCCAGCACTTGCAATACTTACCTCTCCCTGCTCCACTGCTGTGACGTTTTCCGTGTCTTCCAGAAACTGGCAATAGGTCTGGGAGTTGAGCTTCACTCCATCCTCAACCCGAAAAGGTCCCAGAAGTTCATCTTTGATGATACCAGCCCATACCAGTATCCCACCTCCACCTTGCTGGCGTCTGAGTCGGAGTGGAGGTCTCTGCCCTTTACTGATCCAGCTTCGGGCCCATCCATCTGGCCCATCAAGAGTCACTCTCATTTAATCAGTCCATAAAACCTTAGAAAAATCAGTCTTAATATATTTCTTGTCCCAGTCTTGACGTTTTATCTTATGTTTCTTGTTCAAATGTGGTTGTTTTTCAGCCTTCCTTACCTTGGCCATGTCCCTGAGTATGGCACACCTTGAGCTTTTTGATACTCCAGTAACATTGCAGCTCTGAAATATGTCAAAACTGGTGCCAAATGACATCTTGGCAGCCTCACGCTTGATTTTCCTCAATTCATGGGCAGTTATTTTGAGCCTTTTTTTATCAACACGCTTCTTGCGACCCTGTTGGCTATTTGCCATGAAACGCTTGATTGTTCAGTGTTTACGCTTCAGAAGTTTGGCAATTTTAAGACTGCTGCATCCCTCTGCAAGACATCTCACAATTTTTGACTTTTCAGAGTCCGTCAAATCTCTCTTCTGACCCATTTTGCCAAAGGAAAGGAAGTTGCCTAATAATTAAGCACACCTTATATAGGGTGTTGATGTCATTAGACCACACCCCTCCTCATTACAGAGATGCAAATCACCTGATTTACATAATTGGCAGTTGACTTTCAAACCTATACACCTTGGAATAGGACAACATGTCTAAAAAAGATGATGTGATCTAAATACTCATTTGCCTAATAATTCTGCACACAGTGTATAGGCCCATCATACACTGGAGCATCATCCCTGGGGCCCATCATATACTGGAGCATCATATGGGGCCCATTATATATGGAGCATTATATAGGCCCATCATACACTGGAGCATCATCCATGGGGCCCATCATACACTGGAGCAATATAAATGGGGCCCATTATATATGGAGTATTATATTGGCCCATTATACACTGGAGCATCATCCATGGGGCCCATCATATACTGGAGCTTTATATGGGGCCCATTATATATGGAGCACTATATTGGCCCATCATACACTGGAGCATCATCTATGGGGCCCATCATACACTGGAGCATTATAAATGGGGCCCATCATACACTGGAGCATCATCCATGGGGCCCATCATATACTGGAGCATCATATGGGGCCCATTATATATGGAGCATTATATAGGCTGCAGCATCATCCATGGGGCCCATCATACACTGGAGCAATATAAATGGGGCCCATTATATATGGAGTATTATATTGGCCCATCATACACTGGAGCATCATCCATGGGGCCCATCATATACTGGAGCATTATATGGGGCCCATTATATATGGAGCACTATATTGGCCCATCATACACTGGAGCATCATCTATGGGGCCCATCATACACTGGAGCATTATAAATGGGGCCCATCATACACTGGAGCATCATCCATGGGGCCCATCATATACTGGAGCATCATATGGGGCCCATTATATATGGAGCATTATATAGGCCCATCATACACTGGAGCATCATCCATGGGGCCCATCATACACTGGAGCAATATAAATGGGGCCCATTATATATGGAGTATTATATTGGCCTATCATACACTGGAGCATCATCCATGGGGCCCATCATATACTGGAGCATCATATGTGCAGCACGGTGGCTCAGTGGATAGCACTGCAGCCTTGCAGTGCTGGAGTCCTTGGTTCGAATCCCACCAAGGACAACATCTGCAAGGAGTTTGTATGTTCTCCCCATGTTTGCGTGGGTTTCCTCCGGGTACTCGGTTTCCTCCCACACTCCAAAAAATATACTGATAGGGAATCTAGATTGTGAGCCCCATTGGGGACAGCGACCATAATGTGTGCAAACTGTAAAGCGCTGCGGAATATGTTAGCGCTACATAAAGATTATTATATGGGGCCCATTATATATGGAGCATTATATTGGCCCATCATACACTGGAGCATCATCCATGGGGCCCATCATACACTGGAGCATTATAAATGGGGCCCATCATATACTGGAGCATTATATAGGCCCATCATACACTGGAGCATCATCCATGGGGCCCATCATATACTGGAGCATCATATGGGGCCCATTATATATGGAGCATTATATTGGCCCATCATACACTGGAGCATCATCCATGGGGCCCATCATACACTGTAGCATTATAAATGGGGCCCATCATACACTGGAGCATCATCCATGGGACCCATCATATACTGGAGCATCATATGGGGCCCATTATATATGGAGCATTATATTGGTCCATCATACACTGGAGCATCATCCATGTGGCCCATCATACACTGGAGCATTATAAATGGGGCCCAT
>JARQOD010000002.1:335441050-335471148 GCA_033576555.1 Oophaga sylvatica | reverse complement strand
CAAATGTGGTTGTTTTTCAGCCTTCCTTACCTTGGCCATGTCCCTGAGTATGGCACACCTTGAGCTTTTTGATACTCCAGTAACATTGCAGCTCTGAAATATGTCAAAACTGGTGCCAAATGACATCTTGGCAGCCTCACGCTTGATTTTCCTCAATTCATGGGCAGTTATTTTGAGCCTTTTTTTATCAACACGCTTCTTGCGACCCTGTTGGCTATTTGCCATGAAACGCTTGATTGTTCAGTGTTTACGCTTCAGAAGTTTGGCAATTTTAAGACTGCTGCATCCCTCTGCAAGACATCTCACAATTTTTGACTTTTCAGAGTCCGTCAAATCTCTCTTCTGACCCATTTTGCCAAAGGAAAGGAAGTTGCCTAATAATTAAGCACACCTTATATAGGGTGTTGATGTCATTAGACCACACCCCTCCTCATTACAGAGATGCAAATCACCTGATTTACATAATTGGCAGTTGACTTTCAAACCTATACACCTTGGAATAGGACAACATGTCTAAAAAAGATGATGTGATCTAAATACTCATTTGCCTAATAATTCTGCACACAGTGTATAGGCCCATCATACACTGGAGCATCATCCCTGGGGCCCATCATATACTGGAGCATCATATGGGGCCCATTATATATGGAGCATTATATAGGCCCATCATACACTGGAGCATCATCCATGGGGCCCATCATACACTGGAGCAATATAAATGGGGCCCATTATATATGGAGTATTATATTGGCCCATTATACACTGGAGCATCATCCATGGGGCCCATCATATACTGGAGCTTTATATGGGGCCCATTATATATGGAGCACTATATTGGCCCATCATACACTGGAGCATCATCTATGGGGCCCATCATACACTGGAGCATTATAAATGGGGCCCATCATACACTGGAGCATCATCCATGGGGCCCATCATATACTGGAGCATCATATGGGGCCCATTATATATGGAGCATTATATAGGCTGCAGCATCATCCATGGGGCCCATCATACACTGGAGCAATATAAATGGGGCCCATTATATATGGAGTATTATATTGGCCCATCATACACTGGAGCATCATCCATGGGGCCCATCATATACTGGAGCATTATATGGGGCCCATTATATATGGAGCACTATATTGGCCCATCATACACTGGAGCATCATCTATGGGGCCCATCATACACTGGAGCATTATAAATGGGGCCCATCATACACTGGAGCATCATCCATGGGGCCCATCATATACTGGAGCATCATATGGGGCCCATTATATATGGAGCATTATATAGGCCCATCATACACTGGAGCATCATCCATGGGGCCCATCATACACTGGAGCAATATAAATGGGGCCCATTATATATGGAGTATTATATTGGCCTATCATACACTGGAGCATCATCCATGGGGCCCATCATATACTGGAGCATCATATGTGCAGCACGGTGGCTCAGTGGATAGCACTGCAGCCTTGCAGTGCTGGAGTCCTTGGTTCGAATCCCACCAAGGACAACATCTGCAAGGAGTTTGTATGTTCTCCCCATGTTTGCGTGGGTTTCCTCGGGTACTCGGTTTCCTCCCACACTCCAAAAAATATACTGATAGGGAATCTAGATTGTGAGCCCCATTGGGGACAGCGACCATAATGTGTGCAAACTGTAAAGCGCTGCGGAATATGTTAGCGCTACATAAAGATTATTATATGGGGCCCATTATATATGGAGCATTATATTGGCCCATCATACACTGGAGCATCATCCATGGGGCCCATCATACACTGGAGCATTATAAATGGGGCCCATCATATACTGGAGCATTATATAGGCCCATCATACACTGGAGCATCATCCATGGGGCCCATCATATACTGGAGCATCATATGGGGCCCATTATATATGGAGCATTATATTGGCCCATCATACACTGGAGCATCATCCATGGGGCCCATCATACACTGTAGCATTATAAATGGGGCCCATCATACACTGGAGCATCATCCATGGGACCCATCATATACTGGAGCATCATATGGGGCCCATTATATATGGAGCATTATATTGGTCCATCATACACTGGAGCATCATCCATGTGGCCCATCATACACTGGAGCATTATAAATGGGGCCCATCATACACTGGAGCATCATCCATGGGGCCCATCATATACTGGAGCATCATATGGGGCCCATTATATATGGAGCAATATATTGGCCCATCATACACTGGAGCATCATCCATGGGGCCCATTATACACTGGAGCACCATATGGGGCCAATTGTATTTGGAGCATTATATAGGCCCATCATACACTGGAGCATCATATACGGGGCCCATTATACAATGGAGCATCATATTGGGCCCATTATATATGGAGCATTATATAGGCCCATCATACACTGGAGCATCATCCATGGGGCACATCATATACTGGAGCACCATATGGGGTTCATTATTTATGGGACATTATATAGGGTATGCAGCATCATATGGTGCACATATGGGGCCTATTCTGTATGGAGCATTATATGGAGCCCATTCTGTATGGAGCAATATATGGGGCCCATCATATACTGTATGGAGCTTTATATGCGACTCATTATACTGTATGGAGCAATATGTGGGGTTCATTATACTCTATGGGGACCGTCCTATACTGTATGGCACATTAACATTATATGGGAACCATCATATACTGTAGCATTATGTGGAGCTCATCATGTACTGTATGGAACATTATTGTGGACCAATTATTCTGTATGGAGCAATATACGGGGCTCATTATTCTGTATGGCGCACTATGTGGTGGCCATAATACTGTATGGAGGAATATACTGTCCGGTTTTTGAGCTTTTGTACAATTTACAATAGATATCAGTCATGTAATGTAAGAAGTGAAGTCTTTGGCATTGTACTGTACCTATAATTCTGTGCCGTATCGGAGCATCATGAATTTTGGTATGTGTTAAAGGGGCCCACTGACACTCTTTCGCCCGGGACCCATGAAAACCTGGAGCCAGCCCTGACCCCCTCCACAACTTTAGCCAAATAACCCCCAGTTTTCAATGCGTTACTATTATTATAAAGTAAATTAAGGTTGACAGGCTTAAGTAATAAGAATTGATGTAGTTGGCATTGAAATGGGCACTGTAGGTGTGTTTACAGTCCTCCACTCCCTGCTGACCTTTGCTTCCCCATTGATTTGCATTGGGTTTCGTGTTTTAGTCGGACCTCCGACTTTTCCCGATAGTCGGCCGATTTCGTTCGACTCGACTTTTGATAAAGTCGGGTTTCATGAAACCCGACTCAACCCTAAAAAAGGCAAAGTCGCTCATCTCTACTAATCCCTAGTGATGAGCGAGTATGCTCGTTGCTCGGGTCATCTCGAGTATTTGGGCGTGCTCGGAGATTTAGTTTCTGTTGCCGCAGCTGCATGATTTTGTGGCTGCTTAGCAGCCTGAATACATGGGGATTGCCTGTTTGTTAGGGAATCCCCACATGTAAACCCGAGCAACGAGCATATTCGCTCATCACTACTCATCACTAATACGCATGTAATTGTGGGTTGAAACTGATTTAGCAATTTATATATTGCACATATTGGCATCCTCCATACCACTCACATTTCATGTTGCTATATCTACATATCTAGCATTGGGGTAACAGACAAACAATGGCAATCAGATATCTTGGACTAGAAGTAATGACTTTTATCCTAATAACACAGACGGTAACCCTGTTTTGTAACAACTGAATAGAGACTAACTCTGGCAAACAGTACCAGTGAGCAAAGACAGACATTTCTCTGGAGGAGAAGATCAGAGCAGAAATAAGTCCAAAGCCTAATGATGAGAACGCTAAACAGAATATACTGTAGTTGCATATGAGTCGCACGTACCAGGGCTGTGGGGTACTCGGCACCGAGCCTGTTCACTTTACTGGGAGATGTCACGGGTAGCACAGCTTGGTCCGTGGCCCTGGGCGCTCACTAAAAGGGGAATATTTACAGGGGATGATAGAAATGTTCGTGACGCCACCTGTGGTTTCTGATCAGAGTGACCAGTGCTGCAGGGTGAATCCTCTGAGGGTTGGGGCAGCAAGGTGTTAAGTCTCCCACAGGCGAGACTGGTCCCTCGAGGTATATGGCGGTGCAGGGGTGAAGGAGCAATAATGCAGACACACACAAGACAGTCTCTTTCTGTACCTTTACTGGTGATGAAGTTGCAGGCACGTCCCGGGAGGCCGTCAGGGTGGAGGATGCACGTCCAATAATCCACTGAGTAGGTTTAAAGCCTCCTTACGTCTATATGTGTGTGAGTTTCTAACTTGCATGAAACAAAGTTTAACTCCGTTCTCTTTGCTACGCCCGGCTGATCTTGTGATGGAGCCTTCTTTTGGACAGAACTAGTCTCTATATGCAGGGCCCTGCTAGACTCTTGTTCTTCCTGACCCCGGTTACGTATCAGCACTGAAGGGCCCCTCTGTGACCTGTAGTCCAGCAGGGTCTCCGGTGTCTTCTACCAGTCGTGCAGATGCTGGTAAGCACGGACCCGGTGTCCGGTGGTGCAGAGTCGAGGTAAGCTATTAATGCTGGTTGACCTCGGTCACTCTCTTTCCCTTTTCCACTTACCTGTCGTCCTACTCTCACCACTATCATAAGCACAAGCAGCAGTAGATGTCAGCTTCCTTCTCTTCACCGCTCTCCAAGCGTCGGCACGCTTACTTTCTGAAACAGCTCACTGTTGGACTCTCAGTGGACTCAACCTTGACCAGACCAAGTGGCAATCCTTTCCACTACACTGGACTCCACTATGTAAGCTGAGTGTTTGCTGAAGTCCTCAGGCTTTCAGATAAGTCTTTCTTTCTGGCTAGAGTTCCCTCTCAGCATGTCTGAGGTAACTAGCTCGTTTTCTTCCGTCTCGTCTGACAGGAATGTCTCTCTCCTCTCACTCTCTGAGGTGTTCTGCTGTTCTGAGGTAAAACCAACGACTAGCTAACTCGCAGCTAGACTGCCTTATCTCACTGCTGTCATTTCAAGGGCTCCCTCTGGTGGTACCAGGGAAAAATGTGAAATGTTGTGTGCAATGGGTTCTCGTGGATTTACCTTTCCGTGCATCCTCCAGGGTAACATGTGGCTCCAGTCACAGCTGGGCTACACATCCCCCCCTAGTTAATATCAGCACTCCCAGGCTGAAAAAGAAAACAATTTTTATAACATCAACAAATAAACATAATTATAACTCTTCCCTTGCGGGAGGTAAGGACACTTCAAACGTTTCATAATACAAGTAACATATATACAAATATTTACACCATCTTATTTACATTTTTACACTTGGATATTGGTTTACTGAATTGATTTGCTAGACCTACTCTTGGTACCTAACAGGTAACCTTCCCTTCGTTGTGCGTACTGACCTACGTGGTGTGGTGTCAGGTATAGTAGCATCTAGCCTATCTGTGCTGCGTGCCGGCAAACTGTAAATCCGCCTCCACCTCTCTAGGGATCTGGCAAGCATACTAGCGACTGGGCGATGCAGTTCTGTTCCGCCAGGGGATTCTTCTTCCTGAGACCCAACATCTGAAGGTTCCACATTTTGAGATTCCATTCTTTGAGACACTACTTCTGGAGATGCTACAGGAGCAGGTTCCTCTTGAACTATTTCTTCTGCTGTGGCAACTGGTTCAACTGGACGTTGAAGCGCTTCTTGTGGTTGGTAAAATTGAAGTACTAGAATAATCACAGCGTCTCCGATACAAGGCCAATCTGCAGGAAAATCTCCAAGGTCTGTGTGTATGACTTCACCTGATTTCTCTTTTTCCATAACAAGTTCTTCCTCGTGAAGTTTTAACATGTCTGGACACAGTTTTATAATGTCCGAAAAACACCGCACTCATAGGAAATATGCTTAAGGTGAAAAAAGTTTTATTGAAATATCTCATATGGAAGAAAACGACACGTAATTAACGTTTCGGCCAATACCTGGCCTTGATCACAATGTCGCTGTAAGAAAGCAAAACAAAAGTATATTTTATATACAGTGATAAAAAAATAATCGCAGTATATACAAATGTACACATATCCAAGTATTAAGGTTGTCACAAACTAGATAGAATCAAACTGCACATACATATTTAGAGGGTTTTACAGACATCCTCCGAATTTAGGAAAAGGAAAAATACAAGAATACTTAGGATATAATGATCACATAATATGATGTAAGAAATATATACAACATACCCAATGAGAGATAAATCACAAAATTTGTGATCCTGTCACTTTTGGATGATGAATGTGGGTCGCAGTGGATAATCCTGTTTAAAAATGATAGGTGTCAGGTGATATCTCGTATATACAATAGAGCCAGATTTTTTTGATCATTATTGGAAGGAATAGAGGCAAAAACACAGTTGAGATGATCTGGAACTCTATAAATAGATCTATAGTGGTGGCAAAATGGCACCAGTAATGAAATAGTACTGGTAATAGAATAAAGATTGGTATTTACCACACTTTGAAGACAATATATGCGGCTGATATTGATAAATTATAATCATGCATGAGGTGCTGCTCTGAAAGGAAAATGTCTCATATGAGGACAAAATAGTTAAAAATGTGAATCTAGATTATTAGAGATATGAGTTACCATACAATGAGCGAAGTCAGGAATGAAGTTGGTACCGCTGTCTAAAGGCTGTCTAATCGCCTCTATGTGGATGTAACGCTGTGAGAGAGAGCGATATATATCACTAATAGGGATAGCAATTAAAATGTGCAGTCAAATATTATAGAGGATAAGTGGTGCTCACACTTGTTTCCACTGAAAGAGTCAGGAGCCGCTTGTTGTGGTATCACAAAGGTATATGTGGTGCCACGCTGTAAAAGAAAGTAATGATAGGGATGGAGCAAATCCATAAATAAATGGTTACTTAACTTATTGGTGGGGTGTGCTTACGTCCGTCCGTGCCGGTCTGGTCACCATGTGCTCCACATCAGGGGAGACAGCGTTAGTGGTATAGTGGGATGCTGGCACACCAGTGCCTAAGCTGTGAGACGCTGGGAGAGTCCCTGAGCGTCTCAGTATAAGAACTCTGGTGAGTCACGTGACCGGAAGTGACGTACACCGCTAGCGCATGCGCACTATGTCAGGTGGCGTCAGCGGTGATCATCGCTGTTTTGTGTAACCATGGGGATGTGTGCGCTCACAGGGGAAGGTGCAGTCATGTGAGCGGTCATGTGAGTGTGGTCTGAGGATCGCAATGTTATAGAAAAAGTCTGGAGAAAAAAGAGGGGGGGATAATGGATAACGTCCATGAATATATATTGGTATTGATGTGCACATAATGCTGAAGGTAGAGAAAATGCAAACAGTTATAAATATGTAAATAGTATATATACAATCAAATCAGTAAACATATAAGCGGATGAATAGATGATAAATGAATAAATAAATAAATAAATACAAATAAATAAACGAAAACAATAAATCAAAGATGGATACTGGGTAAATGTATAAACAGAATAAGTAGGAGTCCAAACCAATAATAAATAAAATCAAAAAGAGAGGGAAAAAGGGGGGAAAAGGATGAGAACCAGGGTATGTCATATCTTACTATCTCAATTATGGAAAAGTGGCCAAGGATATAGGAATCGATTTTTAAGGATTGATCTGGGGGGAGGAAAGAAATCACGTTAACCAGTCCAACTCTCTATTAAGTCCTTTTGGATATTGTGTATCCAGGGTATATATCCAGTAACTTTCACGTCGCTTCAATAGTTGGATATGGTTACCTCCCCTTCTAGGTTTAGGGACTTTCTCGATAACTTTAAATCTAAGTTGGGCTATATTATGTCTTGCCTCCTTAAAGTGTGCTGGTAGAGGTAACCAGATTTTTTCGCATCTGATGGTAGATTTATGATTTGATATGCGGTCCCTGACGGCCTGGGTTGTCTCACCCACATATAATAGGCCGCAGGGACATTTGATGACATAAATCACAAAATTAGATTCACAAGTCCCTAATTGGGTACAATTTACCGGTACGAGGGTGGGTAACCTCGTTGCCCCTGATGATATTGGAACAGCTTCTGCAATTGAGACAAGGGAATGTTTCAGTCCTCTTATGTCCAGTTAGTGTCTGTGTGTGAGATTGTCTTTGAGACCCAAGATCTGCCCTGACTACTTTATCCCTGATGTTATGTGGCCTTCTAGTACACATTAGAGGTGGATCTCTAAAGATCTCTATTTTGGGATATGCTCTAGTGAGGAGCGTTTAAATTGTGATCTTGGTAGGCTGTTCTTTACGGAGGTTGGGTGACAACTACTATATAAGAGTAAACTGTTACAGTCAGTGGGTTTTGTGTATATATCAGTACTCAATACTCCTGAAGTATCCTTTAGTACCTTGGTGTCCAGAAAAGTGATTTCATGGGTATGATGTGTGATCGTAAATTTCAGTAAAGAACAGCCTACCAAGATCACAATTTAAACGAGTTACCAGAATTGTATCCGACCCCTCTCTCAGAGAATCTAGAATACACGACATGGCAGAGAAATTTAGAGCACGTGATTACCCACCTCAATCCTGAGTGATGAGTCGCTTAAAGCACTCAATGAGGCTGAAACACCTATCATTACACCACCAAAAAGCTCAAGACTTCCTTTTGTACATAACCATCACCCTTCCATGCGTAGGATACATAACCTGATCAGAAAACACTGGCCGTTCCTCACTAGAGCATATCCCAAAATAGAGATCTTTAGAGATCCACCTCTAATGTGTACTAGAAGGCCACATAACATCAGGGATAAAGTAGTCAGGGCAGATCTTGGGTCTCAAAGACAATCTCACACACAGACACTAACTGGACATAAGAGGACTGGAACATTCCCTTGTCTCAATTGCAGAAGCTGTTCTAATATCATCAGGGGCAACGAGGTTACCCACCCTCGTACCGGTAAATTGTACCCAATTAGGGACTACCATACTTGTGAATCTAATTTTGTGATTTATGTCATCAAATGTCCCTGCGGCCTATTATATGTGGGTGAGACAACCCAGGCCGTCAGGGACCGCATATCAAATCATAAATCTACCATCAGATGCGAAAAAATCTGGTTACCTCTACCAGCACACTTTAAGGAGGCAAGACATAATATAGCCCAACTTAGATTTCAAGTTATCGAGAAAGTCCCTAAACCTAGAAGGGGAGGTAACCATATCCAACTATTGAAGCGACGTGAAAGTTACTGGATATATACCCTGGATACACTATATCCAAAAGGACTTAATAGAGAGATGGACTGGTTAACGTGATTTCTTTCCTCCCCCCAGATCAATCCTTAAAAATTGATTCCTATATCCTTGGCCACTTTTCCATAATTGAGATGGTAAGATATGACATACCCTGGTTCTCATCCTTTTCCCCCCTTTTTCCCTCTCTTTTTGGTTTTATTTATTATTGGTTTGGACTCCTACTTATTCTGTTTATACATTTACCCAGTATCCATCTTTGATTTATTGTTTTCGTTTATTTATTTGTATTTATTTATTTATTTATTCATTTATCATCTATTCATCCGCTTATATGTTTACTGATTTGATTGTATATATACTATTTACATATTTATAACTGTTTGCATTTTCTCTACCTTCAGCATTATGTGCACATCAATACCAATATATATTCATGGACGTTATCCATTATCCCCCCCTCTTTTTTCTCCAGACTTTTCTATAACATTGCGATCCTCAGACCACACTCACATGACCGCTCACATGACTGCACCTTCCCCTGTGAGCGCACACATCCCCATGGTTACACAAAACAGCGATGATCACCGCTGACGCCACCTGACATAGTGCGCATGCGCTAGCGGTGTACGTCACTTCCGGTCACGTGACTCACCAGAGTTCTTATACTGAGACGCTCAGGGACTCTCCCAGCGTCTCACAGCTTAGGCACTGGTGTGCCAGCATCCCACTATACCACTAACGCTGTCTCCCCTGATGTGGAGCACATGGTGACCAGACCGGCACGGACGGACGTAAGCACACCCCACCAATAAGTTAAGTAACCATTTATTTATGGATTTGCTCCATCCCTATCATTACTTTCTTTTACAGCGTGGCACCACATATACCTTTGTGATACCACAACAAGCGGCTCCTGACTCTTTCAGTGGAAACAAGTGTGAGCACCACTTATCCTCTATAATATTTGACTGCACATTTTAATTGCTATCCCTATTAGTGATATATATCGCTCTCTCTCACAGCGTTACATCCACATAGAGGCGATTAGACAGCCTTTAGACAGCGGTACCAACTTCATTCCTGACTTCGCTCATTGTATGGTAACTCATATCTATAATAATCTAGATTCACATTTTTAACTATTTTGTCCTCATATGAGACATTTTCCTTTCAGAGCAGCACCTCATGCATGATTATAATCTATCAATATCAGCCGCATATATTGTCTTCAAAGTGTGGTAAATACCAATCTTTATTCTATTACCGGTACTATTTCATTACTGGTGCCATTTTGCCACCACTATAGTATCTATTTATAGAGTTCCAGATCATCTCAACTGTGTTTTTGCCTCTATTCCTTCCAATAATGATCAAAAAAATCTGGCTCTATTGTATATACGAGATATCACCTGACACCTATCATTTTTAAACAGGATTATCCACTGCGACCCACATTCATCATCCAAAAGTGACAGGATCACAAATTTTGTGATTTATCTCTCATTGGGTATGTTGTATATATTTCTTACATCATATTATGTGATCATTATATCCTAAGTATTCTTGTATTTTTCCTTTTCCTAAATTCGGAGGATGTCTGTAAAACCCTCTAAATATGTATGTGCAGTTTGATTCTATCTAGTTTGTGACAACCTTAATACTTGGATATGTGTACATTTGTATATACTGCGATTATTTTTTTATCACTGTATATAAAATACACTTTTGTTTTGCTTTCTTACAGCGACATTGTGATCAAGGCCAGGTATTGGCCGAAACGTTAATTACGTGTCGTTTTCTTCCATATGAGATATTTCAATAAAACTTTTTTCACCTTAAGCATATTTCCTATGAGTGCGGTGTTTTTCGGACATTATGTATAGTGGGGTCATCGATCCCGTTCACCAGCACCATTACTCTGAATCGTGTGCTAGCCATTCGCCATAATCTATGGACACAGTTTTAGGTGGTCTCTGGATACCGTGGTGGTCGTCTTTCCTCCATCTTTGCTAATGGTACAGGTTTTCCTGTTGTCAAACTTGGAATTTTGCACGACATATGGCTCTTTTTCCCACTGATCATCCAATTTGTGCATTCTTCTTTTTCTTTTTAGCACAATTTCTCCAGGCATAAAAGGCTTAGCTGGCGCACTTTTGTTGTAGTTCTCCTCTTGCTTTTCCCTTACTTTATTGAGACTATCTTCAACGCAGGCTTGTACTCTCCTGTACTGTTCCTGTCGGTTCGTGTCCCAATCTTCAGTAGTAACATCAGCTTCTGGTTCTACAACACCAAGTTCCAAATCCATGGGCAGCTTTCCTGGTCTTGCTCGCATAAGGTAGGCTGGAGTGCAGTTGGTGGAACTCACCGGTATGTGATTGTACAGATCTACCAGGTCAGGTAGTAAGTCTGGCCACCGATTCCTCTCCTCAAGTGGTACCGTCATCAGCAGATCAATGACTATGTGATTCATCTTCTCACAGAGACCATTGGTTTGGGGGTGGTACAGTGTGGTTCTTATCTTCTTACACCCGTACAAGTGACAGAACTCTTTAAACAATTCGGCTTCAAAAGCAGGACCCTGGTCGGTTAACACTTGCTCTGGATATCCATGGGTTCTGCAGAAATACGCTTGAAACGTCTTTGCTTCTGTTTCAGCTGTCAGATCTTTGACAGGGGCGACCACCAGGAACCTGGAGTAGTGATCCACCATTGTCAGGGCATATGAGTATCCTGACCTGCTGGGTGAAAACTTGACATGGTCCAAGGCCACAATCTCCAAGGGATGAGTCGTCTTGATGGGTTGCAGGGGTGTTTTCTGGCTGCTGTAGTCTTTTCTTCGGAGGCTACAGGACGCACAGTTTTTACACCATTTCTCGATGGAACTGCGCATTCCCACCCAGTAGAAACGACACTTTAACAGGGTTTCCAGCTTCTTCCAGCCAAAGTGCCCCGCTCGATCGTGGTAGGCTTCCAACACCATCTGGATGTCCGTTCTGGGGACTACTATCTGCCATACCATCTCATGGGTTCTTGGGTTGACGTACCTTCGGCACAGCTTCTCTCGGTAGATGAACAGCCGGCTTCTCTCATTCCACAGCTGCTTTGCTTGTTGAGACGCATCCTTCTCCAAGGAGGAACCTTCCTGAGTTATCAGTTCCTTGATGTGGCTGACAACCGGGTCACTGTTCTGGGTCTCCTTCCAGCTGTGGTGAGGTAAAGGTTTTAACGTCTTACCACGCTGCCTCCTGTAGGCTCGTTGCTCGTGGATCATCCAATTTCTGTGGAATGCAGGTAGCTCAATCTCTTCTAGGTCATCCGATTCCTCTTCCGTGTCGGACTCATGCGGCATTCTGGACAAGGCATCAGCGTTGGCATTCTTACGGCCCGCTCTGTACTTGATGGTAAATTGATAGTTCGACAGCCGAGCCATCCAACGTTGCTCCATGGCTCCCAGCTTGGCTGTTTCAAGATGTGTCAAGGGGTTATTGTCCGTGTAAGCAGTGAACTTGCTGGAGCTAGGTAATGCTTGAATCTTTCTGTAATGGCCCAGACCAGCGCCAGGAACTCCAACTTGAAGCTGCTATAGTTCTCTGGGTTTCTCTCGGTCAGCCGGAGCTTCCTGCTTGCATATGCGATGACTTTCTCCAGGCCATTTTGCTTCTGACTGAGGACAGCTCCCAATCCTTCATTGCTGGCATCAGTGTACAGCAGGAATGGCTGGCTGTAGTCAGGGTAGGCTAAGATTTCATCGCCTGTCAGGATCTCTTTCATCTCTTTGAATGCCTCAGCTTGTTCTTTATCCCAGTGGAATGGAGGATTTCTGCTCTTGAGGGGTTGTCCTACCAGGAGGTCCTGCAGAGGCGCTGCTTTCTTGGTGTAGTCCTTTACAAACCTCCAGTAGTAACCTGTCAGTCCCAGGAACTGGCGCACCTCCTTGAGATTCCTTGGTTCTGGCCATTTCTGGATGGCAGTGACCTTCTCGGGGTCTGGCGCTACTCCTTCTGAGCTGACAATATGTCCCAAGTACTGTACCTTTTGTTTGAGCAGATGGCACTTTGAAGGCTTCAGTTTCATCCCGTATTTGGACAGTGACTCGAATACCTCTGCCAGGTGCTTCAGATGATCCTCATACGTCTTGGAGTACACAATTACGTCGTACAGGTACAGCAACACGGTTTCAAAGTTGAGATGTCCCAGGCAACTCTCCATCACTCTCTGGAACGTTCCGGGGCACTGCTGAGCCCAAACGGCATCCTGTCAAACTCACAGAGTCCCATCGGGGTGGTGAAAGCCGTCTTCTCCCGATCCTCCTCAGCCACAGCTACTTGCCAGTACCCACTAGTGAGGTCGAGGGTGGAAAAGTAGTTAGCAGTTTTTAAGGCAGCTAAGGATTCCTCAATGTGTGGTAAAGGGTATGCATCTTTATGTGTAATGCGATTCACTTGTCTGTAATCTACACACATTCTCATGCTTCCATCCTTTTTCTTAACTAGGACTAGAGGTGCTGCCCAGGGACTACAACTATCCCTTATCACCCCTGCTTCCTTCATGTCACGCAACATTTCCTTAGCTTTCTGGTAGTGTGCTGGAGGTATAGACCTATATCGCTCTTTGATGGGAGGATGATTGCCTGTAGGGATATGATGCTGTACTCCCTTAATTGTCCCAAAGTCAAGTGGGTGTTTGCTAAATACCTGCATGTACTCCTGTACCACTCGTAGTACTCCCTGTTTCTGGTGGGCTGGAGTGGTGTCTGTCCCGACATGGAGCTGCTGACACCAATCCTCCACCTGGGTTGCTGGGTCATTATCCTCCGCTGGTTGACGGGAGGCTAAGGACTCGGTCGTGAGAATGGAGTTGTTATCTACGGTATGTAATTTAGCAACTGTGGCATAAAATGGTAAATTTACTTCATCTTCTCCCCAGTTGAGAAGACGTACTGGTACCCTCCCATTTCGTACTTCCACTACCCCTCTAGCAGTCAAGAGTGTAGGTCTGTGCTCTGAACAATGGGGCTCTACTACTGCTTGGTAGTTCTGTCCTCTCAGACCTATTGCTGCTCTGCACCATATAAGCATTTCACTCATTGGGGGTATCACAATGGGGTTCGGGTCTGTCACCCGTACATTACCAATTTCACCATCTGTCAGCTTCGCTTGCTGCTGGCACATCAGGGCCCGGATCTCCCTCTGGATCACTCCCTTTTGCTTTGGCCTGGCAACTTCGGTGAGCTGTTGGAGCAAAAACACAACTTCTCCCAGACAGTTACTAATAATGTTTGTACCTAAAACCACATTTAAGCCATTTTCCTCATTTACAGTCTTTACTACTAAGAGTCCCTGGTCCTTCAGCTCCACTCTGCCCACCTTTACGTCCACGTTTTTGGCTCCGAGTATATCAACAGGGAGACCATTAGAGGCACACACAGCAAAGTCAGGGCTCGGGGCTGGAGACTGTCCATGGACCAAAATTTATTATACAGGACATCAGGTATGATGGTAACCTGAGATCCAGTGTCCAGCAGGGCAGGGATTGCGATCCCGTCCAGGATGATGGACAGGTAGGGTCTTCCTCCCACAAACCTGCGGTTCCAGTCTGAGGGGCCTGAAGAGTCTATTCCTGGGTGTTGGCCCTCGGACCCAGGATCTGCTCGTTTAAAGGACACTGTCGGGCTAGATGACCTTCTCTGTTGCAACGGTAGCAGATGATCTCTCGGCGAGGATGGTGCTGATCAGGGTCGCTCCTGGGGGTGGCGTTGTCTTCCTCTGGTGGGGCGACGTCCTCCTTCTCCTCCGGTTCATCCAAGGGACATCCTCTGGGCAGTCAGCTAACAGGATCTTTCCTCCTTCTTCCTTCCGCAGTTGCAGGGCACTCATTACAGCGGCCAGGTTTTTAGTCAGCTGGCGCACCTCTGAGCGCAGACAGTCCGACTCAGTAGGGGGCGCCACCTGCGTTTTGGCTTCCGCCACCAGCGGGGAAAAGGTGGGTGCTGCCGGCTTTAGAGTGGCTTCACCCGGGTGACACTGGGTTGCCACCTCAGGCTTCTCCAGGGGTCGCAGTCCTTTTATAGCGATATCTTTTAAGGCATCAAAGGTAGCGTCAGGATGATCCAAGGACCACCAGTGCACAGTTCTGCTTTCAGCTTGGGACCTCAGTCCCCGTACAAATTGTTCCTTCAACATTTTGCTTTCATTAATAGCACTTATAGGGTTGACCTGTTTGAGAGCTCGCAGGGCCCCCTGTAGTCGGCAGGCGTAGTCCCTAATACTGTCATCTGGTCTCTGGGAGCATTGGTAAAACCTCATCCGGAGATCTGTTTCAGTGCGGTCTTCAAAAATAGTCTGTAGCTTTAAGAAAATTGAAAGCACTGATTCCTGGTCTGCAGCTGTCCAAGTCTCTACTTCCCTTTCTGCAGCACCAGTCAAGCAGTTACGCCCCTTCTCTTTGCGCTGTAGCGCTGTACTTTGGCGGGCAATGGCAGACAATTGGCGCCAAAAATCACAACAACAGTAACACAGTCTCTTGCACAAAAACAGTCCACTTAGGCACACAGGACTCACATATAGCGAGCTTCTGATCCTGTTTGTGACGCCAAGTTAGATGAGTCGCACGTACCATGGCTGTGGGGTACTCGGCACCGAGCCCGTTCACTTTACTGGGGGATGTCACGGGTAGCACAGCTCGGTCCGTGGCCCTGGGCACTCACTAAAAGGGGAATATTTACAGGGGATGACAGAAATGTTCGTGACGCCACCTGTGGTTTCTGATCAGAGTGACCAGTGCTGCAGGGTGAATCCTCTGAGGGTTGGGGCAGCAAGGTGTTAAGTCTCCCACAGGCAAGACTGGTCCCTCGAGGTATATGGCGTGCAGGGGTGAAGGAGCAATAATGCAGACACACACTAGACAGTCTCTTTCTGTACCTTTACTGGTGATGAAGTTGCAGGCACGTCCCGGGAGGCCGTCAGGGTGGAGGATGCACGTCCAATAATCCACTGAGTAGGTTTAAAGCCTCCTTACGTCTATATGTGTGTGAGTTTCTAACTTGCATAAAACAAAGTTTAACTCTGTTCTCTTTGCTACGCCCGGCTGATCTTGTGATGGAGCCTTCTTTTGGACAGAACTAGTCTCTATATGCAGGGCCCTGCTAGACTCTTGTTCTTCCTGACCCCGGTTACGTATCAGCACTGAAGGGCCCCTCTGTGACCTGTAGTCCAGCAGGGTCTCCGGTGTCTTCTACCAGTCGTGCAGATGCTGGTAAGCGCGGACCCGGTGTCCGGTGGTGCAGAGTCGAGGTAAGCTATTAATGCTGGTTGACCTCGGTCACTCTCTTTCCCTTTTCCACTTGCCTGTCATCCTACTCTCAACACTATCATAAGCACAAGCAGCAGTAGATGTCAGCTTCCTTCTCTTCACCGCTCTCCAAGCGTCGGCACGCTTACTTTCTGAAACAGCTCACTGTTGGACTCTCAGTGGACTCAACCTTGACCAGACCAAGTGGCAATCCTTTCCACTACACTGGACTCCACTATATAAGCTGAGTGTTTGCTGAAGTCCTCAGGCTTTCAGATAAGTCTTTCTTTCTGGCTAGAGTTCCCTCTCAGCATGTCTGAGGTAACTAGCTCGTTTTCTTCCGTCTCGTCTGACAGGAATGTCTCTCTCCTCTCACTCTCTAAGGTGTTCTGCTGTTCTGAGGTAAAACCAACGACTAGCTAACTCGCAGCTAGACTGCCTTATCTCACTGCTGTCATTTCAAGGGCTCCCTCTGGTGGTACCAGGGAAAAATGTGAAATGTTGTGTGCAATGGGTTCTTGTGGATTTACCTTTCCGTGCATCCTCCAGGGTAACATGTGGCTCCAGTCACAGCTGGGCTACACACATACTATATTGATATAGCATTCCAGTAGGTGTTTCGCAAAACAGTAAAATATTGAGACACCAAGCACGACACTAATTTAAATAGGTCTATGAGCAATCAAAACAAAGAGAAACTTATAGTTTCATAATGTAACCTTCCACTTTTTTTCAGTTGCCACTGACGTTCTGCTTTTAATGTGCATTTGTTGCTGTCCAGCCACTGGAGGGCCTCTCTAGATGACTCATGCATAAAGACTAGTCATAAGCAAGCACTAAAATGCTCGGATGCTTTTACTCCAACCAAGCAATTCCTAGTGCTCGGATGCTCGTTTCGAGTAACGAGTATAATGGAAGTCAATGGGAAATCAGAGCAAGAAGGTCTGTGGGGCAGTGAAAATATTGAAATGGGTGGAAAAAGTGCTGAATGGAAGGAGAACAGCATGGGGAAGACTGGAAGCATCTCTGACTCCCAGATAGCTGTTGAGAAAAATGGGGTTACACTTTTACTCCGCTTTAAAGACTGACAATAAGGCTATGTGCACACGTTGCGGAATTGCCATGGAAATTTCCGCGGCAATTCCGCACCTCCCTGCCGCGGGAAATACGCATATTATAGGTATGCATATTCCCGCTAAAACATTCAAAATTGGAGTATACAGGAAAAAATATTAAGGAACATTCTTTCTTGTATAATGACTTGTATATAAGGTAACATTTAAAAAGGAATAATAATAATAATAATAATTTTATTTCTATAGCACCAACATATTCCACAGCACTTTACATTATAGAGGGGACTTGTACAGACAATAGACATTACAGCATAACAATAAACACAGATCAAAGTAGATACCAAGAGGAATGAGGGAAAAAGGGGAGACACAAAAGGTGGAAAGAATGGATTAAAAAAAATAATTTAAGTAAACCAAAATTTAATTTTTTATTAGGAAATTGGAAATTTCAGTGTAATTTATGAAGGAAACAAGAACTGGCAAAAATTAGATGGAAGAGGGATTCAGATATACCCTGTATTAGACATAAATGATGGCCTGATACATATTCTGTTCAATATGTCATGTAGTGGTACTCCTAGACTCATAAAGGCTATGCACTAAGTGCAAAGCCTGGCAAAAATTACAAGCAAGGTTATCCATACACCCTTGAAGGCACAAACAATAGTACCTCATTCAAATATTATGTAACGTATTTTCCGTAGTATGTTCCCCCATGATTCCGGCCCAAATCATGACTCCTCCACCTCCTTGCTAACGTAGCAGCCTTGTTGGGACATTGTGGCCATCCACCAACCATCCACTACTCCATCCATCTGGACCATCCAGGGTTGCTCAACACTCATCAGTAAACAAGACTGTTTGAAAATTAATCTTCATGTATGTCTGGGCCCACTGCAACCGTTTCTGCTTGTGAGCACTGTTTAGGTGTGGCCGAATAGTAGGTTTATGCACCACAGCAAGCCTTAGAAGGATCCTACACCTTGAGGTTCGAGGGACTCCAGAGGCACCAGCAGCTTCAAATATCTGTTTGCTGGTTTGTAATGGCTTTGTAGCAGCTGCTCTCTTAAGGTACTGCCACACTAAGCTATCCCTAGCGATCTCGTTAGCGTTGCATACTAATGAGATCGCTAGCGGATTGTTCTATATCGCTAATGCTGCCGCATTTAGCGATATAGTTAACGACGCTATCGCCGTTAGCGATCTTCTTAACGACTTTAGCGTACAAAGTACGCTAATCGCAAGAAAAGTGCCACACAGCGATAAATACTTACCCAGCGGGAGCGCCACGATGAATAGTCCGGAGCGATTCCAGCGACGAGCGAGATCACAGCAGAAGTCGTCGCTGGCAGCTGCCGCACTGAACAACACGCTAACGGGATCGCTAATTGACGTTTTTTAGCGACCCGTTAGCGATATTGTTTATGTGGATACCCTTTTAATCCGATGAAATTGCCTGGCAGAAACCTTCCTCATTCTGTCTTTATCGCACAAACACGTCTGTGCTCAGAATCAGCCACAAATCTCTTAACAGTACGATGATCACGCTTAAGTTTCGGGAATATCTAATGTTTCACCCTTGACCAAGCATTACACTATTTGATGCTTTTCAGCAGCAGGAGATCCTTTTTCTTCCATATTACTGAAAATCTGGCCTGCTTAATAGTGTGAACATCCAGTTTCCTTTATTGGCTCACATGCCAAACTAATTATCATAGGTATCTGAGATTGATTTCAGTGATCCAAAGAACCTGAGACACAACCATCAATGGGTTTCATTTACAAAAAAAAAACAAAAAACGCTATGACACTTAAAACCGATTTGCATAATAATTTGAAACATAGTGTAATAAAGATGTTTCAAAATGCTATAGCCTGGAGATGCGATGGTAGAATACTGAATATGAAACTTGCAGGGATCTCTGTCTCTTCTTGATATTTATACATTTTTGCACTTTGGCAGAGAAATCATTGTAAATAGCAACATTCTCTGTCAATTTCAGAGTCCAAGTTCAACTTTAACATAACAACTTTACTTAGCTCGTCCAGTTTAGTTACAGACACCACACAGCAGATGTGTGGCCCAGCTTCGCAAGGCACACATGTCTTCTGGAAAATGCACAGTTAAGGTACTGCCACACTAAACAATCCCGCTAGCGATCACGATAACGACGCATACTAATGCGATCGCTAGCGGGATTGTTTCTATATCGCTAAGTGCGGCCACATTTAGCGATATAGTTAACGACGCTATCGCCGTTAGCGATCTTCTTAACGACTTTAGCGGTACAAAAGTACCGCTAAATCGCTAAGAAAAGGTGCCACACTAGCGATATATACTTACCCAGCGGGAGCGCCGACGAGAAAATAGGGTCCGGAACGATTCCAGCGACGAGCGAGATCACAGCAGGAAGCTCGTCGCTGGCAGATGCCGCACTGAACAACATCGCTAACGGGATCGCTAAATAGTGACGTTTTTTAGCGATCCCGTTAGCGATATTATTCAGTGTGGCATACCCTGAAGGTAACTGTAAAGCTTGATATTCATTCACGCACACTTCTCAGCATTGCCACTAGAGGCATATCAGACTATTTAGTAGTGTGCCCGTAGCAATAGTGAGTCATTCTAGTCAGTCTGTGCAGGAGGACAGGAGTGAGCACATTCTGCTCAGGACAGAGAGATTGATTCCAGTCAGAGACAGACGGAGGGAGAGGAGAGAAGACTGAATCCTGACAGAGCTTGTGTAGCTCATCTTATACAGAAGTGGAGGCTAGTACGGGTGAAGTGAATCATCTTAGCATAGTCAGAGCTACCCCTTAACCTGCTACTCAGAACAAGCTGCCTGTGTTCCTAAGAAAGTGGAAGGTGACTCTCAGAGCTACAGCATACATACAGTCTGACGAAGCGTCCTGTGAACTGCTCTGGACAGAGTTCTGTGAAGGAAAGAAGGAAAGGAATTACAGCAGTTATACCAACGAGTCAACTGAGAACAGGTCAGTGAGCACTGAAGGAAAGCTGACCTTGGCGCGATTGCTACACGTGCTTATGTTAAGAGCGAGAGCAGGGCGAAGGGCGAGTGGAGAAGTAAGAGTGACAAAGGGACAAATCACCCTCACTAAAGTTAACCGGACACCGGGGTCCGAAGCGTTGCTAGTGTTTCACGCCTAGTAATAAGAAAACCGGAGGCTTTCTGGACTACAAGTCACAGAAGGTAGCCCTAAGCGCTGATACGTAACCGGAGTCAGGGAGAACGGGGACTTTGAGTCAGTGCACGACAAAAGTAAGGACTTAGTTCTCTCAACATCTGATAATCAGAGACATAGAAGGCTCCACCACAATGTTGGCCGGGCGTAGTTGCTATTGAAAGAGTTGCACTTGACTTTATGCAAGTTGTACTCACACACATTAAAAGGATAAAGGAGGCCTCTAACCTGCTCAACAGTTTTCCTGAATGTGCATTCTCCAACCTAACCAGCTTCCGGGACATACCTGCAACATCTACAAGTAAAGGTATGGAAAGAGACTGCATTGTGTGTGACTGAATTCTTATCTGCACCCATCATCACCATAGACTTTGAGGGACCAGTCCCACCTGTGGGGGACTTAACACCTAGCTGCCATAACATCCCCTCAGAGATCTACCCTGCAGCGCTGGTCAATCAGATCAGAAACCACAGGTGGCGTCACAACTACTATAACTACAATCCCCTGTAAATATTCCCCCATTGCATGACCGCCAGGGCCACGGACCGAGCTCTGCTGCCAGTGACAACTCCCATAGACTTCCATGGGCTCGGTGCCGAGTACCCCATAGCCCTGGTACCACCAATGTGGTGCGCGTCATCTTTTGGCGTCACGAACAGGATAAGAAGCTTGCAAATTGTGAGTCCTGTGTTGCCTATATTGACTGTTTTGTGCAGAAAAGACTGTTTGCTGTTTTGTCATTTTTGGCGCCATTTTCCGCCATTTTGCCGCCATGTTCGCGCCCTGAGGCGCTGGTGAAGAAGGTGGGCGTGCCTTCGTGGGCGTACCCCCCCCTGTGGCGCGAAAGTTATGGCCGCCCTCTCAAAATGCTACTATAATGTGAGATCCTACCCCAGTGCAAGGGAGATCCGCCTCCTCTTCATCTTCTATGCAAAAAAGAGGAAGCGCAAATCCCGCCTCCACGGAAGAGACCAGATTGCTCCTGATGGAAAACACAGTCTGGCCTGGAGAGAGATGGCAGAAGGACAAGAGCAGCTATGCAGTGGAGCGGTGGAGCGCAGGCCCTGTTCCCCAGAAAAGCTGTTGTTTGAACCGGAGCCATCCCTAATACAGAAACTTCAGCAAACCTTGCTGGAGTGCAAGGAGGAGAATGCAGCGCTTAAGAAATTGATACAGAGCCAGGCAGACATGGAGGAAACCGAGAGACGCTGGCGTACCCAGACACAGCGGCTGCTGTGGGACGCAGTGCTCTCTCCTACAGGAGCAACGCTATTACCTGAACTTCCTGCGTCACCGCTGCAGAAGGCTGAAGGAAAACCGGAGGCCGGCCCCAAAAGAGCTGTACCTGACCCCACCGATGGAGCGGTGGAAGAGAAGGAGGCTGAGGAGGCCCTGCCCGTTCCGGAGTGCCAGCCAGGCCTGGAGGCCGCAGCAGAATGCAGTTCCCCGTAGGGACACCGGAGGAGACCCAACTGTCAGCGATAGAAAACGACTGGGAGCAGCGACAGCAGCAGGTTAGTGCGTTCCCAACTGAGCCGGGCCTATACCAAGAGATCTTTGTGAGTCGGAGAGATGTGGAGTCCCACTTACCCATCGGGCACCCGGGGAGGGATCTTGTAAACGGGGACATTGTCAGCTACACACGGCACTGGGGGCTAAAAGGGTGGTACGCCTTAAACGTCACCCGTGTCAGCGACCCCGTCCCTGAAGCCAGTGAGGTCTTCCGTGCCACAGCACCGCGAACCCCAGCAGCGTCATCTTTGGCGTCCGCACCAGGCCGTGCACCAGCATCACCCCCGGCGTACTCCTCTACACCCAGGTCTTGCTCTGCAACGCAACCTGCGACCATTTCAGCATCACAATCTGCGACTACCTCAGCAACGCAACCTGCGACCATTTCAGCATCACAATCTGCGACTACCTCAGCAACGCAACCTGCGTTATACTACAGGGAGATACCCGTTGGGTTCCCAGTTCGAATAAAGGATGTAGCCACTCAAACACAGATCGCAGGACATGATCTCTTTGTTATGCGTTCAAAAGAACAACCGCGTCGTTCCAGCCCCAGGAGTGGAAGACGTTATTGAAGTTAGCAAGGAAGATGAAAAACAGTAGGACCCAGACAGGGGTTTACTGCAACTGAACATGTACAAAGTTGAAGAAGTTTATTGAGGAAAATTTGCACTTTACTATTGATAAATGTTTACATAGTATGTTTGCTTATTTAAAGTAAAAGTTGATTGAAATGTGATTTTACTTGAAAGGTGTTTTATCATGCAAAGGACTGCGTGGCTGTGGACTTTGCAGCCCAAAAACTTTTATTGTAAATAGTTCGCACTTCGGTGCCCCATTTTGGTTTTACATAAAGCCTAACTACCTCTGAAGAAAAACCCGTATGGTGTGGCCTAGAGTGAGGTCTGCAGCAATGAAGTCCTGCAGCCCACCCAGGACCCACGTGGGAGGTTTTTGGTGCGGGTCCTCCACAAGAATCTTGTCTTATACTATGTATTTATTGAAAAGTATTTTGATAATTTTCTACTGATCTATGTACAAAATGTAACGTTCAAGAGTCCTTACCTCCCGCAAGGGATGAGTTATTATGTTGATGTTATATGCAAAACAAAAATGTTTTTCTTTTCTATTTCAGCCCGGGAGTGCTGAGTTTAACTAGGGGGGGATGTGTGGCCCAGCTTCGCAAGGCACACATGTCTTCTGGAAAATGCACAGGAAGGTAACTGTAAAGCTTGATATTCATTCACGCACACTTCTCAGCATTGCCACTAGAGGCATATCAGACTATTTAGTAGTGTGACCTAGCAATAGTGAGTCATTCTAGTCAGTCTGTGCAGGAGGAGAGGAGTGAGCACATTCTGCTCAGGACAGAGAGATTGATTCCAGTCAGAGACAGACGGAGGGAGAGGAGAGAAGACTGAATCCTGACAGAGCTTGTGTAGCTCATCTTATATGGAAGTGGAGGCTAGTACGGGTGAAGTGAATCATCTTAGCCTAGTCAGAGCTACCCCTTAACCTGCTACTCAGAACAAGCTGCCTGTGTTCCTAAGAAAGTGGAAGGTGACTCTCAGAGCTACAGCATACATACAGTCTGACGAAGCGTCCTGTGAGCTGCTCTGGATAGAGTTCTGTGAAGGAAAGAAGGAAAGGAATTACAGCAGTTATACCAATGAGTCAACTGAGAACAGGTCAGTGAGCACTGAAGGAAAGCTGACCTTGACGCGATTGCTACACGTGCTTATGTTAAGAGCGAGAGCAGGGCGAAGGGCGAGTGGAGAAGTAAGAGTGACAAAGGGACAAATCACCCTCACTAAAGTTAACCGGACACCGGGGTCCGAAGCGTTGCTAGTGTTTCACGCCTAGTAATAAGAAAACCGGAGGCTTTCTGGACTACAAGTCGCAGAAGGTAGCCCTAAGCGCTGATACGTAACCGGAGTCAGGGAGAACGGGGACTTTGAGTCAGTGCACGACAAAAGTAAGGACTTAGTTCTCTCAACATCTGATAATCAGAGACATAGAAGGCTCCACCACAATGTTGGCTGGGCGTAGTTGCTATTGAAAGAGTTGCACTTGACTTTATGCAAGTTGTACTCACACACATTAAAAGGATAAAGGAGGCCTCTAACCTGCTCAACAGTTTTCCTGAATTTGCATTCTCCAACCTAACCAGCTTCCCGGGACAAACCTGCAACATCTACAAGTAAAGGTATGGAAAGAGACTGCATTGTGTGTGACTGAATTCTTATCTGCACCCATCATCACCATAGACTTTGAGGGACCAGTCCCACCTGTGGGGGACTTAACACCTAGCTGCCATAACATCCCCTCAGAGATCTACCCTGCAGCGCTGGTCAATCAGATCAGAAACCACAGGTGGCGTCACGAACTACTATAACTACAATCCCCTGTAAATATTCCCCCATTGCATGACCGCCAGGGCCACGGACCGAGCTCTGCTGCCAGTGACAACTCCCATAGACTTCCATGGGCTCGGTGCCGAGTACCCCATAGCCCTGGTACCACCAATGTGGTGCGCGTCACAATCTTCACACATTACGGACATTCCTTTCCCTGAACTGTCCCTGGTCTTTTCTGGCACCACGTGTTCCTGTACCGAATCCTTCGTTACTGCAGCTCCCTGAGTAGCCGGACTAGCTTGTTCCTGGGGCTTCCCGTCCATTTTCCCCATTCTGGGCGAAAGTAAAGGATACCGCTGCCAATCCTTCTCAGGCCGCAGGTTTGGACATCACAGGAGTTTCCCATAAGCCTAGCCGCTGTTTCTCTTATGCTGCCCTGATTCGCTTGTGCTCTTGTGTCTTTCCACCCATAAGGCCTGGATTGATGAGCTTCTGTCATAACACAGCTTCAGTCAATCACCTCACTGTTCCTCTTCCTATTCACTAACAAACTGCCTCAGGAACACACTCTCCTCACCCTTCTCTAGCTCCTGCCACTAGCTATCCCCTATTGGCTTAACTACTTCTTATCTTAACTCAAACTAATCTCCTAATCTACAGTGCCCCCCACTGTTCTAAGTCCTATATTACCCCTTACTAACACTGAACCTTAGGCCCCGTCACACATAGCGACACACCAGCGATCCCGACAACGATATGCACTTGTCAGGATAGCTGGTGTGTGGCTCCATGATCGCTGGTGAGCTGCCAAACAGGCAGCTCAGGCAGCGATCAGGACAGCGACACTGCGGGTAACGTCGCTTAGTTACCCGCAGGGTACGTTGGATACCACCCCGCTGGTGCAGGGAGCTGGTAACCAAGGTACACATAGGGTTTCCAGGGGCTGCGCAGCCCTGGAAACCCGATGTGTACCTTGGTTACCAGCTGATTGCTGGTCTCCTGCCTGCCACATGCAGCGATGCGTGCTGGCCAGCGGGAGACCAACGATCAAAAAAATGTCCTGGCCTTTGGACAATGATCAGCGGTACCCGGCAGGGGAGCCGGACGCTGATCAGTGTCACACACAGCGATATCGCAGAGGAGATCGCTGTTGCGTCACAAAACTAGTGACTCAGCAGCGATCACGCTAGCGAGATCACTGTGTGTGATGGTGGCTTTACTCTGTTACTATATTTCCCTATCTCTATATCTAACACACAAAGGTATATAACATACACAATGCATGAACATAAGTACACTGCTTCATAGATTAATACACTGTAAAACAATAATATAGTAGTAAACCTCACAACTTTGCAGGAAGTAATTTTGCTCCTATTAAAGCCCCTTAGTTTCCACATCCACTAAGATACCCCTGTCATGACCCCCATAAAGTAGGATGCCAACAAAAGTGACCTTCAAACACAGTATGATTCCCCACAGTGAATTCCTTGACAGTACCCTCAACAAATTATGTTACTTCCTGACTGACCTGAACACAGTATGATGCCCCCACAGTGACCCCAACACAGTATAATGGCCCCCACAAACAGTATGACGGCTCCCACACATGCTTTCCTAAATGCTTTCTTTTATAAATAATACCATTCAAAGTTGCAAAATTTAGGAGCAAAGAAATGTTATGAACAAATGTTTTACAGTGATGGCATATTATTACTGTGCTCTGCAGCCCTCAAATTCAGCTCTTCAGAAGGAGCTATTCTTTCACAAATGAATGTTGCTAAGGGCAGACTGAATGGCTATGTGGTTTATTTTAGACACTTGTGGCAATGGGACTGAAGGAAAAGCCTGAATTCAATGATTTAGAGGTGTGTCTAAATACTTTTGTTCATAGATCTACCTTTCCAATTTATTTCTTTGAGATTCAACTTTACACAGCTAAAAGCTGACAGGGAAGGGAACAGGGCAGATAGGCTGAAGCTGCATCACATAAGCAGAGCCGGTTTTAGACAAAGTGGGGCCCTGGACAAAAGTTTAACGTGGGGCCTTAAATGCTAACATATTGCACATCACACTCAAACGTTTAGATTTAATTTACATGTGATGAGTTCAGACCATTAAGTGAGCGCAATCAACACTCTTTACACAGGTTGACAAAGAATGAAAGGGCACAATGATTTTGTTACGTCATAAACAATCAAATCACCTGATGAATGAGCAGAATTTTGCTCATTCATTGGGCAATTACTGACATGTCTCATCTGCGTTTTTATAAATGTTGATGCTACATACTAAATATGTTACATACACACATCGCACACATGTGTGGAGCCCAGCTGCGACTGAATCCATATCTCCCAGAAGGGTGCACTGAAAGAAGATACCACTAGAGTCATTATACACATTCACACACTACATCTTATCCCCAAAGACCACCAGTGGGAGCTGTGTAAGATATATAAAAAGAGCTTAACACAGGAAGCTTGGGCTCAGTCTGCTCAGTTAGCTCAGTCAGCTCAGTCTGCAGCAAGGGAAGTACAGAGCTGAGGTTACAGAGGCTGCAGAGCTATTCAGTTCAGAGCAAGTGGAGTCTAGTACAGAGTGGACAGAAATCACTCCAGCCTAGTCAGAGCTGAATCTAGGAGTGCAGCTTAGTGAGAAGCGTGCCGACGCTTAGAGAGTGGTGAAGAGGCAGCCCACCAACTGCCAGTGTGTGATTGAGTCGCACTTAGTACCAGGGCAATGGGGTACTCGGCACCGAGCCCATGAAAGTCTATGGGATTTGTCACTGGCAGCAGGACTCGGTCCGTGGCCCTGGGCGCTCATACAATGGGGGATATTTACAGGGGAATTTGTAATAGTTCGTGACGCCACCTGTGGCTTCTGGTCAATTGTACCAGCGCTGCTATAAGGACTTTCACAGGGGAAGTTATGGAGCAGCTGGGTGGTAAGTCTCCCACAGGTGAGACTGGTCCCTGGAAGTCTATGGTGATGATGATGCAGGGTATAGATAATAATTCAGTCACACACGGAATAGCTTCTTTTCATACCTTTTACTGGTAGATGGTTCAGGCAGATCCCAGGGAGCTGGTCGGGGTGGAGAGTGCACATTCCGGCAACAGCTGAGCAGGTTAGAGGCCTCCTTTACTTCCACATACATGTGAATCCAACTTGCCTGAAGCAAAGTTAATTCTGAATCCCCAGCTTTCTCAATAGCTGTACTGCCCGGCCAACGTTGTGGTGGAAACTTCTAAGTGGTGAAAACTAAGTCTATATTTGCTGATCAGGCTAGACCCGTCTTCCCTGTCTCCGGTTACGTATTGACACTTAGGGCTGCTCTCTGCGACCTGTAGTCCAGATGCCTCCGGTTTTCTTGTTACTATGCCTGAAACAGTAGCAACACTTCGGACCCCGGTGTCCGGCAATTTAGTGCAAGTAATCCAATACCTGTAGCACTTCTCTGTCTTCTCCACTGTGCCCTTCGCCCTGCTTTCCGCTCTTAACATAAACACTGGTGGCTTTTGTGGAATAATGTCAGCTTCATCCAGAGCTCGCTGCACAGCTCTCAGTTTCCTCCAAAGTCCACACAGGACCGAGACTGAATGGCTGCTCTGTCCTTGAGACAGAAGCTAACAGGCTGAACTCCACTGAGCACTAAGCTCCACACAGACTGATCTTATCTCAGACAGATAACTATCCAGGGGATGACTCACTCCTGAGCCTCCCGGAGCTAACTGACTGACTCCTCTCGGAAAACTATCTCCACTCTCCTTAGACAGGAAGTTAGACTCGACTGCCACGTGTCACTCCCCTTATAACTCAGATGAGTGTGTCTAAAAAGTGTGAGTGACAGTGAATGCATATCAAGCTTTTGCTGTTGCCTTCCAGTGCACTCTCCTGGACTTTTATGTGTGCCTGCGAAGCTGGGCTACACATCCCCCCTTGGTAAAACACAGCACTCCGGGCTGTAAAAGACAAAAAGAACATTTTGTTTTGCATTAACATAAACATTATAACTCTTCCCATCCGGGAGGTACGAATTCTTTAACGTTACAATTTGTACAGTAGGAAAATACAAAAGTATCAAAGTATCAAAACATTCTCATATTTACAAGATACTTGTGGAGGACCCGCACCAAAAACCTCCCACGTGGGTCCTGGGTGGGCTGCAGGACTTCTTACTGCAGACCTCACTCTAGGCCCACCATACGGGTTTTTCTTCAGAGGTAGATATTGTAGTGGTTTTATGTAAAACCAAGATAATGCACCGAAGCGCAACTATTTACAGAGATAAGTTCTGGGCTGGCACAGTCCTCAGCCTCTCAGTCCATGACATGGTTAAAACATTCCTGTTTCAAGTATTCACATATAATTCAACTGGAGTTACCCAACCAGGGTATACTATGCAATCAACACATTATTTAACTTCCTAAATTCTTTAACTCTCTTTACCCAGCCGGGTATTCTATTCCAAATATGTAAAACATCAGTATACAATACTTAAAGTGCAAAAATGCAATTTTCTTTCAAAACTTTCTACAGTTAATAGAATGCGGTAAACCCCTGTCTGGGTCCTACCGGTCCTCACTTTTCTTGCTTTCAATTACGTCTTCCACCCCGGGGGCTGGAACCACGCGATGCTCCTTAGAGCGCATTACAAACAGGTCGTGACCTGCTATCAATGTCTGGGTCGCCACAGTCCTTGTGCGAACCGCTAGGGGCACGCCGGGTGCTTCCTCCTTATGAGACGCCGATTGCGTCGCTTCAGGTGCCACAACATTTTGCGATACTAATTTGGTCGCAGTTTGCGGTTTAGGCGGCAGCGCTGGCTGAGACCTGGGCTGCTGTACAGATTGCAACTTGGTTTGCGTTGAGTAAGCAGGAGGCGATGCCGATTGCGACATAGATTGCGATGGGCCTTCAGGGGGCGATGCTGGGTAGGTCGCCTGTTGCGATGTAGAGCAAGTCGCTGTTTGCGATGTAGGGGGCGATGCTGGGGCACGGCCTGGTGCGGTGGGAGCTCGGGGCACTGAGACACGGGAGACATTCAAGGCAAACCACCCCCGCTGACTACAGTGCCGGGTGTAGGTAACGGTATCCCCTTTTAGCAGGTGGAACCCCGCATCGCAGCGGTGAACATAGATCTTTGAAGAGAACCCGGGCTCACATATGTAACCCCAAACTCCTTGGGCCTTAGAGGCACACACCGTCCCCTGGCGCCACGGTTCTCGACGCGTACCTTTGCCTCGCTTGATGTTTTCCTTTTCAGCGAGAATCTCCTCCTGGTACCGCTGACGGAACCGCTGCACTTCCCTCTGCTCCTGCTGACGTCGCTGCTCCATCTCTTCCCAGTCGATCTCCATCATTAACGGTGGGGTCCCCACCGGTGTCCC
>JARQOD010000002.1:335401251-335440950 GCA_033576555.1 Oophaga sylvatica | reverse complement strand
CTATAGCGTCTTGTGCTTGGGTGCGAGGAAAACACAGGAGACATAGGTTGAAATGAAATGACTTGTATTACTTCATACAAGCATGCTGAAAAGTTCACACAGTTTGCAGGAACAGGACAGGAGACACAGCAGGCCAGAGTAACTTCAAGCACTACAATAAATCTCCAAAGCAGGTTCAGGATCTCTTCTCTGTACCGTAATTCCTCTGCAAACATGGATTCACCAAACAGCAGGTTTCCAGAGTCCAAAAGTGTTCCAAGGTTCTCTCAGATAGGGCAATATGTTATGTTACGGTTAGCTCGAGGATGTATGTACGTAGTGGAGTGCAGTAAAAAGGAATACACCAGAGCAGTTGGAATCTATGAGATTGCAGTACCCTGACTAACCACCGCAACTAGAGGCAGCCGTGGAGCGTTCCTACGTTGGTCCTAGACGCCTCGTCACAGCCTGAGAAACTAACTACACCTAAAGATAGAAATAGGAAAGCTATCTGCCCCGGAGCAGAACCCCAAAGATAATAGAAAGCCCCCAAACATGTAATGGCGGTTAGACAAGAGGAAATACTGACACAGAAAGAAAATAGTATGAGCAAACGCTGGGGCCCAAACTATCTAAATAGAAAAGGAAGGAAGGGTACTTACTGCAATCTCAGAAAACCCTGAAAAAACACCAACTCTACTAATTTCAAAATCACCTGAGATCACACGACCTCTACCACCTAAATTAGTTCTCTGGTGTAACAAAAACAAAACAGCAGCCACTGAAAAAAAACTGGAAAAAGCGAAAGTACAAAACACAGTGGCTGGACTAAACTGAGAGGGCAAAAGCCCCCGGAGGGGACCCGAAGGCCCCCACAGAAGTGCAGGACAAAATGCAAAAATATAGCAAAAACACAAAATAAGAAATTGTCTTATCTGATAGCAGGAGATGCAGACACGACACAGCAGGCTACAAGGGAAACTGGAAAGAAGGATTCAGACCAGAACAATTGATCACCGGCAACCCTGATGGGAAAATGACTCCCTTATATAAGACCAATCAGTAACACCTGATTCCCAGTCCTCACAATCCTCACTAGTACCGCTTGTAACCACCAGAGGGAGCCTCTGCTCAGAACTCATCTCAAACCCATTCACAACAGTACCCCCCCCTTGAGGAGGGGTCACCGAACCCTCATTTGAGCAACCAGGTCGGTCAGGATGAGTTCTATGATACGCACGGATAAGTCTCCTAGCATGGATGTCCGAAGCAAACACCCAAGAATTGTCTTCCTGACCATAACCTCTCCATTTAACCAAATACTGGAGTCTTCGTCTAGAAAAACGAGAATCCAATATTTTCTCAACCACATACTCCAGATTGCCCTCAACCAAAACAGGGTCAGGAGGCACAGCAGCAGGAACCACTGGCTCAACAAACCTCTTCAACAAGGACTTGTGGAACACGTTATGGATCTTAAATGTCCCTGGAAGAAGCAAACGAAAAGAAACAGGATTAATAATCTCCATGATCTTATAAGGTCCAATGAACCTAGGCTTAAATTTAGGAGATGCTACTCTCATAGGAATATTCTTTGAGGACAACCAGACCAAGTCCCCCACTTTAAACCGAGGACCATCAGTCCTATGCCGGTTAGCAAACCGCTGGGCCTTCTCCTGAGAGAGGGACAACCTCTCCACTACCTGGTCCCAAATCTGCTGCATACGCTCAACAACAGAGTCAACACCTGGACAGACAGAAGCCTCCGTCTGTCCTGAAGAAAATCGAGGGTGAAACCCCGAATTACAGAAAAACGGAGACATCAAAGTGGCAGAGCTAGCCCTATTATTAAGAGCAAACTCGCCAAAGGCAAAAAAGAGACCCAGTCATCCTGATCAGCAGACACAAAGCATCTTAGATAAGTCTCCAATGTCTGGTTTGTTCTCTCAGTTTGACCATTGGTCTGAGGATGAAATGCCGAGGAGAAAGACAATTGAACACCCAGTTTAGAACAAAAAGTCCTCCAAAATCTGGAAACAAACTGGACTCCTCTGTCAGACACAATGTTCTCAGGAATGCCGTGTAAACGAACCACGTGCTGAAGGAACAACGGCACCAATTCAGAGGAGGAAGGCAACTTAGGTAATGGCACAAGATGTATCATTTTGGAAAACCTATCACAAATTACCCAGATGGTGGTCATTCTCTGAGAAACAGGAAGATCGGAAATGAAATCCATAGAGATATGGGTCCATGGTCTCTTGGGCACAGGCAATGGCATCAACAAACCACTAGAGCGAGAGCAAGGCTTGGAGCGAGAGCAAGTCCCGCAGGACTGCACAAATTCCCTGACATCGCGAGACAAGGTAGGCCACCAAAAGGACCGACTAACCAAGTCTCTGGTACCAAAAATTCCGGGATGCCCAGCCAATGCGGAACAATGAATCTCAGACATCACACTCTTTTTCCATTGGTCCGGGACAAACAATTTTCCAACAGGGCAGTGCTCGGGCCTATCCTCCTGACACCCCTCCAGAGCAAGTCTCAAATTGGGCGAGATGGCGGAAAGAACTACACCCTCCTTCAAAATAACAGAGGGATCAGATAGCTCAGGAGAGTCCGCAAGGAAACTCCTCGAGAGGGCATCCGCCTTAACATTCTTAGTGCCAGGAAGAAAGGAAACCACAAAATTAAAACGTGTGAAAAACAAGGCCCACCTGGCCTGTCTAGGATTGAGTCGCTTGGCAGATTCCAGATAGACCAGATTCTTATGGTCCGTAAGGACCACCACCTGATGTTTGGCTCCCTCCAGCCAATGTCTCCACTCTTCAAAAGCCCACTTCATGGCCAATAACTCCCGATTACCCACGTCATAATTACGTTCAGTAGGAGAAAATTTTCGAGAGAAAAAGGCACAAGGGTTACTTTTAGAGGTCTCTGGATCTTTTTGGGACAAAACGGCACCTGCCCCAATTTCAGAGGCATCAACCTCCACCTGAAATGGCAGAGAAACATCAGGCTGCCGTAGAACAGGAGCAGAAGTGAATCTCTGCTTAAGTTCCTGAAACGCAGAGACTGCCTCAGGAGGCCAATTCACCACATCAGAACCCTTTCTGGTCAAATCAGTTAATGGTTTAACAATAACCGAGAAATTACCAATAAATTTACGATAAAAATTGGCAAAACCCAAAAATCTCTGAAGAGCCTTTAATGAAGTAGGTTGGACCCAATCACAGATGGCCTGAACCTTGACCGGGTCCATTTCAATAACAGATGGGGACAAAATGAATCCCAGAAATGAGATCTTCTGTACGCCAAAAAGACACTTTGATCCCTTCACATACAGAGCATTCTCTCTCAAAATCTGGAATACAGTTCGAACATGTTTCACATGAGAGTCCCAGTCATTAGAAAAAATCAAGATATCATCCAAATAAACAATCAGAAACTTGTCCACAAAATCCCTGAAAATGTCATTCATGAAGGACTGGAAGACGGAAGGAGCATTAGTGAGCCCAAAGGGCATCACAAGGTACTCAAAATGCCCTTCAGGGGTGTTAAATGCCGTCTTCCATTCATCCCCGTGCTTAATGCGAATAAGGTTATACGCCCCCCTGAGGTCAAGCTTGGTAAACCAAGTAGCGTTTTTCACCCTGGAAAACAGGTCAGAAATCAAGGGTAACGGGTATTGATATTTCACAGTAATATTGTTCAAGAGACGATAATCAATACACGGCCTTAATGAACCATCTTTTTTGGCCACAAAGAAAAAACCGGCACCTAAGGGTGAAGAGGATGGTCTGATATGACCCTTCTCCAATGATTCCTTGATATAAGACCGCATAGCGTCATGTTCAGGTACAGACAAGTTAAAAAGGCGACCTTTAGGGAATTTACTACCTGGCACTAATTCAATAGCGCAGTCATAGCTCCTATGGGGAGGTAAGGATGCAGATTTACTTTCGCTAAACACATCAGAAAAATCAAACAAAAAGTCAGGAACATCCTCAGCCTGGGGGGAGGCAGAAAAAACAGGAGTGTTGGTATTAACACATTGGCAGCCCCAACTGGTTACAGACACAGATTTCCAATCCAAAACAGGATTATGAGACTGTAACCAAGGGAAACCCAGCACTATAATGTCATGCAGATTATATAGAACCAAAAATTTGCAGCACTCCTGGTGATCAGGTTCAACCCTCATTATCACCTGAGTAGAAAACTGGGGTTTATTCTCAGCCAAAGGGGTAGAATCGATCCCCAGTAAAGGAATAGACTTCTGTAGGGGTATCAAGGGAAACCCACAACGTTTAGCAAAATTATAATCCATCAGGTTAATAGCTGCTCCAGAATCAACGAAAGCCTGAGCAGAAAATGAGGACAGAGAGCATATCAGAGTGACAGTTAATAAAAACTTAGTCTGAACACTACCCAAGACAACTGAGCGTGCAAAATGTCTTCCCCGCTTAGGGCAGACTGAAATAGCATGAGAGGCATCACCACAGTAGAAACATAACCCATTGCGCTTTCGAAACTCATGACGCTGTGCCCCAGACACCACTCCATCACACTGCATGGGCTCAGCAGCTGGCTCACAAGGCAACACCACTCCACGCATACTTCTCCGTTCACGCAAACGTCTGTCAATTTGAATCGCTAATGACATAGAATCATTGAGACCAGAGGGGACAGGGAATCCCACCATAACATCCTTTACATTATCCGACAGACCCTTCCGGAAAAGGGCCGCCAAAGCGTCGTCATTCCACTTGGTCAGGACTGCCCACCTACGGAATCTCTGACAGTATAACTCAGCGTCATCAAGCCCCTGATTTAATGCCAACAAGGCTTTTTCAGCTTGATCAGTGACATTAGGCTCATCGTACAATAACCCCAAAGCCTGAAAAAATGCATCAACATCACTCAAAACCGGATCCCCAGGTATCAGGGAAAAAGCCCAATCCTGAGGATCGCCGCGCAGGAGAGAGATGATAATTTGAACCTGCTGCGCTGCGTTTCCTGAGGACTTAGATTTTAAGGCAAGAAACAATTTACAATTATTTTTGAAATTCTGAAACTTAGCTCGATCCCCTAAAAACAAATCTGGCATGGGGATCCTAGGTTCCACAACAGGCAACCTAGCAAGATATGCAGCAATACTCTGAACCTCAGTGGCAAGCTGATCCACACGGCCAGACAACTGTGCAAACTCCATTGGGAGAAAAGATCCTCCCCAGCACCCAGAGATACAGAGGGAAAAAAAAAAAAAAAATGCAACAAACAGAAAAATATCTCTGACAACTTTTCTTCCTTCAAAATATTTTTTCCCTTCTGTGAGTACCATACAATTTTAGGCCGGTGATACTGTTATGTTACGGTAGCTGAGGAGTGCAGGTAAAAAAGGAAATACACCAGAGCAGTTGGAATCTATGAGATTGCAGTACCCTGACTAACCACCGCAACTAGAGGCAGCGTGGAGCGTTCCTACGTTGGTCCTAGACGCCTCGTCACAGCCTGAGAAACTAACTACACCTAAAGATAGAAATAGGAAAGCTATCTGCCCCGGAGCAGAACCCCAAAGATAATAGAAAGCCCCAAACATGTAATGGCGGTTAGACAAGAGGAAATACTGACACAGAAAGAAAATAGTATGAGCAAACGCTGGGGCCCAAACTATCTAAATAGAAAAGGATAGGAAGGGTACTTACTGCAATCTCAGAAACCCTGAAAAACACCAACTCTACTAATTTCAAAATCACCTGAGATCACACGACCTCTACCACCTAAATTAGTTCTCTGGTGTAACAAAACAAACAGCAGCCACTGAAAAAAACTGGAAAAAGCAAAGTACAAAACACAGTGGCTGGACTAAACTGAGAGGGCAAAAGCCCCCGGAGGGACCCTGAAGGCCCCCACAGAAGTGCAGGACAAAATGCAAAAATATAGCAAAACACAAAATAAGAAATTGTCTTATCTGATAGCAGGAGATGCAGACACGACACAGCAGGCTACAAGGGAAACTGGAAGAAGGATTCAGACCAGAACAATTGATCACCGGCAACCCTGATGGAAAATGACTTCCCTTATATAAGACCAATCAGTAACACCTGATTCCATCTCAAATCCTCACTAGTACCGCTTGTAACCACCAGAGGGAGCCTCTGCTCAGAACTCATCTCAAACCCATTCACAACGAATAGCTGGAGTCAAGTCCAAACCCAGATAGGTCACAACTAAGGCTTGTAGGACAGAGTCAGCTGAGGCTGCTTAAGAAGCAAAGGAAGAATGGCGGAACATGAAACTGGAATAATTAATGAGGGCAAGAGCTGCAGAAGACAGAAAGCAAAATGCACGAAAACTGAGTTCAAGGACATGTCAACAAGACAAAGAATTACTTACTCCTTAGGACAACTCCGGTGACCTCAGACCAGGCTTGTCAGGGTACCTCTGATGAAACTCGAGCAGGCGAGGAGCATTTACATTATTGACTGGTTCCAGAGTTGTCCTCCACTGGGTAGCCCTGCCATTTAATCAAATATTGCAACTGATTTCTGTACAACCTGGAATCTAGAATCCTTCCACCATAAATTCTTCTGACATGATCAGCACTGGTCAGGGCAAGGAGAAAACGTCCAGGAACGTATTGGTGTTGCAGCTTTAGTAGGTACATGAAAGCAGGTAGATTCTCATAGTTCTGGGAGTGAAGACGACAAGCAACAGCAGCCAGTAACTTCAAGCACTACAATAAACTCCAAAGCAGGTTCAGGATCTCATCTCTGTACGTAATACCTCTGCAAAATGATTCACCAAAAGCAGGTTTCCAGAGTCCACAAAGTGTCCCAAGTTCATCAGTAGGGAATAGCTGGAGTACAAGTCCAAGGCTTCCAGGAGTCAGGTCACAGACTGACTGAGGCTTGATTCAGGAGCACTGATTGTTCAGCTGAGGCTGCTTAAGAAGCAAGAGGGAAGAATCAGGCGGGAACATGAAAACTGGAAACTCCATATTAACTGAGGGCAAGAGCTGCAGAAAGACAGAAAGCAAAATGGCCGACGGAAAACTGAGTTTCAAGGAACATGTCAACAGAGACAAAGAACCTTACATTACTCCCCCCTTAGGGACAACCTCCGGATGACCTCAGACCAGGCTTGTCAGGGTACCTCTGATGAAACTGGCGGAGCAGGCGAGGAGCATTTACATTATTGACTGGTTCCCATGAGTTGTCCTCCACTGGGTAGCCCTGCCATTTAATCAAATATTGCAACTGATTTCTGTACAACCTGGAATCTAGAATCCTTTCCACCATAAATTCTTCCTGACCATCGACCAGCACTGGGTCAGGGCAAGGAGAAGAACGTCCAGGAAACGTATTGGGTGTTGCAGCCTTTAGTAGGGATACATGAAAGACAGGGTGGATTCTCATAGTTCTGGGCAGTTGAAGACGACAAGCAACAGCACTTATAATCTTATTGATCTTATAAGGTCCAATGTACTTATGTCCCAATTTAGACGATGGAATCTTTAATTTAAGATTTCTGGTTGACAGCCAGACCAAATCTCCTACCTTGAAAGCTGGTGCAGGTTTACGAAATTTATCTGCTGCTTTCTTGTACCTTTCCTGAGCCAATTCTAGATTTTCCTTTAGAAGATCCATATTCTTTTGTAAAGAAGTGATTCTTTCAGCCACTGCCGGCAAGGGCGTATCTATGGGAAATCGAGGAAGAATGTTAGGATGATAACCTAGATTGGAGTAAAAAGGAGACTGCTTAGTGGAGGCGCTCTGAGAGTTGTTATAAGAGAACTCAGCCAGTGGAAGTAGATCCACCCAATCATCCTGTAGGTGGCAGATAAAACAGCGGAGATACTGCTCCAGGGTCTGATTGGTTCGTTCTGTCTGTCCATTAGTCTGGGGATGAAAAGCAGAAGAAATGTTTACTTTAATGTCCAATGCTGCACAGAAATTTTGCCAAAACCTTGAAGTGAATTGCACCCCTCGATCCGAAATGACCTCATCCGGTACTCCATGTAAGCGAAACACATTCTTAATCATCAAGTCTGATGTCTGTTTTGCAGTGGGTAAGCCGACACAAGGGATAAAATGAGCTGCCTTTGTTAGACGGTCAACCACCACTAGAATGGTGTTCTTCCCTTGAGAGGTTGGTAACTCCACAATGAAGTCCATAGAAATGGATCCCCACGGGCGGACGGGGTGGGAAGAGGTTGCAACAGACCAGTTGGTGAGGAGCGAGGTGTTTTGCATCTTGCACAGACTTCACATGAAGTGACATAGTTTAAGACATCTTTCCTGTAAGTGGGCCACCAAAAGAAACGAGAAAGAAATTCTTGTGTCTTTAGAATTCCCCTATGCCCGGCTATCTTGGAATCGTGGATGAGTTGCAATACTCTCAATCTGACTGTTTCAGGTATATACAGACGTTGTCCCTGAATCCACACACCATTCTTAAGACAAGACTTACGTCCCTTGGGGGTTGAGCCAACAAAGAATCCGCATGGTATGCTTCCTTGATGTCCTTAAGTAGGTCTTGATTATGAATCACTCCCAGGAATCTAGAGTCAGGAAGAATAGTCTTAGGAGGAGTAAGTGGACGTGTCTCTGCTGAATGAATCCTAGAGAGTGCATCAGCCTTTCCATTGCGCGATCCTGGTCTATAAGAAATGACAAAATTAAATTGGTTTAGGAAAAGATTCCAGCGAGCCTGGCGAGGAGTCAGGCACTTAGCCGACCTGATAAATTCAAGGTTACGATGGTCTGTCAGGACGACTATTTGCTGTGCAGCTCCCTGAAGAAGGTGTCTCCATTCCTTGAAGGCGGCTTTAATGGCCAACAATTCTCTATTGCCCACATCGTAGTTCCTCTCAGCCGAAGACAACTGCTGGGAAAAGAAGGCACAGGGATGCAAGACATTCTTCTCACCTGTTCTCTGAGAGAGTATAGCTCCAACGGCACAGTCTGAAGCATCCACCTCTATTATGAAGGCAAGCTCGGGGTTGGGATGTACTAAGATAGGTGCGGTGGTAAATTTATCCTTTAAACAGGAAAATGCTTCCTGAGCTTGCGGGGTCCAGGAGAACCTAGACTGTTTCCGGGTAAGTTGGGTGATAGGTGACACTACCTCAGAAAAATTCTTAATGAAACGTCTATAGAAGTTGGCAAACCCGATGAAACGCTGCACCTCCTTCACATTTCTAGGAATTGGCCAATCCTTGATGGCTTGGGTCTTGCTTCCATCCATACTAATCCCTTGCGTAGATAGTACATACCCCAGAAATTGAATTTCGGTCCTATGGAATTCACATTTTTCAAGTTTGATGTAGAGATGGTTTTGTCTTAGGCGTTCTAAGACCATTCTCACATGTCCATGATGTTCCTCTGTGGAGTTAGAAAAAATTAGAATATCATCCAGATAAATCACCACAAATGTATCTAGGAGATCCCTGAAGATATCATTCACGAAGTGTTGGAAAGTGGCTGGGGCGGTACTCAGACCAAAAGGCATAACTAGATATTCAAAGTGTCCATAGCGTGACCTGAAAGCAGTCTTCCATTCATCCCCAGGTCTGATACGGACCAAGTTATAGGCCCCACGGAGATCCAGTTTAGAGAAAATTTTGGCATGCCGCACTCTCTCCAACAACTCAGGGATTAAAGGCAATGGATAACGGTTTCTAATAGTAACCTTATTGAGTTCCCTATAGTCTATGCAGGGTCTCAGAGATCCATCTTTCTTCTTCACAAAGAAGATGGGTGCACCTGCGGGAGATGAAGAGGGGCGTATGAAGCCCTTGGCTAAATTTTCGTCTATATAATCCTTCAAAGCTTTTAGCTCGGGCCCCGCTAGGGGGTAGATCTTACCAAAAGGTATCTCGGCTCCAGGCAATAATTCAATTGGACAATCATATGGACGGTGAGGAGGAAGCTGATCAGCGTTCTTCTTGTCACATAAATCGTCATAGTCCTGGTATACAGCTGGTAGTTCAGGGACTGACATGGTTCCTTTAGGAACAGAGCAAGCTGAAACTCCTTGACTCATCTGTTTCTCCGGAAAGTGTAATTCCTTGGTCTCCCAGTTAATCGTAGGATTCTGCGCCTGCAGCCATGGTAGCCCTAGAATGATGGGAAAGTGGGGAGGAGAGATAAGCAAAAAAGACATTTTCTCTTGATGATCTTTACCCATAAGGACCCTCAAAGGCTCTGTTTCTTGATCCACTGGTCCAGAAGTCAGTAGAGAGCCATCCACAGTCTCCATCTGTACTGGAGTAGCCTTCTTCACTGAACGTATCCCCTGTTTCAGAGCAAAGGAGATATCCATAAAATTTCCACTTGCTCCTGAGTCGATCATAGCAGAGCTAGACACCCAGACTGAGTCAACCCAGAGTTTGATGGAAAGGAAGCAATGAGAATTGTTTATTTTACAACTCAGCTGGGACACCGCTGAGGAAACTTGAAAAATTGCAGCGTTTATACCGTCATCGTCCCCAGAACTAACAGAGTTTAAGTCCGAGAAATCAAGATCTCTTGCAGCAGATCTCTCTGGAGCCTGAGGCTCGGACATGACAGAGCTCCTCTCGCAACACTCACAGTGAATGACTGCTGCAGTAGTCTTACGAGAACGGCTGGGGCAGTTTATAATGAAGTGCCCTGACTTACCACAGTAGAAACATAGATTTTCCTTTATACGATGTTCTTTGCGTGCATCACTAACCCGTCTTTGTAAAGAGTCCACCTGCATGGGTTCAGGTTCTGGTTCCCTTGTGATCCTACTCAAAGGTTCCTTAGCTGAGGAGGGAGGTAGTAAAAGGTTAGTGCGATTATTTTCGAACCATCTCTCTTGTCTGCGTTCAGTCAGACGAGCATCAATACGGATACAATAGTTAATAAAGTCACCTAACACAGTGGGAGGGTCGGCACGAGCAAGTTCATCCTTAATCAGTGGAGACAACCCTTTCCGAAAAATAGATTTTTTTAGCGGAAGTGTCCCAAGTGGTATCAAGAGCCCATCTCCTGAAATCCAGGGCATATTCGGCTACTGAACGCTTACCTTGGCGCAAAGTTAACATGGCTGCTTCAGCTGTTGCACCTCGATTGGGGTCATCAAACACCTGCCCCATGGTTGAAATAAAAGCATCAAGGTGATTCAAACAATCATCCTCAGTCTCAATCAGAGGGTTTGCCCACATCAAAGCCTTATTGGTAAGCAACATGATTATAGTAAGCACTTTGGATCGTTCAGTGGGAAATTGTGAAGCATGTGCAGAGAAAAATAAATTGCATTGATTAATAAATCCCCTGAATTTCTCACGTTCACCGCCAAAACGAAAAGGAGGTAATTTGGGGATCCCAGAACTTGGGGTTATGGCAGGAGCCTGGGCTCGTTCCTCTAGAGCCTCAATCCTGGCTCGCAATTCCTGGGTAGTCTGTCCAAACACTTGCAAATTATGATTAGTGAGGTCCTGTAGGCTTGCAAAACGGGTTTTTAAAGTCTGTACATCTGAAAGGATTGTATCAGTCACTCCGCAAAGTTCCTTTATGCGGGCCTCCATCTTCCAGATCTTTTAAGGCAGAGGTGCTGGAAGGAGAAGAGGAAAGGAAAAAAAACAAACAATAGTGTTTACCTGTGGTAACACTCCAGAGTAAAATTTTAAGGGAATGCGCTCACCTGGAATGGTTGTGAGAAGTCACAACCACTGTCATCACATAAGGTATTAAACGGACATCTGATATCCACAGTCACAGCAGACACGGCTTTCCCAGACCCAGCAGACACTAAACATTGGCTCCTGAATCTTGTCATGTATAGTGTACAGTTCCTATAGCGTCTTGTGCTTGGGTGCGAGGAAAACACAGGAGACATAGGTTGAAATGAAATGACTTGTATTACTTCATACAAGCATGCTGAAAAGTTCACACAGTTTGCAGGAACAGCGACAGGAGACACAGCAGGCCAGAGTAACTTCAAGCACTACAATAAATCTCCAAAGCAGGTTCAGGATCTCTTCTCTGTACCGTAATTCCTCTGCAAACATGGATTCACCAAACAGCAGGTTTCCAGAGTCCAAAAGTGTTCCAAGGTTCCTCAGTAGGGAATAGCTGGAGTACAAGTCCAAGGCTTCTAGGAGTCAGGTCACAGACTGACTGAGGCTTGACTCTAGAGCACTGATTGTTCAGCTGAGGCTGCTTAAGAAGCAAGAGGGAAGAATCAGGGCGGGAACATGAAAACTGGAAACTCCATATTAACTGAGGGCAAGAGCTGCAGAAAGACAGAAAGCAAAATGGCCGACGGAAAACTGAGTTTCAAGGAACATGTCAACAGAGACAAAGAACCTTACACTCTCTCTTCACCGCTCTCAAAGCGTCGGCACGCTTGCTCACTGAAACTACACTCAGTTGACTCAGTTCTGACCAGGCTGAAGTGGCTATCTTTCTCCACTCGTACTAGCCTCCACACATTGAACTAAGCTCAAAGCTGCAGTCTTCAGGTTCCTTCAATCACTGTTGTTCTCTTTCCTTCTTTCTTTCTAATGCTCTTTCTGAAGCAGCTATCAGGACCTTCCGTCTACTGATCTGTGCACACTCCAAGGGAACTAACAGCTTCTCGCTCTCTGAGGTAATCTGATCTGTCTGCTGTCTCAGCTCTAAACTGACCTCTGTGTCTCAGGCTAATCTAATCTGCTGTGGCTTCACCATCCTTATATATATATACTCTAAAAGGGCTCCCTCTGGTGGCTCTCGGGATTGATGAAGCTGTGAATGAATATCAGGTCACTGGTGGGTTTACCTTTGGTGCATCCTCCTGGGAAATGTGACTCCAAGCGCAGCTGGGCTACACACTACTACTGCTACTACCCCATCCGACTGTGGACCAAGGATACCAGCAGGAGCTACAATACGTGTTGTTTAAAACTCAGACTGTTGCACTCATTCTGCTCACTCCATTTACTCCTTGTTGTTCTATTAACTCTTATTTCACTGCTTATTAACTCCCTGCGGGAGATCACTTTCACTTTTACTGTTAAAATAAATAATACTGTTATACCGTACTGCGCTGCAATCCCTGCGTACTGCATCTCAGCACTTGCTTACATACTGCATATGGAGGCTGTATACAGGGACCGTGATGTTCTGCATATAAAACCTGTGGTTAGAGGAGCTGAGGAGCAATTTACTGCAGAGTGGGATTTTATATAAAGGGCACAAAGTATATCTGCAGACACATCACAATCTTCATGATGCAGCCATGCAATAGGACACCTCTCCATGCCCCCTGCTGGAGTGCTTGTGGGCCAGGAGATGTCATAGTCCATAGCTGTAACACCAGGTGTCACTGATCACATATACAGTAGTACTCAGGTTGTTGACTGATGCCATGCATCTTGAAAAAAAAATTGGACATTTTAATTCAAACAGGCCAATCCACAGATAATGTCAGTGTATTGTGGTGCGCGGTAATAGCCATGGGCAAGGCACTCTTCTGTGGCACCCTGGCACGTTACATGAAAATGGAGGTCCTGGCTGGGTGTGTTCTCTTCTGCTGTGAGGATTTTACACCCATGCAGGCAGCATGCAACCATTGTTGGACATACCGTATGTTTCACAGTTCAATAAGGGAGACCACCATTTAAAAATAACTCTTTACTGAATGGTAACTTGGCAAAAGTTATATACAAGGGGTAGCGGGTACAAAGTCTTATGAAGATTTCCTATACAAATTGAACCGTTTTCCAGTTTCCTTCCTTGATAGTATATTCCAGGGATATCTATGTCCATTGTTTCTCCCTACTTCACCACAACCTAGCTTTAACACTGCAGTCCTGAATATCAAGTGTCATCTACTTGTTCTGAGGTTCAGCAGCCTCTTTCCAATGCTGGCGCCCTGGAACTTCCACCCAGGACCTTTCACTAGCCCCATGTACTCAGTCATGTTTAGGTCCATTACTGCATTACAAGCTCAGAGTTGAGTGGCTTGGATTCCTCTCCTAGGACCTGTCTCCTGAAGGCCACTCTGTCACTTATGCTCAAGATCTGGCTGTCCCACCTCTTCGGTCTCCTCTCATTTAAGTTCACCCTCGAATGCAGCACTGTCTTTCTAGAAGGAAACAAACACTTTACCTTACACTATCCCTTCTCACTGTGGGTTAGTCCCAAAGATTAACTCTAGATGTTCCTATAGTCAAATTACACATATCTAACACACATCACAAGTAACAATATACAACACAGTTCCCATTACATATCAGAACACTATTCACATTATATCACAACACAGCACAACAATAAAACTTGTCTTTTCAAGGGGAAAACGTGGACAGCATGTCCCTATCCTTACAAGAGGAAAGAGTCAGGAGATCCTAAAACATATTATATAGTCAGCTACTCTGGAAGAAATTGTTTTTACACAAAGATTTACAGTAAATTTCCACAGAATGGTTTAGTTTTCGTTGCTGAACATTGCCAAGGTGTTTAGATCACATCATTATATAATACAATTGAGAACCAAATTACAAGAGCCACCAGAATATCAAGGAATCACCTGCTACATTACAAAGCTAAAGAAGAAAATAACCGGGTGCCTCTAGTGGTCACCTACAATCCAAATCTGGAGATGCTAAGGGGAGCTGCACGGAAACTACAACCTTTACTACAAAAAGATGCCCGATTACAATCCATATTTCCAGACCCCCACTACTATGTTTTAGGCAGACCCCCAAATCTAAGAAACATCATCGTCAGAAGCTCCCTGTCCTCCCCAACAGTTGCAGGAACCTTTCCTTGCAAACAGAAGAAGTGCAAAACCTGTCCATCTATAATGACCACAGACAAGATAAAGATCCCCAACTCCCATCAGGACTACAAGATCCCAGGTACTTTCAGCTGCATCACATCTAATGTGGTGTACCTAATTATTTGTACGAAATGTCCAACTGGGGGTCTGTATGTGGGGGAGACCGGGCAAAAACTGAGAACAAGGATGAATTCTCATCGCCACACAATAAGAGAAAAAAGAATGGATCTACCTGTGGCAAAACACTTTTGTATGCCCGGTCATAGCATGATGTATGGATGTATGTATGGAATTACTGGTATTAAAATCTAACTTCAAATCTGAGAAAGATAGAAAGACTTGGAATATAAACTTATGATGACCTTTGACACTCTTAGTGCTGGAATGAACGTGTCACATGGATTCATGTCTGTGTACATCAATTAAGGAATCTGCTTCTCTGACCTGGGGGCATCAAAACACAATATCAGACCCCAATCAGAGGGCAATAAAACTCTCACTCCTTATCTATGAACTGTTCCAATATTTATGTTCATCCCTCTGCCATGATGACAGTTCTGCTTCACGTCACATGTCTTACCTATTGCATTATTCCTGTGTCCTCTTGTGTATAAATATGTGATTCTTCAGATTTTGTATTAGTCTATGCCTGATGAAGAGACCTGAGTAGTCTCGAAAGCTTGCAATTTGTTACCATCTTTTCAGTTAGCCATTAAAAGGTATCAACCACTGAGGACTCTCAAGTCTAAATATTTTTCAATACAAAAATAGTCACTGAAGGTGGGATCTAGGTCATCCAAGTTCTTTGGGAAGATCTGCATGTACAGCTCAGGACATTCTGTATCATGTCAAACACATGACCTAAAAATCATGTGCTCTCCAGTTTTATAAAATCTCAAATGATATTATGAATGCTGCTCTACATCATCATTATAAGGTGAATTCTCACTTTCACAACTAGCTAAAACTTAGTTTTACCTTTTCATTCACAGCACCATGTTTATAAACCGAATGTTGAATGTTGTAAAGCCAAGGTTACTTTCAATCAATAATATAGAACTGTGTTCTGTTAGGTATGAATATACACTGCTCAAAAAAATAAAGGGAACACTCAAATAACACATCCTAGATCTGAATGAATGAAATATTCTCATTGAATACTTTTTTCTGTACAAAGTTGAATGTGTACAGAAAAATCACACAAAAATCATCAATGGAAATCAAATTTATTAACCAATGGAGGCCCGGATTTGGAGTCACCCACAAAATTTAAGTGGAATGTAATGTCCTTAAAACAAGTCAAATTGATGCTCGGTAGTGTATGTGGCCTCCAAGTGCCTGTATGGCCTCCCTGTGCCTGTATGACCTCCCTACAATGCCTGGGCATGCTCTTGATGAGGCGGCCGATGGTCTCCTGAGGGATCTCTTCCCAGACCTGGACTAAAGCATCCGCCAACTCCTGGACAGTCTGTGGTGCAACGTGATGTTGGTGGATGGAGCAAGACATGATGTCCCAGATGTGCTCAATCGGATTCAGGTCTGGGGAATGGGCAGGCCAGTCCATAGCTTCAATGCCTTCATCTTGCAGGAACTGCTGACACACTCCAGCCACATGAGGTCTGGTAGTGTCCTGCATTAGGAGGAACCCAGGGCCAACCGCACCAGCATATGGTCTCACAAGGGGTCTGAGGATCTCATCTCGCTACCTAATGGCAGTCAGGCTATTTCTGGGGAGCACATGGAAGGCCTGCGACACTCCAAAGAAATGCCACCCCACACCATTACTGACCCACTGCCAAACCGGTCATGCTGAAGGATGTTGCAGGCAGCAGATCACTCTCCACGGCGTCTCCAGACTCTGTCACGTCTATCACATGTGCTCAGTGTGAACCTGCTTTCATCTGTGAAGAGCACAGGGCGCTAGTGGCGAATTTGCCAATCCTGGTGTTCTGTGGCAAATGCCAAGCATCCTGCACGGTGTTGGGCTGTGAGCACAACCCCCATCTGTGGATGTCGGGCACTCAGACCATCCTCATGGAGTCAGTTTCTAACCATTTGTGCTGACACATGCACATTTGTGGCCTGCTGGAGATCATTTTGCAGGGCTCTGCCAGTGCTCCTCCTGTTCCTCCTTGCACAAAGCAGTCCTGCTGCTGGGTTGTTGCCCTCCTACGGCCCCCTCCATGTCTCCTGGTGTACTGGCCTGTCTTCTGATAGTGCCTCCAGCCTCTAGACACTACGCTGACAGACACAGCAAACCTTCTTGCCACAGCTCGCATTGATGTGCCATTCTGGATGAGCTGCACTACCTGAGCCACTTGTGTGGGTTGTAGAGTCCGTCTCATGCTACCACAAGTGTGAAAGCACAACCAACATTCAAAAGTGACCAAAACATCAGCCAGAAAGCATTGGTATTGAGATGTGGTCTGTGATCCCCACCTGCAGAACCACTCCTTTATTTGGTGTGTCTTGATAATTGCCAATAATTTCCACCTGTTGTCTATTCCATTTGCACAACAGCATGTGAAATTGATTGTCAATCAGTGTTGCTTCCTAAGTGGACAGTTTGATTTCACAGAAGTTTGATTTACTTGGAGTTATATTCTGTTGTTTAAGTGTCCCTTTATTTTTTTGAGCAGTGTAAATCTTCACAATATCAACACAGCACCAGGGAAATGTTGCATTTACACTCACCAATTATCAATTGCCTGCTATTCGGGCAGTGTGAACAAGTTGCTTTTCACCTGACTAACGACTAAAATTCTCTTTCAATAGGTTTAACAAATTTTAAGCTTGCTCAAAAATCATAATTTTAGCTGTAAAAATATTGGCTGTTTGGATTTGTTTCTTACATAGTAACATAGTAACATAGTTAGCAAGGCCGAAAAAAGGCATTTGTCCATCCAGTTCAGCCTATATTCCGTCAGAATAAATCCCCAGATCTACGTCCTTCTAAAGAATCTGATAACTGTAAGATACAATATTGTTACGCTCCAGGAGGACATCCAGGCCTCTCTTTAACGTCTCGACTGAGTTCGCCATCACAACCTCCTCAGGTAAGGAATTCCAGAGTCTCACTGCCCTAACAGTAAAGAATCCTCTTCTATGTTGGTGGAAAACCTTCTCTCTTCCAGACACAGAGAATGCCCCCTTGTGACCGTCACCTTCCTTGGTACAAACAGATCCTCGGAGAGATATTTGTATTATCCCCTTATATACTTACACATGGCTATTAGATCGTCCCTCAGTTGTCTTTTTTCTAGACTAAATAATCCTAATTTTGCTAATCTCTCTGGGTATTGTAGCTCCCCCATCCCCTTTATTAATTTTGTTGAACTCCTTTGTACTCGCTCTAGTTCCATTATATCCTTCCTGAGCACCGATGCACAAAAAAATGCATGCATTTACCATGGTTCTCTATTTTCAACCTAAAGAATGCAGGTCACAACCATCTCTCCAAAAACAATGTGAACACAGTTGTGGATGTCTTTAACAGGTATCTTTATTGTTGTAATGGGACTCTGTCAGGGGTTGCCTGGCAGCTCTAAAATGGCTATCACAGACAGGCTTAGCTCTTGTCTCTCCGCTTACCAGATCCCAGGCGTTGCCCTGGTTTTTACTCTCCTTAATTCCTGTACAGGGATCTGGAATTAAACAGAGGACCATGGGCAGAGGCCACAGAATACGTTGCTGTTCTGTGGTGCAGGCTGGCAGGAGTGGTCAGGTAGCCGAGTCAGAAGCAAGAGGGCAAGAAAAGCATTAAAATCAGAATACACAAGAATAGTCAGCAAAACAAGCAAAGGTCAAAACAGAAAACAATTATCCTACACAAGAGCTGCACAGACATGACCGCGTATGGTCTACATGGGTTTTCTCAGATATTTAACACCCCATGAACTCATACCCCACCCCAAAAACTCCCATCTGTTCAATAAAAAAAAAACATAACACGTTAATTCTTTGGATAATAGGGCCACAGCCACCATTTTATTAACAAACAATAACACGAATAAATTTATACAATACATATGCAAAATTTATGAGGGGAGAGTTCTTGGAGCTAAGCTAAAGATCTGGCTTACAATTGGCCCAAAAGCCACCACAAGAGTAACCCTCACTTTTTACCCTCAGCCATAACCACCAGCTCGAGGGCACCAAATAACCCTTTTAGGGCAGACCAACACCAAAGCTCCCGAGGAGAACCCCCATCCAGAGCCCGTAACCAAAAGCCAGATCAATCCCCATCACTTAACTTATCGTAATTGAACATACAAATTCCTTCCCCCAATAAATCAAGGTCAACTCCAAGAACCCCACCCCCCCCTAACAATCGCCACTGTGACAAATTAAAGCCAAAACAGCTCAAAAACAACAAAAAACCCCAGATGTAAACACAAAAAAGGGGAGGGTGTGTGGGTCTTGTCTCTTCAGGCTTTCAAACCGCAACTGGCCAGTTCTCCCCGCTCTTTGCAGCTGATGCCGCCCCCTCAACCCACTCCTCCTCCCCCCCGACTCACCACCAACCCTGAACAGCCCATACATACAAAAGAAAAAACCCTTCTTGTCCAACGCAGTCATGGGGGGCTTTTATTTAGCTGTGCCCAATTCAGCCCCTTACTGGACTAAAGCAGAGAAGTACAAGTCTATCTATGGCAGCTTCAAGCAATAAGCTGTAAGCTTAAGTAGGGTATGGTGCTCTCCAACTGGCTGGACACAGAGCTGATAACTAGCTGGACAGTACACACCCATACTGTCAGACTGGACACACTGAAGGTCCCAGGCACACTAATCTTAGGCTGGTTTTACACTTACCATGTTTTTGCGGCCTGTTTTTGTGGCCCCAAAGCATTTCTATGGGGCCGCAAAAACGGGCCGCAAAAATTCTACTGAGGGCCGTGTGCCGTATGGCCGTGAGGGCCGTATATACGGCCGTCAAAAATATCGAGCTTGCTCGATATATTTCACGGCTTACGGACACGGCCCCCATAGAAAATTAATGACTTACGCAAAACTGGAAGTTACGGTGCTCTGTAACTTCCGGTTTTGCAGAACACCGTTTTTTTCTTTCCAATACTTTTCTTTAGTATTGGAAACGGCGATCCACAAGTTTTTTGCGGCCCGTTATTCATAGAATCATAGAATGGTAGAGTTGGAAGGGACCTCCTGGGTCATCTGGTCCAACCCCCTGCTATTGCGGCAGATCTTGAAAATTGTGGAGATACGGCCCGCAAAAAAGGCCCACAATAATGGATCACAAAAAACACGGTAAGTGTAAAACCAGCCTAAGTCGCTGAACAGCGCCTGTGCCGTCCAGAACTTCAGGTTCCATCATCACTTCAATCACTAGTGCCGCCCGCTGAATGAATATGGTGCAGCCTGGAGGAGCAGACTTCTCAGGACCACGTCCTGGTAGAGATGTGACAATTGTAAGCTTTAAAGTACACCAATGTTTCTAAAATCCTGTCTCCACGGCCCTCCAACAGATCATACGTTCAGGACATCCTTACAATTGCACAGAATTACATTTGTTATTATCAAGGCATCAGAAATTGCCACAGGTTCTCTCACCTGTGCAATACTAGGGAAATACTGAAAACATGATCTGTTGGTGGGCCATGAGGACTGGAATTGGAAAACACTAGTGTACACCTACAACAAACTTCCATTTCAAATCTAACCCTAAAATCATTGGTGAACTCAAGGCCAAATCCACATCTACTACATGCGATTATTATTGAAGATTTGCATAGATTTCACTCTAGGCACTGCAACGTCAAAATTCAGATGTGAAACCTACAGAATGAATTAACACATTGTGTTTAGATTTGTTACAATCTAATTCACTTTGTTGCAGCCAGCTGTTTTTCTACTTCTGATTTTTCACCCAAAAACCTGGACAGAAAATTTGCAGTATTTTTACAATTCTAGTGACCGTACTCTTATAGTAAAGAGTTTCAGGATGTTGTAGTATTGAATAATGATTACCCACCAGAACCTTTTCTAATTGAAGGAAACATTTAGAAAACTGTTTTAGAAATGATTGCAAATCATAAAACTAGCAAAGTAATAGGAAATGTATGTTCGGAGTTAAGGGTATGCCACACTAAACAACATCGCTAACGGGATCGCTAAAAAACGTCACTATTTAGCGATCCCGTTAGCGATGTTGTTGTGTGCGGCATCTACCAGCGACGTGGCCCCTGCTGTGATCTCGTCCGTCGTCCTGATCGTTCCGGACCCTATTTTCATCGCTGGCGTCCCGCTGGGTAAGTATCTAATCGCTGAGTGTGGCACCTTTTTTAGCGATTTAGCGGTACTTTTGTACCGCTAAAGTCGTTAAGGAGATCGCTAACCGCGATAGCGTCCTTAACGATATCGCTAAATGTGGCCGACACTAGCGATATAGAAACAATCCCGCTAGCGATCTCATTAGTATGCGACGCTAACGAGATCGCTAGCGGGATTGTGTAGTGTGGCAGTACCTTTAGATTTTAATTTAGCCAACATTACAGATAGTCGTGTAATGACTAATGGGACCTGTAGATATTAGCAGATTTTCTTAAGTACTAATCTTATTATGTTTGTGGACAATGTCCTCACTGTTGTGACTTGTGAGCGTACTGCAGATTCCAGTCTCCTGAATTTAATAATGTTATTGTCCTACGAAACTTAAAAGCAGGAAAGTATTGTCTCGCTGAAACTATGTCTCCATTATTATTACTCTATTAAAGCATATTTTTGCAGTGTCCGGTAGATGGCATTCCTAGCCTAGCACGCATGTTCATGAGCTCTTTTATCATGGACAACATAAGATACACAAATAAATGACCTCGTTGGAACAGGACATACCTCCACTAACAGTTAACAGAGCTTTGACCTTATCCTTGGTGACCTGAACATGACTGACCACAACTATTGACATTTTCACATGTTCTATTTACTTGGAGCTTTTTAGGGTAATCTCTAACTTTCATTACTGTATTAATCTTATAGCAGACTCTTTTGGCAGTAAAAATACAGTCTGACCTCTCTATCAATAACTAGAGGGCTGCCCAGAAATAGACTGTATGTTAAGTGTAAAAATCACAAAGTCAGCTTTACTCACCTAGCGTGGGTCCAATGCTGCCTCTATGCTGCTTCCCACAGTCTGTGCTAAAATGGCTGCAGTGGGGTGGGGATGTTATGAATGGGCATGCCACCAACACTAAATGTCCACATAGCATGCACCGAAATTTATTGTGTCAAGTAAAGTGCCCACATAGTGCTTCTCAAAATAATTTAAGCCTTTAACCCCATAATGCCTCAAAATTATGTATAACCAGAGCTATTCCTCAAAATGTCCACAAAACTAATAGTTTCCCCATGCAAAGAGATGTACAAGACAATGCTGGCAGACACATTAATGCAATTGCACATTCTTATGCACCAACATCAGTACAAGATTATGAAATAATGTGTATATCTAAAGAGTCATACTTATTTTTTCTTGGCATTGGGATTACAGGCATGCTTGGTTAAACAGAGTGTGCATGTCTATGATGGTGTTGAAATGTGGGGGAGAAATATTGAATCTATACAGCCAACTAAAAAGTGGTGTAGTTTACAATTTATGTTAAGTAAATTGCTTCATATATTATATATTTAGATTACATATTCTATTACAATATATTGCTAAATATATTATATATTTATGCTAAATATAAAATATATTGTTGTATACAGAATATTATATATTCAAATAAATATTGTAGGTCAAAGGTTTTTTTTAGCATTAATACAATTCCGACATCGGGTGTAAATGCTGTTTTGAATAGTTGATATGTGCCTCTAACAGCCGCGGGTGGATCACGATCCACCCGCGGCTGTTAACCCGTTAAATGGCGCTGTCATATTCTGACAGCTGTATTTACAGTAACTTGAGCTTCCGTCATGCGCGCCGGAAATCCCTCCCATCGGTGACCCCATCACGTGATCGTGAGTCACCGATGGGTTGGCAAAACAAGCAGAGGTCTCCAGCAGACCTCTATGGATTCCTATGAGCGCAGCCCTGTGGCTTGTTTATAGCAGGTGAGCAATTCTGCTACATACAGGCGATCTGATCATCGCCTGTATGTAGCAGAGCCGTTCGGATTATGGCAGCTTCTAGTCTCCCATGGAAACTATTGAAGCATGCCAAAAGTAAAAAAAAATGTTTTTAAAAATATTAAATAAAATAAAAAAATATAAAAGTTCAAATCACCCCCATCAAAATAAAACAAAAAAAATCAAACATACACATATTTGGTATCGCCGTGTTCAGAATCGCCCGATCTATGAATATAAAAAAAGAATTAACCCAATAGCTAAACAGCATAATGAGAAAAAAAGTAAAAATGCCAGAATTACATTTTTTGGCCACCCCAACATTGCATTAAAATGTAATAATGGGCAATAAAAAGATCATATCTGCACGAAAATGGTATCATTAAAAACGTAAGCTCGACACGCAAAAATAAGCCCTCAGACAACCTGAGATTATGAAAAATGGAGACCCTACGGGTATCGGAATATGGCACAATTTTTTTTTAACAAAGTTTGGAATTTTTTTTCACCAGTTAAATAAAAAAGAACCTAGACATGTTTGGTGTCTAAGAACTGATAATGACCTGGAGAATCATAATGGTAGGTCAGTTTTAGCATTTAGTGAGCATGGTATAAAAAAACTGTGGGATTGCGTTTTTTTTGCAATTTCACCACACTTGGAATTTTTTCCCGTTTACAAGTACACGACATGGCAAAATCAATGGTGTCGTTCAAAAGTACAACTCGTTCTGCAAAAAACAAGCCCTCAAATGGCCATTTTGATCAAAAATAAAAAACTTATGGCTCTGGGAAGAAGGGGAGAAAAAATAAAAATGCAAAACCAAAAATAGCTCTGGTCATTCAGGGGTTAAATCACAAATAGGTAGTTGTAATGTATAATGTTTTGACCTGTTTCTTTAAGAAAAGGAAGTCTTGTGACTGGCAAGAGATAGACAGGAAGTGAGTTAGAGAGGTGTCAGTTTCAGTTCAGCCTGAGGAGTAGAAATGTTGTGCTGTGTGCTGGAGGAAGAAGGAGAAGAATAAAATACAGTTAAAGAGCTCTTTCTCCCTAATTCCTATACTGTGAGAACATTACAGTAGCGTTTTATGGCATTGTGTAAAAAAAATCTACATAGGGTTAAGTCACTGCATATCAAGCAATGTAAGAGTCAAAATTGTATAAAAATCAGTTTTAGTAGACAGTGGTCTTGAGACATTCTGGAAATTGTCTAGGGAACCCAACACTATTATTACTATTATTATTATTGCTGTTATTATTATTACTATTATTATCAGTGCTATTATTATTAAAAGGAATCTGTAGGAAAGATCAAACCTTCTAAGCTGTCAATAGGACATGTAGGTCATAGAAAGTCGAATAAAACGATACCTTGTTATCTGCTATCTAATGTTTCTTGTTCCACAGAAATCCATGTTTTTCTCAATATGTACATGAACAGAGTCTGGACAGACATCTGTCTGAGATGGTTTAGTGAATCCTTCATTGAGCAGGGGGTTTGACGCGATGACCCTGAGGTCACTTCCAACTCTAACATTCTATGATTCTGTGAACTGCTAACATCTATGGGCCGGACATAGATCTCTCTGAGAATCATCCTAGAGAGCTTATTTTAAATGAAAGGGGGTATTGCCAGGGTGGGAAAGGTAGATCAGAAGAGCAAACTGTCAGTCATTACATGTCTCACCCAGGTAACACCCTCTAGCATTTAAAATAAGCACTGGATGCAGACTCTTGTGGAGATCTAAGCCCAGCCCATAGCTCTTAACAGCTCTTAGCTCTCCATGTTTTTATAAGACGCAATAAAGTGAGCGGATAGGTTCTACATTTGTGATGTTCAACATGAAGCATGGATAGGGTGTGTGATGGTGTGGTAGTGTATTGCTGGTGACACTGTTCTTGATTTAATCCACATTTGAGGCATACTTACCCAGCATGGCTACTACAGCATTCTGCAGTGACATGACATCACACTTAATGTAAATATCATTTTTGTTGCAGCAGGATAATGAGAAACATACCTCCATACTATGTTAGGGCTATGTGATCAAGAAGGAGAGATGGAGTTCTGCATCAGATGACATATGCTCCAAAATCATCCGAATTCAACCCAATTGAGATGACTTGTGATTAGTGATGAGTGAACATGCTCGGTAATGCTCGTTACTCGCCCGAGCATCCATGTACTCGCGGTACTCTGCGGTGTAACGCAGTCCGTTAACGCTGCCATTCACCCCCATTTGCGGGCACTTCGCAACGCATGCCGTAAAGCGGCATGTGTTATGTTTTGGTAGCTGAGGAGAATAAGCAAAAACGGCAATACACCAGAGAGGCTGGACCTATTGGATTGCAGTAACCTGAACTAACCACACAACTAGAGGTAGCCGTGGAGTGTTCCTACGCTGATCCTAGACGCCTCGTCACAGCCTGAGAGATAACTACACCTAAAGGCAGAAAGATGAAAGCTATCTGCCCCGGAGCAGATCCCCAAAGAAAATAGGAAGCCCCCAAACATGTAATGGCGCTTAGACAAGAAGAAGCATGGACACAGACAGAAAATAGAATGAACAAACGCTGGGGCCCAATTTGTCTAGACAGAAAAGTACAGGAAAGGATACTCACTGCAATCCAAAAAAATCCCTAAAAAATACCAACTCTTCTGATTGCAAAAACACCTGAGATCACACAATCTCTACCACCTAAATCAGTTCTCTGGTGTAACAAAACTAAGCCGCAGTGTTGTGAATGTGTTAGAAATGAATTCTGAGCAGAGGCTCCCTCTGGTGGTTACAAACAGTGCTGAACCATTCAATGAAGATTGTGAAGATTGGCAATCAGGAGTTACAGACTGGTCTTATATAAGGGAGGTTCCCTCCCATCAGGGTTGCCGGTGATCAATTGTTCTTGTCTAAACTGTGGTTCCTGGTTCTCTTGGAAGTTTGCTGAGTCTTGCCTGCATCTTCTGCTATCAGATAAGATATTTTCTGTTTTTATTTTTGTGCTTGCTTTTTGCATTGTCCCCTGCACTTCTGTGGAGGTCAGCCAGGTCCCCTCCGGGGGCTTGTGCTCCTCTCAGTTTATCTGAGCCACTGTTATTTGTTCATTTGCCTTTTCCAGTTTTTTCAGTGGCTGCGGCTTAGTTTTGTGACACCAGAGAACTAATTTAGGTGGTAGAGGTCATGTGATCTCAGGTGTTTTTGCAATTAGTAGAGTTGGTATTTTGTAGGGTTTTTTGGGATTGCAGTAAGTGTCCTTCCTATCCTTTTCTATCCAGGTAGATTGGGCCCCAACGTTTGCTCATACTATTTTCTGTCTGTGTCTGTATTTCTCTTGTCTAACCGCCATTACATGTTTGGGGGCTTCCTATGTTCTTTGGGGATCTGCTCCGGGGCCGATAGCTTTCCTCTTTCTATCTTTAGGTGTAGTTAACCTCTCAGGCTGTGACGAGGCGTCTAGGACCAACTTAGGAACGCTCCACGGCTGCCTTTAGTTGTGTGTGGTTAGTCAGGGTACTGCAATCCAGTAGATTCCAACCTCTCTGGTGTATTGCCGTTTTTTGCCTGCTCTCCTTAGTTACCAAATCATAACAGTATCACCGGCCTAACTGAAAACTATATGGTACTCACAGAAGGGAAAAATAGTGTGGAAAACAAAAAAAAGTTGTCAGAGTTGTCAAAGATTTTTTTTTTTTTCTGTTTGTTGCATTTTCTTTTTTTTTTTTCTCTTCCTCTTTTTTCTCTGGGTGCTGAGGATTTTTTTTTTCTCTCAATGGAGTTTGCACAGTTGTCTGGCCGTGTGGATCAGCTTGCCACTGAGGTTCGGAGTATTGCTACCTATCTTGCAGGGTTGCCTGCTGTGGAACCTAGGATCCCCATGCCAGATTTGTTTTTGGGGGATCGAGCTAAATTTCTGAATTTCAAGAATAACTGTAGGTTGTTTTTTACCTTAAAACCTAAGTCCTCAGGGAACGCAGCACAGCAGGTTCAAATTGTCATCTCTCTCCTGCGTGGCGATCCTCAGGATTGGGCTTTTTCCCTGACACCTGGGGACCCTGTTTTGAGTAATGTTGATGCATTTTTTCTGGCTCTGGGGTTATTGTACAATGAACCTAATGTCACTGATCAAGCTGAAAAAACCTTGTTGGCATTAAATCAGGGGCTTGAGGACGCTGAGTTATACTGTCAGAAATTTCGAAAGTGGGCAGTCCTGACCAAATGGAATGATGATGCTTTGGCAGCCCTTTTTTGGAAGGGCTTGTCAGAGAATGTAAAAGATGTTATGGTGGGTTTCCCTGCTCCCTCTGGTCTCAATGATTCTATGTCATTAGCGATTCAAATTGACAGACATTTGCGTGAGCGTAGAGGTATGCGTGGAATGGTGTTGCCTTGTGAACCAGTTTCTGAACCTATGCAGTGTGATAGAGTGGCTTCTGGGGCACAGCGTCATGAGTTTCGAAAACGCAATGGGTTATGTTTCTACTCTGGTGACGCCTCTCATGCTATTTCAGTCTGCCCTAAGCGGGGAAGACGTTTTGCACGCTCAGTTGTCTTGGGTAGTGTTCAGACTAAATTTCTGTTGACTGTTACCCTGATTTGCTCCCTGTCCACATTTTCTGCTCAGGCTTTTGTTGATTCGGGAGCAGCTATTAACCTGATGGATTTTGATTTTGCTAAACGTTGTGGGTTTCCCTTGATACCCTACGGAAGTCTATTCCCCTACTGGGGATTGATTCTACCCCCTTGGCTGAGAATAAACCCCAGTTCTCTACTCAGGTGATAATGAGGGTTGAACCTGATCATCAGGAGAGTTGCAAATTTTTGGTGCTGTATAATCTGCATGACATTATTGTACTAGGTTTCCCTGGGTTACAGTCTCATAATCCTGTTTTGGATTGGAAATCTGTGTCTGTAACCAGTTGGGGCTGCCAATGTGTTAATGCCAACACTCCTGTTTTTTCTGCCTCTCCCCAGGCTCAGGATGTTCCTGACTTTTTGACTGATTTTTCTGATGTGTTTAGCGAAAGTAAATCTGCATCCTTGCCCCCCCATAGGAGCTATGACTGCGCTATTGAATTAGTGCCTGGTAGTAAATTCCCTAAAGGTCGCCTTTTTAACTTGTCTGTACCTGAACATGACGCTATGCAGTCTTATATCAAGGAGTCATTGGAGAAGGGTCATATCAGACCATCCTCCTCACCCTTGGGTGCCGGTTTTTTCTTTGTGGCCAAAAAGCATGGTTCATTAAGATCGTGTATTGATTATCGTCTCTTGAACAATATCACTGTGAAATATCAATATCCGTTACCCTTGATTTCTGACCTGTTTTCCAGGGTGAAAAGTGCTACTTGGTTTACCAAGCTTGACCTTAGGGGGCGTATAACCTTATTCGCATTAAGCACGGGGATGAATGGAAGACGGCATTTAATACCCCAGAGGGGCATTTTGAGTACCTAGTGATGCCCTTTGGGCTCACTAATGCTCCTTCTGTCTTCCAGTCCTTCATGAATGACATTTTCAGGGATTTTGTGGATAAATTTCTGATTGTTTATTTGGATGATATCTTGATTTTTTCCAATGACTGGGACTCTCATGTGAAACATGTTCGGACTGTGTTCCAGATTTTGAGAGAGAATTCTCTGTATGTGAAGGGATCAAAGTGTCTTTTTGGCGTACAGAGGATCTTATTTCTGGGATTCATTTTGTCCCCATCTGTTATTGAAATGGACCCGGTCAAGGTTCAGGCCATCTGTGACTGGGTCCAACCTACTTCATTAAAGGCTCTTCAGAGATTCTTGGGTTTTGCCAATTTTTATCGTAAATTTATTGGTAATTTCTCTGTTATTGTTAAACCATTGACTGATTTGACCAAAAAGGGTTCTGATGTGGTGAATTGGCCTCCTGAGGCAGTCTCTGCGTTTCAGGAACTTAAGCAGAGATTCACTTCTGCTCCTGTTCTACGGCAGCCTGATGTTTCCCTGCCATTTCAGGTGGAGGTTGATGCCTCTGGAATTGGGGCAGGTGCCGTTTTGTCCCAAAGAGATCCAGAGACCTCTAAAAGTAACCCTTGTGCCTTTTTCTCTCGAAAATTTTCTCCAACTGAACGTAATTATGATGTGGGTAATCGGGAGTTATTGGCCATGAAGTGGGCTTTTGAAGAGTGGAGACATTGGCTGGAGGGAGCCAAACATCAGGTGGTGGTCCTCATGGACCATAAGAATCTGGTTTATCTGGAATCAGCCAAGCGACTTAATCCTAGACAGGCCAGGTGGGCCTTGTTTTTCACACGTTTTAATTTTGTGGTTTCCTTTCTTCCTGGTACTAAGAATGTTAAGGCGGATGCCCTCTCGAAGAGTTTCCTTGCGGACTCTCCTGAGTTATCTGATCCTGCTGTTATTTTGAAAGAGGGTGTAGTTCTTTCCGCCATCTCGCCCAATTTGAGACTGGCTCTGGAAGGGTGTCAGGAGGATAAACCCGAGCGCTGCCCTATTGGGAAATTGTTTGTCCCAGACCGGTGGAAAAAGAGTGTGATGTCTGAGATTCATCGTTCCGCGTTGGCCGGTCATCCCGGAATTTTTGGTACCAGAGACTTGGTTAGTCGGTCCTTTTGGTGGCCTACTTTGTCTCGTGACGTCAGGGAATTTGTACAGTCCTGCGGGACTTGCTCTCGCTCCAAGCCTTGCTCTCGCTCTAGTGGTTTGTTGATGCCATTGCCTGTGCCCAAGAGACCATGGACCCATATCTCTATTGATTTCATTTCCGACCTCCCTGTTCTCAGAGAATGACCGTTATCTGGGTGATTTGTGATAGGTTGTCCAAAATGATACATCTTGTGCCATTACCTAAGTTGCCTTCCTCCTCCGAATTGGTGCCTTTGTTCCTTCAGCACGTGGTTCGGTTACACGGCATTCCTGAGAACATTGTGTCTGGCAGGGGAGTCCAGTTTGTTTCCAGATTTTGGAGGACTTTTTGTTCTAAACTTGGTGTTCAATTGTCTTTCTCCTCGGCTTTTCATCCTCAGACCAATGGACAAACTGAGAGAACAAACCAGACATTGGAGACTTATCTGAGATGCTTTGTGTCTGCTGATCAAGATGACTGGGTCTCTTTTTTGCCTTTGGCTGAGTTTGCTCTTAATAATAGGGCTAGCTCTGCCACTTTGATGTCTCCATTTTTCTGCAATTTTGGTTTTCACCCTCGATTTTCTTCGGGACAGGCGGAGGCTTCTGTCTGTCCAGGTGTTGACTCTGTTGTTGAGCGTATGCAGCAGATTTGGGACCAGGTAGTGGAGAGGTTGTCCCTCTCTCAGGAGAGGCACCAGCGGTTTGCCAACCGGCATAGGACTGATGGTCCTCGGTTTGAAGTGGGGGACTTGGTCTGGTTGTCCTCAAGAAATATCCCTATGAGAGTTGCATCTCCTAAGTTTAAGCCTAGGTTCATTGGACCTTATAAGATCATGGAGATTCTTAATCCTGTTTCCTTTCGTTTACTTCTTCCAGGGACATTTAAGATCCATAACGTGTTCCACAAGTCCTTATTGAAGAGGTTTGTCGAGCCAGTGGTTCCTATGGCTGCGCCTCCTGACCCTGTTTTGGTTGAGGGCAATCTGGAGTATGTGGTTGAGAAAATATTGGATTCTCGTTTTTCTAGACGGAAACTCCAGTATTTGGTTAAGTGGAGAGGTTATGGTCAGGAGGACAATTCTTGGGTGTTTGCTTCGGACATCCATGCTAGGAGACTGATCCGTGCGTATCACAGAGCTCATCCTGACCGACCTGGTTGCCCAAATGAGGGTTCGGTGACCCTCCTCAAGGGGGGGGTACTGTTGTGAATATGTTAGAAATGAATTCTGAGCAGAGGCTCCCTCTGGTGGTTACAAACAGTGCTGAACCATTCAATGAAGATTGTGAAGATTGGCAATCAGGAGTTACAGACTGGTCTTATATAAGGGAGGTTCCCTCCCATCAGGGTTGCCGGTGATCAATTGTTCTTGTCTAAACTGTGGTTCCTGGTTCTCTTGGAAGTTTGCTGAGTCTTGCCTGCATCTTCTGCTATCAGATAAGATATTTTCTGTTTTTATTTTTGTGCTTGCTTTTTGCATTGTCCCCTGCACTTCTGTGGAGGTCAGCCAGGTCCCCTCCGGGGGCTTGTGCTCCTCTCAGTTTATCTGAGCCACTGTTATTTGTTCATTTGCCTTTTCCAGTTTTTTCAGTGGCTGCGGCTTAGTTTTGTGACACCAGAGAACTAATTTAGGTGGTAGAGGTCGTGTGATCTCAGGTGTTTTTGCAATTAGTAGAGTTGGTATTTTGTAGGGTTTTTTGGGATTGCAGTAAGTGTCCTTCCTATCCTTTTCTGTCCAGGTAGATTGGGCCCCAACGTTTGCTCATACTATTTTCTGTCTGTGTCTGTATTTCCTCTTGTCTAACCGCCATTACATATTTGGGGGCTTCCTATGTTCTTTGGGGATCTGCTCCGGGGCAGATAGCTTTCCTCTTTCTATCTTTAGGTGTAGTTAACCTCTCAGGCTGTGACGAGGCGTCTAGGACCAACTTAGGAACGCTCCACGGCTGCCTTTAGTTGTGGTTGTTAGTCAGGGTACTGCAATCCAGTAGATTCCAACCTCTCTGGTGTATTGCCGTTTTTTGCCTGCTCTCCTCAGTTACCAAATCATAACACCGCAGCCACTAAAAAAACAGGAAAAAGCAAATGAACAAACAACAGTGGCTCCAGATAAACTGACAGAAGCACAAGCCCCCGACGGGGACCTGGCTGACCTCCACAGAAGTGCAGGGAACAATGCAAAAAGCAAGCACAAAAATAAAAGCAGAAAATATCTTATCTGATAGTAGAAGATGCAGGCAAGACTCAGCAAACTTCCAAATGAACCAGGAACCACAATTGAGACAAGAACAATTGATCACCGGCAACCATCATGGGAGGGAACCTCCCTTATATCAGACCAGTCCGTGATCCCAAATTGCCATTCTTCGCTGAAAGGTTCAGTACTGTCTGTAACCACCAGAGGGAGCCTCTGCTCAGAAACCATTTCTAGCACATTCATAACAGTAACCCCCCCTTGAGGAGGGGTCACCGAACCCTCACTTGTGCAACCAGGTCGATCAGGATGAGCTCGGTGATAGGCATGGATCAGTCTCCTAGCATGGATGTCCGAAGCAAACACCCAAGAATTGTCCTCCTGACCATAACCTCTCCACTTAACCAAATACTGGCGTTTCTGTCTAGCAAAACGAGAATCCAATATTTTCTCAACCACATACTCCAGACTGCCCTCAACCAAAACAGGGTCAGGAGGCGCAGCCATAGGAACCACTGGCTTGACAAACCTCTTCAATAAGGACTTGTGGAACACGTTATGGATCTTAAATGTCCCTGGAAGAAGCAAACGGAAGGAAACAGGATTAAGAATCTCCATGATCTTATAAGGTCAAATGAACCTAGGCTTAAACTTTGGAGATGCAACCTTCATAGGGATATTTCTTGAGGACAACCAAACCAAGTCCCCCACTTCAAACCGAGGACCATCAGTCCTATGCCGGTTGGCAAACCGTTGGGCCTTCTCCAGTGAGAGAGACAACCTCTCCACTACCTGGTCCCAAATCTGCTGCATTCGCTCCACAACAGAGTCAACACCCGGACAGACAGAAGCCTCCGCCTGTCCGAAGAAAATCGAGGGTGAAACCAGAATTGCAGAAAAATGGAGACATCAAGGTGGCAGAGCTAGCCCTATTATTAAGAGCAAACTCAGCCAAAGGCGAAAAAGAGACCCAGTCATCTTTATCAGCAGACACAAAACATCTCAAATAAGTCTCCAAGGTCTGGTTTGTTCTCTCGGTTTATCCATTGGTCTGAGGATGAAAAGCAGAGGAGAAAGATAATTGAACACCAAGTTTAGAACAAAATGTCCTCCAAAATCTGGAAACAAACTGGACTCCTCTGTCAGACACAATGTTCTCCGGAATGCCATGTAACCGAACCACGTGCTGAAGGAACAAAGGCACCAATTCGGAGGAGGAAGGTAACTTAGGTAATGGCACAAGATGTATCATCTTGGAAAACCTATCACAGATTACCCAGATAACGGTCATTCTCTGAGAAACATGGAGGTCGGAAATAAAATCCATAGAGATATGGGTCCATGGCCTCTTGGGCACAGGTAATGGCAATAACAAACCACTAGAGCGAGAGCAAGGCTTGGAGCGATAGCAAGTCCCACAGGACTGCACAAATTCCCTGATGTCACGAGACAAAGTAGGCCACCAAAAGGACCGACTCACCAAGTCTCTGGTACCAAAAATCCCGGGATGACCAGCCAACGCGGAACAATGAATCTCAGACATCACACTCTTCTTCCACTGGTCTGGGACCAGTGGCGTTCCGTGAATAGAGCAGACTAAGCAGCAGCAATGGGGTCCAGACAGATGAGGGGGCCCACGACGGCCGCTGTCGTTTGGCAGCTGTGCTGTGCTGACACAGTACTATCTCCTTTAATTAAATATAAGCGACGGCCGGACACTGTAAACCCCCTTGAAGGTCCCCTTTCCTTGTTGTCTCCTGGTCAGCAGATGGCTTAAGTCTCTGGCTGCATTTGCATAAGAAAGCCAGCCTGCAGCCAGAGACACGTGCATCACAGGAAGCAGAAAACATTCATAAGTTTCACTCAGGGAGAGATACACTACACAAGAAGGTGAGCCCTGCTGGCTGGGGTATGGGGTGGATTTTTTTGTTGAATGTGTCCCCTCACTGTGCTGGCACTTTATATTTACAATGGCTAGCCTCTGGCTGCACTTTGCACCTTAGGGAGTGAGGGGGTCCTGATTGCAGGCACTGTGGAGGAGGGGGGCCCTGCATGCACTGCAGCCACCCTTCTTGTACTCCTCACAATGCTTCTCCATTAGAGCTGGTTTCATGTGATTTAACCCCTGTACCACCACCAGGCAGGATGATGCTTCCTAGCTGTAGGTAAGACCATGTCCAGTCTATGTCCCACCACCAACTTCACTGTCAAGGTGTGCAACAATGCATGTTCATGCAATACTAAAAATGTGCAATGCCCTGGAAATCATGGTGCAGCCAATAAATGTTACTAATTTATTCTGCTCCTTCACCCCAGAGGCATGCACCTGGGAGACAGCAATTACATTGGGCGTGCTGAGCTCATGAGGTGCCTGAGAGTGGAAGTTCTGCAGATGTTATGGAAGATATTGTGTGCGGCATTTCTGTGTCCCCTTACCTGTGATAAAATGTGTCTTGTAGTTTGTACACATGTTGGAACTTTGCATAGCTTACATATTCCAATCATTTCATATACAAAGATATGACATCCGTCTACCTGTCTTATATGATGCCATGAATGATGGGCATTGCTTGTACCTGCTGTCAGATTAGGTACCACACTTCTTACATCGGAGCACACTATGCAGCATGTTCCCTGTCAGGCTAGGTTCACATTTATACGCCTGCAGACTTAATGCGTTGGACGTATACATTAAAACGTATGCCATGCATCAACCTACGAATTTAAACAAGTATATTTGATACATATCGTACTTCCATCTTTGTCTCTATATGTTTTTTTACTTAAAAAGAATAATTTTTTTTCCATCCAGTTTTACTGGTGTCAACAGTCCCATCCCACTCCATTTTGGCATCAGTTCTGTGAGGAGGTGTCCAGAGGAATAAACTTTTTTTCACCCCACATTAAAAACGCGTACCTTTGGTCAATTATGTTTTTTTCCCACAATACAACGTGATCAGGGCAAAACATAGTCAGAAGAACATTTTTTTTACACTACGTGTTGCCCATTATGGTTTGTGTATGCCTCCATATACGTCTGAATACCATTTTTTTTTTGCAATTCAGACATATTTGTCCAGCAGACTGCACTGTATAAATGTGAGCCAAGCCTAAAGAAGTCCTTTTTGTCCAAGGAGGATAAAGCACATCATAAACACAAGTCCATACTGTGTGTTGCTACTTTGCAGTGTGTATTTTTGCCATGCTGATTTTACAGGTGAAAGGTATTTACTTTGAGCCTTTTTTTGGTTGTAATGGTGAATGCTTCAGGATTATCAATGACCAAAGGGGCGGCAAATTTTTCAGCCGCCCCGGGCCCCACAAACAGTTGCTACGCCACTGCACACACAAGATGGTGAGTCTGGCTGGGGGTCGATTTTTTTTGTTAAATGTGTCCCCTCACTGTGCTGGCACTTTACATTTACAATGGCTCTGACTGCACTTTGCACCTTAGGGAGGGGGGCCCGGCTGCACGCACTGTGGAGGGTGTAGGGGGCCCTGCATGCACTGCAGGTGTGTGTGTGTGTGGAGTTAAGAGCACCTGTTTTTTTTGGGGGGGGGCCCCATTCAGACTTTTGCTATGGGGCCCCATGATTTCTATGTACGCCCCTGTCTGGAACAAACAATTTCCCAATAGGGCAGCGCTCAGGTTAATCCTCCTGACACCCTTCCAGAGCCAGTCTCAAATTGGGCGAGATGGCGGAAAGAACTACACCCTCTTTCAAAATAACAGTAGGATCAGATAACTCAGGAGAGTCCGCAAAGAAACTCCTCAAGAGGGCATCCGCCTTAACATTCTTAGTGCCAGGAAGAAAAGAAACCACAAAATTAAAACGTGTGAAAAACAAGGCCCACCTGGCCTGTCTAGGATTAAGTCGCTTTGCTGATTCGAGATAAACCAGATTCTTATGGTCCGTGAGGACCACCACCTGATGTTTGGCTCCTTCCAGCCAATGTCTCCACTCTTCAAAGGCCCACTTCATGGCCAATAACTCCCGATTACCATGTCATAATTACGTTCAGTTGGAGAAAATTTTCGAGAGAAAAAGGCACAAGGGTTACTCTTAGAGGTCTCTGGATTTCTTTGGGACAAAACGGCACCTGCCCCAATTTCAGAGGCATCAACCTCCACCTGAAACGGTTAGAGAAACATCAGGCTGCCGTAGAACAGGAGCAGAAGTGAATCTCTGCTTAAGTTCCTGAAACGCAGAGACTGCCTCAGGAGGCCAATTCACCACATCAGAACCCCTTTTTGGTCAAATCAGTCAATGGTTTAACAATACCGGAGAAATTACCAATAAATTTACGATAAAAATTGTCAAAACCCAAAAATCTCTGAAGAGATTAGAAGTAGGTTGGACCCAATCACAGATGGCCTGAACCTTGACCGGGTCCATTTCAATAACAGACGGAGACAAAATGAATCCCAGAAATGAGACCTTCTGTACGCCAAAAAAGACACTTTGATCCCTTCACATACAGTGCATTCTCTCTCAAAATCTGGAACACAGTCCGAACATGTTTCACATGAGAGTCCCAGTCATTGGAAAAAATCAAGATATCATCCAAATAAACAATCAGAAATGTATCCACAAAATCCCTGAAAATATCATTCATGAAGGATTGGAAGACGGAAGGAGCATTAGCGAGCCCAAAGGGCATCACTAGGTACTCAAAATGCCCCTCTGGGGTATTAAACGCCGTCTTCCATTCATCCCCGTGCTTAATGCGAATAAGGTTATACGCCCCCTGAGGTCAAGCTTGGTAAACCAACTAGCACTTTTCACCCTGGAAAGCAGGTCAGAAATCAAGGGTAACGGATATTGATACTTCACAGTGATCTTATTCAAGAGACAATAATCAATACACGGCCTCAATGAAACATCCTTTTTGGCCACAAAGAAAAAAACGGCACCCAAGGGTGAAGAGGATGGTCTGATATGACCCTTCTCCAATGAATCCTTGATATAAGATCGCATAGCATCGTGTTCAGGTACAGACAAGTTAAAAAGGCGACCTTTAGGAAATTTACCACCAGGCACTAATTCAATAGCGCAATCATAGCTCCTGTGAGGGGGCAAGGATGCAGATTTACTTTCACTAAAAACATCCGAAAAATCAGTCAAAAAGTCAGGAACATCCTGAGACTGTGGAGAGGCAGAAAAAACTGGAGTGTCGGCATTAACACATTGGCAGCCCCAACTGGTCACAGACACAGATTTCCAATCCAAAACAGGATTATGAGACTGTAACCAAGGGAAACCTAGTACAATAATGTCATGCAGATTATACAGCACCAGAAATTTGCAACTCTCCTGATGATCTGGTTCAACCCTCATTATCACCTGAGTAGAAAACTGGGGTTTATTCTCTGCCAAAGGGGTAGAATCAATGCCCAGTAGGGGAATAGACTTCCGCAGGGGTATCATGGGAAACCCACAACGTTTGGCAAAGTCAAAATCCATCAGGTTAATAGCTGCTCCTGAATCAACAAAAGCCTGAGCAGAAAATGTGGACAGGGAGCAAATCAGGGTAACAGTCAACAGAAATTTAGTTTGAACACTACCCAAGACAACTGAGCTTGCAATACGTCTTCCCCGCTTAGGGCAGACTGAAATAGCATGAGAGGCGTCACCACAGTAGAAACATAACCCATTGCGCTTTCGAAACTCATGACGCTGTGCCCCAGAAGTCACTCTATCACACTGCATGGGCTCAGAAGCTGGCTCACAAGGCAACACTATCTCACGCATACCTCTGCGCTCACGCAAACGTCTGTCAATTTGAATAGCCAATGACATAGAATCATTGAGACCAGAGGGAGCAGGGAATCCCACCATAGCATCCTTTACATTCTCTGACAGCCCCTTCCGAAAAAGGGCTGCCAAAGCATCATCATTCCATTTGGTCAGGACTGCCCACTTTTGGAATTTCTGACAGTACAACTCAGCGTCTTCAAGACCCTGATTTAATGCCAACAAGGTTTTTTCAGCTTGATCAGTGACATTCGGTTCATCGTACAATAACCCCAGAGACAGAAAAAAATACATCAATATCATTCAAAACAGGATCCCCAGGTGTCAAGGAAAAAGCCCAATCCTGAGGGTCGCCGCGCAGGAGAGAGATGACAATTTGAACTGCTGTGCTGCGTTCCCTGAGGACTTAGGCTTTAAGGCATAAAACAACTTACAGTTATTTTTGAAATTCAGAAATTTAGCCCGATCCCCCAAAAACAAATCTGGCATGGGAATCCTAGGTTCCACAACCGGCAACCCAGCAAGATAGGTAGCAATACTCCGAACCTCAGTGGCAAGCTGATCCACATGGCCAGACAACTGTGCAAGCTCCATTGAGAGAAAAAAAAATCCTCCTCAGCACCCAGAGAAAAAGAGGGAAAAAATGCAACCAACAGGGAAAACAAAAATCTCTGAAAACTTTGACAACTTTTTTTTTTTCTTTCCACACTATTTTTCCCTTCTGTGAGTACCATATAATTTTCAGTTTGGGCCGGTGATACTGTTATGTTTTGGTAGCTGAGGAGAATAAGCAAAAACGGCAATACACCAGAGAGGCTGGAACCTATTGGATTGCAGTAACCTGAACTAACCACACAACTAGAGGTAGCCGTGGAGCGTTCCTACGTTGATCCTAGACGCCTCGTCACAGCCTGAGAGATAACTACACCTAAAGGCAGAAAGATGAAAGCTATCTGCCCCTGTCACGCGGTCTTATGATATGTGTACGATGTCAGTAAACTATTCTTAAAAGAACCACACTCTATACAACATATAGATTAGCAACATCAGCATGTAAATATAGAATAGTTTTACCTGACACGATATCCGTTGAACTCAGGGTTAATCTTGAGGACTTGATACACTGTCACAGGAAAGAGGAGGACCGGGGGTCTAACCTGACCCTAAACTGGGGTCCTAACTAATCCCTCACCTTGGAGGTACTGATAATGGTTCAGAGGTCCAAGTCTCCAGCCTAACCCTGTCTCCTATCAGTCCCTGAACCCTGTAATCAGTCCTAAGAAGGATTCTGATTAACACCAGAGGGATATGGGCTGATCTCTGCTAAATACACAGATTAGACATAAGACAGACTGGAGAAAACACAGACTTGCATACACACTCAAACACAGAAGGAACATAAATGATCTGGGATATTAAACTCTAAGCAAGGTGAGCTTAAAAACAACTAAGGAGCTCTTTAACTTAAGTCTATACAGATACAATCCTATCTGTGGTCTGCATGAAGAATTTCACTGGCAACTCCCAACACAGACAACCAGAGATTTAAAGGAAACCAATCAACAAATAATTAATTGCAGCCGGGAGAAAAACTGCACCCAGTCCCAGAACTGAGCACAGACAGAATTAACTCCCTAACTGCCAAACACAAAGAAACAGCAACTCAGCTGTGAGAAGTCAGACTGTGCAACCGCGACGATCTTCGTGGCGATGCACACATGACAGTACCCCCCCTTCTACGAGGGGCCTCCGGACCCTCAGGGCCAGGTTTGCCCGGGTGAGTTCTGTGGAAGGTCCGCACCAAACGATCTGCGTTAATGTCAGACGCAGGAACCCACGTCCTCTCCTCTGGACCATACCCCTTCCAATGCACCAAGTACTGAAGGGACCGGCGATTCAGACGTGAGTCAATGATCTTTGACACTTGAAACTCCAAGTTACCATTGACCACCACTGGAGGAGGAGGTAGAGGTGATGGTATGACTGGTGCCACGTACCTCTTAAGTAATGACTTGTGGAACACATTGTGTATTTTAAACGTAGGAGGGAGGTCCAGACGAAATGCCACAGGATTAATTATGGAACTGATCCTGTACGGCCCGATGAATCTGGGGCCAGCTTCCAGGAGGGAACTTTAAGTTTTATATTCCTGGTAGACAACCTACCAGATCGTTCACATTAAGATCTGGACCAGAAACTCTCCTCCTATCAGCCATACGTTTATAACGGTTCCCCATAGCACTCAGATTATTCAATACACCTCTCCACACTGAA
>JARQOD010000002.1:335369215-335401151 GCA_033576555.1 Oophaga sylvatica | reverse complement strand
CCCCTGTACCACCACCAGCGGATGATGTTTTCCAGCTGTAGGTAAGACCATGTCCGTTTGTCCCCCCCCCAACTTTTGCCCAAGGTGTGAAACAATGCATGTTAGCAATAAAAAAATGTGCAAGCCGGGAAAATCATGGTGCACCCAATAATTTACTAATTTATTTGCCCCTTCCCCCCAGAGGATGCACCTGGGAGACAGCAATTACATTGGGGGCTGAGCTCTGAGGTGCTGAGAGTGGAAAAGTTCTGCAGATGTTATGGAAGTATTGTGTGCGGATTTCGTGCCCCCTTCCCTGTGATAAAAATGTGTCTTGTGTTTGAAAACCCATTTTGGGAAATTTTGCATAGCTTACATTTCAATTTTATATCAAAGATATGACACCCGTTTCCGTCTTATAGTTCCCCGAATGTGGGATTGTTGTACTGCTGTAGTTAGGTACCACATTCTTACTCGGACCACTAGCGCAGCCCGTCAGGCTGGGGTTACATTTTCCCCCCGCAGATTTAAATGCGTTGGGTAAATTTTTAAAAACGTTGCCTGCTTCCCACGAATTTAAACAAGTATATTTGAAAATCGTATTCCCAATCTTTGTCTCTATATGTTTTTTTACTTAAAAGAAAAATTTTTTTTTTCCATCCGTTTTACTGGTGTCAACAGTCCCATCCATCCATTTTGGGTCGTTCTGTGAGGAGTGTCCGAGGAAAAAACTTTTTTTCACCCCCCCATTAAAAACGCGTACCCTTTTGGGCAATTTGTTTTTTTCCCCCAATACAAAGTGTCAGGGCAAAACATAGTCAGAAGAACATTTTTTTTACACTACGTGTTGCCCATTTTGGTTTGTGATGCCTCCATATACGTCTGAATACCTTTTTTTTTTTTGCAATTCAGACATATTTGTCCAGCAGACTGCACTGTATAAATGTGAGCCAAGCCTAAGAAGCCCTTTTTTTGTCCAAGGAGGATAAAGCACATCATAAACACAAGTCCATTACTGTGTGTTGCACTTTGCAGTGTGTATTTTTGCCATGCTGATTTTACAGGTGAAAGGTATTTACTTTGACCCTTTTTTTGGTTGTAATGGTGAATGCTTCAGGATTATCAATGACCAAAGGGGCGGCAAATTTTTCAGCCGCCCGGGCCCCACAACAGTTGCTACGCCACTGCACACACAAGATGGTGAGTCTGGCTGGGGGTCGATTTTTTTTGTTAAATGTGTCCCCTCACTGTGCTGGCACTTTACATTTACAATGGCTCTGACTGCACTTTGCACCTTAGGGAGGGGGGCCCGGCTGCACGCACTGTGGAGGGTGTAGGGGGCCCTGCATGCACTGCAGGTGTGTGTGTGTGTGGAGTTAAGAGCACCTGTTTTTTTTGGGGGGGGGCCCCATTCAGACTTTTGCTATGGGGCCCCATGATTTCTATGTACGCCCCTGTCTGGAACAAACAATTTCCCAATAGGGCAGCGCTCAGGTTAATCCTCCTGACACCCTTCCAGAGCCAGTCTCAAATTGGGCGAGATGGCGGAAAGAACTACACCTCTTTCAAAATAACAGTAGGATCAGATAACTCAGGAGAGTCCGCAAAGAAACTCCTCAAGAGGGCATCCGCCTTAACATTCTTAGTGCCAGGAAGAAAAGAAACCACAAAATTAAAACGTGTGAAAAACAAGGCCCACCTGGCCTGTCTAGGATTAAGTCGCTTTGCTGATTCGAGATAAACCAGATTCTTATGGTCCGTGAGGACCACCACCTGATGTTTGGCTCCTTCCAGCCAATGTCTCCACTCTTCAAAGGCCCACTTCATGGCCAATAACTCCCGATTACCATGTCATAATTACGTTCAGTTGGAGAAAATTTTCGAGAGAAAAAGGCACAAGGGTTACTCTTAGAGGTCTCTGGATTTCTTTGGGACAAAACGGCACCTGCCCCAATTTCAGAGGCATCAACCTCCACCTGAAACGGTAGAGAAACATCAGGCTGCCGTAGAACAGGAGCAGAAGTGAATCTCTGCTTAAGTTCCTGAAACGCAGAGACTGCCTCAGGAGGCCAATTCACCACATCAGAACCCTTTTTGGTCAAATCAGTCAATGGTTTAACAATACCGGAGAAATTACCAATAAATTTACGATAAAAATTGTCAAAACCCAAAAATCTCTGAAGAGATTAGAAGTAGGTTGGACCCAATCACAGATGGCCTGAACCTTGACCGGGTCCATTTCAATAACAGACGGAGACAAAATGAATCCAGAAATGAGACCTTCTGTACGCCAAAAAAGACACTTTGATCCCTTCACATACAGTGCATTCTCTCTCAAAATCTGGAACACAGTCCGAACATGTTTCACATGAGAGTCCCAGTCATTGGAAAAAATCAAGATATCATCCAAATAAACAATCAGAAATGTATCCACAAAATCCCTGAAAATATCATTCATGAAGGATTGGAAGACGGAAGGAGCATTAGCGAGCCCAAAGGGCATCACTAGGTACTCAAAATGCCCCTCTGGGGTATTAAACGCCGTCTTCCATTCATCCCCGTGCTTAATGCGAATAAGGTTATACGCCCCCCTGAGGTCAAGCTTGGTAAACCAACTAGCACTTTTCACCCTGGAAAGCAGGTCAGAAATCAAGGGTAACGGATATTGATACTTCACAGTGATCTTATTCAAGAGACAATAATCAATACACGGCCTCAATGAAACATCCTTTTTGGCCACAAAGAAAAAAACGGCACCCAAGGGTGAAGAGGATGGTCTGATATGACCCTTCTCCAATGAATCCTTGATATAAGATCGCATAGCATCGTGTTCAGGTACAGACAAGTTAAAAAGGCGACCTTTAGGAAATTTACCACCAGGCACTAATTCAATAGCGCAATCATAGCTCCTGTGAGGGGGCAAGGATGCAGATTTACTTTCACTAAAAACATCCGAAAAATCAGTCAAAAAGTCAGGAACATCCTGAGACTGTGGAGAGGCAGAAAAACTGGAGTGTCGGCATTAACACATTGGCAGCCCAACTGGTCACAGACACAGATTTCCAATCCAAAACAGGATTATGAGACTGTAACCAAGGGAAACCTAGTACAATAATGTCATGCAGATTATACAGCACCAGAAATTTGCAACTCTCCTGATGATCTGGTTCAACCCTCATTATCACCTGAGTAGAAAACTGGGGTTTATTCTCTGCCAAAGGGGTAGAATCAATGCCCAGTAGGGGAATAGGCTTCCGCAGGGGTATCATGGGAAACCCACAACGTTTGGCAAAGTCAAATCCATCAGGTTAATAGCTGCTCCTGAATCAACAAAAGCCTGAGCAGAAAATGTGGACAGGGAGCAAATCAGGGTAACAGTCAACAGAAATTTAGTTTGAACACTACCCAAGACAACTGAGCTTGCAATACGTCTTCCCCGCTTAGGGCAGACTGAAATAGCATGAGAGGCGTCACCACAGTAGAAACATAACCCATTGCGCTTTCGAAACTCATGACGCTGTGCCCAGAAGTCACTCTATCACACTGCATGGGCTCAGAAGCTGGCTCACAAGGCAACACTATCTCACGCATACCTCTGCGCTCACGCAAACGTCTGTCAATTTGAATAGCCAATGACATAGAATCATTGAGACCAGAGGGAGCAGGGAATCCCACCATAGCATCCTTTACATTCTCTGACAGCCCCTTCCGAAAAAGGGCTGCCAAAGCATCATCATTCCATTTGGTCAGGACTGCCCACTTTTGGAATTTCTGACAGTACAACTCAGCGTCTTCAAGACCCTGATTTAATGCCAACAAGGTTTTTTCAGCTTGATCAGTGACATTCGGTTCATCGTACAATAACCCCAGAGACAGAAAAAAAATACATCAATATCATTCAAAACAGGATCCCCAGGTGTCAAGGAAAAAGCCCAATCCTGAGGGTCGCCGCGCAGGAGAGAGATGACAATTTGAACCTGCTGTGCTGCGTTCCCTGAGGACTTAGGCTTTAAGGCATAAAACAACTTACAGTTATTTTTGAAATTCAGAAATTTAGCCCGATCCCCCAAAAACAAATCTGGCATGGGAATCCTAGGTTCCACAACCGGCAACCCAGCAAGATAGGTAGCAATACTCCGAACCTCAGTGGCAAGCTGATCCACATGGCCAGACAACTGTGCAAGCTCCATTGAGAGAAAAAAAAATCCTCCTCAGCACCCAGAGAAAAAGAGGGAAAAAATGCAACCAACAGGGAAAACAAAAATCTCTGAAAACTTTGACAACTTTTTTTTTTTCTTTCCACACTATTTTTCCCTTCTGTGAGTACCATATAATTTTCAGTTTGGGCCGGTGATACTGTTATGTTTTGGTAGCTGAGGAGAATAAGCAAAAACGGCAATACACCAGAGAGGCTGGAACCTATTGGATTGCAGTAACCTGAACTAACCACACAACTAGAGGTAGCCGTGGAGCGTTCCTACGTTGATCCTAGACGCCTCGTCACAGCCTGAGAGATAACTACACCTAAAGGCAGAAAGATGAAAGCTATCTGCCCCGGAGCAGATCCCCAAAGAAAATAGGAAGCCCCCAAACATGTAATGGCGGTTAGACAAGAAGAAGCATGGACACAGACAGAAAATAGTATGAGTAAACGTTGGGGCCCAATCTGTCTAGACAGAAAAGTACAGGAAAGGATACTCACTGCAATCCAAAAAAACCCCTAAAAAATAATAATAATAATCTTTATTTATATAGCGCCATCATATTCCGCAGCGCTTTACAGTTTAAAATACCAACTCTTCTGATTGCAAAAACACCTGAGATCACACAATCTCCACCACCTAAATCAGATCTCTGGTGTAACAAAACTAAGCAGCAGCCACTGAAAAAACAGGAAAAAGCAAATGAACAAATAACAGTGGCTACAGATAAACAGAGGAGCACAGGCCCCCAGGAGGGGACCCGGCTGACCTCCACAAAAGTGCAGAAAACTATGCAAAAAGCAAGCACAAAAAGAAAAGCAGAAAATATCTTATCTGAAAGCAGATGATGCAGGCAGGACTCCAGCAAACTTCCAAATGAACCAGGAACCACAATTGAGACAAGAACAATTGATCACCGGCGACCATCATGGGAGGGAACCTCCCTTATATCAGTCCAGTCCGTGATCCCAGATTGCCATTCCTCGCTGAAAGGTTCAGTACTGTCTGTAACCACCAGAGGGAGCCTCTGCTCAGAAACCATCTCTAGCACATTCATAACAACAGTGCTCCAACTATTACAGGATCAATATATATCACACAGGCAAAACCAAACAATAAACAAAGAACGGGCTACTCTACGTATAACCTTCCTGGCCTCTACTAAACAGGCCACACGGCTGCCGTGTTCTGTCTGTTGAAGCCTACACTATGCCATGACATGTGCACAAATGGGAACAAACTCACGGTGATGTTGGGGACTCAGGTCCAGTCCCGGAGCCCCCAACAGTCTTGAACGGTGGTGCGCACATCTGTCTGGCAGATCCGTGAAACGAGGTCTTCTCCTTGCTTCAGGGTCCTGGAGGTGCTCCTGGAAACTGTAAATCCCTTTCATGGCTTCTCAAAATAGCACAGTACAGCCACCTTTGCTACACCCAAAGAGTCTGTTCAATCTCACAAGTCCACGAAGTCTCAGGCTGTGCGACCTTTTTACACAGCTCCATGCAAAGCAGCTCTCAGCAACAGCTCCCAGCTCACACGCTCTCAGCTGTTTCAACTGCTCCTCTCCTCAGCCTGGGGCAGTTCATTAACACGGTCCTTTACAGGGTGAGCAGGTCATTCCATCACACCAGACAAGGGGGTGCTGTCTCTTAAAGTTGCAGCATGTTTCTTACTGTCCATAACAGCACCACCCCTTACACTCGCACCATGCGAGTGCTGTCTGATTTAAACTCACCGGTGTCCTTTGAAAAGCCGGCAATTCATGTCCGGCTACTGTAAAATCACACTGACAGCTCACAAAATACTAGATATATACACATAGAATATATATATATACACGTAAGTGACACACACATATATATACACTTATATCGCACAGTAAGATTGAACAAAAGCCGTTAATTCATTTGCTGGCTTCTGTAAAATCATTACAGAACCCGACAGGATATGAGACATGGTTTACATACAGTAAACCATTGCATATCTGTCATTTTTTATATGTCCCTCACTAATAATGTTAGTAGTGTCTGTGTGTAAAATTTTGGAGCTGTAGGTGTTAAATTAAAGGATTAATTCACGGAAAAAACTGGCATGGGCTCCTGCACAATTTTCTCCACCAGAGAGGGAAAGCCAGTGACTGTCATGGGTGTATCGCCACAAGGATCGTCGCGATTACACACTCTGACTTCTCACAGCTGAGTTGCTGTTTCTTTGTGTTTGGTAATGAGGGAGTTAATTTTACCTAGCTCTTTGCTAAGACTAGGTCCAGCCTCGCCCGGCTGCTTTTGATTATGTTCTAATTAGATTCCTTCATATACCTGCCAGTCTGCTTGTTAGATGCCGGTGAAAGCCTTTATGTAGTCTAGCAGACTGGATCGGTTCTGAGAATACTTAAGCTAAGAGCTCCTTAGTTGTTTTTACTCTTATAGCTTATAGTTTATCTCTGAGACCTTAGGTGTTCCTACTGTGTGTGAGTGTTGTATGTAAGACTTTATTTACTTTATTTCTTGTCTTTCTTGTATGTCTTTCTGTTCATTAACCGTTACCTGTTCATTCCCTTTGGTGGTAATCAGGGTCCTTCTTAGGACTAGATTACAGTTGGCAGGGATTGATAGGAGACAGGGTTTACGCTGGTGGCCTGGACCTCTGTACCTTTAACAGTACCTCCAGGTAGAGGGATTAGTTAGGACCCCAGTTTAGGGTCAGCATAGACCCCGGTCACCCTCTAGCCGGAGACAGCGTATAACGGATTCCGTATTGACCCACTGGACTTTCTGTCAGGTAATTCTATGTTATCATATATCTATGCGCATGTTATATTGTATGTTGCCCTTTTGATATAGATTACTGTCATCACATATATATATATATCTGCTATACAGCGTGACATTTTCACCGGCCATACTAAAGATTCTCTCCAGCTGTCATGGATCCAGTAGCCCAGCTGGCCCGGCAGTTGCAGGGGTTGTCCATGGAGTTTGCAGACATTAAGTCCAAGGTTTTGTTCCCCCCGGAGCAAACCAGATCTGAACCTAAGGTTGCTCTCCCGGACAGGTTCACTGGTGGGCGGGACAAATTTTTTACTTTCCGGGAGGCATGTAAATTGTACTTTCGGCTGCGGCCTCGGTCATCTGGGAGTGAAGAGCAGAGGGTGGGAATTGTTATCTCGCTCTTACAAGGGGACCCTCAATCTTGGGCGTTCTCTATTCCTCCAGGCTCCCCAGATCTCCAGTCAGTGGATCGATTTTTTACTGCCCTGGGTCTGGTATATGATGATCCGGATCGAGTTTCCCTTGCTGAAACAAAGTTACGTAAAATACGGCAAGGAAATCGTCCAGCGGAGGAATATTCTTCTGAGTTCCGTAGATGGGCAACAGATACTCAGTGGAATGACCCAGCTCTTAGGAGCCAGTTTTATCAAGGGTTGTCTGACAAATTAAAAGATGTGTTGGCTCAGTATGATTCTCCTCCATCACTGGAGGCTGCTATGGCCCTCGCTATTCGCATGGATAGACAAATTCGGGAAAGACGCGAGGTAACTCCGCCTCCCGTGATGACTCCACCTACTACTAAAGTCCCTTATACTGAGGTTCCCTGGTCTGTTCTGAGGAACCCATGCAGTTGGGAGGGACATCTTTTTGTAGGAGGGAATTGGCGGTGCACCGCAAGACTAGAAGGTGTTTCTTTTGCGGGAGAGAGGGACATTTTGTTGGGGGGTGTCCATCCTGGGCCTCTTTGAGCAAAGGAGTTAACCTGGGAGTGTGTATTTCGTCCCCAAATCCCTCTCAGTTTCTCGTGCCTGCGGAGGTGGTGATTGGTACTAGAACTGAGAGGATTTCTGTTTTTCTTGATAGTGGGTCCGGGGCTAATCTGGTGGACGCTCGGTTTGCCCAGGTGCATGGTATGCAACTGAGTGTATTGGCCAAACCGGTCCCTATAGTCTCTATTGATTCTAGACCTCTCGGTCAAGGTAGCTTGGTACAAGCTGTTCATAACATAGATCTTCGAGTAGGGGCAAGACATAAAGAGCAATTGTCTTGTTATGTGTTGGAGGGTCTACCTACTCCTATTGTGTTGGGACTTCCTTGGTTGGCTAAACATAACCCAGTGATTGATTGGCAATCCAGAAAGATAAGCCAGTGGGGTGAATTTTGCAGGAATAACTGCATGAGCACGGTCATCGGTGCGGTTGTGCCTAGGACTTTGTCTCCTTTTCTGGAGGACTTTGGGGAGATGTTCTCAGAGGAGGGGTGTAAAGAGTTACCTCCTCATCGCGCATATGACTGCTCAATAAAGTTGCTTCCTGATGCCTTATCTCGTACTTTCCCAGGGGCCGGGAAGACGGATGATCCGGTTCCTATTCCTCAGGAGGGAGTTGTAGTGTCAGCTGTATGCTCTGAGCTTGAGGGGGAGGTATTGGGGGCTCAGGGGGACGCCCCGGTGGGACTTCCAGGGAGACTGATAGTTCCAGATCGGTTAAGACTGAAGGTTACGGGGAACCGTTACAAACGGATGGCTGATAGGGGGAGAGTTTCTGGTCTAGATCTGAAGGTGAACGATCTAGTTTGGTTGTCTACCAGGAATATAAAACTTAAAGTTTCCTCCTGGAGGTTGGGTCCCAGATTCATCGGGCCGTACAGGATCAGTTCCATAATTAATCCTGTGGCATTTCGTCTGGACCTCCCTCCTACGTTTAAAATTCATAATGTGTTTCACAAGTCATTACTTAAAAAGTATGTGGCACCAGTCATACCGTCACCTCTACCTCCGCCTTCAGTGGTGGTCAATGATAACGTGGAATTTCATGGGTCGAAAATCATTGACTCACGTCTCAGTCGCCGATCCCTTCAGTACTTGGTTCATTGGAGGGGGTATGGTCCTGTGGAGAGGACGTGGGTCCCTGCGTCTGATGTTAACGCAGATCGATTGGTTCGGACCTTTCACACAACTCACCCGGGCAGACCTGGCCCTGAGGGTCCGGAGTCCCCTCGTAGAGGGGGGGTACTGTCATGGGTGTATCGCCACAAGGATCGTCGCGATTACACACTCTGACTTCTCACAGCTGAGTTGCTGTTTCTTTGTGTTTGGTAATGAGGGAGTTAATTTTACCTAGCTCTTTGCTAAGACTAGGTCCAGCCTCGCCCGGCTGCTTTTGATTATGTTCTAATTAGATTCCTTCATATACCTGCCAGTCTGCTTGTTAGATGCCGGTGAAAGCCTTTATGTAGTCTAGCAGACTGGATCGGTTCTGAGAATATTTAAGCTAAGAGCTCCTTAGTTGTTTTTACTCTTATAGCTTATAGTTTATCTCTGAGACCTTAGGTGTTCCTACTGTGTGTGAGTGTTGTATGTAAGACTTTATTTACTTTATTTCTTGTCTTTCTTGTATGTCTTTCTGTTCATTAACCGTTACCTGTTCATTCCCTTTGGTGGTAATCAGGGTCCTTCTTAGGACTAGATTACAGTTGGCAGGGATTGATAGGAGACAGGGTTTACGCTGGTGGCCTGGACCTCTGTACCTTTAACAGTACCTCCAGGTAGAGGGATTAGTTAGGACCCCAGTTTAGGGTCAGCATAGACCCCGGTCACCCTCTAGCCGGAGACAGCGTATAACGGATTCCGTATTGACCCACTGGACTTTCTGTCAGGTAATTCTATGTTATCATATATCTATGCGCATGTTATATTGTATGTTGCCCTTTTGATATAGATTACTGTCATCACATATATATATATCTGCTATACAGCGTGACAGTGACTGAGTGCAGAAATTAATAGCCTAGAGAGGGACCATTGTTTTTGGGCACCCCCTGGCTAAAAAAATCTGCCCCCAGCCACCCCAGAAAAGATGCATCTGTAAGATGCGCCAATTCTGGCACTTACCCTCTCTCTTCCCATTGCCCTGTAGCGGTGGCATATGGGGTAATAAGGGGTTAATGTCACCTTCCTATTGTAAGGTGACATTAAGCCTGGTTAATAATGGAGTGATGTCAATAAGACACCTATCCATTATTAATCCACTAGTCTGAAAGTGTTAAAAAAAACCACACACATTCAGAATAAGGAGTTTTAATGAAATAAATAAACGCACATTTTTTCCATCTTTATTACACTCCGAAACCATTCGAAGCCATTGTTCTCCTGGAAAAAATCCAAAATAAAAAAGCAACAATATACCCATACCTGTCTGCCATACAGTCAAGTCCCACGCTGCAAATTATCTGAAGGGGTTAAATAATTTACAACCCGTACCGGTGCTAATTCGACCGGCCCGGCTGTAAACCACGGAGGAATGAAGGAAAAGCTGCCTGCGCAGCCTCCCTGCCTGACCAGACATGAACTGATTAGTATGGGAAAGTTTCTAACGAAGGAAGTTTAACCGAAACGCGCGTCGGGGTCGTGCGCGTTCAGGATCCTAACCCTTGTAGGTATTGCGTCCTATTTATATTATATCCTCTGGTAATTTTTTGCACCCTGCACTTAAATTTTATTGGAATTTTCCCTTGTATATTGCGGTTTTGCATATTGTATGCATATTTACCTATTAATTGCACGTTACCATAATGCACTATTCATGATTATTTATTTTTTCTTTTTATATATTTCTATTTGTTCACTTTTACCAGGGATTCTTTATATGGACTTTTATTACCTTTGTGGGTTATTAAATATACCTATTAAATATATCTATTAATATAATAGTTTCCCTGATCCTGTATATGCGCACTCTTGTTTTTTAATTTTTGAGCTTTTTATACTGCTTTGATATTATGCTTAATTATAATTAAATAAATATTGCTATACCTATATTTCTCGTCTGGAATCCCTATCTAATCTGTGTTTTTGGGTTTTGGATTTTGTTCTCATCAGGAGCATGCCCAGGTGTTGTACAGTAGGGAGGTCATACAGGTACGTGGAGGCCACACACACTGCTGAGCATCATTTTGACTTGTTTTGAGGACATTACATTCCACTTTAATTTTGGGTGTGGCTCCAAATCCAGGCCTCCATTGGTTAATAAATTTGATTTCCATTGATTTTTGTGTGATTTTGTTGTCAGCACATGCAACTTTGTACAGAACAAAGTATTCAATGAGAATATTTCATTCATTCAGATCTAGGATGTGTTATTTGAGTGTTCCCTTTATTTTTTTGAGCAGTGTGTGTGTGTGTGTGTGTATATATATATATATATATATATATATATATATATATATATATATATATATATATATATATATATATATATTGGATTATTTGCTTTTTAAATGATGTGTACAGCTTTTTTTTACAACGCTATTTTAACATGAGTTTTTACATAGAGAACTGCTCTTTGTAAAACTTCAGGTTAAAATCGCATTGCATATGGATTGCATACGCATGTCATATGGATGTTCAGTTGCAAAATCGGACAGAAATCGCATTACACTCGCATGACACTCGCATAGCCCTCGGCTGTTTTTTCGGTCCGGAAATCAGACTTTTTTTTCTTCCAAATGGGTATGGAGCCCTAAGGCCGAGGTAACACATGCGAGAAACTCTCACAAGAATCGCCCGGTGGTTGGCGCTCATCGCAAGTGAGCATTTCTGCTATATACAGGCGATGATCAAAGTACTGCAGCTTCTAGTCTCCAATGGAGACTAATGAATCATGTAAAAAGTTTTTAAAAATATAAAAATATAAAAATTCAAATCACCCCCTTTTGCCCATTCAAAATAATAGAATAAAAAACAAACATACACATATTTGTTATCGCCGCGTTCAGAATTACCTGATCTATCAATATAAAAAAAGAATCATTAAACGTCGTAACGATAAAAAAAGTCAAAATGCCAGAATTACGTTTTTTTGGTCGCCGCAACATTGTATTAAGATGCGCCATTTCTGGGGCAGCTGAGAGCTGATGTTTTTAGCCTGGGGGGTGCTATTAATATCAGCCCGCAGCTGTCTGCCTAGCCTTTGCTGGTTTGATTTTATAGGGGAACCCCATGTCAATTTTTTTCTGGGGTTCCCCTGTACACTAGCCAGTAAAGGCTAAGCAAACATATGTGAGCTGATATTAATAGCCTAGAAACCTATATGGCTATTGGCTCCTTCCCAGAAATATAACATCAGTTTTATTTTTTAAAACTTTTTGAAAAATAAACAGATATTGAATTTCATGCAGATTTCTGACAGTTGCTGTTTTGTTACAACATATGTAAGTTAATTATGTTAATGTTCTTACCTACAGTGGTGTTCAAAAGTCCTGCATAGGCGTGAAGAAAACTATATATTTCATACTTCTGCATCTCTACAGTGAAACTGGTGGAACATACATGTTTTTGTAATCCCTCCTTGTATGCCATACTCATTTTTGAATGTCCCAAGTGTATAAATTGTTATGGTATGCGCATTTTTGATAATTTTTTTTTTACAGCATAACCATACCTACACCAGTACAGTGTGTAGAATGGTGAACAGGTTTCTAAGTTCATTAACTTCCAATGCAAGTTCACACAGACTTAAATTTTATTTTTTAAGATTTATTATTTTTTATTTAATTCAGAGTCCTGAAAAGGGCCTTTTGAGTGCATCTTTAGCTTCTAATACTTTATTGGCCAGCTTTTGCTCTTGAGCACCAACTTGCATCTCTGTGGCATTGAGTGAACAAGCTTCTGCAGATGTTCACGAGTGATGATGTGGTTCCAGGCCTGTATCAGAGACTCAGTGGCGCACCTATAATGAGGCGAGTTGAGCCTTCTGTCTCAGGCGGCGGCAGCTAGGGGGCGGCAGAGCACAACTCAGAACACGTGGTGTGGTGCCGGCTCTCCTTAATCCCTGCTGAGTCTTACACTCCGGCGCACTGCTATGTGTCCCGCAGTGAGAAGCAGTCACGCCCCCCATGCACCCCTTCCTGCCCTCCACCTTTCCACTTTAGCTTCTCGCAGCCAGGAGTCCCGTTGCTGTGCTGTCCTGTTATGTGGGAGCAGGACCTGTGATGAGGTCACAGGAGGGGGAGGAGTCAGGGGTCACATGGTCAGGCTCTCTGCGTGCAGGACTCTGCTGTTCAGGTCGTCATGGTGCTGGATGAAGGTAAGTTTATGTGTGGGATTAGGAGGGGTTTACAGTGTGGATGTAGCAGAGCTGTGTGTACGAGGTGAACGGAGCGGAGCCGTGTGTGTACGAGGTGTACAGAGCAGAGCCGTGTGTGTACGAGGTGTACGGAGCGGAGCCGTGTGTGTACGAGGTGTACGAAGCGGAGCCGTGTGTGTACGAGGTGTACGGAGCGGAGCCGTGTGTACGAGATGTACGGAGCGGAGCCGTGTGTGTACGAAGTGTACGGAGCGGAGCCGTGTGTGTACGAAGTGTACGGAGCAGAGCCGTGTGTACGAGGTGTACGGAGCGGAGCCGGGTGTGTACGAAGTGTACGGAGCAGAGCCGTGTGTGTACGAGGTGTACGGAGCGGAGCCGTGTGTGTACGAGGTGTACGGAGCGGAGCCGTGTGTGTACGAGGTGTACGGAGCGGAGCCGTGTGTGTACGAGGTGTACGGAGCGGAGCCGTGTGTGTACGAGGTGTACAGAGCGGAGCCGCTCAGCTCCGTACACACAGGGCTCCGTGCTTGAGCCGTGTATGTACGGAGCAGAGCCGCGTGTGTATGGTGCAAAGCCGCATGTGTACAAGATTTACGGAGTGGAGCCATGTGTTTACAAGGCGTACTACTTATAGAGAACTTTAACAAATATAAAAATCGATGTTTCAAACATATTCCTATTTAAGGGTCTGTGCACAAGTTGCGGAATCTGCTGCGTATCCGCAGTGGATTTGCCGCTGCAGATCAGCAGCAGAACTGCAAGTGATGTACAGTACCATTATATTCACACTTTTTTGTAAAGTGTAATGTATAATTCCACATGTGTTAATTCATAGTTTTGATGCCTTCAGTGTGATTCTACAATTTTCATAGTCATGAAAATACAGAAAAATCGTTGAGTGAGAAGGTGTGTCCAAACTTTTGGTCTGTACTGTATATATGTATATATATATATATATATATATATATATATATATAATTCACATTGTGTGTGTAAACATTATAAATTTGAAGATTATATGTAACGATAGTATGGATAGTATGGTTTTCAATGGATAATGAAAAAGAAGAGGTTGAACAATGAAATGACATCACAATTTGTTTATTTAATACTATAACTTTATTTAGCGCTATGGATTAACAAAAACACATGAAAATCAGCATGAAAAACCGCATCAAAAACGCATAAAAAACGCACGGATTTTCCACTGCATTTTTCTGCCAAGAGATGCAGAAACCACGCAGAAATTTCTGTAAGCAAATCCACAACATGTGCACATAGTAGGATGTCGGCTGGTTTACATAGCTCCAATTGCTACTGCTTAACTATTTCAATGCTGCTGTCAGTCTCTGATAACAGCAATTAAATAGTGCTATCACCTGCGCGAGTGTGCACTGACTTTAATCTCCCCAACATGACACAATTGCTGGGAACTGATGGGTTAACATGGCAGCCGGTGGGTGGCCCTGTAATTACCATCTTGGCATTTTTATGAAACTAAGCCACAGGCAAAGCTTCATAGGAGAACCTCAATTTCATTATATAATGTATTAATGTGATATTGCAGTATATAGTATGTGTTTGAATGATTGCAGGTTCAAGTCCCATACGAAAACTAAAAAAAATAGTATGAAATAAAAAAGGGTTTAAAAATGTGAAAAAAGTTCTAATTTCACCCTTTTTCTCTCATTAAAAATAAGGAAAATAAAAATGTGTTATCGAATCATCAGTAAAAGTCTAATCTATCAAAATATAAAATATGTTAACCTTATAAACGTCAAAGATAAAATAAAAAAGAAGCAAAAAAATGCAATAAAAAGTGATCAAAATAACAAATCTACCCCAAAATAGTATAAACAAACCTATACAAATTTGGTTTTGCCATATTTGTACTAACCTGGAGAATCATACTGTCAGGTCATTTTTACAGCACAACAACGCCATAAAAATAAAACTTCACAATTGCAGCATTGCATTTTTTCTTTATTTTCGCAATTTCACCGCACTTGGATTGGTTTTCCCGCCTCCCACTACATTGAATGTCAAAGTGAATGGTGTCACCCAAAGCTAAAAGACAGCCCGCAAAAAGTAAGCCATCATAAGGTAATATCTATGGAAAAATAAAAAAGTTATGGCTCTTGGAAGAAGGGGAGGAAAAAATTGAAAGCGTAAAATCAGAAAATTATCTGGTCGGGAAAGATTTAATAGACAAATACTGTATGTGTCCTGCATATTGGGGTTTACTACGCAGAATACACTATAATTACATACTGTTGCATCGCTCGTAGCCTCCACCTCAGAACAACCACGATATTAACCCTTAACCCCAAGGGTGGTTTGCATGTTAATGACCGGGCCAATTTTTACAATTCTGACCACTGTCACTTTATGAGGTTATAACTCTGGAACACTTCAACGGATCTTAGTGATTCTGAGAGTGTTTTCTCGTGACATATTGTACTTCATGTTAGTGGTAAAATTTCTTCGATATAACTTGTGGTTATTTATGAAAAAAACAAAAATTGCAAAAAATTTTAAAATTTTGCCATTTTCAAACTTTGAATTTTTATGCCCTTAAAACAGAGAAATATGTCACACAAAATAGTTACTAAATAATATTTCCCACATGTCTACTTTACATCAGCACAATTTTGGAAACAAATTTTTTTTTGTTATGAAGTTATAGGGGTTTAAAGTTGAGCAGCGATTTCTCATTTTACAAAAAAATTTACAAAACCTTTTTTTTTTTAGGGACCACCTCACATTTGAAGTCACTTTGAGGGGTCTATATAGCAGAAAATACCCAAAAGTGACACCATTCTGAAAACTACAACCCTCAAAGTGCTCAAAACCACATTCAAAAAGTTTATTAACCCTTCATGTGCTTCACAGGAATTTTTGGAATGTGGAAGAAAAAAATGAACATTTAACTTTTTAGTCACAAAAATTATCATTTATAAACAATTTATTTATTTTCGCAAGAATAAAAGGAGAAAACTTGACATATAAAGTTGTTGTGCAATTTCTCCTGAGTATGCCGATATGCCATATGTGGGGGAAAACCACTGTTTGGGCGCACAGCAGGGCCGGAAGGGAAGGAGCGGCTTTTGACCTTTTCAACCCAAAATTGGCTGGAATTGAGATCAGACGCTAAGTCGCGTTTGAAGAGCCCCTGATGTGCCTAAACAGTGGAAACCCCCCACAAGTGACACCATTTTGGAAACTGGACCCCTAAGGAACTTATCTAGATGTGTGGTGAGCACTTTGAACCCCCAAGTGCTTCACACAAGTTTATAGCTTTCCACAAACATGATCTTTTAGTCACCATTTTTTTATTATCCCAAGGGTAAGAGGAGAAATTGGACCCCAAAAGTTGTTGTCCAATTTGTCCTGAGTATGCTGATACTCCATATACGGGAGGGAACCACTGTTTGGGCGCATGACAGAGCTTGGAAGGGAAGGAGCGCCATTTGACATTTTCAAACGAAAATTGGCTGGAATTGAGATCGGACGCCATGTCACGTTTGGAGAGACCCTGATGTGCCTAAACAGTGGAAATCCCCCAATTCTAACTCTAACCCTAATCCTAACACACCCCTAACACTAATCCCAACCCTAACCATAACGCTAACATACCCTTAACCCTATTCCCAACCCTAACCATAACCCTAACCACAAACCTAACCCTAACACACCCCAAACCCTAATCCCAACTCTAACCCTTATCTCAACCTTATCGTAATCCAAACCTTAATCCCAACTCTAGCCCCACCCTAACCCTAAGTTTAGCTCCAAACCTAACCTTAACTTTAGCCCCAACCTTAACCCTACCATTAGCCCCAACTCAAACCCTAACTTTAGCCCCGACCCTAACCCTAATGGGAAAATGGAAATAAATACATTTTTTTTATTTTATTATTTTTCCCTAACCAAGGGGGTGATAAAGGGGGGTTTGATTTACTATTTATAGCGGGTTTTTATGTTTGACAACTGTCACACACTAAAAGACGCTTTTTATTGCAAAAAATAGTTTTTGCATCACCATATTTTGAGAGCTATAATTTTTACATATTTTGGCCCACAGAGTCATATGAGGTCTTGTTTTTAGTGGGACGAGTTGACGTTTTTATTGATACCATTTTCGGGCACAATAAATTTTTTGATCGCTTTTTATTCCGATTTTTGGGAGGCAGAACGAACAAAAACCAGCAATTCATGAATTTCTTTTGGGAGGGGCGTTTACACCGTGGTAAAATTGATAAGGCATTTTTATTCTTCGGGTCAGTACAATGACAGCGATACTTCATTTATATAATTTTTTTATGTTTTGGCGCTTTTATACAATAAAAACTATTTTATAGAAAAAATAAACTATTTTTGCATCGCTTTATTCTGACAGCTATAACTTTTTTATTTTTTGCTGATAACGCTGTATGGGGGCTTGGTTTTGCGGGACAAGATGATGTTTTCAGCGGTACCACATTTATTTATATGTTTTTTTGATCGCGTGTTATTCCACTTTTTGCTCAGCAGCATGATGATAAGTCATTTGTTTTTGCCTTGCTTTTTTTTTCTATAGTGCTCACTAAAGGGGTTAACTAGTGGGACAGTTTTATAGGGCGGGTCGTTACGGACAGGGGGATACCAAATATGTGTACTTTTATTGTTTACATTTTTTTATTAAAATATTTATTTATTGATAGAATAAATATTGTTTTTTATTATTTTTTTATTATTTAAAACTATTTTTAAAAATAATTAATTCTTACTTTTACGCATTGTCCCACTATGGGACACTCATTTTGTGTAGGCTGATCGCTTCTATAGCATGCAGATATGCATGCTATAGAAGCTGTCAGTGCTGCAGCTTCTATAACACTGATCTGAGAGACTTCCTGGTCATCACTGCGCATGACAGGAAGTCCCTCAGGCATGGAGACCCGTGTAACGACTGGCACATCGGTTGTTGGTCGAGACGGGAATATGGCGCTGCTATGAATGACTCAAAACTCAATATGAAGGTAAACCAATTTTTTCTTTATATCTACTGCAAAGAATGACAGGATTTTTTCTCCTAACACAATATGGGCCACAACAGCCACAACTCAAACAATACAAGTTATGCCGCCTGAGAGACCCCAAATGTCAGCTTCGCAGAAAGGAATCCAACTACCCCAAAACTGTACCACTCCTTCCCTTATCTGTAATGGTCCTACATGGGGTTATACTGTGCCTGTGACATGTGGTCCTTTCAGGAATAGGCCTCCCACCTATTTTACAATAAATCACAGGTACCCACTTTTTTTAAATAAGCTAAATTTTTTTTAGAATTGAGAGTCCTCAGTGGTTGATACCTTTTTATGGCTAGCTGAAAAGATGGTAACAAATTGCAAGCTTTCGAGACTACTCAGGTCTTTTTATCAGGCAAAGACTAAAACAAATTCTGAAGAATCACATATTTATACACAACACAGCACAGAAACAATGCAATAGGTAAGACAAGTGAGATGAAGCAGAACTGTCATTATGGGAGATAGAGATGAACATAAATATTGGAACAGTTCATAGATAAGGAGTATGAAAGTTTTATTGCCCTCTGGTTGGGGTCTGGTATTGTGTTGTTTTTGCCCAGAAGGTCTTAGGAGCAAATTCCTTAATTGATGTAAAAAGACATAAATCCATGCAATATATTCATTCCAGCACTGAGTGTATCAAAGGTCATCATAAGTTTATATTCCCAAACTTTTCTGTCTCTCTCAGATTTAAATTTAGCTTTTAATACAAGTAATTTCATGTCCATCATACTATGACCGGGCATACAAAAGTGTTTGGCCACAGGTAGATCTATTCTTTTTTCTCTTATTGTGTGGCGATGAGAATTCATCCTTAAATAAGCTGTGATTCCTATCTAGCTATCCCTAGTTAACCTACACAGTCGGTGAACTTTTCTGGCTACTCACAAGAGCCGCTTTTTTGAAATCACACGGTCCCAAAACAGGAATGCCTCAATCTCTGGACTCCCCTCTCTCCATCACTGCACTACTTCTCCCACCAAAAAAATGCCTGCATGGAACCTCTCTGAAGTAATGTGTCCTGTTTCCAAATTCTTCTTGTCTGCAACTCAAGGGTGACCTCCTGTGGCTGAACAAAATTCCTGCAACAGTATTGTAATTATCTTGTCTATTACTCAAGGGTGACCTACGGTGGGTGAGCAAAGTTACTGCATCAAAATTTTTTATGGTAGAAAAACATCAACATAATACACTTGTTGTTGTGATGACATCGGGTCTCCATGGCAGCGATCGGGCACCCGCGGCAAACCGCGGGATCTCCGATCCAAAAGCAGAGGGGCTATCAGCCCCTCTGCAGCCACCAGACCCCCTGACGAGTGTCGGGGAGAGCACGTCGGGGAGGGCGCATCCTGGGGATTTTGCACAAGCGGGCATAAGGTAATGATTAGGCTATTTACGAATATTTGGAAATGTATCCTCTTTATTGTAACATATACCGGTACCTACGTGGGACTATTTGCCATTGAGCATTTATATTGAATATAACCCACATTTGTAAATGTGGTATATGTTCTACTATTACTAGTATCATTTGCATTGTAGCACACTCTGAGTCCATTTATGAACTATTTACAGCATTTGCACTTTACCTTTGCATTTTTTATCCACATTTCGGTATTAATATATACCTTGAGCCCTCTTATGCAATTAATTTTAGCATTTGCACTTTATTAATGTACTATAGGCACATATCATTTGCATAGTAATATATATATTTTTTATATATAATTATTTATCATTGTGGCTTATTAACTTGGTTTTGATTAAAATACATCTGCCGCTGTTGTATGTGCAATATATATTGATATCAATTATCCCCAGTGTTGCCCCCGTTTTTTGTATTTTTGTTAACACCCTTCCCTATAGTTCTTGTATCTTGCAATAAAGAACTGTCTATAATTGAATATTGGACTTCATTTTCGGTTCTTTTCGTCGTTATGTATATTAGACAATTATATAGTAGATTGAGAAAAATGTTGATTTCTCTAGAATAAGACATCAGATGTAAATGTATGATTTTATTTAACTATCTATACAGCATAAGAGGGTCGATTCTACTGACAGATTCCCTTTAAGGTAATGGGAAGTCTTAAAGGGGCAGTGATGAGCTGAGGGCTGGAAGAAGAGACAACCACTGTTTCTTCTCCCAGAGTGTTGATGGTCATTTCATGAATGCATTTTCCATAGGCCTAGTTAATCTTTCAGCTTTTAGCTTTAGGATTTTAAATGTGGGACAATTCACCTCATACAGTACATACATTAATAGTAGGTAACAGGATAATAGAAAATTGCAAAAATTGCAATAAAAAGAAAACTCATGGAACAAATTTCCCATCACCACTTTACAATATAAGTTTTATCTCTTCAGTCAAGACTGTAACAACTTTTTTAAAAGGGATGCCCGATTTCCTAGCCTAGATACACATAACATTGCGGATTATAGTTAAATTAGTGACGAAATGTACAATTGGTGGAGAAAGGTTGAACTTTATGGACATAGGTCTTTTTTCAACCTATATAACTATCTACTATGTAAAATTGAAATTTTATATTTTTTCCATTGCTATTTTTTTCTCATTTCATGAAATACAGGAAAAAGTGACTATGCTGCTTTTATATTAGAGATGGTTGCGATAAGAGCCTTAACAATTAAACTTATTAGTGCATAAAAGGTTACATTATGATAAAATGATTGGCATAATTTGTGTGTCGAGATATTGTGTATATATGGGATTCACTTGTTTCCTTATCTTTCCCTGCTTTGCTGTCACTTCTGTGCAGTACACGCCCGGACCGAACCGTCCAGAATGCTCCCCAGTTCCTTCCTGGCCTGACCTCGCCATGATGACAATTCCTTCTGCCTGTTTTGCCCCAGACTCGAAATCATCAGTCACCAGCTTTGGCTGCCTCTGGTAAAGCATCCGGCCCGACTATACCGATCTTGTCGAAGCTCCAACTTCCTTCATCTCCTCAATCCAACTGACTCCTGCCCTAAAAGCATCTGCCCAGGTGATGAGTTGCCACGTCTTTCCTTTCCTGTTCTGGCCCACTGCTATAATGCACAGTGTCCGTGGATAACGTGGGCTGCAGCGCTTTAGCGTTACGTGGCTGCTGAGCTGTCTGGGCCTATAGCCCATGTGGACACTTGGGCACACTGGCCCCGTCTGACCTAACTTCCTAGAAACTTCTCTCTTACTACCTGACAGCCCCTTCTACACTTAACCCTCTATGGACATCCTAGCAACTATACCTAACAGTGCACCATAGTATGCTCCATCTAGTGGCCCACAAAGGAACTACACCTACCCTTATCTATAAGAACTATAGTACTAAAGTGCCCTCCTCTAATGTCTCAAAAGGATGCACTTTACTTTCCCTAAACTGTAAATGAGCATTAGTACACATCATCACATTATATTATATACAGTATTACACTAAAGGCACCAACATAATATAATACAGTTCTCTACAGAATGGTAACACATATATAAATGAGGCAGTACCATAAATGTGAGCAATAATACATATTACTATGTAGCAGTACCGAAAATATTAATTATAGACATTAGCATATGTAAACATTAACACATGAAAAACAATTAAAGGAAGGGAAGCAAAGGAGGTAATTCTATCTCACCCCCCTTACAATATCATCAATGAAATGTAGCTCCCTTATGTGGGGCTGCATGAGTGTACAAAGTGCTGCAGAGCAGTAGTCATGACCGAGCTGCCATCTGGTTACGCTCTGGCACTTTACAGACAAACGGTGTCCCAGTTCCAGTGTTCTGTCTGGTGTGGGGTGCTCAACATTCACTTGTAGGCCGCAGGCCTCCACTGTCTCCAGGCTTCAGTCCTCAGGTTCTGCAGCACATAATTCAGGGGGCACCAAGTTCTTTACAACAAGCAAACGTTTACTGATCAGTTCAAGTTTATCAGGTGGTGACATGGGGACAGCATTTCACGTTTTTTCCTTCCTTAGTACAGTATCTTTTCAGCCCTGCCCCTTGTTCACCTTGGACTACCCCTAAGGCCCACTGACTACATCAGCCATAGGGATTTCATGTCCATTTCAGCAGTGCACCCAAGGTCGCCCACCTGCCCCTCATGTAATTCCACATCCACTGACCTCAAGATGTCAGAAGACCAGGCCTGCTCCTTCGTACCTGGTCCGAGACCTAGGTTCCAGAAGTTATCACAATGTCCATCAAGGATATTAGTATGGACTCTCAGTGCCTCAAATGATTGGCCCATTCTGCCCTTAGCAGCCTACTGCACCTGAACTTGACACTGCAACCACACACTATCAGGAATTGCCCCACTTTTTCTCAACACTACTTCCCATCCACTGTTCTAGTTCTATCATTAGCTATATCCTATCCTATAGACAATATATATTGTTCTTATGCTATGTCCTATACTGTTGCTAAACCACTTACTATATAAACCGTACTTATGCTGCTATCTCAAAGCTAATTCTATGCTAACTCTGCACTATACACTACTCACATTACACATTGAGCATTTTACATGACTTATATGCTGTACACTACCATAATACATTAAAACGCACATTATTATTACATGTAAAACCGCATGACACTATTCACACAGCGTGATTGTTGTCTAAAGGGGCAGGAAATGGGGCAAGACAGTCCACAACCCTGTCTTACACAAGTATGCATGGTTTCAGGGAGCTACATTTCTTTTATGTTATCATGAATTCAGAGATGTATTGCTCTATATTAAAAGAGAAGATGCTACCATCACTGCCTCAGCAGGGTAGAGAAGTATGCCTGCACAGGAGCGCGACACGAAGCAAGAAGGAGGATGGCATCGCATGAAGCTGGGACCAGACCGCCCCGCAGGTGAGTATAATAAAGGTTATTTTTCTTCTCTTTCAGGTCGGGTTGGGGGCAGATATACAGCATTGTAGAATGTAGAATGTTGTATATCAGCCCTGAAAGGTGATAGCCGTATCTTACATCTGCCAAAACTGGTGACAGGTTCCCTTTAAGCAGGGTACTACCTCTTGCCTCCCTGAAGAGGGCGCAGTTTGAAAAAAATTTACATTTCTGACATTTGTTGGGTATAAAATGTTTCTTATTTTTCTTGTATTATTTGTCCACTGAATGGGGGTGGCATCACAAAAGGGGCTGTGAGGAACATCACAAAATGGGCTGTGGGGGACATCACAAGAAGGGCTGTAGGGGTCATTACATGGGACTCTGTGGTTGGCTGTGGGGCGCATTATGTGAGGGGCTGTGGGGGACAGCTCATCATATGAGGGGCTGTGGGGGACATTATACCTGGTATGTAGGGACATCATACTGTATAGAGGTTTGTGGGGAAGTTATACAGAGGGCTGTCTACTGTGGATACATCATACTGTATAGAGACTGTGGTGACGAAAGTATATAGGACTGTGGGGGACATTATACTGGGGGGCTCTGGTGCCTGTATTATAATACAGGGTTTTGAGGGACATTATTCTGGGGGCTGTTGTGACTATATGGTATAGGATGTTATATGGACATTATCCTGGAAGCTATGGTGCTCATACTGAATAGAGCGCTGAGGGGTACATTATACTGGGAGCTGTGGTGACCATACTGGATAGGGGGCTGTAGTGGATATCATACTGTGTGGGGTGATATGGGGAACATTATACTGCATAAGGTGCTAGAGGGGCCATCATACTGTATGAGGGCCTGTGGGGCCATCATACTGTATTTGAAGGTTGTTGTGGTGAAGACCATATTATGTAATTGGGGCTGTGGTGGATATCATTGTATTGGGGCTGTGGTGGTGACCATACTATATAATGTGTGGTTGGTAGTATGAGAGCAGTGTAAAGAGGTGGCAGCTTGAAATTTGGGCACAGTATGGAGAGAGGTGAGCATGGCAGAAGGACAGAGTGGAAATATAGAAAGTGTAAAAAAAAAAAATGAAGAGGGGGCAGCCATGTTTTAGGCCGTGGCTCATAAGATGTGAAGGTAATAGCTGATAATGGCAGACACTGTGGTAGTTATAACTTTTTAAGGTGGACAGTTCGGAGGCTATGTACAATAGGAGGCTTATTTAGGGCATAGAATAGATAGATATTTTTAGACAGAGAGCATTTTAATAACACTTTTGTTTTAAGGGCACTATGTCAGGATGAGCTTCAAAAGACTGGAGAAGTTAGAAGTCTTCAGAGACGAGTTGTGGATGTGAAAAGTCATCATGGAGTCTGAACAAGATGGAGATTAAAAGAAAAAGAATAACTCAAGAGAAGATGTCATCTATAAGGTGCATCCTGTAGTGCACTTGTTCAGAGACCTGGGCAGGTAAGCGGTGCTGCCCCCTTTTTCAGCTGCATTTTTGAATTTTTTTAGGATTTTCAGTCCTCTTTTGTGGCATTTCTACTAGTTTAGTGATATATCAACCAATACCTCACTATATGTAATTTGTGCACTTTATTTGTCAGTGTGCAGCCAAGCCCAGCACGTTGAGCATTGTAGACAGGGGTGTTCACATTGGGATGCATTGAGAGAGTGCTGGCCAGCCCTCCTAATCGAAAAGTATGGGCGTGACTTATAGGCTGTGAACCAGCATCACCTTCATGTTTACAGTGCCCTATACAGGCCTCTAGTGTGCACTGCTACAAGTTTAGTGTATTTATTTTTGCATCAACTAATTTTAGTTAAACTGAAGATTTTTTAAGAAAGTTATATGATTAACCCCTCTCTGACATTAGACGTACTATCCCGTCCATGAAACCCGTGCCAATCTGACCATGGACGGGATAGTACGTCATAGGCGATTAGCTGCGCTCCCACACAGCTGACACCCGTGACTGTGTGTCAGGAGCGGTCACGGACCACTCCCGGCACATTAACCCCTTGCACACCGCGATCAAACATAATCGCGATGTACTGGGGGCACAGGGAAGCATCACGCAGGGAGGGGGCTCCCTGCGCGCCCCCCTGAGGCCCTCAGACCAGCGCGATGTGATCGCGCTGTTCTGAGGGCTTCCTCCCTCCCAGGACCCGGATCCAAGATGGCGCCGGGGTCCTGGAGGGAGGCGGCTTCCTCAGTGCCTGCTGAGAGCAGGCACTTAGAAGCCTGCAGCTATGCCTGTGCGATCGCTGGTGTGACAGAGTGCTGTGCACACTGTCACACCAGCGATCTGATAAAATACACCCTGGGACAAAGTAAAAAAGTAAAAAAAATAAAAATAAACATGTTTTAAAAAAAAATCCAAAATAAATAAAAAAATATATATATATTCCCCAATAAATTCATTTCTTCCCGTAAATAAAAAAAACAAAACAATAAAAGTACACATATTTGGTAACGACACCCCTATAAAACTGTCCCACTAGTTAACCCCTTTAGTGAACCCCTTAAAAAAAAAAAAAAAAAAAAGCAAAAAATCAATGCTTTATCATCATACCGCCGAACAAAAAGTGGAATAACACGCGATCAAAAAGACCGATATAAATAAACATGGTACCGCTGAAAACGTCATCTTGTCCCGCAAAAAACGAGCTGCCATACAGCATCATCAGCGAAAAAATACAAAAGTTATAGCTCGCAGAATAAAGCAATGCAAAAATAATTATTTTTCATATAAAATTGTTTTTATTCTATAAAAGCGCTAAAACATAAAAAAATGATATATATGAGGTATCGCCATAATCGTACTGACCCGAAGAATAAAACTACTTTATCAATTTTACCACAAGCGGAACGATAAAAACGCCTCCCCCAAAAGAAATTCATGAATTGCTGATTTTTGTTCATTCTAACCTCCCAAAAATCGAAATAAAAAGCGATCAAAAAATGTCACGTGCTCAAAAATGGTTCCAATAAAAACGACAACTCGTACCGCAAAAAATAAGACCTCACATGACTCTGTGGGCCAAAATATACAAAAATTATAGCTCTCAAAATGTGGCGATGCAAAAAACTATTTTTTGCAATAAAAAGCGTCTTTTAGCGTGACAGCTGCCAATCATAAAAACCCGCTATAAATAGTAAATCAAACCCCCTTTATCACCCCCTTAGTTAGGGAAAAATAATAAAATAAAAAAAATGTATTCATTTCCATTTTCCCATTAGGGTTAGGGTTAGGGTTGCGGCTAAAGTTAGGGTTAGGGTTGGCGCTAAAGTTAGGATTAGGGTTAGGGTTGGGATTAGGGGTGTGTTAGGGTTAGGTTTGTGGTTAGGGTTGGGACTAGGGTTAGGGGTGTGTTGGGGTTAGGGTTGGAGTTAGAATTGGGGGTTTCTGCTGTTTAGGCACATCAGGGGCTCTCCAAATGTGACATGGCGTCTGATCTCAATTCCAGCCAATTCTGCGTTGAAAAAGTCAAACGGTGCTCCTTCACTTCTGAGCTCTGCCATGCGTCCAAACAGTAGTTTATTCCCACATATGGGGTATCAGCGTACTCTGGACCCCAAGCGTTATTGTGCAATTTGTCCTATTTCTTCTGTTACCCTTGGGAAAATAAAAAACTGAGGGCGAAAATATCATTTTTGTAAAAAAAAAAAAATGATTTTTTTGTTTTTACGGCTGTACATTATAAACTTCTGTGAAGCACTTGGGGCTTCATAGCGCTCACCACACATCTAGATAAGTTCCTTGTGGGGTCTATTTTCCAAAATGGGGTCACTTGTTGGGGATTTCCACTGTTTAGGCGCATCAGGGGCTCTCCAAATGCGACATGACGCCCCCAGACCATTCCATCAAAGTCTGCAATCCAAAACGTCACTACTTCCCTTCCGAGCCCTGACGTGCTCCCATACAGTAGTTTTCTCCCACATATTGGGTATCAGCGTACTTAGGACAAATTGGACAACAACTTTTGGGGTCCAATGTCTCCTGTTACCATTGTGAAAATAAAATATTGGGGCGAAAAAATCATTTTTGCAAAAAAAAAAAAAGATTTTTTATTTTTACGGCTGTGCGTTATAAACTTCTGTGAAGCACTTCGGGGTTCAAAGTGCTCACCACACATCTAGATAAGTTCCTTGTGGGGTCTATTTTCCAAAATGGGGTCACTTGTGGGGGGTTTCCACTGTTTAGGCGCATCAGGGGCTCTCCAAATGCGACATGATGCCCCCAGACCATTCCATCAAAGTCTGCAATCCAAAACGTCACTACTTCCCTTCCGAGCCCTGACGTGCGCCCATACAGTAGTTTTCTCCCACATATTGGGTATCAGCGTACTCAGGACAAATTGGACAACAACTTTTGGGGTCCAATTTCTCCTGTAACCCTTGTGAAAATAAAATATTGGGGGCAAAAAAATCATTTTTGTAGAAAAAAAAGGATTTTTTATTTTTACGGCTGTACATTATAAACTTCTGTGAAGCACTTCGGGGTTCAAAGTGCTCACCACACATCTAGATAAGTTCCTTTTGGGGTCTATTTGCCAAAATGGGGTCACTTGTGGGGGGTTTCCACTGTTTAGGTGCATCAGGGCTCTCCAAATGCGACATGACGCCCCCAGACCATTCCATCAAAGTCTGCAATCCAAAACGTCACTACTTCCCTTCCGAGCCCCGACGTGTGCCCATACAGTAGTTTTCGCCCACATATTGGGTATCAGCGTACTCAGCACAAATTGGACAACAACTTTTGGGGTCCAATTTCTCCTGTTACCCTTGTGAAAATAAAATATTGGGGGCGAAAAAATCATTTTTGTAAAAAAAAAAAGAGATTTTTTATTTTATGGCTGTACGTTATAAACTTTAGTGAAACACCTGGGGGTTCAAAGTTCTCACCACACATCTAGATAAGTTCCTTGAGGGTCTAGTTTCCAAAATGGTGTCATTTATGGGGGTTTCCACTGTTTAGGCAGATCAGGAGCTCTCCAAACACGACATGGAGTCCAGCCAATTCTGCGTTGAAAAAGTCAGACGGCGCTCCTTCCCTTCCAAACTCTGCCATGCACCCAAACAGTGGTTTACTCCCACATATGGGGTATCAGCGCACTCAGGACAAATTGAAAAATAACTTTTGGAGTCTTGTTACCCTTGGAAAAATAAAAATTGGGGTGAAAAGATCATTTTTGTGGAAAAAATATGATTTTTAAATTTTACGACTCTACGTTATAAACTTGTGTGAAGCACTTGGGGGTTCAAATTGCTCACCAAAGATCTAGATAAGTTCCTTAGGGGGTCTAGTTTCCCAAATGGGGTCATTTGTGGGGGGTTTCCACTGTTTAGGCACATCAGGGGCTCTCCAAATGCAACATGGCATCCAATCTCAATTCCAGCCAATTTTGGTTGGAAAAAGTCAAATGGTGCTCCTTCCTTCTGAGCTCTGCCGTGCGCCCAAACAGTGGTTCCCCCCCACATATGGGGTATCAGAGTACTCAGGACAAATTGGACAACAACTTATGTGGTCCAATTTCTCCTGTTACCCTTGGGAAAATAAAAAATTAGTGACTAAAAGATAATTTTTGTGGGGAAAAAATAGGATTTTTTATTTTCATGCCCGGGCATTATAAACTTGTGTGAAGCACTTGGGGGTTCAAAGTCCTCACCAAAGATCTAGATAAGTTCCTTAGGGGGTCTAGCTTCCAAAACGGGGTCACTTGTGGGGGGTTTCCACTGTTTAGGCTCATCTGGGGCACTGCAAACGGAACATGACCCCCATCAACGTCTGCATTCCAAAACGTTACTACTTCCTTTCCCCCCCCCACATATGGGGTATCAGCGTACTCAGGACAAATTGGACAACAACTTTTGGGGTCCAATTTCCTTGGGAAAATTCAAAAATTTGGGACTAAAAAATCATTTTTGTGGAAAATTGTTTTTTTTTTCACACCCAGGCATTATAAACTTTTGTGAAACACTTGGGGGTTCAAAGTGCTCACAACAGATCTAGATAAGTACCTTAGGTGGTCTAGTTTCCAAAATGGTGTCACTTGTGGGGGTTTCCACTGTTTAGGCGCATCAGAGGTTCTCCAAACGCAACATGGCGTCCAATCTCAATTCCAGCCAATTTTAGTTTGAAAAAGTCAAACGGCGCTCCTTCCCTTACGAGCTCTGCCGTGTGCCCAAACAGTGGTTTTCCCCCACATATTGGGTATTGGCGTACTCAGGAGAAATTGCATAACAACCTTATCTGTCCATTTTCTCCTTTTACCCTTGTGAAAATAAAAAAAAGTTTGTAAAAGATCATTTTTGTGGCTAAAAAGTTAAATATTAATTTTTTCCTTCCACGTTGCTTTAGTTCCTGTGAAGCACCTGAAGGGTTAATAAACTTCTTGAATGTGGTTTTGAGTACCTTGAGGGGTGCAGTTTTTAGAATGGTGTCACTTTTGGGTATTTTCTGCCATATAGACCCCTCAAAGTGACTTCAAATGTGAGGTGGTCCCTAAAAAAAATGGCTTTGTAAATTTTGTTGTAAAAATGAGAAATCGCTGGTCAACTTTTAACCTTTATAACTTCCTAACAAAAAAAAATTTTGGTTCCAAAATTGTGCTGATGTAAAGTAGACATGTGGGAAATGTTATTTCTTAACTATTTTGTGTGATATATTTCTCTGTTTTAAGGGAATAAAAATTCAAAGTTTGAAAATTGCAAAATTTTAAAAATTTTCGCCATATTTGCGTTTTTTTCAAAAATAAACGCAAGTTATATCGAAGAAATTTTACTTCTAACTTGAAGTACAATATGTCACGAGAAAACATTCTCAGAATCGCGAATATCCGTTGAAGCGTTCCAGAGTTATAACCTCATAAAGAGACAGTGGTCAGAATTGTAAAAATTGGCCCGGTCAGTAACGTGCAAACCACCCTTGGAGGTGAAGGGGTTAACCTTTCATGTTATGAGTTAAAAAATATTTGAAACTTAAAATTGTCAAAATTTGGAAATTATTCTTGTATTCTGTGAGATATGATTAAAATCTTACTTTTCAAAGAGAGAGTGGGAACTGTCTATCTATCTATCTATGAATCTATCTAAATGAATAACAAAAAAAGGCAGCACTCCATAGATAAAGATGAAAAAAAGTGGATTTTAATCAGACCGACATAGCATGGCGACGTTTCGGCTCCATGAGCCTTTTTCAATCTATCTAGAAGAAAAAAGGAGTTAGCACTCCAAAAAATGATGAAAAAAAAATGGACTATGGGCTAACAAAGTACACTTTTTTTATCAATTATTGGAGTGCTGCCTCCTTTTTTCTTCTATATTATTTCTAAAAATGGATATTTGTTTGGAGGGCTTTGCACGCTGAATTCATCTATATGGTGATGTTTCCAATTTTTCTTCTATCTATCTATTTATCTATCTATCTATCTATCTATCTATCTATCTATCTATCTATATCTATCTATCATCAGAACAGATAGATAGATAGATAGATAGATAGATAGATAGATAGAGCAAAGAAAAAACGATCAGCACCTCCTAGTGTGAACACGTGCAAGCTGCGAAGGCTGCATAAGAGACAAAAAAAGAACACAGCAGCACATGTGCATGAATCTAGGCCATGTGAAAACACAGAAAAACAATAAAAACATTCAATTTAGATTAAACTCAAAATTTTCAAGAAATTTTTTTTTTTTTTTTCAATTTTTTACTTACAGTAAACTTTTTTGTCTAGATAGATAGATGCAAGTGCTTCTCACTGTTACAAATCTGCAACTCTGGAACAGGACAGGAGGGGAAGAAGCTGACCCTGCACTAGGACTAGACTCAATCCCTACGATAGGGCGAGCGTCCTATTCCTAGTGAATAGACCCACTGACGTTTCCTTGTCTAGACTCAAGCGAAGACCTAAAGGTGGGGGAAGGGTATCTCTGAAAGATCTAGGGACTGGGAGCAGAAACAGGTAACCTCCTAGCAGGGAAAAAGAGGAAGCTGCAGAAACGAAAGGAAAGAACAAAAAGACTAAGCAAGCAGAATTAGAGTTCCAGAACTGAACAAATATAAACACAAAAAGCTATCAAGCTCCTAGCCAGAACTCTAGCGGATTAACACTGATGTCCAGCAAGGACTGGGAGGCAGGTGCAAGGTAATAAAGGGTTATACAATCACCTGACAAACGACAAGTCCAGCTCCAGGGGAAAAAGACCAGCAGCCAGAAAACCACAACAAGATGGCGGATGGTCAAAACTAAATAAGATTCTAACAGTACCTCCCCTTTTATGAGGATCCTCTGGATCCTCTTGGCCGAGCCTTATTCGGAAATCTCCTGTGAAAAGCCTTAATCAGCCTTGCGGCCCGAGACGTCCTCAGCTGTCACCTAGGAATTATCCTCGGGACCGAAACCCTTCCAGGACACGAGATACTGCAATGTTATGTTTCGGTAGCTGAGGAGTGCAGATAAAAAAGGAAATACACCAGAGCTTTGGAATCTATGAGATTGCAGTACCCTGACTAACCACCACAACTAGAGGCAGCCGTGGAGCGTTCCTACGTTGGTCCTAGACGCCTCGTCACAGCCTGAGAAACTAACTACACCTAAAGATAGATATAGGAAAGCTATCTGCCCCGGAGCAGAACCCCAAAGATAATAGAAAGCCCCCAAACATGTAATGGCGGTTAGACAAGATGAAATACTGACACAGAAAGAAAATAGTATGAGCAAACGCTGGGGCCCAAACTAA
>JARQOD010000002.1:335128258-335369115 GCA_033576555.1 Oophaga sylvatica | reverse complement strand
TTCACCGCCAAAACGAAAAGGGGGCAACTTGGGAATCCCAGAACTCGGGGCTACGGCAGGAGCCTGGACTCGCTCCTCTAGAACCTCAATCCTGGCTCGCAAATCCTGGGCAGTCTGTCCAAACACTTGCAAATTGTGATTAGTGAGGTCCTGTAGGTTTGTAAAACGGGTCTTTATATTCTGCAAATCTGCAAGGATATTATCAGTCACTCCGCAAAGTTCCTTTATGCGGGCCTCCATTTTCCAGATCTTTTAAGACAGGAGTACTGGAAGGAGAGGAGAGGAGAAAAAAAAAAAAAACAATAGTGTTTACCTGTGGTAACACTGCAGAGAGAAAAAAAAATTAAGGGAACTGCTCACCTGGAATGGTTGTGAGAAGTCACAACCACTATCATCACAGAAAGTTCAACTGGACATCTGATATCCACAGTTACAGCAGACACAAAAGAGGAAAGAAAAAAAAAAACAATAGTGTTTACCTGTGGTAACACTGCAGAAAAAAAAAACTTAAGGGAATTGCTCACCTGGAATGGTTGTGAGAAGTCACAACCACTGTCATCACAGAAAGTACAACGGACATCCGATATCCACAGTTACAGCAGACACAGCCTTTCCAGACCCAGCAGACACTAACGTTTGGCTTCAGAATCTTGTAATGTAAGTAGTACAGTTCATATAGTGTCTTGTGCTTGGGTGCGATGAAAACACAGGAGTCACAGGTTTGATATAGAAGGTCTTGTATTACTTCATACAAGTGGCAATAATAGTCACACAGTTTGCAGATACAAAAGCAGGAGACACAGCAGGCCAGAGTAACTTAAGCTCAGCAATCACTCTCCACAACAGGTTCAGGATTCTTCTCTGTTACCGTAAGTCCATGCAAACGTGGATTTATCAAATAGCAAGGTTCCAAAGTCCACGAGTGTTCCAAAGTTCCACAATAGGAAATAACTGGAGTACAAGTCCAAGGCTTCCAGGAGTCAGGTCACAGGTTCACTGCAGGCTTGATTCTGAAGCACTGATTGCTCAGCTGTGGCTGCTTAAGAAGCAAGAGGAGAGAATCAGGGCGGGAACATGCAAGCTGGAAACTCCATATTGACTGAGGGCAAGATAGCTGCAGCAAGACAGAAAGTAAAATGGCTGACGAAAAAACTGAGTTTCAGGAACATGTACACAGAACCTTACAGGGAAGGAGTGTAAGAGGTGACAGAGGCCGTCATATGCCTCCCCCTCTTCATATTAAATGTGTGCGGTTTCCTAGTGTTTGTTAGGCCGGAATCACACATATGTTTTGGTTCTTGTATTTATCATTATTGTTTGTGGCACTTTGTATGTTTCTTGTATGCACATTTATTTTATTTACACATATATCTACTATGGTGTCTTTGGTATTTTCGTTTATATTTTGTGTAATTTATGGCTCCCATTTGTACATGCGCACTCTATGGGCTTTATACATTGGTTCTGCTCATCTTTTGTGCCCTCACCACTGCGCAGGCGTCCCGGCTCGGTCCGTGTCACTTCCGGTGACGTCAGACGCCGGATCACGTGGGGCCCCACGTGTTTCCGGTCATGGCGGCGCCCGTGTGTCCGGACACCGCCGATACTGATACCGGTGACACCTGCGCAGCGGCTGATTAAGGTAACATAAATAGAGCCCCTTTGTGGCTCAGCTAATATGCCCCCTGAGGAAGGAGTGCGTCGCACTCCGAAACGCGCGTCGGGGAGGGCTGTCAGGCGACAGGCATCTGCACCGATTGTACTTTTGCTGGTAATTATGTTCCACCTATGGCTATTTTTGCTCTGTTGTTAATGTGACACTTGTCTTGACCTATTGCAGCACGTGCTAGTTACATTGGTTGATATATTAACTAATCAGAGTAATGATATATGACAAATGTATCGTCCTTTGTTTAGGTGGTTTTCCATTTAAATTATTACATATGTGTAGTGTCCTGCTGTCCTGATAGCCTACTTATCATGCGCACATTGTGATGCCATCTGTCCCCTGTGTTTTCATTCATCTTGTCAATTTTATTTTAATAATTTGCTTAATAAAATTGTATTTTTTATTGACCTATTGACTGCAGTGTGTTCTCCCTCTTTTGATTATGCAAGAAACTAGCACAATTCACGTGCGAGTCTCTTGCATGAACACCCAGAACTATCGCCGGCACTCGGACCGTGGCTGCATTGAAATACGAGCAGCTGCACACTCCGGTCCGAGTGCCGGCGGGAGTGCTGGGTATTCATGCGAGAGACTCGCACGAGAATCATGCAAGTTTCTCACATATGTGATCCCGGCCTTACTGTTAATGTGTTCATGTAATGCTGCTATAATGTGTATGCACTTGATATGTGTTGTGTATAAGATTAGGGATAGCATAGGAAAATACTGGGGGACATTAGAGATAGGGAATGAAAATGTGAGAATAGGTATAGTTAGCATAAGGGGTTTTCCAGGCAGGGAGGAGGTACAGATGGGAGTAGTGTAAGGCAGTAGTATAGTGAAGGGACATCCTGGTTAGAGGGCATTGCTGATGCAGCAATAAGAGAGGACCGTCCGATAGCCATTGGGGTGAAGCTGCTAAGGCAGGAAAGGACCCCAGGCTGAGTAGAGTGCAGACAGTCACCTGCTTAAACTGTAACCATTCCGAAGAGGATCTGGGTCCTATGGTGACCTGGGTCCTATGGCGGGGACTAGACGAAGCTGAGGCAGCGAGCCTTTTACTTTTTCTTTTTTGAAACTGGACAAGATGAATGGGAGTAAGCTGGTGGGCCTAAAGGCACAGACAGGACAGGGATTGTCCAGGAAGAGCAGTGATTGCAAGGACAGGACAAGGATTGTCCAGGAAGAGCAGTCATTGCCAGGATGGGACAGGGATTGTCCAGGAAGAGCAGTGATTGCCAAGACAGGACAGGGATCATCCAGGTAGAGCAGTGATTGCCAGGAAGCCAGAGAAAGCCCTAGGAATGTCACTATGTATGCACTGTGCTGCATCTGTAATGAAAACCATGCTGATGAGTAAAGTTGAACTGTTAAGAATGGACATTGCATCTGGAGTTGTTTGTGAGATCCATATATCTGGGGCCGGAGTGACAGAATCAGTGTGGACTCCAGCAACTAACGTTAGTGTTCTGTTGTGCACGTTGCACATACAGCAGAAGGGACATTATGCTTCATTTGTGGAGTGCCAGAGTGTGGGAACACTACAGCTCGTTGCCGCGACTACCACCCTGGCCGCCTTACAAAATTGGCGTAGTCAGCAGGATTGCGGTGCCTTGTATGCAGACAGCGGAGGAGCCTTGAAAACGGCAAAGATGGCGGCCATTAGAGGCTTTAAGATGGTGCCGAACACTGACATGAAGATGGCGGTCAGTGGCACAAAAAATTGGGAGCAGTGCCACCCATCGTGGCCGTCCTAAACAAGGCCCCTGTGCAAGAAATGTGTCTGGGCCCACTTCCTTTTATGGTGACAAAGCTACATATACATGACATCACTGAGGCTGCTCTCGGAGCATCTCATTCACCAGTGGTTCTCAGCCTGGACGGTCGCATCTTGGCGCCACCCAGGTTGAAAACTAATCTCCAGACATGGATTATGGCATGGGACAGAACGACGGACCGGTATGGTATATTGTTGTTTTATTATTTTATTTTATTACAGGAGAACAAGGGCTTCCATGGAAATAAGCGAGGTTGTAAGTATAGGTTTAATTGAGAATATTAAAGGAATCTGTCATTTTTTCAAATAAAGAACTTTATTCTGGGTGTCTGTGTTTTCTTACAATGTGACTATGGGGTTAGTAATGGAGGCGTCTTATTGACGCCTCACCATTACTAACCTCGGGGCTTGATGTCACCTGACAATACAGTCATGGACAAAAGTTTTGAGAATGACACAAATATTAATTTTTACAAAGTCTACTGCTTCACTTTTTCTAATGGCAATTTGCATATACTCCAGAATGTTATAAAGAGTGATCAGCTTAACAGCAATTACTTGCAAAGTCAATATTTGGCTAGAAAATAAACTTTATCCCCCAAAACACATTTCAACATCATTGCAGCCCTGCCTTAAAAGGACCAGCTAACCACTTTTCAGTGATTGCTCCATTAACACAGGTGTGGGTGTTGATGAAGACATGGCTGGAGATCAATCTGTCATGATTAAGTAAGAATGACACCACTGGACACTTTAAAAGGAGGCTTGTGCTTGGCATCATTGTTTCTCTTCTGTTAACCATGGTTATCTCTAAAGAAACACTTGCAGTCATCATTGCAATGCACAAAAATGGCCTAACAGGGAAGAGTATCGCAGCTAGAAAGATTGCACCTCAGTCAACAATCTATCGCATCATCAAGAACTTCAAGGAGAGAGGTTCCATTGTTGCCAAAAAGGCTCCAGGGCGCCCAAGAAAGACCAGCAAGCGCCAGGACCGTCTCTTAAAAGTGTTTCAGCTGCGGGATCGGGCTACCAGCAGTGCAGAGCTTGCTCAGGAATGGCAGCACGCAGGTGTGAGTGCATCTGCACACACTGTGAGGCGGAGACTCTTGGAGCAAGGCCTGGTCTCAAGGAGGGCAGCAAAGAAGCCACTTCTCTCCAGAAAAAACATCATGGACAGACTGATATTCTGCAAAAGGTACAGGCAGTGGACTGCTGAGGACTGGGGTAAAGTTATTTTCTCTGATGAATCCCCTTTTCGATTGTTTGGGACATCAGGAAAACGCCTCATTCGGAGAAGACAAGGTGAGCGCTACCACCAGTCTTGTCTCATGCCAACTGTTAAGCATCCTGAAACCATTCATGTGTGGGGTTGCTTCTCAGCCAAGGGAATCGGCTCTCTCACAGTCTTGCCTAAAAACACAGCCATGAATAAAGAATGGTACCAGAATGTCCTCCAAGAGCAACTTCTCCCAACCCTCCAAGAGCAGTTTGGCGATCAACAATGCCTTTTCCAGCATGATGGAGCACCTTGCCATAAAGCAAAGGTGATAACTAAATGGCTCAGGGAACAAAACATAGAGATTTTAGGTCCATGGCCTGGAAACTCCCCAGATCTTAATCCCATTGAGAATTTGTGGTCAATCATCAAGAGACGGGTGGACAAACAAAAACCTAAAAACTCTGACAAAATGAAAGCATTGATTGTGCAAGAATGGACTGCTATCAGTCAGGATTTGGTCCAGAAGTTGATTGAGAGCATGCCAGGGAGAATTGCAGAGGTCCTGAAGAAGAAGGGTCAACACTGCAAATATTGACTTGCTGCATTAACTCATTCTAACTGTCAATATAAGCTTTTGTTACTCATATGTTTGCAATTATATTTCTGTCTGTGATAAAAACATCTGTCAAACACACATAAAAACCAGAGGGCAGCAGATCATGTGAAAATATAATATTTGTGTCATTCTCAAAACTTTTGGCCATGACTGTACAAAGGTGACATCAATCCCCCCAACTATTATCCCACTTGCCACCACTACAGGGCAAGTGGGAAGAGCCTGGCAAAGCGCCAGAATTGGCGCATCTAAAGGTACTGCCACACTAAGCAATCCCGCTAGCGATCTCGTTAGCGTTGCATACTAATGAGATCGCTAGCGGGATCGTTTCTATATCGCTAAATGCGGCCACATTTAGCGATATAGTTAACGACGCTATCGCCGTTAGCGATCTTCTTAACGACTTTAGCGTACAAAATACCGCTAAATCGCTAAGAAAAGGTGCCACACAGCGATAAGATACTTACCAGCGGGAGCGCCAGCGATGAAATAGGGTCCGGAACGATTCCAGCGACGAGCGAGATCACAGCAGGAAGCTCGTCGCTGGAAGCTGCCGCACTGAACAATATCGCTAACGGGATCGCTAAATAGTGACGTTTTTTAGCGATCTCGTTAGCGATATTGTTTAGTGTGGCATACCTTAATAGATGTGCCTTTTCTGGGCAGCTGAGGGCTGCTGTCTTTAGGCTGAGGGGCCTATATCAATGGCCCCTTATCAGCCTGAGAATAACAGCCCCCCGCTGGGAGCTTTAGCAAGGCTGGATGTCAAAAATGGGGGGGGGGACCCCACGCTGTTGTTTTAAATTATTTATTTAAATAATTAAAAAAACAGCATGGGGACCCCTCTATTCTTGATAACCAACCTTGCTGAAGCTGACAGCTGAGGGCTTCAGCCCCAGCTGTGAGTTTTGCCTGGTTGGCTAAAGAAAATAGGGGGGAACCCATGCCGGGTTTTTCATTCATTTATTTAGTTATATCGCATGCGGCGGGTGAAGAATATCCAGATCATCCGCTCCTGCTGCCACTGTTATTAATGGCAGCAGGTGTCGGATGATGGAGTAACAGTCCCAAAAGCCCCTACCTGCTGTTATCGTTCTGACTTTAATATAACTCTTGTCATTCTCTTCTGCTCACGCCAATCACCGGCAGAGCAGGGTAGAATGATGAGAGCATCTTCAGCACATGCCGCCTGGGAGCAGCGCTCACTGTGGCGCTTCTTCCCCGGCAGGGCTGGCTCCTGGTTTTCGTGGGCCCCGGGCGAAAGTGTCTCAGTGGGCCCCTTTAACACATACCACAATTCATGATGCTCAGATACGGCAGAGAAATATAGGTATAGTACAATGCCAAATACTTCACTTCTTACATTACATGAGTGATATCTATTGTAAATTCTACAATAGCTCAGAAACCGAACAGTATAGTCCTCCATACAGTATTATGGGCACCACATAGCGCTCCATACAGAATAATGAACCCCATAAATTGCTCTATACAGAATAATGAGCCCCATTTGTTGCTCCATACAGAATAATGAGTCCCATATATGATGCTCCATACAGAATAATGGGCCCAATATAATGCTTCATATAGTATAATGAGCCATATATACAGTTAGGTCCATATATATTTGGACAGAGACAATATTTATCTAATTTTGGTTCTAGACATTACCACAATGAATTTTAAACAAAACAATTCAGATGCAGTTGAAGTTCAGACTTTCAGCTTTCATTTGAGGGTATCCACATTAAAACTGGATGAAGGGTTTAGGAGTTTCAGCTCCTTAACATGTGCCACCCTGTTTTTAAAGGGACCAAAAGTAATTGGACAATTGACTCCAAGGCTATTTCATGGACAGGTGTGGGCAATCCCTTCGTTATGTCATTCTCAATTAAGCAGATGAAAGGGCTGGAGTTGATTTGAGGTGTGGTGTTTGCATTTGGAAGGTTTTGCTGTGAAGGAAACATGCGGTCAAAGGAGCTCTCGATGCAGGTGAAACAAGCCATCCTTAAGCTGAAAAAACCCATCCGAGAAATTGCTACAACATTAGGAGTGGCAAAATCTACAGTTTGGTACATCCTGAGAAAGAAAGAAAGCACTGGTGAACTCATCAATGCAAAAATACCTGGGCGCCCACGGAAGACAACAGTGGTGGATGATCGCAGAATACTCTCCATGGTGAAGAAAAACCCCTTCACAACAGCTAACCAAGTGAACAACACTCTACAGGAGGTAGGCGTAGCAATATCCAAATCTACCATAAAGAGAAGACTGCATGAAAGTAAATATATAGGGTGCACTGCACGGTGCAAGCCACTCATAAGCATCAAGAATAAAAAGGCTAGGCTGGACTTTGCTAAAAAACATCTAAAAAAGCCAGCACAGTTCTGGAAGAACATTCTTTGGACAGATGAAACCAAGATCAACCTCTACCAGAATGATGGAAAGAGAAAAGTATGGCGAAGGCGTGGTACAGCTCATGATCCAAAGCATACCACATCATCTGTAAAACACGGCGGAGGCAGTGTGATGGCTTGGGCATGCATGGCTGCCAGTGGCACTGGGTCACTAGTGTTTATTGATGATGTGACACAGGACAGAAGTAGCCGAATGAATTCTGAGGGATTCAGAGCCATACTGTGTGCTCAGATCCAGCCAAATGCAGCCAAACTGATTGGTCGTCGTTTCATACTACAGATGGACAATGACCCAAAACATAAAGCCAAAGCAACCCAGGAGTTTATTAAAGCAAAGAAGTGGAATATTCTTGAATGGCCAAGTCAGACACCTGATCTCAACCCAATTGAGCATGCTTTTTACTTGTTAAAGACTAAACTTCAGACAGAAAGACCCACAAACAAACAGCAACTGAAAACCACCGCAGTGAAGGCCTGGCAGAGCATCAAAAAGAAGGAAACACAGTGTCTGGTGATGTCCATGAGTTCAAGACTTCAGGCAGTCATTGCCAACAAAGGGTTTTCAACCAAGTACTAGAAATGAACATTTTATTTACAATTATGTAATCTGTCCAATTACTTTTGGCCCCTTAAAAACAGGGTGGCACATGTTAAGGAGCTGAAACTCCTAAACCCTTCATCCAATTTTAATGTGGATACCCTCAAATGAAAGCTGAAAGTCTGAACTTCAACTGCATCTGAATTGTTTTGTTTAAAATTCATTGTGGTAATGTCTGGAACCAAAATTAGATAAATGTCTCTGTCCAAATATATATGGAACTAACTGTATTGCTCCATACAGAATAATGAGCCCCATATATTGCTCCATACATTATTGGTCCCATATATATACAGTATATGATGAGCTCCACATAATGCTCCAGTATATGATGGTCCCCATATAATGCTCCATACAATATAGGACGGGCCCCATAGAGTATAATGAGCCCCACATATTGCTCCATAAAGTATAATGAGTCACATATAATGCTCCATACAGTATATGATGGGCCCCATATATTGCTCCATACAGAATGGGCACCATATAATGCTCCATACAGAATAGGCCCCATATGTGCTCCATATGATGTTCCATATATAATGGGCTCTATATGATGCTCCATTATATGATGGGCCCCATATGATGCCCCATATATAATGAACCCCATATGATGCTCCAGTATATAATGGGCCCCATAAATGATGTTCCAGGGTATAATGGGCCCCATATATGATACTCCAGTGTATAATGGGCCCCCTATATGATGCTCCAGTGTATGATGGGCCCCATTTATAATGCTCCAGTGTATGATGGGCCCCATATATAATTCTCCAGTGTATAATGCTCCCCATATATTGCTCCAAACATAAAAAAAAATGAAATGCTCACCTCTCCTTGCTGGGCAATGCTCTACTCTGGACTCCTCAGCGTCACCATCTCCCAGCTCTCTGCACTGTGACTGTTCAGGCAGAAGGTGCACAGACGTGACATCATCGCGCCCTCTGACTTGAATGTCACTGTCAGGAAACGCGGAAGATGTCACAGCAGTGGAGCAGAGAGAGGTAAGTATCGCAAGTACCACAGAGCCACTCATAGCACGCCGGTGTCTCCGACGGAGAGTGGGCCCCCCCGCCTGCTCAGAGCCCCGGCACTTGCCCTGGTGCGCCATGTGCTGATGCTGGCTCTGTTCCCGGTGCTGATGCGGGTCACAAGGATGACATCAATGTGTGTTCTCTGTGTGCGCATGTGCAGGACATTTTGCGGCCCTTGCTGACGGTAAAAAACAGACATATCTACGTGTGGGGCACACGGACACACGGTCTGTGGAAACACACTGACATGTGCACAGATCCATTCATTTGAATGGATCTACGTGTGTCAGTGTCTCCAATGCGTGTGAAAACTGTCACCACACGGAGACACGAACATGTGAAAGAGGCCTTACGCAGCGTTCTTCCTGCCAACACATTAGGGTATGCAGCAGAATTTTCTCCCGCAAATCCTGAACATGTGCACATAGCCTTAGTCACTGTCCTTTGTACACCTCATTCATTATAAGCACTTGATAGCATCATAATCAATTTGGTGGTGGGAGATGACATTACCAGGTACTGAGCATCCTCCGCCACCTCCCAATTCATTACGAGTCCCTAACAGTGTCTTCTCCCACCTTTCAATTCATTATAAAGGGTTATAAGCCACTCCTCTTCCACTGCCCAATGAATTTTAAGTCCCCGATAGCATCACAATGAATTGTGAGAGGCAGGAGGACACTATCGGGGGCTTAGCACCCTCATCCACCACCCAATTCATTTTATATCCATATCTAATGTCCTCCCCTCCTCCTGTTCATAAGTGCATTATAAGTCCCCCTTACTCCCATTCCAATCCCCCACCCCATTATTGCCCTCTCCACCACCCTCATCATTGTCCTCTCCACCACCTCCACCATACCTCCAAACTTTTGAAGGTGGGAAAGAGGGACAAAGGTTGTGGCGCGTAGCCCGACGCGGCAAACTTTAGGCTATGCCCCGACCACACCCATTTCACAACTAGTCACACCCATGTCCACGCCCCGACCACACCCATTTAGCACTGGTGATCACACTGACTGGTACTGAGGGCACAGTGACTGGTACTGTGGGCACACTGGTACTGAGTAAAGAAAGAACAGAAAGAGAAAAAAGAAAACAGAGAAAGGAGAAAGAAAGAAAGAGGGGAAAGCAAGAAAGAACAGAGAAAAAGTAGAGAGAGAAAGAAATAAATAAAGAAAGGGGAAAGAAAGAACAGAGAGAAAAAAACAAAGAGGGGAAAGAAAGAACAGAGACGGAGAAAGAAAGAGGGGAAAAAAAGAACAGAGAGAATGAAAGAAAGACGGGAAAGAAAGAACAGAGAGAGAAAGAAAGAAAGTTGGGAAAGAAAGAAAGAACAGAGAGAAAGAAAGAAAGAAGGAACAGAGAAAGAAAGAGGGGACAGAAAAAAAGAAGAGAGAAAAAAAGAAAGAGGGGAAAGAAAGAACAGAGAGAAAGAAAGACAGAGGGGAAAGAAAGAATAGAGAAAGAAAGCAAGAAATAAAGCAAGAGAGGAAAGAAAGAACAGAGAGAGAAAGAAAGAACAGAGAGGGAGAGAGAAAGAGGGGAAAGAAAGAACAGAGAAAGAAAGACAGAGGGGGAAAGAAAGAACAGAGAGAAAAAGAAAGAAAGAATAGAGAGGGAAAGAGGGGAAAGAAAGAACAGAGAGAGAAAGAAAGAAAGGGGAAAGAAAGAAAGAACGAGAGAGAGAGAGAAAGAAAGAAAGAAAGAAAGAAAGAAAGAAAGAAAGAAAGAAAGAAGAGAAAGAAAGAAAGAAAGAACAGAGAGAGAGAGAAAGAAAGAACAGAGAGAAAGAAAGAAAGGGAAAGAACAGAGAGAGAGAAAAAGAAAGAAAGAGGGGAAAGAAAGAACAGAGAGAGAAAGAAAGAACAGAAAGAAAGAAAGAAAGAGAAGAGAAAGAAAGAAAGAAAAGAAAGAAGAAAGAGAAAGAAAGAAGAGAGAAGAAAGAAAGAGAAAGAGAAGAAAGAAGAGGGAAAGAAGAAAAGAAAAGAAAAGAAAGAGAGGAAAGAAAGAAAGAGAGAAAGAAAGAAAGAAGAAAGAAAGGAAAGAAAGAAGAAAGAAAGAAAGAAAGAAAGAAAGAAAAGAAAGAAAGAAAAAAGAAAGGGAAAGAAAGAACAGAGATAGAAAGAAAGAGGGGAAAGACAGAACAGAGAGAAAGAAAGAAAAAAGAACAGAGAGAAAGAAAGATGGGAAAGAAAGAAAGAAAGAGAGAGAAAGAAAGAACAGAGAGAAAGAGGGAAGAAAGAAAGAAAGAAAGAAAGAAAGAAAGAAAGAAGAAAGAAAAGAAAAAGAAAGAAAGAAAAGAAGAAGAAGAAAGAAAGAGGGGAAAGAAAGAACAGAGAGAGAGAAAAAGAAAGAAAGAAAAAGAGGGGAAAGAGAGAGAGAAAGAAAAAAAGAACAGAGAGAAAGAAAGAAAGAAAGAAAGAAAGAAAGAGGGAAAGAAAGAACAGAGAGATAGAGAAAAAGAAAGAAACAGAGAGAGAGAAAGAAAGAAAGGAAAGAAAGAACAGAGATAGAAAGAAAGAGGGGAAAGAAAGAACAGAGAGAAAGAAAGAAAAAGAACAGAGAGAAAGAAAGATGGGAAAGAAAGAACAGAGAGAAAGAAAGAAAGAACAGAGAGAGAGAAGAAACAAAGAGAGAAAGAAATAAAGATTCTATAAAGATACTATAGCAGCCCGGCTCCCATTGTAGTGCCCACCTGAGCCTCCCGATGCAGGACATATCATGATCCGCTCACATGGCCGACATCCCCAATTCCAAGGCGAGGACACGGTGATGGATCTGAAGCATTCCCTGAAGTGCCTCCATGGTTCCGTCACAATCTCTTCTCGAAATTACCTAATTTCCTGTCATCTTCCAGCACGTCACTTCTGGTTGAACATCACGTGCGAGTTTTAAAGTGCTCCTCGGGGCTCTGGCATGTACTCCTGTGTCCACGGGAAAAGCTCCCGGCTGGGACAGCGGGGCAGACTCTCAAAATCGGGAGTGTCCCGCTGAATTCAGGACGGTTGGGAGGTATGAATGCTCCCCACCATACACCTTGTACACGCATGGCTCTGCACACCTCATACACACACAGTTCCGCTTTGTATGCCTCGTACACACACGGCTCCACTCAGTATACACAAGGCTCCACTCCGTACACCTTGTACACACGCAGCCACGCTTTGTACACCTTGTACACACACGACTCCACTCCGTAAACCTTGTACACATGCAGCTTTGCAGCATACACCTCGTACACACGCGGTTCCGCTACATACACACAAGGCTCCACTCCATACACACACGGCTCTAATCTGCTCTGACACACACGGCTCAAGCATGGAGCCCTGTGTGTACGGAGCTGAGCGGCTCAGCGCCGTACACTTCCCACACACAGGGCTCCATTTCGTACACACACAGCACTGCTACATCCACCTCGTACACACGGCTTCGCTTCGTAAACCTCGTACACGTGTGGCTCGGCTCAGTACATCTCGTACACTGTGGCTCGGCTCCATGCACCTCGTACAGACACACGGCTCCGCTCCATCCAACTCGTACAGACACAGTTCTGCTACATCCAACTCGTACACACAAGGCTCTGCTCCATACACCTCGTACACACTACAGCACTGCTACATCCACCTCGTACACAGGCGGCTACGCTCCGTGCACCTCGTACACACGCGGCTCCGCTCTGTGCACCTCGTACACGAGCGGCTCCGCACCGTGCACCTCGTACACGTGGGGCTCCGCTCCGTGCACCTCGTACACGCGGGGCTCTGCTGTGCTCCTCATACAGACACACGGCTCCGCTCTATCCAACTCATACAGACACAGCTCTGCTACATCCAACTCGTTCAAACAAGGCTCCGCTCCATACACCTCGTACACACTACAGCACTGCTACATCCACCTCGTACACGTGCGGCTCCGCTCCGTGCACCTCGTACACGCGCGGCTCCGCTCCGTGCACCTCGTACATGTGCGGCTTAGCTCCGTGCACCTCGTACACGTGCGGCTCCGCTCCATCCAGCTCGTACACGCACGGCCTAGCTACATCCAACTCATACACACACGGCTCTGCTCCGTACACCTCGTACACACTACAGCACTGCTACATCCACCTCGTACACACACACGGCTCCGCTCCGTGCACCTCGTACACACTACATCACTGCTACATTCACCTCGTACACACACGGCTCCGCTCCGTACACCTCGTACACACACGGCTCCGCTCCGTACACCTCGTACACACTACAGCACTGCTACATCACCTCCACCTCGTTACTACACACACGGCTCCGCTCTGTACACCTCGTACACACACGACTCTGCTACATCCAACTTGTACACACTACAGCACTGCTACATCCACACTGTGTAAACCCGGGTCCCAACCCCCACACACAAACTTACCCTTATCCAGCACCATGACAACCATCACAGCAGAGTCCTGCACACAACGAGGACACTGATCATGTGACCCCTGACTCCTCCCCTCCTGTGACCTCATCACAGGTCCTGTGGGCACAGAAGAGTACAGCATAGCAGCGTCATTGCTAGCTGTGAGAGGCGGAGCTGTAGAGACAGGGAGGGCGAGGATGGGGTGCATGGGGAGCGTGGCGGCTCATCTCACTGTGGGACACATAGTGGCCTGAGTGGGACAGCGGGATGGGGGGGTCAGAATCGGGACTGTCCCGCTCAATCTGGGACGGTTGGGAGGTATGTCTAAGGTCTAAAGTGGCATATGTGTTTTCATTGTTATCCGGAGATGCTTTTGATTAGGCTGCACCATTATGGGAGTTTGACAATTATTTCATGCATTCTCCTCCATCCTTCCTGTTTTGCATTCTGTAGAGTGTTTGATGAATAACGTCTTGTTCACTCAGCTACTGATTCCATACTGTGGTTTAGACAAGGGACTAACTTTGCAGGTTATTATGCGACCCAGTTCAGTAGTTTGTCTGCAAAATTGGCCTGGAACAATGATGCTGTCCTGGCTGTCTTCTACACCAGTCTATCCAGTCGGATTAATGACAACTTGCTAGTAGAGGTTTGCCTTTCTTTTTGGCTTATTTGTTTTCCCTTGCCACTCAAGAGAACTTGCGTTTTCAGGAATGGTCAAGGAAAAAAACTATATATTCCCGTGTCCCACAGTCCAGAATGCCTTCAAAATCTCCTTCCAGAGTAGCTGTACCAGAATGTATGCAAGTTGCTCAAAAGAGTTTATCATAGGGCAAAATACACCTTTGCCTTACTGAAGGATACTCTGTATTTTGGTGAACAGGCTCATTATCGGGGATTTATCCACAAATTTTCATCAGTGAAAGCTTCTCTTTTTGTAAAAAAAAAAAGAAAAGAAGGACAGACCATGAAAAGACTAACACTGTCTGCATAAAAATAGCACTGAAAGACTGTCAGTCATTGATCCTCATCTCTGAATTATTTGACAGGATAAAAGGTGCTTTCATCTTCACCAGTTTAGAGTTTCGTGGTGCTTATACCTTACCTGCATTAAAGAGGACAATGAATGGAAGACAACATTCAATAAGTGCGATAGTCACTACAAATATCTAACTATGCTTTTCTAATTATACAATGCCCCAGCTGTGTTCCAGCACTTTCTGAACAAGATATTTCTTGATGTTTTATTAGGAGCAGAAATGTCTCTTTGAGTGTCGTGCACAGCCATTCCTCACATAAATCATTACATCTGAGGGTCTATGTATGGATCCATAAAATGTTTTTGATATTTTCAAATGGCCATAACTTATTGCTCTCAAAGTCCTTCAAAAATTTCTTTGACTTTGCTAATTTTGACTTTGCTAATTATTACCGCAAGTTCATTAAAAACTACTTTCAAGTGGTTCTTATCCTTCTTTGAAGAGAATGGTTCTGTTATTGGTGTAGGAGCAGTTCTCTCAAAAAATTCCTCTGTAACAAAAAATAATCGCTGTGGATTCTTCACTAAAAAAATGTTCTTCAGCAGAACAGAATTATTTCATTGTTGATCATGAGTTCTTAGTCATAAAATTAGATTTTGAATAATGGTGACATCTTGAAAAAGCTAGGATCCCAGTGACCATCTATACAGTCCACAAAAACTCTTACTATTTGACTTCATCCTCACCTTTCGACCTGCTGATGCTGAGAAAAACCGCAGTGCTCATGCTCTATCTAGATCATTTGATACTTCTGATGCTTTTGAAGATGCGTCCTCACATTTAGTTCAACCTAAACATATTCTTGCTACCATCTCTTCTTCTAATTCTCCAACTAAAAGACATTCCCTGGTTTTAAAGCCATCACGTAAAGCACCTCTCGGTAACTTTCAGCCCCTTCCTGTTCCACAAGAGGCTTGGGATTAGAGATGAGCGAACCTTTCAAGGTTTGGTTCGGTTTGATTCGCAGAACATTTAGACAGTTCGATGAATGTATCCCAACCCCATTAGATTTAATGGTAGGCCAAACCAAACGTATACATAACACCTTAAGGGGTCACAAAAAGCTTCCCAAACAGCTAAAATTAGGGCCAGACACCATGAAAAGTGTCATAAATTGACCCACAGCAGAAATTTGCAAATGGCATAGCAGCAGTCAGCCATGGGCCATGCATGAGGTATCAGGTACTGATGAGCTTACATGCTCGGCAATACTCGCTACTCACCCGAGCATCGCTGCACCCGAGCAGCGAGCATTTCCGGGATTGCTCGGCGGGAGTTCACGCCCTGCATTTTTGGCGCTCTTTAGACTACACTGGGTTTTATCCACTCACGGATCGCATATCATTGCACTAAAAATTTTGCCATTTCAGGCCACCATAGATTTTTTTTGTTGTGTCATAGCCTACTTATTGACAAAATTTTGCTGGGTCCAAAAAAAATACATGGCAGATATTTGAAAGTGGGCTACCTTCGTCAGACGCCTGATCTATCAGTATGCTAAAAATTGTGGCATTCATGGCTACATTACAGTGGATTTGCTTTGTGTTACCCTATTTCTATACAGTCTTTTGGGTTTAAAAAAAAAATCTAGGCCACATATTGACCAGTGTCTTATCTGTGTCAGACTCCTATCTCTCTGTGTGCTAAAAATTGTGGCATTTCAGGGCAAGATTCTCCTTTTTTGCTGTGCCTTACCCTATTTCTATACACTATTTTGGGTAAAAACAAAAAAATTCAGGCCACATATTGACCAGTGTGTTATCTGTGTCAGACACCTATCTCTCTGTGTGCTAAAAATTGTGGCATTTCAGGGCTACATTACACTGGATTTGCTGTGTGTTACCCTATTTCTATACAGTCTTTTTAGGTAAAAAATAAATAAATCCAGGCCACATATTGACCAGTGTGTTATCTGTGTCAGACTCCTATCTCTCTGTGTGCTAAAAATTGTGGCATTTCAGGGCAAGATTCCCCTTTTTTGCTGTGCCTTACCCTATTTCTATACACTATTTTGGGTAAAAACAAAAAAATTCAGGCCACATATTGACCAGTGTGTTATCTGTGTCAGACACCTATCTCTCTGTGTGCTAAAAATTGTGGCATTTCAGGGCTACATTACACTGGATTTGCTGTGTGTTACCCTATTTCTATACAGTCTTTTTAGGTAAAAAAATAAATAAATCCAGGCCACATATTGACCAGTGTGTTATCTGTGTCAGACTCCTATCTCTCTGTGTGCTAAAAATTGTGGCATTTCAGGGCAAGATTCCCCTTTTTTGCTGTGCCTTACCCTATTTCTATACACTATTTTGGGTAAAAACAAAAAAATTCAGGCCACATATTGACCAGTGTGTTATCTGTGTCAGACCCCTATCTCTCTGTGTGCTAAAAATTGTGGCATTTCAGGGCTACATTACACTGGATTTGCTGTGTCTTACCCTATTTCTATACAGTCTTTTTAGGTAAAAAAATAAATAAATCCAGGCCACATATTGACCAGTGTGTTATCTGTGTCAGACTCCTATCTCTCTGTGTGCTAAAAATTGTGGCATTTCGGGGCTACCTTACACTGTGTGTTACCCTATTTCTATAGTCTTTTTATGTAAAAAAAAAAATAAATCCAGGCCACATATTGACCAGTGTGGTATCTGTGTCAGACTCCTATCTTTCTGTGTGCTAAAAATTGTGGCATTTCAGGGCAACAGTCCCCTTTTTTGCTGTGTCTTACCCTATTTCTATACACTATTTTGGGGTAACAACAAAAAAAATCCAAGCCACATATTGACCAATGTGCTATCTGTTTTCAGACGCCTATCTGTCTGTGTGCTAAACATTGTGGCATTTCAGGGCTACATTACAATAGATTTGCTGTGTGTTACCATATTTCTATACAGTCTTTTGGGGTAAAAAAAAATAAATCTAGGCCACACATATTGACCAGTGTGTTATCTGTGTCAGACTCCTATCTCTCTGTGTGCTAAAAATTGTGGCATTTCAGGGCTACATTCCCCTTTTTTTCCTGTGTCTTACCCTATTTCTATACACTATTTTGACGTAAAAAAAAAATCCAGGCTATATTCTGACCAGTGTGTTATGTGTGTCAGGCGCCTATCTCTCTGTGTGCTAAAAATTGTGGCATTTCATGACAATATTATACTGGATTTGCTGTGTTTTACCCTATTTCTAAACAGTCTTTTTGGGTAAAAAAAATAAATCCAGGCCACATATTGACCAGTGTGTTATCTGTGTCAGACTCCTATCTCTCTGTGTGCTAAAAATTGTGGCATTTCAGGGCAACATTCCCCTTTTTTGCTTTGTCTTACTCTATTTCTATACACTATTTTGGGGTAAAAAAAATCCAGGCCACATATTTATTTGTGTGGGACGCCTATCTCTCTGTGTGCTAAAAATTGTGGCATTTCAGGGCAAAATTCCCTTTTTTTTGCCGTGTCTAACCCTATTTCTATACACTATTTTGAGGTAAAAACAAAAAATCCAAGCCACATATTGACCAGTGTGTTATTTGTGTCAGACGCCTATCTCTCTGTGTGCTAAAAATTGTGTCATTTCCAGGATACATTACACTGGATTCGCTGTGTGTTAACCTATTTCTACACAGTCTTTAGGTGTCACGCTGTCTAATGATATGTATACAATGTCAGTAAACTATTAATACAGGAACAACACTCTATACAACAACTAGTATAGCAACATCAGCATGTAAGTATAGAATAGATTTACCTGACACGATATCTGCTGAACTCAGGGTTAATCTTGAGGACTTGATGAGCTGAAACAGGAAAGAGGTGGACCGGGGTCTAACCTGACCCTACACTGGGGTCCTAACTAATCCCTTACCTTGGAGGTACTGATAATGGTTCAGAGGTCCAAGTCTCCAACCTAACCCTGTCTCCTATCAGACCCTGAACCCTGTAATCAGTCCTAAGAAGGATCCTGACTACCACCAAAGGGATATGGGCTGATCTTAGCTAAATACACAGATTAGACATATAAGACAGACAGGATAACACTCGCTTGCATACACACTCAAACACCAAAGGAACATAAATGGTCTGGGAAATAAACTCTAACCAAGTTGAGCTTAGAACAACTAAGGAGCTCACAACTAAAGTCTATACAGATTCATTCCTATCTGTGGTCTGCATGAAGGTTTCACTGGCAACTCCCCAAGCAGACAACCAGGAATTTAAAGGAAACCAATCAACAAATAATCAATTGCAGCCGGGAGAAACTGCACCCAGTCCCAGCACCGAGCACAGACAGAATTAACTCCCTAGCTGCCAAACACAAAGAAACAGCAGCTCAGCTGTGAGAAGTCAAAATGTGCAACCGCGACGATCTTCGTGGCAATGCACACATGACATTAGGGTTAAAAAGAAATAATCCAGCCCACATATTGATCAGTGTGGTATCTCTGTCAGACACCTATCTCTTCATGTAATCACGTCACTCAGCGATTTAGGGCCCCGTCTCACATAGCGACGCACCAGCGATCCCGACAACGATATGAACTTGTCAGGATCACTGGTGTGTCACTACATGATCGATGCTGAGCTGCTAAACAGGCAGCGATCAGGACAGCGACACTGCGGGTAACGTCACTTAGTAACCCACAGTGTACGTTGGATACCAGCCCGCTGATGCAGGGAGCTGGAAACCAAGGTACACATCGGGTTTCCAGGCACTGCGCGGTGCATGGAAACCCGATGTGTACCTTGGTTACCAGCTCCCCTGCAGCAGCGCGCTGGTATCCAACGTACACATCGGTTTCCAAGCACAACCCTGCACCTGGAAACCCGATGTGTACCTTGGTTACCAGCTGATCGCTGGTCTCCTGCCTGGCACACGCAGCGATGCGTGCTGGCCAGCGGGAGACCAGCGATCAAAAAAAAGTCCAGGCATTTCTAAACACGACCAGCGATTCACAGCAGGGGCCTGTTCGCTGGTACGTGTCAGACATAGCGAGATAGCTGCTGAGATCGCTGTTGCGTCACAAAACTTGTGACTCAGCAACGATCTCGCTAGCGATCTCGCTATGTGAGACGGGGCCCTTAGATGGAAACCGCAAAGTAAGTGATCAGCGTAGAGCGCCGGATAAATGTGATCCCAAACATTCTTTAAAATGTTCCCAAATAAAAGCTTCAACTCAATCCACAAAAATAGCAAGTCCCCTCTCAGGTTCGTCACCTGTCAATGGAAATATAAAGGGTTTCCACGTTATTGTTAGCACAAAACTCTGAAAACAGCTGAGAACAGGGATTTCCAACATGGCCGATTAACCCCTGTTCTGCCAGAAGAAATAAACACATTTAATATGACGGAGAAGCGCTTCTTCTCAGCGCCGGAGTAGGAGCAATCAGACGCCGCAGTTTTATGGTGCCACTCTATCGCGGTAACCCCATGACAGTGCCTAAATCATGTTTGGCATTTATATAGTGATGGGAGCCTGCCTAATTTACAGTGTGTGTCTCCAGAAGCATGAGCTGGTCTCTACTACGTACTGGTGACTGCAACATTCTGGTCACTACCACGTACTGGTCACTACAGTGTACTGGTCAGTAAAACGTACTGGTCACTAGAATGGCTGTTTACAATTTACTCAGTAATATCCACTGCTGCTTGTTTCTGGAAAACAACAATGGAGTCAAAATCGTCACTACACCTGTAGAAAAATTCTCAAAAGGGGTATATTTTCCAAAATGGGGTCACTTGAGGGGGGATTCTGCTCTTCTAGGGCTTAGAGGCTCTGTATATGGAGTCTACAAACTATGCTAGGAAATTCTGTGCTCCATTAGGCAAATAGCACTCTGTCCCTCCCAAGTCTCTTCGTATTTGTAGGCATTACTGTACTGCCACATATAGGTTATTTCTATCTTCAGCAGAACTTGTGGGATAAATTTGTATGCCATTTTTACCCATTTTTCCTTGTGAAAATGTAAAATCTGGGGAAAGCACAATTTTTTTGTGGTAAAATTGTAAATATTTTTTCTTCACAGCCCCAGAGGTGGACATACTGCATGTGCAGCCGGTGCAGCTGCAGCAGGGCCCGGAGGTTGAGGGGGCCCCTTGCAGGGTGGCTAATAATGAGGGCAATCTGGCCTGTTTCTCCAGCCCCAAGGCTCTGGGGGACCCCTGGCCAGATTGCCCTCATGTGTGGCAGGCAGGGAGGATCTCTGTAGCTCCGCTGCCTACAGGAGAAAATGGCAGCGGAGCAGAGGTGCAAGGATCCATCCTCTGCTTCCTGTCCGCTCTTCATGTCTGACACATGCTGACATCAGCATTCACTATCATTTTGTGTCAGATAGAAAGCTGCCTGCAACGATGATGCTGCGACTGTGGAGGAATGTGTGCAGAGAGTTGAGTGGTGCTGTGTGTGTGCGGCTGTGGGGGAACATGCAGAGAGGTGAGTGGTGCTGTGTGTGTGTGTAGGTGGTGGAGAGGTCAAAGATGAGGGTGGTGGAGCAGGCAATGATGGAGGTGGTGGAGAGGGCAATGATGGGGATGGAGGGGGAGAACAATGATGGAGGTGGTGAAGAGGGTAATGATGGAGGTGGTGGAGAGGGCAATGATGGGGTGATTGAGAAGGCAATGATGATGTGAGAGGCTGAGCCAGGGCCATAGTGGTGGCAGTAACAAGTTGCTTTGGTGTGCCCTGGCTCCCAATCACATCCAAATACTGTCCTTTCTGCGGCATACCTTCTGTAACACCCTCTGCACCGTCAGGGTCCCATCGGGGTTGTCGAAGCTCCGCTGCTGGCGTTGTGACGCATAAAAAGACAGAGTCCTTTGAAAATTTCAAACAGTGAACTTTACTTTCTCTTTGTTGCAGTACATCCTTGTCAGTAACAATATCAGCATACGATTCACACAATTCACAATTTGCTCTTCTCCTGTACTCCTATGTCCTTCAGTACATTACAGGGACTGACCATGCTGTACTGTTTCCAGCATCCTCACTGTCCAGACTCACTGAGTTTGAGGGTTCCCTCAGCCGTTTCGCCCTGGTTCTGAGGGCAAAAGCTATATGCAATAACCTATCACATGATGAGTGACCTGTATCCCTGTACTGATCTAGGACCTCTTCTTAAGCTCTTCTTTCCCTCTGTGGAAGCTCTGCTGTATCTGTTGCCCCTCTGTCCTTCCGGACCCTGAATAGCTGGTTGTTTGCTTAAACGTTGTGGAAGTGACCCCCCCCCCCCACAAGGACACTGGGCCCTAACTCGGGTACCTGGGTCCTCCTGGTCTACAGGCCCGACTTGCCTGTCTCAGCTACCAGGCTTCACTGACTAGAAAACAGGAAAACTTGTACACTTATCCATGGTCAGCCCCTCCTACTATTAACTGTGTGGAACTCCTATCTAATACTATGTAGACTAGAATGTCCCCATCTAGTGTCCAAACATGAGCATTACACTTTCCTATAGCAAACATTGCTCAGATATATGTATACCCTATACATTCCAGACATAATATATAATATTTACATAACTATGCACACGAGAGAATCAGATACACGTATATACAAAGTATAAGGACAATAATCTTCTTAAAGGGGAATGAACATATATATACAGGGGTTGGACAAAATAATGGAAACACCTAAAGTTTTGGCATCATAATCTTCGAACAAGTTATAAACATGCAAACCGTGACATATGGTAATGTTTTGTAGTTGATTATTTGTGTTATGTGATATGTGTATGTAAATTAACTGTTTGTTTGCATAATTGTAAGAACATTGATGAGAACTGATACCAATGGCAGACCTCTCGGATTTTCAAAGAGGCCAAATTGTTGGTGCTGGTATGGCAGGCGCTAGTGTAACCGAAAGTACCCGAATGCTTGACGTGTCAAGAGGTACTGTCTCCAAAGTAATGACTGCGTTTGAAAGAGAAGGAAAATGTCCGCAGCAAAGCACAGGTCCGGCCAAAAGTCGAAGTTGACTGAGAGAGACCGTCAGACTCTAAAGCGAATTGTGAGAGAGGATCGCAAGACTATGGCTCCGAAAATCACTGCTGAGCTCAATGAACACCTACAGAACCCAGTTTCCACGAAAACTGTTCGTCGGGAGCTGAACAAATCTGGATTCCACGGAAGGGCTGCAATTTGAAAACCGCTGCTCTCAATGACAAATGTTTCCAAGCATTTAGAGTGGTGAAAGAAACCTCCAGAATTGGTCCCTCGAGCCGTGGAAACATGTGATATTCTCAGACGAATCATCGTTTACCCTTTTTCCGACCTCCGGCCGCGTGTGTTAGAACCCTCTTGTTAGGTTTTGTTTCACTTTGCTTGTCACATGACCTTTTTACCCTATTTAGTCTGGCTCCGCCCTTCTGACTTTGCTGGACTTCATTGTATTATCTACTCTTAAGCTAGCCGGGTGCTTAGGTGCCTTACTCTGTCAGTTTTGCTTGATCTTAGGATCTCTTAGTATTTGTTTTCTGTTTTATTTTCCCTGCTACACTTTCTGTTAGGAGGTGTCCACCTTTTCACCCAGTCCCTAGATCTTGTAGGGATTCCTCCTTCGCAACTATAGGTCTTCGTTCAGACTAGCTGAGGACTTTAGCGGGTCTGGTCGCAGGATCAGGTTCCCCGTTACATCGTAGGGATCCAGCTCAGTCCTATTGTAGGGACAGAATTCCCACCTTTCCTTAGTGCTTGTAGCAGATCATAACAGTAAGTCCAGCCTAAAGAAAAAAAAAAAAAAATCTCTAAGGAAAGATTTTCTGTTTTCCATCATGGTATCGGTTCAGGATTTGGTTTAACGCCTGCAGGGACTTTCTCTGGAGGTGGCTGAGATAAAGCAACACGTGAGTAGTTGTTCTGGAGCACATTTCGTGGAGCCAAAGGTACATTTGCCTGATTTATTTTTTGGTGAACAACAAGATTTTTTTTCTTTTAAAAATGCTTGCTTGTTGTATTTCCGTTTGAGACCCAGATCCTCTGGTGAGGAATCACAGCGCATAGGGTTCATAATGTCACTTTTGCGCAAAGAACCTCAGGATTGGGCCTTTTCTCTGCAGCCTAGTGATCCATGCTTTAGATCAGTGGATAGTTTTTTTTCTGCTTTGGAGTTGTTATATGACGATCCGGATCGTGTTTCATCAGCTGAGACAGAATTGAGACGTTTGAGACAGGGATCAGGTAATGTGGAAAAATTTTGTACTCACTTCCGTAGATGGTCCACACAGGTGGGCTGGAACGATTCAGCTTTGAAAAGTTTATTTCTTGCAGGGTTAAGTGAAAGGGTTAAAGATTTGCTGATTGCTTATCCTATACCTGGTAACTTGCAAGAGGCTATGCAATTAGCCATATGGGTGGATAGGAGACTGCGTGCAAGGGTTAATGAGAGTAAATCTGCCTTGTCAGCTCCAAGTTTGGAGAAGGAATATACTGACATTGGAGAGCTGATGGAAATTGGAGCAATGACACCTCACTCTGGGGAAAAAGAACGCAGATTTGCTAAGGGCTTGTGTTTCTACTGTGGTAAATCTGACCATTTCATTAAGAACTGTGTGCTTCGTATGAATAAAGAGAAAAAAAAAATGAGGTCAGTTTCGCCCGTATAGCTTGTTTAAACAATAAAGGTGTCTTTCTTTCTGCTACCACTGCTGGTGAGGAGGAATTAATGGAGTTTCGGGTATTTGTGGATTGTGGTTCAACTCTCAATGTGATTGATGGGAAATTTTTGGAAAAACTAAAATTAAAACCCAAACTTCTGTCTTCCCCTATTAATGTGGTGTCTGTGGATGGTTCTCACTTGAAAAATGTTACTCACCATATCTGTGAATTTCCTCTTACTATTAATGGTGTTCATCAAGAGAATTTGGATTTGGTAGTTTTGAATAATTTGCCCTCACCGGTGATTTTGGGGTTACCCTGGTTAAAATTGCACAATCCGGTACTGGATTGGTCTACCAATGAAATTAAGTCCTGGAGTCCTAATGTTATGACAAGTGTTGTAACGGGCGTATTGCTGCTGTAGTTAAGGGGGAGTTACCTGTACCTATTCAGGATTTTTGGAAAGTTTTTTCTGATAAGGAATCGCAGGTATTGCCTCCTCATAGAGATTATGATTGTGCAATTGAATTTGTCCCTGGAGCGACTCTTCCTAAAAGTCGTTTTTTTAATTTGACTATTCCTGAGAGAAAGGCTTTGGAGGAATACATACAGACAAGCTTGGCCGCCGGTCACATTAGGCCTTCCAAATCTCCTGTGGCGGTTGGATTTTTTTTTGTTAAAAAAAAGGACGGCGGTTTAAGGCCTTGTCTAGACTTTCGTGAGATTAATAAGATTACTGTACGCAATCCTTACCCACTGCCTTTGATTCCTGATTTGTTTAACCAGTTAGTGGGGCCAAGTGGTTCTCAAAAATTGATCTTCGAGGGGCATACAATTTGTTGCGCATGAAGGAGGGGGATGAATGGAAGACTGCATTTAACACTCCACTGGGTCATTTTGAGAATCTGGTCATGCCCTTTGGACTTTCCAGTGCTCCGGCATTTTTTCAGAATTTTATTAATGACATCCTTAGACCTTTGATCGGCAGAAGTGTGGTTGTGTATTTGGATGACATTTTGATTTATTCACCGGATTTGGAGTCTCATTGGAGGAGTGTGCGTGAAGTATTACAGTTACTGAGTGATAATTCACTTTTTGCCAAACTAGAAAAATGTGAGTTCGCTGTACAGAGACTTAGTTTTTTGGGCTACATTGTCTCCAGTGAAGGTTTTGAGATGGACCCGGTGAAAGTGCAAGCTGTGCAGGAATGGCCTAGACCTATTGGTGTGAAATCAATACAGAGGTTTTTGGGGTTCGCCAATTATTATAGAAAATTCATAAAAGATTTTTCTGTGATTGCCAAACCTCTGACCGATCTCACCAGGAAAGGTGCTGATGCGGCTCAGTGGACTACTGAGTAGTGTTGAGCGATACTGCTCGATATCTAAAAATATCGTATCGAAATGGTATCGCCGATATCACTAAATATCGTCGATATCCGATTCCGATACTGGAAGTCCAATGTAAGTCTATGGGAACAAAATATTGCAACTAAAAAAAACCTTTATTTCCTTGTAAACACTAAATATACACACATAGAATACATATATATATATATATATATATACATGTCATTGTGACATATATATATATACATATATGTATAGTTTATACACTTCTACATAGTAAAATATCCTCTGATTCAATTGCCGGGTAAAGCCGGCTTCTGTGAAAAGACAGAAGCACCCGACATGAAATGACACTTGGTGTACATAGGGTTAACCATGTCTTTTCATGTCGTTTGCAATCTGATTTGCACAAACAATTACATCAGTCTATGTGTGCAAAATTTCACACCTGTAGGGGTTAAATAAAGGTGTAAATTCGTTGTAAAAAAAACGGACTTTTTTGCTACGAATTTACACCTTTAATTAACCCCTACAGGTGTGAAATTTTGCACACTTACACTCATGTAATTGTTTGTGCAAATCAGATATCAAACTACATGAAAAGACATGGTTAACTCTATGTAAACCAAGTGTCATTTCATGTCGGGTTCTGCATTTTCACAAAAGCCGGCAATTGAATTAGCGGCTATTATACTATGTAGAAGTGTATGAACTATAAATATAAATATATATATATGTGTCACAAATTCAATGACATGTATATATATATATGAGGTGTAAAATTGCTGAAAAAAAATGCGTGGGCTCCCGCCCTATTTTCGCAACCAGACAGACAAAGCCAGTGAGTGGGGGCAGATAATAATAGCCCAGAGAGGGACCATTATTTTTGGCCCCCCCCGGCTACTAACATCTGCCCCCAGACACCCCAGAAAGGGCAAATCTCTAATTAGATTTGCCCTTTCTGGCACTTTGCCCGTCTATTCCCATTGCCCTGTAGCGGTGGCGAATGGGTTAATAAGGGGTTAAAATGACCTTGCAATTGAAAGGTCACTTTAAGCCAGGTTAATAATTGAGAGCTGTCAATCAGACAACTATCAATTATTAATCCTATTGTATGAAAGAAAAATCAAACACACACACACTTTAATAAAAAAGAAGTTTAATGAAATAATCACACAGTTTTTGACCATATTTTATTTACCTGTTAAAACCATTTCCTGTAATAAAAATAAAATAATAAAGCAAAATTATTCTTACCAATCCGATGTACAGTCAGGTCCCACGGTGTAATCCATCAGAAAGGGTTAATGTTTACTGCAGGGACCGCAGCTAATGCTGCAGCCTCACAGTAAACCCCCAAATGAATGAGTTCCTCTCCTGGCTGACAGGAGAGGAAGTGGAAAGCTTAATTGATTGCTTTCCACTTTCACTTCAGGTCAGCCAGGGACACAATCAGTGACTCAGAGGGAACTGGTTAACAAAAATAGGGGATCTCCTCGAAAAAAAAACGGCGTAGGGGTCCCCCTATTTTTGTTAACCAGCCAAGTAAAATGCAGACTGCTGCAGCCTGGTATTAAAAGACTGTCAAGGCCCATGGATTTTGGCCCTCAACAGCCTGATAATACCAGGCTACAGCAGCCCCACATTTGGCGCATCAAAAGATGTGCCAATTGTGGCACTTTACCCGGCTCTTCCCACTTGCCCTGTAGCGGTGGCAAGCGGGGTAATAAGGGGTTAATGTCACCGTTGATTGCACGGTGACAATAAGCCCGGTTAATAATGGAGAGGCGTCAATAAGACACCGATCCATTATTAATCCCAAAGTTATTAAATGCATAAAAAAAAGACACAGCAAGAAAAAAGTATTTTAATGAAATAAAAGAGACAACACAGTTTTCATTTCTTTTATTGTACTCTCATTCCTGCGACGCCATCGATCTCCTGTAAAAAAAGAAAAAAAACAAACCAACAGTATACCACCTGTCCGACGCAGTCCATAGTAACGACAGTCCCACGACGATCCAGCTCTGCTACATCGCAATGACAGGCAGAGCCTGTCATCGCGACGCAGCACAGCTGATTACCTGCTTCCCCGGCGGTGACGTCATCGGACTGACTGCTTTACGGCCGGGATTACCCAGCAGTCACTGCAGTTATCGCGAGAAACTGCATGTGACCGCCGGGGAGAAGAGGATGACGGCCATGAAGCAGTCCAGGACGTGACCGCCGGAGATCTTCTGCCAGGTAAGTGCCGCTGACTCCTGACAGACCCGACCGACGGACACTGACAGTGACAGACCCGACCGACGGACACAGACAGTGACAGTGACAAATCCGATTCCGGTATTCGATATGACGAAAATATCGGTATTCGGAATCGAAAGGCCGATACAGCTAATATCGGCCGATATCCGATATTTGCAGTATCGTATCGCTCAACACTACTACTGAGGCAATTGAGGCTTTTGTGTTGCTAAAAGAGAGGTTCAGCTCTGCTCCCATCATTACGCAGCCTGATGTGACTAAACCATTTTTGGTTGAGGTTGATGCTTCTTCTGTGGGGGTCGGCGCGGTGTTGTCTCAGGCAAAGACGGATGGAGTACATCCCTGTGCTTTTTTTTCAAAGAAATTTTCTGAGTCTGAACTAAATTATGATATCGGTAATCGGGAATTGTTGGCAATTAAACTCGCATTTGAACACTGGCGTCATTTTTTGGAGGGAGCGGAATTTCCCGTTCAAGTCTTCACCGATCATAGAAATCTGATCTACCTTGATGCTGCCAAACGCTTGAATGCCCGTCAGGCTAGGTGGGCACTGTTTTTCTCACGGTTTAATTTTACCGTTACTTACATCCCAGGTACTAAAAATGTTAAAGCTGATGCTTTGTCTCGCAGCTTTTCTCCTATGGTGGGTACTGAGGAGGAGGAGGAAAACATCTTGCAAGAGGGGGTTGTTATTGCTGTTTTGGACTCCGTGCTGGAAGATGAGATTCTTAAAGCACAGGAGAATGCCCCATCTAACACTCCGCATGGGAGGTTGTTTGTGCCTGGTACTCTGAGGAGAGATTTGTTTGATGAATGTCATAACTCTCGGTTGGCAGGTCATCCTGGAATCTCTGAGACCAAGAGACTTGTGGGTCGCAGTTTTTGGTGGCCAGGATGGCAGAAGGAAGTCATTAAGTGGGTGCGTCAATGCACTGTGTGTGCTAGATCTAAGTCTTCTCATACTCCTGCTGCGGGGTTGCTTTGCCCTCTGGAGGTCCCTAGTGCACCTTGGACACATTTGGCTATGGACTTTATTACTGACCTTCCCCCCTCTGAGGGTTTCACTGTCATCTGGGTGGTCGTGGACCATTTTAGCAAGATGTGTCACTTGGTTCCTTTCATCAAACTGCCCTGCGCTAAGACTCTCGCTAAGGCCTTTGTCAAGGAAATAGTCAGACTACATGGTGTTCCTACTGACATTGTTTCCGATAGGGGACCTCAGTTTGTGGCTCGTTTTTGGAGCGCCTTTTGTGACAGGTTGGGAGTTCATTTCTCGTTTTCACGGGATATCATCCGGAGTCTAATGGCCAGACAGAAAGGAAAAACCAGGATGTTGAGCAGTTTTTGCGTTGTTTTGTGACTGATAATCAAGAGGGGTGGTCTGAGTTTCTGCCACTTGCTGAGTTTGCTCTTAACAACCATACATCCGCTTTTGCTGGTTGTTCGCCTTTTTTTGTTGTACTGGGAGACATCCGTCGTTTGGGTCATTTTCCAAGTTGGGATCGGCTGTACCTGAAGAGGAGAATTTTTCTGGTCTTTTGGAGAGAGTTTGGACTGATGTGCGTGTTAATCTTCAGGAGGCTAACAAAAGATCCAAAGTGTATTTTGATAGAAAACGACAAGAGGTTTTGTTTGCTATTGGTGACATGGTTTGGTTGTCCTCTAAGAATCTGCGCTTGAGGATTCCGTCTAAGAAATTGGGTCCCAAGTTTGTAGGGCCCTTTAAGGTGCTTCAGGTTATTAACCAATCTGCTGTTAAGTTGGAGCTTCCTACCTCCTGGAAGATTAATCCGGTGTTTCATGTTTCTCTCTTGAAAAAAGCTGAGGTCTCAGATGGAGACGTCTCGGCCACTGTTCCCCTGGTGGTGGAGGACGGGCAATATGAGATTTCCCGCATCCTAAATTCTAGACGGTATAGAGGGAGTTTACAGTACCTCGTCGCTTGGAAGGGTTATGGACCCGAGGATAACTCATGGGTGAGGGCGGATGATGTTTCTGCGTCTAGACTTGTCAGAGCGTTTCACAAGAAGTTTCCGGATAAGCCTAAGTCCTAGGGGATCCGGAGGATCCTCTTAGAAGGGAGGGTACTGTTAGAACCCTCTTGTTAGGTTTTGTTTCACTTTGCTGGTCACATGACCTTTTTACCCTATTTAGTCTGGCTCCGCCCTTCTGGCTTTGCTGGACTTCATTGTATTATCTACTCTTAAGCTAGCCGGGTGCTTAGGTGCCTTACTCTGTCAGTTTTGCTTGATCTTAGGATCTCTTAGTATTTGTTTTCTGTTTTATTTTCCCTGCTACACTTTCTGTTAGGAGGTGTCCACCTTTTCACCCAGTCCCTAGATCTTGTAGGGATTCCTCCCTCGCAACTATAGGTCTTCGTTCAGACTAGCTGAGGACTTTAGCGGGTCTGGTCGCAGGATCAGGTTCCCCGTTACATCGTAGGGATCCAGCTCAGTCCTATTGTAGGGACAGAATTCCCAACTTTCCTTAGTGCTTGTAGCAGATCATAACAGCGTGTACGTGGAGACAGCCGAAAGAAGCATTCCATCCAGACTGCCTTCTCCCAACCGTAAAACATGGTTCTGTGACGATCTGGGGTGCTATTTCGTGGAGATCCCCAGGCCAATGATATCCCTTCATAGAAGAATTAACAGCCGTGATTATTTAGGCATTTTGGGCGACCAAGTGCATCCTATGGTTCAAGCACTGTTTCCGAAGGGGGAACGCCATCTTTCAGGATGATAATGCAACAATTCATACAGCTAGAATCGTTAAAGCATGGCACGAGGAACATTTTAATGAAGTTGAGCATCTCATCTGGCCCCACAATCCCCAGACCTCAACATTATTGAGCATTTATGGTCGATTTTAGAGATTCAAGTTAGATGTCGATTTCCGCCGCCATCGTCGCTCAAAGAACTGGAGGGTGTTTTAGCTGAAGAATGGGCTAAAATTCCTTTGGAAACAATTCACACCTTGTATGAATCCATACCTCGGAGAATTGAGGTTGTAATCGCCGCAAAAGGTGGACCTACACCATATTAAACTAACTTTTGTTGATGTTTCCAGGTGTTTCCATTATTTTGTCCAACCCCTATATATATATATATATATATATATATTATATATATAGTAAAACACTTTACTCTACTTTAAGGGGGTAGAGGCGTAGCACCCCCTTACAATGGTGGTGGGGGAGAAGGCAATGATGGGGGTGGTGGGGAAGAAGGCAATAATGGGGTGATGGGGATAAAGCAATGATGGTGGAGAGAACAATGATTGGGGTGGTGGGGGGAGACGGTAATGATGGAGGTGGTGGAGAGGGCAATGATGGGGTGGTTGAGAAGGCAATGATGGTGGTGGGGAGAAGGCAATGAAGGGGGTGGTGGAGGAGAAGGCAATGATGGGGAGAAGGCAATGATTGAGGTGTTGGAGAGGACAATGCTGGCATGGTTCGTGAGAGGGTAATGATGGAGGTGGTGGAGAGGGTAATGATGGAGGTGGAAGAGAGGGCAATGATGGGGTGGTTGAGAAGGCAATGATGGAGGTGGTGGAGAGGGCAATGATGGGGTGGTGGAGAAGAGAAGGCAATGATGAAGGTGGTGGAAAGGGCAATGATGGGAGTGGTGGAGGAGAAGACAATGGTGGAGGTCATACCTCCCAACCATCCCGGATTGAGCAGGACAGTCCCGATTCTGACCCCCCATCCCGCTGTCCCGCTCAGGACACTATGTGTCCCACAGTGAGATGAGCCACCATGCCCCCCATCCTCGCCCTCCCTGTCACTACAGCTCAGCCTCTCACAGCTAGCAATGACGCTGCTATGCTATACTCTTCTTTGCCCACAGGACCTGTGATGAGGTCACAGGAGGGGAGGAGTCAGGGGTCACATGATCAGTGTCCTCGTTGTGTGCAGGACTCTGCTGTGATGGTTGTCATGGTGCTGGATGAGGGTAAGTTTGTGTGTGGGGGTCGGGACTTGGGTTTACAGTGTGGATGTAGCAGTGCTGTAGTGTGTACAAGTTGGATGTTTCAGAGTCGTGTGTGTACGAGGTGTACGGAGCGGAGCCGTGTGTGTACGAGGTGTACAGAGCGGAGCCGTGTGTGTACGAGGTGGATGTAGCAGTGATGTAGTGTGTACGAGGTGTACGGAGCAGAGCCGTGTGTGTACGAGGTGGATGTAGCAGTGCTGCAGTGTGTATTAGGTGTACGGAGCAGAGCCGTGTGTGTACGAGTTGGATGTAGCGGAGCCGTGCGTGTACGAGTTGGATGGAGCAGAGCCGCGCATGTACGAGGTGCACGGAGCTAAGCCGCACATGTACGAGGTGCACGGAGCGGAGCCACACATGTACGAGGTGCACGGAGCGGAGTCGCACGTTTACGAGGTGCACGGAGCGGAGCCGCATGTGTACGAGGTGGATGTTGCAGTGCTGTAGTGTGTACGAGATGTACGGAACGGAGCCTTGTGTGAACGAGTTGGATGTAGCAGAGCCATGTCTGTATGAGTTGGATGGAGCAGAGCCGTGTGTCTGTACGAGGTGCATGGAGCCGAGCTGCGCGTGTACGAGGTGCACGGAGCAGAGCCGCGCGTGTACGAGGTGCACGGTGCAGAGCCGCTCGTGTACGAGGTGCACGGTGTGGAGCTGCTCTTGTACGAGGTGCACGGAGCGGAGCCTTGTGTGAACGAGTTGGATGTAGCAGAGCCATGTCTGTATGAGTTGGATGGAGCGGAGCCGTGTGTCTGTACGAGGTGCATGGAGCAGAGCCCCGCGTGTACGAGGTGCACGGAGCAGAGCCGCGTGTGTATGAGGTGCACAGTGCAGAGCCGCTCGTGTACGAGGTGCACAGTGTGGGGCCGTGTGTGTGTACGAGGTGCACGGAGCGGAGCCGCGTGTGTACGAGGTGCACGCTGCAGAGCCGCTCGTGTACAAGGTGCACGAGGAGCCGCTCGTTTACGAGGTGCACGGTGCAGAGCCGCTCGTGTACGAGGTGCACGTGCGGAGCGCGTGTGTAAGGTGCACGGTGCGAGCCCTGTGTACAGGTGACGGGCGGAGCCGCTCGTGTACGAGGTGCACGGTGCGGAGCCGCGTGTACAAGTGCACGAGGTGCGAGCGCTCGTGTACAAGTGCGGAGCGCGAGAAGCTCGTGTACGAGGTGCAGGTGCGAGCCGTGTACGAGGTGCACGGGCGGAGCCGCGTGACGGTGCACTGCAAGGTGTACGAGTGCACGGTGCGGAGCCGCTCGGTACGAGGTCACGACGAGCCTGGTGAACGTTGGTGTAGGCAGAGCCGTCGTATGAGTTGGTGGACAAGCGTGTCTGTACGAGGTGCATGGAGCAGAGCCGCGGTACAGGTGCACGAGCGAGCCGCGTGTTACGAGTGCACGTGCAGAGCCGCTCGTGTACGAGGTGCACGTGTGGGAGCCGTCGTGTGTACGAGGTGCACGGGCGGAGGCCGTTCGTGTGACGAGGTGTGTACGGTGGATGTTGCAGTGCGTGTGTGTACGAGGTGCACGGACGGAGCCTTGTGTGAACGAGTTGGATGTAGCAGAGCCATGTCTGTATGAGTTGGATGGAGCAGGAGCCGTGTGTCTGTACGAGGTGCATGGAGCGAGCTGCGCGTGTACGAGGTGCACGGAGCAGAGCCGCGGTGTAGAGGTGCACGGTGCAGAGCCGCTCGTGTACGAGGTGCACAGTGTGGAGCGCTCTGTACGGGTGCACGGAGCGGAGCGTGTGACGAGTGATAGCAGAGCAGCTGAGAGTGGAGGTGCGAGCCGTGTTGTACGAGGTGCAGGAGCGGAGCCCGCAGTGTACGAGGTGCGAGAGAGCCGAGTGTGTAGAGTGACAGTGCGAGCGTCGGTACGAGGAGCACGTGTGGGACGGTTGGTGTACGGTGCAGGAGCGAGCGTCGTGTGACGGATGCACGTGCAGAGCCGTCGTGTACAGGTGCAGAGCGAGCTGCGCGTTGTACGAGGTGCACGGGCAGAGCCGCGCGTGTACGAGGTGCACGGTGCAGAGCCGCTCGTGTACGAGGTGCACGGTGTGGAGCGCCTGTGTACGAGGTGCACGGAGCGGAGCCTTGTGTAACGAGGTGATGTAGCGAGAGCCATGTTGTCAGAGTGGATGGAGCGGAGCCGTGTCTGTACGAGGTGCAGGAGCGAGCAGCTGTGTACGAGGTGCACGGAGCGAGCCGCGTGTGTAGAGGTGCACAGTGCGGAGCCGTCGTGTACGAGGTGCACGTGTGGGGCCGTGTGTGTACGAGGTGCACGGTGCGGAGCCGCTGTGTACGAGTGCACGAGCAGAGCCGTGTGTAACAAGGTGCCGTAGCAGAGCCGTCTGTATGATTGGTGCACGGTGCGGCGCTGTGTACGAGGTGCACGGTGCGAGCCGCGTGTACGAGGTGCACGGTGCGGAGCCCTCGTGTACGAGGTGCACGGTGCGGAGCCGCTCGTGTACGAGGTGCACGGTAGCGGAGCCTCGTGTACAGGTGCACGGTGCGGAGCCGCTCGTGTACAAGGTGAACGGAGCGGAGAACTCGTGTACGAGGTGCACGGTGCGGAGCCGCTCGTGTACGAGGTGCACGGTGCGGAGCCGCTGTGTTACAGGTGCACGGTGCAGAGCCGCTCGTTGTACGAGGTGCACGGTGCGGAGCGCTCGTGTACGAGGTGCACGGAGCGGAGCCTTGTGTGAACGAGTTGGATGTAGCAGAGCCATGTCTGTATGAGTTGGATGGAGCGGAGCCGTGTGTCTGTACGAGGTGCATGGAGCAGAGCCCGCGTGTACGAGGTGCACGGAGCAGAGCCGCGTGTGTATGAGGTGCACAGTGCAGAGCCGCTCGTGTACGAGGTGCACGTGTGGGCCGTGTGTTACGAGGTGCACGGAGCGGATCGCACCCGTGTGTACGAGGTGCACGTGTAGCGGAGCCGCATGTTACGAGTGAGAGCGAGCCGTGTTTCAGTGACTGTGGGCTGGTACGAGGTGCACGGACGAGCCTTGTGTGAACGAGTGGATGTAGCAGAGCCATGTCTGTATGAGTGGATGGAGCAGAGCCGGTCTTGTACGAGGTGCATGGAGCCGAGCTGCGCGTGTACGAGGTGCACGGAGCGAGCCGCGCGTGTACGAGGTGCACGGTGCAGAGCCGCTCGTGTACAGGTGCACGGTGGAGCGCTCTTGTACGAGGTGCACGGAGCGGAGCCCTTGTGTGAACGAGTTGATGTAGCAGAGCCAGTCTGTATGATTGGATGAGGGTGCACGGTGTTGTACGAGGTGCAGGAGCAGAGCCCGCTGTACGAGGTGCACGGAGCAGAGCCGCGTGTGTATGAGGTGCACGTGCAGAGCCGCTCGTGTACAGGTGCACGTGTGGGCCGTGTGTGTGTACGGAGAGCGCTCTGTACGGTGGAGCGAGCCGCGTGTGTACGAGTGCACGCTGCAGAGCCGCTCGTGTACAAGGTGCACGGAGCGGAGCCGCTCGTTTACGAGGTGCACGGTAGCAGAGACGCTCGTGTACGAGGTGCACGGTGCGGAGCCGCGTGTGTACGAGGTGCACGGTGCGGAGCCACTGTGTACGAGGTCAGGTGCGGAGCCGCTCGTGTACGGTGCACGGAGCGGAGCCCTCGTGTACACAGGTGCACGTCGAGCCGCTCGTTACAAGGTGCACGGAGCGGAGAAGCTCGTGTACGAGTGCACGGTGCGAGCTCGTGTACGAGGTGCACGGTCGGAGCCGTGTGTACGAGGTGCACGGTGCAGAGCCGCTCGTTACAGTGCACGTGCGGAGCGCTGTGTACGAGTGCACGAGCGAGCCGGTGACGAGTTCGGAGTCGCCGTCTGTAGATTTAGAGTGAGCGTGGTTGTACCAGGTTTCCGGAGCAGAGCTGTGTGTACTGTCATGGAATATAATGTATCCCATATATTCAAAGTATATTCACATATATGTATTCACAGTTCCAGTTAGATAGATTCACTTGCTAAAAATCCTGTGCTCAGCCAGCTATAATCAGTCATTTTAACGAATCTGGCCTTCATAAGGCTTCATAAGGAACAAGTACATGGAATCTTATTAGATATCTGTTGTTTACCTTATAGTCATGCAAGACAACTAGGTCAAAAGAATATAAAACAATAATTCTGCAACTTCAGCTCATTTACCATGATTATCATAATTATCATATTTACACTAGAACAGCCAATAGTCTAGCAGCTTTTAATTGTATGTTAATTGACTAACCAGCCCCTTTTTGTAAACGTATAAAACCTTGAATGAATAATAAATGTATGTCTTTGACGAACTGTTATACTGACACTTTCGTGTGGACAGTCTCATTTCGTTCTGAGCGCTCAAAAAGACATTAAATAGAGATTTGGACATGGCAAGCAGCAAACACGGAAGGATAAATTCATCCTAATTAAATTTCCATAACAGTTGGTGCCTGCACGCGGGGCATTGGACGAAACGCACGAGGACCCGGCCGACCGGAGAGACGGGGGTGTTGGCCCTGGCCTTGGCACACGGGACGGAGACTGCAGCTCCATAAGTAAGGTAAGAAAACTCTGTCATCTTACCTGAATGTTCCCTGTGCCTAGTCCTAGCCTACACTTCCAGCCGGTCGGACGTGGTCATCACCGCATTCCCAGGTTGTGTAAAAAGTCCATACCCTTATCCAAAAGCCCTGGGATATAAGCCGAGTTGTTTGCTGCTGTGCTGTATATGTTTCATGTTTTATGTGAACCGGGAGAAAGTTGGAACGGTGACTGTGTTTTTGCTTGCTGATTTCTGGGGGCTGTATAGCAAAAGACAAATTGCTGGAAAAGTTCTCACAATAATTGTCCACGCACCGGGAGGCCATCCCAGTCAAATCAGACGTGGATAGTGAGAATTTTGATTAAGGCTATTGCAGATTACTGTGACCGGCGCACCGGCCAGGGCGTACGGTACAGAGAGCGATAGACCTCGAGCCTCACGGCGCTCAGTGCAATTGGTGAGTTATCAGTTACCAGAGCAGCTTGAATGTGTCATCTGGGGGCTGTATAGCAAAAGACAAATTGCTGGAAAAGTTCTCACAATAATCGTCCACGCACCGGAAGGCCATCCCAGTCAAATCAGACGTGGATTCGTCCACGCACCGGGAGGCCATCCCAGTCAAATCAGACGTGGATAGTGAGAATTTTGATTAAGGCTATTGCAGATTACTGTGACCGGCGCACCGGCCAGGGCGTACGGTACAGAGAGCGATAGACCTCGAGCCTCACCGCGCTCAGTGCAATTGGTGAGTTATCAGTTACCAGAGCAGCTTGTATGGGTCACAGATCATCAAAAGAGGGATTCGTATTCTCCCGGGTGTCTGTCTCATTGTACGTGTCAACTGTCTGTATCAGGTACTGTCGCTTTAAATCACATCTCCGTGCGCTCTGTCAGTATCTCATTCACTGCTGGCTGTAGCAGCGAGAAAACCCCTTTGACCCCCCCTCCTCTGCTAATCACGTGGTTACATCTGTTTCCTGGTTTTGATCTTTTTTAAGCTATTTTTTTTTTTGGCTACAGGTTTTAACGTGAAAATTCTCAGGCATTCAGACTGAACTATATTCATTTTTTGCTATTCTGAGGAATAATATATTTTTTTTTTTTTACGTGATTTCAGTGTCTGGAGAGACAGCAAGCAGAGATATAAGGGAGGGGGGAAGTGCTGGCAGCAACCAGCTGACATTCCAGAGGGCGGTAGGAAAAAAGCCTACGCTACCAGACAAAACCTTTGTTTTTTATCATTTTACAATCAGTTTTTTCCACCTCTTTTCTGTTTTTTTAATTAGCTGTTTTAGTAACAAGGGTTGTTTTTCAGAGTTTTATGATTAATACGGGTTTTTTTTTTCTCTTTTCTCCCCTTTTTGGTGAATTTATTTTTTTCTTTTTCTAGAATTTTTTACTAAATCTAACTTTTGTTTTTAAAGTTTTCTTTTAAGTACATTTTTAAATAATTTTGGAGAGTTAATCAATTTATTTTAGAGTTTTATTCTCCAACCATTTTTTTTTCTTTCTCCTTTACCAGCCTGCTTTAGACCAAGGTCATCCACAGATAAGGAGAATTACAGGCTGAGGGAGAGAGCACACACAAACTGCGCAGCGGTTTGACTAGCCCCTCCCGTCGGGCATTCGGTGAGGACGCACAGGAACCAGAGTGCAGCAGTTTTCAGATTTTTAAATCACCTTTGTTGAATAGGTTTTTGGAATAGACACAGTACGTGAGAATCGAAGGGCTAGGCATGTGAATAGAAGGTCAGAGTACGTGAGGAGCAAATAGACAGGCAGCTTTTACGCTGCATAATGAAATGTTTTTTTTTTTTTTTTTCTTGTATTTGGTTATTTGAAAGGTAACGGGAAAGTTTGTTAATAGATTACCATCTGCTATAAAAGAGCAGTGGTCATCGATGTAGAAGGTACAGCAAGTTAATTTGAACGGACCAGGAAGTGATTTTTTTATGTGAATAAGTTTAAAAAAGGTGTTAAATCGTCTGTGAGAAAAAGATCACTGACATGTCACAAGAGCAGAATTCAGAGTCACACACATCACATGTCCATCATGTGAGACACGGGACAGGTGTAGGCTGCTCCATTGAGTAAGGAGCCTTGTACAGGGAAAAACGCTCCCCGCCTCTCTCCACAGGGAGAAGGCATTTTTGTTTCAACCATCCCCTCTCAAGAGTCACAGGGGGGACACCCTCTCCTTTTTCTTCTCTCAGTCCCTTTCTCCTCTTCTTCAACTTTTCTCCTCTTTCCTCGCTGCCATCCCTCTCATTCCTTCTTTCCCCTCCCTCACATCTCTGACACATCCATTTTCTTCATCTTCCTCTTCTTCTATCCTCTTCCTCTCCAACTCTCAAATCTTCTTCTTCATCTTCTTCTACTTTCTCCCCTCCATCTTTCTCCTCTCTCTCTCCTCCATCTTTCTCTCTTTTCCCCCTTTCACTCTTCTCTCCCTCCCCTCTTTCCTTTTCCTCCCTTTCTCCTCCCACACCACACCCACCTGCTCATGCTTGCTCTTCTCCTTCCTCCTCCTCTCAGGCACACTCTCCACCTCTTCTTCATCCCTCCCCTCCATCTCTCTCCCCCTCTCTTTCTTTCTCTCAGCTCTCTCCTCCTCCCCCACACCTCCTTTCTCACCTTCCTCTTTTTCTCTCTTCGTTATCAACTGGGTCAACGCCCAATCCAAGCAATGTGGTGTCCCTGTATTCAGTGTCTCCAGCACAGGGCACCCTGTCTATCCAAGCGCAGTACAAATATTGCCAGTCATTATATCAGGAGAAGAAAGTGCAAATCTCCCTACACAAAACGCTACATGTAGCCCCCAGACACAACAGTCCACAGCTAGGGCTTCACAGGGGGGTGGTATAGCTACAGAGACAAATGAGGAACCTCAGTGCCGAGCAGGGCTGCCAGCATGGAACCATGACACTGATCCACCGCAGCCTCAGCAAGGAAGTGGGAAATCCCCATGCAGCAAGAAACTTTAAAGCCCAAATCTCACCCAGTGTATACACCAAGTACACCATGTCACTTCTTATCTGATGAAGATGAAGATGCAACGTCACACATGCTGCCCAATAATAGGGAAGAAAACACACAAGCACCAATAGAGCAGGGACAGGTAGAGGCACCATCCTATGAGCCCTTCATCCCAAGCCAGGTGATCAGTATGCTGCCAGACCCAGGGATACACCCCATGCCATTTTGCCAAAAAATGCAGCAGATCCAGCGAAACGTATGCAGCAGCCTGGACTGATCTCTGGACCGTAATGGAAATAAAAGCAGGTGATGCATTTGGCCAATTATGAGAGAACACTTCAAGCTTCCAGCAGAGTTAGATGCATATGCCTGGGAGACAGGACCAAAGCTAATTGAACAACTCAGAGAATGGGCCAAAAGCAGACTGACAGGACAAATTCTCAGCCTACATGTCACGAGTCAAGACAAGACAGAGTCTGTGGAAAAGTCCATGACAGAGTAATGCAAGTGTTTCAAGATTTGGGCCTCATTACCCACGATCAGACACACAGACGGATTTGGCACAGGCTTTTGTGCATGGACTGAGAGAACCAATCAGGAAACCACTGGTAGCAGCCAGGCCTGAGTACACGTCAATAGCAATGGATACCCTGCTCACAGTAGCAAAAAGGATTGAGTCCCGCCGGGACAGAAGGGATGTCAAGTGTTCAACTGTGGTGAGTTTGGTCATTTCCGGAACCGGTGCAGAACACTGACTTCACCCAGAAAAAGAGAAACACAGAAAGCAGTGAAGAACCCCGTCCATAGGACAAGAGCACACCAAGTCCACAGGGAACCCCACCAGTGGGACCAATATCCTGAGAGTGGATGGCGTAGTCAGATCTTTTCTTGTGGAACTCCGCAACCTCACCTATCTATCAGAATCTTCTGCTTCCTGCATGGGAATTGATGGTCAAGTCAGATATTTCCAGATTATGAAGCCCCTGATCGTGTGGACTCAGCCAGAACACTCCATCATGTCCCAGTTTGTTGTGTCAAAACCTGCACCCTCAACCTATTGAGTGGACCTTACTGCAGAAGCTGAAAGCGACCAGAGTGTTCCAGGAAGATGGGACCATGACACTTTCTTCACCCCTGACCCAAGAAGAAACAGGAACCTCAAACAAACCACACTGCAGACCTATCACAGGAGGTGCTGGACATAGTACCAGAAAAGCCACTCCATCACCCAGAGTCAAGATGTCTCTGACCAACTGAAGGTCTAAGTGAACTCGCCTAAGAAGACGGCCTGAGAACTTTGACATTGGCCAGGATATTCAACTCAAGAAGGACCCTACTCGCTTCATGGAATGGCAACACCTCATCCAGCTCTAACGCCAGAGGTTCATCTTTTGCAAGCACCAGGAGGTGCCCCCTGCAATCAACCAGTTCACCCAGGCCCTAGACCGGAAAAAGGCCACTCAGCTCTTCAAACTTGTGCACAAATACTGACCTGAGACCGAGCTGGAGAAGAAGAAACTACTGATGGCCCGTGCTGAGAGAAAAGCAGCCGTTTAAGGAGACGTCCCAACAAGAAGACCCCCTGTGACAAGAGCAGGTGCTAACACAGTGACTGTCTTGGTGGAGAACAAGAAAGCCAGCTGGTCGTCATCTCTCATGATGTGGATCCTAGTAGACGGCTTGTTTTCCCGCCAGCTCTGCACCAGCAGATGGGAGTCCCCTGCCGCATACTGAAGGACAAGGCCAAACTGGGCTGCCTCGCCCATCGGAATCAATCCCAGTTTTCCACAGTGAAGAAAAAGACTGTAAACCCCACTGAGTTCAGAATGGTGCAAGGCCTGGAGGCCGCAAAAGAGGCTACGGTATTTGAAACCCCAACAGTGCTGAACCATCACACTCTGCTCTCAAGAGTCCCAGTCACCGCAACGGTATTCACGGTGATCAACCTGGCCAGTACCTTTTTCAGTGTTTCCCCTCCACCTGGAGGCCTGCTTTCACGCACCAGTGCAGTGCATATGGACAGTGTTGTCTCAAGGTGCTCAAAACAAGCCCTTCAAGTTTCACCAAGACAATGTCCTCCATCCTCGTCAACTGGATTGCAGAATATGCAAGAGTCACTCTTCTACAACATGTGGATGACTTTCTCTTTTGTGTGGTTGACATCGACACCTGCACAGTCTATTCCTTGTCTCTCCTACTCTACCTGGAAGAACAGCAACGCAAGGTCTGGAAGAACAAAGTCCAGCGATGCCAGAAGCAAGTTACATCCCTGGGACACTGTATTGCCCACCAGACGAAACACATGTCAAAAGACTGGAAGACCACTGTGGAGAAGATGGCTCCCCCAACAACTCCAAGAATGCTGCATGCCTTCCCTGGTCTAGTGTCATATTGCAGAACCTGGATCCCTGATGCCTCAGTCCTAATGCAGCCTCTGTGCGCTTGCATCAACGCAACCCCGCTCCTTCTATCAGACGCAGCCTTCAACCCATTCAGGAGATTGGAAGAACTCCACAGTCTCAGCGCCAATACCAGGCCTACCTGACTATGAAAAGTCTTTCCGTCTACCTGATGGAAGAAAGAAGGTCATGCTACTGGAGTCCTGGCACAGATTCATGGGGGAAAACAGAGACTTTTAGGCTGCCTCTCAGCCCGCTTGGATCCAGTTGCAAGAAGAGCACCCTCCTGCCTGATGGCAGTATCTGCAGCACACACCCTCCTGGACAAGGTTGCTGACATCACTCTTGGACAGCCACTGGAAACTCTCACTCCACATGACATCTTGGCAATCTTCAATCAAGCTCAACCAACAGTAATCTCCCCACCGCCAGGCATCTTTGTGGCGCCTCTATTGCCTTTGTCTCATAATGTCACCGTCTCCAGACCTACAGTCCTCAACCCGGCCACTCTACTCCCACTCCCAAGGGGGGATACTTGGATGGCTCCAGAAGAAGTTTCAACACAGGAAGTGCAGTGACCAGCAATCAAGAAATCCTGTGGTCCAGAAGTCTGTCACCTAGCCTGTCAGCCCAGGAAGCAGAATTGATAGCGCTGACGAAGGCCTGCCAGATGGCAGAAGGCAAGACTGCAAACATCTACACAGACTACAGGTACTCGCATGGCATAGCACACGACTTTGGACCCATCTGGGCTACAAGGGACTTCATCACAGCAAACGGGACAACCGTGAAGCATCATGGAGCCTTCAGGGACCTACTGGGTATACTCCAACTTCCAAAATGGTGGCAATTTGAAAAATCAAAGTGCATGGAAAACTGAGAACAGAAGAGGCGTGAGGCAATAACATGGCGGACATGGCAGCCAAAGAAGCAGCCAAAGGAAGACAACATGGAGAAGTGGGAGAGGTCGTAGAGCTGGACGGCTACTACATGACGACTGAAGACAAGAAACCTGACAAAGAAACGTCCTGGAATCTGCTCAAGAAGTTACAAGACCAAGCTCCAAAAGAGAAGAAGAGCTAAATGCGAAAAAAGCAACACGTGAAGAAAGAAGGCTATCAATAATAGACTTCAAACTCTGCCTACCACAAAGTATGCACCCTATGGTGGTCCAATGGGTACATGGACCCACATCCACATATCAAAAGACACAGATGAATGATCTGATTGGTGCTTACTGTTTTCGCTTCAGGGATCTCCACCCTAACAGCCAAATTCACCAGCAGCTGTCTGACCTGCGGCAAATGCAAGCCTGGACGTATGGAAGAAAGTCCCTCTCACCTCATCTGGAAAGACCACTCTACCAGCTTCAAAGGATCCAGATAGACCACATCCAGATATCGCCAAATGAAGGATTCAAATATGCCATTGTGGTCAAAAGAAGTATTTTCAAGATGAACAGAAGCCTTCCAAGTCAGCAAAGACTACTGCAACGAAGCTACTTTCAGAAAATAGTGTGCAGATACGGGGTTCCAGAAATGATAGAGAGTGATCAGGGACCCGCATTCACAGCAAATCTGACACACGAGACCCGATTAGCAGTAGGGTCAGACCTAGGCCTACACACTCCTTACCACCCCCAGACAGGGCCGGCGTCAGCACCCGGCACACCCGGGCAAGTGCCGGGGCCCTGGCGAGACGGGGGGCCCACTCACGCTCACTCAGAGTCATGGCAGCAGACAGACACGCTTCCAGACGTCAGGATTGGTCTAGTAGAGACGAGCTCCACCCCCTGTCTCCTCACTGTGCTGCAGCCAGGGAGGAAGTGATGAGGCTGAGATAGGAAGAGGCCAGCGGCAGAGGACAGAACGGAAGCTAGTTTGTATGCATGCTGCCTGCAGGCAGCGTTGAAAATGGTCCTGACTCCAGGCTGGCACTGTCTGCACTCCTGTCTCCTGCACAGATTCCCAGTGCTCACTGACGCTGAGGTTCCTGAGTCCTGAGGCAGTGATAGTGAGTGAGTACAGACATGTGGTTCCAAAGAGCTGATTAATGCATTCCTCCTGGCTCCTGTGTTATTCCAGGGGAAAGGTTACATACACTACACAGTATACTAGCTGCTGGGGGTGGTCACAAGTAGAATTTACAGCACTTCTCAGATTTCATCCTGCAACAGACCAGACCGACAGCTTGTGACCACCCCAATCAGCTATTATACTGTGTAGTATTAGCTAGTATGACCACTATGTTGTAATTGTATCGCAGTCTACCACAGGTATTTCTATGTTGCATGTGTGTAGCCCAGCTACGCAGGCACACATAAAAATCCAGGAGAGTGCACAGGAAGGTAACAGCAACGCTTGATATTCATTCACTGTCACTCACTCTTTCAGACACACCCATCTGAGATATAGGAGGGAGTGACACGTAGCTTAGGTGGTTAGTCAGTCAGCCAACCTAGGAGGGAGAGTAGTGGAATCTGTTTTCTTGTCTTCGGACGGATCAGCTCAGTGTCAGTCCAGTCGGGACTTAGAGTATACTGAGGGCTGCTCAGCGAGTCCTAGAGAAAGCTGACCTCGCCATTGTATTCTACAAGTGCTTATGTTAAGAGCGTGAAGCAGGGCGAAGGGCGCAGTGGAGAAGATATAGAAGTTCTACAGGTATTGGATTACTTGCACTAAATTGCCGGACACCGGGGTCCGAAGCGTTGCTACAGTTTCAAGCTTAGTAACAAGAAAACCGGAGGCATCTGGACTACAGGTCGCAGAGAGCAGCCCTAAGTGTCAATACGTAACCGGAGTCAGGTGGAACAGGGACTTTGAGCAAGGCCATGCAAAAGTAAGGACTTAGTTTCATCACTTAGAAGGCTCCACCACAACGTTGGCCGGGCAGTACAGCTATAGAGAAAGCTGGAGTTTCAGAGTTAACTTCGCTTCAGGTAAGTTGGACTCACCTACATTCGAAGTAAAGGAGGCCTCTAACCTGCTCAGCTGTTACCCGAATGTGCACTCTCCACCCCGACCAGCTCCCCGGGATCTGCTTGAAACACCTTCAAGTAAAAGGTATGAAAAGAAGCTGCATTGTGTGTGACTGAATTCTTATCTACACCCTGCATCATCACCATAGACTTCCAGGGACCAGTCTCACCTGTGGGAGACTTACCACCCAGCTGCCCCATAACATCCCCTGTGAAGATCCTTATAGCAGCGCTGGTCCAATTGACCAGATACCACAGGTGGCGTCACGAACTACCTATCCTAATAATCCCCTGTAAATATCCCCCATCGCATGACCGCCAGGGCCACGGACCGAGCCACCGCTACCAGTGACAATTCCCATAGAAATCAATGGGCTCGGCTCCGAGTACCCCATAGCCCTGGTATCCACCTCAGTGTGGTGCGAGTCACATGCACTTTTTCATGGATTCCTTATGTACTCCACCTTGATCATTTCACTTAGTATCTATGTTTTCAGGCAGTAATAGTGAGTATTAATGATCAGTTTTGTGGGTCACATTTAAAGGCACCATTAGCGCTTATATATAAACCAATGTAGTTTGTTTGCACCCATTTCAGCTGCATGCCTTTTCTAGTCTGGTTTTTGGAGGTAATCTATATATACATTGATTGGATTTTATTATAATTGCTTGTGAATAAAGAAGGATTTGAATTAATTTATACACTCTTTGTGCCATCAATTTGTTTTGTTTGGCTTAAGTGAATACTATACACACCTGGTATCTTTTGATACAGTACCTTTTTTCTTCTTTTTGTATTCTGGTCAAATCCATACTGAGTGAACGTCTGTGTGTGACTCCGGAAATATATCCGGAGATTTACAATTACCCCTACATTGTATACAGCTGTACACTTCTGATACAGTACCGTTTTTCTGCTTTTTATATTCTGGTCTAATCCATACTATACCTATTGTAAGCTTTTCAGGGGGTATAGCTCCGGGATCGCCGTCCGGGTAGACGGAGTGGCATAGAAACAGTTCATTCACCGCAGTACTGGTGCAACTGGCCGCAACCAGTTTTATTTAAAGTCAAAAGCAAACAAGACATAAAACAAATCATAAACAGAAATCCTGAGCCTCTCCGGCTACTTACTACACACAGATAAATTCCCTTACTATCAGGGACCAGACTCTACCAGCCTGGCCCAAAATAAGACTTAGAATCAGTAGTTACCAGCTTGAGGTTTGTAGGAGACTCCAACAGTGTCTGAAGTCAGATCCAGACTGAGAGCCCCCTCTGTATTCCCCAAGCAGCTACTTCTGGCTGTCTAATTAAGCAGCTGTGTTCACTCAGGGTTGAACTGCAAACCTGTCCCGGATGGGAATGGAGTGAACACCGTACTGACAACCTATTTTTTATGCGCCCCAGCTAAGAAACCTGGGCGAGATATACACGCCGTCCAGTACGCACCCCTTCACTGTCTCACATATCCCCTCCCTCTTCTCCAGACCGGAGGGCTGGTCAACAACTCCAAAGAGACAGTGAACTCTGGACAAAGCATCCGCATTACCCTGTAATTTCCCAGGTCTATGCTCGACCGAGAAATTGAATTCTTGAAGCGAAAGAAACCACCTTGTCACCCTGGCATTCCTTTCCTTGTTCTGCTTCATCCATGCCAGAGGAGCATGGTCTGACTGCAATTTAAATTTTCTACCCAAGAGGTAATAACGCAGCGAGTCCAGCGCCCATTTGATTGCAAGGCACTCTCGCTCCACAATGGCATAATTTTGTTCAGCCGATGTCAATTTTCGACTTAGATACATGACTGGGTGTTCTTCACCCTTCACGACCTGCGACAACACCGCCCCTAACCCCACATTAGAGGCATCAGTTTGAACAAGAAACTGTTCCCTGAAATTAGGGGTGACCAGAACGGGTCTTTGACACAAAGCCATTTTCAATGACAGAAATGCTTTTTCTGCCTCTGGATTCCAATTCATCATTTTTGACTTCCCCCCTTTTGTCAGGTCGGTCAACGGGGCAGCAATGGAGGCATAATTTGGTACGAATCTGCGATAGTACCCATTGATGCCCAGAAACGCTTTGACATGTCGTTTTGTGAGGGGTACAGGCCAGTTCCGAATTGCCTCTACCTTATCGATTTGTGGCTTGATCAGCCCCCTGCCAATGACATATCCCAGGTACTTGGCCTCTTCTAGACCAATTGCACATTTCTCTGGGTTTATGTTCAGCCCAGCTCCGCCTATCGAGTCTAAGACGGCTTGTACCTTAGCGAGGTGGCTCTCCCAATCGGAACTGAAAATTACCACATCATCCAGGTAGGCAGCTGCATAGGCTTGATGCGGGCGCAGGATCAGATCCATAAGCCTCTGAAAGGTAGCTGGGGCCCCATGCAACCCGAATGGCATCACAAGATTCTGAAACAAACCTTCCGGGGTTGCAAAGGCCGTTTTTTCTTTTGCTTCCTCAGACAGGGGTATCTGCCAGTACCCTTTTGTCAGATCGAGGGTTGTAATATAACGGGCACCCCCTAACCTCTCGATTAGCTCTCTACCCGTGGCATCGGGTATGCGTCAAATTTCGACACTTCGTTCAACTTTCTGAAATCATTACAGAACCTCCAGGTTCCATTAGGTTTTGGGATCAGGACAATCGGGCTACACCACTCGCTTTGGGCCTCCTCAATGACCCCGAGGTCTAGCATGCGTTTGATTTCAGTAGAGACTATCTTTCTGCGGGCTTCTGGAATTCTGTACGGTTTTATCTTGACCTTAGTACCGGGCTCGGTCTCGATATGGTGTTTTACGAGAGAAGTCCGGCCAGGCAAGTCAGAAAACCTCTGCTGATTTTTCTGCAGAAACTCCCTACTTCCTGTTTTTGGTGCACGGACAATGTCTCACCAATGGTCACAGGAGGTAGAGATGGTTTCAACCCTTTCTCTACTTCACCCGAGGCCAACAATGACTCTCTGTCCCTCCAGGACTTGATCAAATTGACATGGTACACCTGGTAGGGCTTTCGTCTCCCAGGTTGGTGTACTTTGTAAGTGAGCTCGCTCATTTTCTGTACTATCTCGTATGGGCCATGCCACTTGGCCAAAAACTTACTTTCCTCCGTGGGAATTAGGATTAGGACTCGATCCCCGGGGTTGAAAGTCCTAATTTTTGCTGACCGATTATATACCCTGCTTTGAGCTTCTTGGGCTCTCTGCAGATGATTCTTAACCAATGGCATAACTTTAGCCATCCTCTCTTGCATCTGGGCAATATGCTCTATAACACTCTTATATGGAGTTGTTTCGGTTTCCCATACTTCCTTGGCTATGTCTAGCAAGCCCCGCGGGTGCCGACCATATACCAACTCAAAGGGAGAAAACCCCGTAGAGGCCTAGGGCACCTCTCTGACCGAAAACATTAAGTAGGGTAACAGGTAGTCCCAGTCCCGCCCATCTTTCTCTACTGCTTTCTTTAACATATGTTTCAACGTTTTGTTAAAACGTTCAACCAGCCCATCCGTCTGGGGGTGATACACGGATGTCCAAAGGTGCGAGATTTTAAGCAACTTACACAGTTCCTTCATCACCTTGGACATAAAAGGTGTGCCTTGGTCCGTGACGATCTCTTTAGGGATTCCTGTCCTGGAAAACATATGAAAGAGTTCCCGTGCAATATTTTTAGATGCCATATTTCTTAAAGGGACAGCCTCGGGGTACCGGGTTGCATAATCAAGTACCACTAGTATGTATTGGTACCCCCTGGCTGATTTTACAATAGGACCTACCAAGTCCATCGCTACCCTTTCAAATGGTATCTCTATAACCGGCAGCGGGATTAATGGACTGCGGAAGTGAGACACCGGAGCATTTATCTGACACGTGGGGCAGGTTTTGCAATAATCCTCCACATCTCGATAAACCCCTGGCCAGTAAAACCTCTGGAGGATTCTTTCTTGGGTCTTGTCCATCCACAGGTGCCCACCCAGCACGTGGTTATGGGACAAACCTAACACCATACTTCTATATGGCTTAGGTACTAGGAGCTGACTCACGGCCTCTCCCTTTACTTTAGTGACCCTGTATAGCAGGTCATTGTTCATGGCAAAATGGGGAAATTTTTCATCAGAGCCGGGCTCTTGTGGGATCTCATTCAGAACAGTTATATTCTCCCTGGCATGTTTAAAAGTGGGGTCTTGCAATTGCTCACTCCCAAAATTGCCACGGACACCGGTAGGTCAGGGACATTCTGTTCTAGAGAAACATCCTCCCCCTCCCCCAACATCACCTGTAATGGAAATTCATTTTTATCAGTATCAGCATCAATATCATGGTCATCATCATTATCATTATCAGCATCAGCATCATTATCATCACATACGCTTAACGGCCCACTAGCATTGTGTTCCGCCCCTCGGGACTGCGCACCCTCAGTAGGAGCTTCATCACACTGTCCAGCAGAAACATTTTTCCCCCAGAGACCCCAAAACAGAGGAAAGTCACGACCCAAAATGGCGGGGTGCATCAAGTTCTTCACTACCCCCACTTCATATGAGATCTCCCCGAGTTTTGTGACGAAGTCCACGGAAGTTACCGGGTAGACTTTGGTGTCTCCATGTATGCACACCACGCTCACGTGTTTATCGGGGACGAAGTCCCTATCAGCCATGCTGGCATGTACCAGAGTCACTCGACTCCCTGAGTCTAGGAGGGCCTGTACTGGGCAGCCATTTATAACCACCTGAGACAGCTGTGGGCCAGTCTCCTCGACTGGGGTGGCCACGCACACGGGTTCCGCGAGGAAAGAGAGGGTCTGTCCAGCGTCACAGTCCATAGGTTCCCCGACTAGTGGACAATTAGCTGAAATATGACCCCGTTCACGGCATCTCCAACACTGTCTCAGGTCTGGGAGTTCAGACGGGGAGGCCTTTCTAGGCCTGGGGTCTCCTGCCAGGGAAGTATCACCCTTTCGCTCACCCATGTCCCCCGGGTCTGAACCCGTCGGTCAGCAGCCCCCCTTACCCCAACAGCTGGAACTCTCTTACCGGGAGATAACGGAGGCCGGGTACTTCGAACTGATGATCGCTCGGACGGCTGGTCACGTAGATAGTCTTTGGTGGCGAAGTACCTTTCAATCAAGCTGACCAGTTGATCGGCGTCTTTGGGATCTCCCTGTCCGACCCAGAGCTGTACCTCAGGAGGAAGGGCCCAGATGTACCGGTCCAGCATTACCTTTTCGACCATTTGGGCAGGGGTGCTGACGTCAGGTTCCAGCCACTTCTTTACTAAAGAAATCAAGTCATACATTTGTGAGCGAGCAGGCTTGTCTCGACTGTATCTCCAGTTATGTACTCTCCTAGCACGGACTGCAGCCGTCACACCCAGGCGGGCAAGAATCTCCGCTTTCAGCTTGTTATAGTCTTTGCTGTCCTGCTCGTTGAGGTCAAAATAGGCTTTTTGGGGTTCCCCAGTCAGATAGGGCGCGACTACCATGGCCCATTCAGACTGTGGCAGACTCTCCTTCTCAGCCAATCTCTCAAATATAGCCAGATATGCCTCCACATCGTCATGAGGTGTCATCTTTTGCAGAGTCTGTTTTACCGCCTTCTTTACAGCGGATAATGCCGGTGACCCGGCGTCCTCACTCGGGGACGAGGTGCTGCGAGTTCTTTGTATTGCTGCTACTTGCTCCATTAATAACCGGTTGGTCTCCTGCTGCTGCTGATGCATGCTCTGCTGGCTCTGGACCAGGTGCTTAACGAGCTCCTCCATACTGCCAGACTTCCTGGGCTGGTTAACAGCCTTCACCCAAGACATACACACTCCACAGTCTTTTCCACCACAAGTTCAGCTTTTGCTGTGCAGACACTTTTTTTTTTTTTGCAAACTCTATTAGGGCCACTGTCTCTTTAAGACTGCTTTAACAAACTTTTCCTTTGCTGCTGCCTTTAGCCACTGTGCTGCCCACATTCTCCACCAATTGTAAGCTTTTCAGGGGGTATAGCTCCGGGATCGCCGTCCGGGTAGACGGAGTGGCATAGAAACAGTTCATTCACCGCAGTACTGGTGCAACTGGCCGCAACCAGTTTTATTTAAAGTCAAAAGCAAACAAGACATAAAACAAATCATAAACAGAAATCCTGAGCCTCTCCGGCTACTTACTATGTGTAGCCCTGGTGTGTGAAGGCACACGCAGTACCCTGGAGGATGTGTGGAGAGATAGCAGTTTAATGCTAAATGAACATTCATTCCAACATGCACTTAGACACGCCCACAGGTTTATAAGCTTGTGACATCAGCAGGGAGTGTTCAGTCAGAGAGTGTCCTGTCTTCAGTCAGTTCAGTTTGTCTGAGGAGACAGTCAGTCAGCGAGAAGTCTGTGCAGGAGAGAGGAGTGAGCTGCAGATAATTCAGACGCCTGTCTAGAGGACGGTAGAGGTTCAGAGACGTGCTCCTGCCTAAAAGTATTACTGGTATTCTGCTAGCAAGCTCTGGAAGGAACTAAGAAGGAACTGACTGATATATATATCTGTGAAGTGAGGGATGCTTATGCTACCAGCACGGGCAAGGCGAAAGGCACAGTGGTAGATATTGTGAGTGCTTTAGGATTGGAAGTCCTGCACTGTTAACCGGTTACTGGGACCGAAGCATCACCATAGCTTCATGCATGGTGGTAGAAGAACCAGATTTATTGGAGGGAACTACGCTTCAGGCTAGTTGGACTCGTCATATTGGAAGTAAAGGAGGCCCCTAACTTGCCCAGCTGCTATCTCGAAATACATCCTCCTTGGATCAGCCTCCCTGGGACCTGCTTGAACATCTTACAAGTAAAGGTATGGAAAGACGCTGACCGTGTGAGACTGTGTTCTTTATCTGCACCCGACTTCACAAATCCCATAGACTTTGAGGGACCAGTCCCACCTGTAGGGGACCCGACATCTAGCTGCCTCACCATCCCCTCAGAGATCTACAGCAGCGCTGGTACTAATTACCAGAATACTACAGGTGGCGTCACGAACTGTACATAAACCAATCCCCTGTAAATATATCCCCAACATACGCCAGACCGCCAGGGCCACAGACCGAGCCACAGCTACCTGTGACAAAATCCCCATAGACTTCTACGGGCTCGGCTCTGAGTACCCCATTGCCCAGGTAACCCACAATTGTGGTGGCGGGTCGACACAACTACACACAGATAAATTCCCTTACTATCAGGGACCAGACTCTACCAGCCTGGCCCAAAATAAGACTTAGAATCAGTAGTTACCAGCTTGAGGTTTGTAGGAGACTCCAACAGTGTCTGAAGTCAGATCCAGACTGAGAGCCCCCTCTGTATTCCCCAAGCAGCTACTTCTGGCTGTCTAATTAAGCAGCTGTGTTCACTCAGGGTTGAACTGCAAACCTGTCCCGGATGGGAATGGAGTGAACACCGTACTGACAACCTATTTTTTATGCGCCCCAGCTAAGAAACCTGGGCGAGATATACACGCCGTCCAGTACGCACCCCTTCACTGTCTCACACTATATATTTCTCTGCTGTATCGTGCATCATGAATCGTGGTTGGTATGTGTTAAAGGGGGGGCGGGGGGCCCACTGAGACTCTTTCGCCCGGGGCCCTCAAAAATCTGGAGCCGGCCCTGCCCCCAGAGCAGTAGGAAGGTAGAAAAAACTGAACAAAACACTTAAGAATAGAATGCTGAAAAATTGCCCAAAAGACACGCAAACCATGGCATGACACACTCCTAATTGCACTGTTTAGCGTAAGGCACACTCCCAGAGACCCAGAAAAGCTGTTTCGTGCCTGCATCTTCTGCTAACAGATAAGACATTTTCTTCTTTTAGTTTTTTGGTGCTTGCAGTTTAGTTCAGCCACTGTTGTTTGTTCATTTGCCTTTTCCAGTTTTTTCAGTGGTTGCTGTTTAGTTTTTGTTACACCAGAGAACTAATTTAGGTGGTAGAGGTCGTGTGATCTCAGGTGATTTTGTAATTAGTAGAGTTGGTACTTTTCAGGGTTTTTTTGGGGTTGCAGTAAGTGCCTTTCCTATCCTTTTCTATTTAGGAAGTTTGGGCCCCAACGTTTGCTCATACTATTTTCTGTCTGTGTCTGTATTTCCTCTTGTCTAACCGCCATTACATGTTTGGGGGCTTTCTATGTTCTTTGGGGATCTGCTCCGGGGCAGATAGCTTTCCTTTTTCTATCTTTAGGTGTAGTTAGCTTCTCAGGCTGTGACGAGGCGTCTAGGACCAACGTAGGAACGCTCCACGGCTGCCTTTAGTTGTGGTGGTTAGTCAGGGTACTGCAATCCCATAGATTCCAACCTCTCTGGTGTATTGCCTTTTTTGCCTGCTCTCCTCAGCTACCAAATCATAACACTTATGTAATTGAATTGGTCAAAAAACTAATGTCCATTCTCGAGTTTTTCTCTTCACTGCCAGATTTGATGATCCTGTCCAAGAGCCCCAGATGACACCAACCTCTGTGTAACTAGAGGGAAAGCCTGTTTGGATCCACGTATCGCATTGCAAGGAAGCTCCCGTACCAGGAGAGACACCTAAGCCATGAAGGATGTCGTGGATGCTCTGACTGACCAGACATATGACCTACTTGATGAGTTCAAGGCCAGAGACCAAGTTAAAGCAGGATTTGAGTCACTATTGCCACTATTAACTATAAACAAAAATGTTGATTGGATAAATTACATCTATTATAACCAGCAGAGATTTGTTAACTTCACCATAGATGCTGAAAAAGGTTTGGCAGCACAGTTAGGCCCCACTTCCATTATGGCATTCCAGAATAGAATGGCTTTGGATATGATTCTAGCTGAGAAAGGAGGTGTTTGCAAAATGATCAAAGACACCTGTTGCACCTACATCCCAGACAACACTGGCCCAAATGGTAAAGTCACAATGGCAATACAGAAACTTACTGAGTTATCAGAGGAACTGAAACAGAACTCAGGTGTCACTGACCCATGTGATCGATACTTTGGGTGGATGAGTGGGTGGCAGAAAATGTTGGCACAGGTTGGGACAGCCATTATGGCGGTTCTCATTTTTGCATTAATTACTGGTTGCTGTGTAATTCCTTGTATCCGCAGGATAATGGAAAAAACTGTTCAAGAGACAACCAATTTGATGCCACTCACCATCTTGGACCTCGCACCAGTCCGGATGGGCCAGGAGCAGGATTTTAGGGCAAGTGGTATCTAAGGGGGGACTGTCATGGAAATATATATGTATCCCATATATTCAAAGTATATTCACATATATGTATTCACAGTTCACAGTTAGATAGATCTCACTTGCTAAAAATCCTGTGCTCATGCCAGCTATAATCAGTCATTTTAAACGAATCTGGCCTTCATAAGGCCTTCATAAGGAACAAGTACATGGAGTCTTATTAGATATATGTTGTTTACCTTATAGTCATGCAAGACAACTAGGTCAAAAGAATATAAAACAATAATTCTGCAACTTCAGCTCATTTACCATGATTATCATAATTATCATATTTACACTAGAACAGCCAATAGTCTAGCAGCTTTTAATTGTATGTTAATTGACTAACCAGCCCCTTTTTGTAAACGTATAAAACCTTGAATGAATAATAAATGTATGTCTTTGACGAACTGTTATACTGACACTTTCGTGTGGACAGTCTCATTTCGTTCTGAGCGCTCAAAAAGACATTAAATAGAGATTTGGACATGGCAAGCAGCAAACACGGAAGGATAAATTCATCCTAATTAAATTTCCATAACAGTACAAGGTGGATGTAGCAGTGCTGTGTGTGTACGAAACGGAGCCCTGTGTGTGTGAAGTGTACGGAGCTGAGCCGTTCAGCTCCGTACACACAGGGCTCCGTGCTTGAGCCGTGTGTGTACAGAGCGGAGCAGAGCCGTGTGTGTATGGAGTGGAGCCTTGTGTGTATGTAGCGGAGCCGCGTGTGTACGAGGTGTACAGAGCAGAACCGCGTGTGTACGAGGTGTATGCTGCAAAGCCGCATGTGTACAAGGTTTACGGAGTGGAGTTGTGTGTGTACAAGGTGTGCAAAGCGTGGCTGCGTGTGTACAAGGTGTACGGAGTGGAGCCTGGTGTATACTGAGTGGAGCCTTGTGTGTGCGAGGAGGGCGGAGCGGAGCCATGTGTGTACGAGGCATACAAAGCGGAACCGTGTGTGTATGAGGTGTGCAGAGCCGTGCGTGTACAAGGTGTATGGTGGGGAGCATTCATACCTCCCAACCATCCTGAACTCAGCGGGACACTCCCGATTTTGAGAGTATGCCCCGCTGTCCCGGCCGGGAGCTTTTCTCGTGGACACAGGAGTACATGCTGGAGCCCCGAGGAGCACTTTAAAACTCGCACGTGATGTTCCACCAGAAGTGACGCGCTGGGAGATGACAGGAAATAAGGTAATTTCGGGAGGAGATTGTGACGGAACCATGGAGGCACTTCAGGGAATGCTTCAGATCCATCACCATGTCCTCGCCTTGGAATCGGGGATGTCGGCCATGTGAGCGGATCATGATATGTCCTGCACCGGGAGGCTCAGGTGGGCACTACAATGGGAGCCGGGCTGCTATAGTATCTTTATAGAATCTTTATTTCTTTCTCTCTCTCTGTTTCTTTCTCTCTCTCTGTTCTTTCTTTCTTTCTCTCTGTTCTTTCTTTCCCATCTTTCTTTCTTTACCATCTTTCTTTCTCTCTGTTCTTTTTCTTTCTCTCTGTTCTTTCTTTCCCCTCTTTCTTTCTATCTCTGTTCTTTCTTTCCTTTCTTTCTATCTCTCTGTTTCTTTCTTTTTCTCTCTCTCTCTGTTCTTTCCCCTCTTTCTTTCTTTCTCTCTGTTCTTTTTTCTCTCTCTCTCTTTCCCCTCATTCTTTCTCTCTCTCTGTTCTTTCTTTCCTCTCTTTCTTTCTTTCATTCCCCTCTTTCTCTCTGTTTTTTCTTTCTCTCTGTTCTTTCTTTCCCATCTTTCTTTCTCTCTGTTCTTTTTCTTTCACTCTGTTCTTTCTTTCCCCTCTTTCTTTCTATCTCTCTGTTCTTTCTTTCTTTCTTTCCCCTTTCTTTTTCTCTTTCTTTCTTTCTCTCTTCTTTCTTTCCCCTCTTTTTCTTTCTCTCTGTTCTTTCTTTCCCTTCTTTCTTTCTTTCTGTTCTTTCTTTCCCCTCTTTCTTTCTATCTCTCTGTTCTTTCTTTCTCTTTCTTTCTCTCTCTGCTCTTTCTTTCTCTCTGTTCTTTCTTTCTGTTCTTTCTCGCTCTCTCTGTTCTTTCTTTCTCTCTCTCTGTTCTTTCTTTCCCATCTTTCTTTCTCTCTATCTCTCTGTTCTTTCTTTCTCTCTTTGTTCTTTCTTTCCCTTCTTTCTCTCTCTCCCTCTGTTGTTTCTTTCTTTACCCTCTTTCTTTTTTTCTCTCTGTTCTTTTTTTCTGTCCCCTTTCTCTCTCTGTTTCTTTCTTTTTCTCTATCTCTCTGTTCTTTTCTTTCCCCTCTTTCTTTCCCCTCTTTCTTTCTTTCTCTCTGTTCTTTTTTTCTTTCTCTCTCTGTTCTTTCTTTCCCCTCTTTCTTTCTTTCTTTTTCTCTGTTCTTTCTTTCCCCCTTTGTCTTTTTTTCTTTCTCTGTTCTTTCGTTCCCCTTTCTTTCTCTCTCCCTCTCTGTTCTTTCTTTCTTTCTCTGTTCTTTCTTTCCCCTCTTACTTTCTTTCTTTCTCTCTCTCTCTGTTCTTTCCCCTCTTTCTTTCTTTCTTTCTTTTCTTTCTTCTTTCTTTCTCTCTGTTCTCTCTTTTTCTCTCTCTGTACTTTCAGCTCTTTCTTTCTTTCTCTCTGTTCTTTCTCTCTCGCTCTGTTCTTTCTTTCTTTCTTTCCCCTCTTTCTTTCTCTCTCTCTGTTCTTTCTTTTCCCTTTCTTTCTCTCTCTGTTCTTTCTTTCCCCTCTTTCTTTCTCTCTCTATTCTTTCTTTCTCCCCTTTTTTCTTTCTTTCTCTGTTCTTTCTTTCCCCTCTTTCTCTTTCCCTCTCTGTTCTTTCTTTCTCTCTGTTCTTTCTTTCCACTCTTTCTTTATTTCTTGCTTTCTTTCTCTGTTCTTTCTTTCCCCTCTGTCTTTCTTTCTCTCTCTGTTCTTTCTTTCCCCTCTTCCTTTCTCTCTCCCTCTCTGTTCTTTCTTCCCCCTCTTTCTTTTTTTCTCTCTGTTCTTTTTTTCTGTCCCCTCTTTTTCTCTGTTCTTTCTTTCTTTCCCGTCTTTCTTTCTTTCTCTCCTGTTCTTTCTTTCCTGTCTTTCTTTCTCTCTCTGTTCTTTCTTTCCCCTCTTTCTTTCTCTCTCTATTCTTTCTTTCTTTCCCCCTCTTTCTTTCTTTCTCTGTTCTTTCTTTCTTTCCCCTTTCTTTCTCCTCTCTGTTCTTTCTTTCCCCTCTTTCTTTCTCTCTCTATTCTTTCTTTCTTTCTTTCCCCCTCTTTCTTTCTTTCTCTGTTCTTTCTTTCCCCTCTTTCTCTTTCCCTCTCTGTTCTTTCTTTCTCTCTGTTCTTTCTTTCCACTCTTTCTTTATTTCTTGCTTTCTTTCTCTGTTCTTTCTTTCCCATCTGTCTTTCTTTCTCTCTCTGTTCTTTCTTTCCCCTCTTTCTTTCTCTCTCCCTCTCTGTTCTTTTTTCCCCCTCTTTCTTTTTTTCTCTCTGTTCTTTTTTTCTGTCCCCTCTTTCTTTCTCTGTTCTTTCTTTCTTTCCCGTCTTTCTTTCTTCTCTCTCTGTTCTTTCTTTCCCGTCTTTCTTTCTCTCTCGTTCTTTCTTTCCCCTCTTTCTTTCTCCCTCCCTCTCTGTTCTTTTTTCCCCTCTTTCTTTCTCCTTCTCTGTTCTTTCTTTCCCCTCTGTTTTTTTTTCTCTCTGTTCTTTCTTTCCCCTTTCTTTGTTTATTTCTTTCTCTCTCTACTTTCTCTCTGTTCTTTCTTGCTTCCCCCTTTCTTTCTCTCTCTCCTTTCTCTGTTTTCTTTTTTCTCTCTCTGTTCTTTTACTCAGTACCAGTGTGCCCACAGTACCAGTCACTGTGCCCTCAGTACCAGTCAGTGAGATCACCAGTGCTAAATGGGTGTGGTCGGGGCATGGACATGGGTGTGACTAGTTGTGAAATGGGTGTGGTCGGGGCGTAGCCTAAAATTTGCCGCGGCGCTACGCGCGCCGCAACCTTTGTACCTCTTTCCCATCTTCAATTGTTGGAAGGTATGGGTGACCTATTAGAAAAAAATTGCAAGGGACATAACGCAAAGTGTAAGGTGCATTGATTAGCCTGCGCAGGACTTACAATCTTCATGAAAACAGGCAAGAGTAATCAAATGTGAAGATGTTTCCAAAGCTGAAGTTCCCGGAAAAATATTACTGTGGCAGGTGTTGAGGAAGTGAAAACGCAGGATTCTGAGGTAGTGCTTTCACATGGGCTGAGAGGTCTTGCACAGCCTGGACAAATGCTTTTTGGCTCACAGCAATTTGTAAAACCAGTTCAGATACATTATTTGTATCTCACAGCAAGGGTGATGTAGCTGTTGCACTTTAGAATCCATATCTTAGTATTCTGTTAGACTCACCTGGTGAGGTGGATTCACAAAGGCGCAGGTCAGTGTGGACACATGGACCCAGGGCATTGACACAACAGGCTGGAAAACCACTGGGGACAATGAGGACTTCGACTCACTGGTTGCCACAGAACTAGAAGTGCAGAGGAAGAGGGAAAAGACAAGTCCAAAGTTTACTACAACTGTTGGGATAACTGAGAGTTACAAAGCAGAGAGTAAGGCCGGTGTCACACTACCGTAGAATACGGCCGAGTGCTATGCGAGAAAACATTGCATAGCACTCAGCCTAGTGTTAATCTATGGGGCAGCTCACATCAACGTTTATTTTCTCGGGCATATTCAGCGTGCGTGTAAAATTACATCATGCTGTGATTGTCACCGAGACTCGGCCGAAACTTGCCAATGCAAGCCTATGGGTGCGAGAAAAAAATTGTACAGCACTCGGACCATGTGGGTGCTGTCCAATTGTTACGCAATGGTGTCCTTTGAAAAGCCAGCAATTCAATTCATGTGCAGTATACAGTAAAATCACACTGACAGGTTAGAATAGAATAGATAGAATAGATGTATACATGTAAGGAGAAGGACTGGGCCGTGGGTACCTGTCCTGTGCCGGATCCGGAACTGTCAGGGCTGTCCCCTCTGTTTTTTGGGGGAAAGAAAAATAGACCGGACAGACCCTTGTATCAGAAAGCAGGGGCATGGCTAAGCAGCGCGCGCGGAAACAGTCAGTCTTGGAAGGAGCAGTCAGCGCGCAGCAGGGAGAGAGGAGTGCTCCGGCCCTCGAGCACCGACACTGTGCAGGCCGGCGTCTGTTGACCCACGCCGCAACCAGCGGGGACGTGAGCGAGAGAGGTGCAGAGTACCCGGTGACTAGCAGAGAGCAGGGGCTGCACGTTCCGTGGCCGTGAGTACCGCACGCATACCGCCTGAAAGAAACCGGGTACGGGACAGATGTTTATGCCCTGAGTTGCCAGTATATGTTCCCCGGCCTGTGTTGGACCCAGAAAGTGCTTTGGCCTTTTTTATCCCAGCTACATAAAACTATGGACTAGGGAAGGTGCCGGAGACCGACTGCTGCCGCCAGAAGATGGATCGTTGTTGTTCACAGGACCTCGTTGGATCAGCATTGCGCCAGTCATCGTGGCGCCATCACTTCCCTTGCAGCTCCCACAGCCTGTGGAACTACTAATACGATAAGTTACCCCCAAAGAACTGCCATTACCTTACCCTTTGCTTATTGACTTTGCATTTCCCTTGCCATTGAAGTGTTTGAATCTTCAGTTAACTGTTTACTTTCCGTATTTAACTGCTTATCTCCCTGCGTGGAATCTGCCTCTGTAAAAGTAAAGTTTTTAACCCTTGCTCTGCCTCTCGTGCCTCCTGTCTGTCACTGCATCCCGCAACCTGCTCACATGCAATATAATACATAGAATATATGGATATATAGATGTCAGTGACATCGCTCTTCCCACTTGCCCTGTAGTGGTGGCAAGTGGGGTTATAGTTGGGGGGTTGATCTCACCTTTGTATTGTCAGGTGACATCAAGCCCCGAGATTAGTAATGGAGAGGCATCACTAAGACGCTCCCATTACTACTAACCCCAGAGTCACATTGGAATGAAACACATTTAGAAAAAAAGTCCTTTAATTGAAAGAAAGACACAGACTCCCTTAATATTCTAAATTAAACCATACTTACGACCTTGTCTATTCCCTCCATGCCCTTGTCATCTGCAAAAGAGGTAAAAAAACAAACAACAGTATTCCTCACCTTTTCGCAGAGATGCTTTTAATCCATTTGTCCCATGACGAATCCAGCTCTGCTACATCTAGATGGTAAGCTGCATGATGCATGATGCATCCATACAGCCTGTCATCCAGCTGAGACACTGAGCACTGTGTGTTCTGTGTCTGCCTCGCGGTGCCATCTGGCAGGTCTGGCGAGTTCACGGCCAATGAACTCACTTCACCTATGTGATGTCAGGACGAGCGCCGTGGGAAACTTTAGGAGAGGCTAAGTGCCACAATTGGTGCATCTTAGAGATGTACCTTTTCTGGGGTGGCTGAGAGCTGATGTTTTTAGCCTAGGGGGCAGTATCCATGGCCCAGTCCAGTGTCAGAGGAGTAATCCAACATGGATAACTTTTATTACAGAGAAGAAATAAAGTGCAACACTGGCTTCCTGCTCTCTCCCTAGCAATGTCCAATGCCTTACCCACAACAGCCACGGTAGCCGAAACAAATCAGTAGTCCATACGCCGGAATCTGGATGTTTGAAGTCCCTTCGGCGGGGCACCCACAAAGTCTTGGTGCCCATGTTGCTATCCTTAAGTCCCGGGGCTTATACTATCCCCTCCTGAGGTCTAGCAATGCCCCGGCTGTCACTGCACACCTGCCCAGGGCAATCATGCCCCGGCTACTGACTGTAAGCAAGGGCTTCCTGCCCCTTTTCTGGCTGCTAGTCATGCCTCCTAAATTAACCTGTGCTTGCCCTGAACTAATTATATGTCAAATACAGGCACAGCATAAGAGGAGTACAGTAAAACAAGACAAACACAGCACATCATAGGAATACAACACCCATACCATTAACAAACATGTACAACATATTTTACATACAAAAAGGGTCACATAGGTCCCATGTGGGGGAGGGGCAAACGAGGGTCTCCGCAACCTCCTTACACACACACACTGATTACAAGCAAACAGGTCACAGGTGAGGATGTTACCTTTAGTAGCCATTCAAACCCATTTGTATCACCTTCTGTGCATATTATCAGGCCAAAATCATCAGGGTATGTGAACTTTTGATCAGGGTCATTTGGATGTTTTGGGTTGTCATTATGATTTAAAAAGAGAAAACACATTAGTTTGACAATAAATGGCTTCACCCAACCACTAACCATGAGGGAGAAAAAGTTTTTGTGTTATCATTCATATTCTCTGAAAAAAAGCCAAGAAAGCAAAAATTCTGCCAGGGTATGCAAACTTTTCAGCACAACTGTAGTATGTATATATGTATTGCGCACAACTGTATGTATGCGTACACACACACAAATAAATACAGTTAAGGAAATAATTATTTGATCCCTTGCTGATTTTGTAAGTTTGCCCACTGACAAAGACAATTGTAAGGGTAGGTTAATTTTAACATTGAGAGATAGAATATCAAAAATAAAATCCAGAAAATCACATTGTATAAATCATATAAATTTATTTGCATTTTGCAGTGAGAAATAAGTATTTGATCCTCTATCAACCATTAAGAGTTCTGGCTCCTACAGACCAGTTAGACGCTCCTAATCAACTTGTTACCTGCATTAAAGACAGCTGTCTTACATAGTCACCTTTATAAAAGACTCCTGTCCACAGACTCAAATTAATCAGTCAGACTCTAAACTGTACAACATGGGCAAGACCAAAGAGCTTTCTAAGGATGTCAAGGACAAGATCATAGACCTGCACAAAGCTGGAATGGGCTACAAAACCATAAGTAAGACGCTGGGTGAAAAGGAGACAACTGTTGGTGCAATAGTAAGAAAATGGAAGAAATACAAAATGACTGTCAATCGACATCGATCTGGGGCACCATGCAAAATCTCACCTCGTGGGGTATCATTGATCAGGAGGAAGGTGAGAGATCAGCCTAAAACTACACAGAGGGACCTTGTTAATGATCTCAAGGCAGCTGGGACCACAGTCACCAAGAAAACCATTTGTAACACATTATGCGGTAATGCAGTGCCCGCAAGGTCCTCCTGCTCAAGAAGGCACATGTGCAGGTCCATCTGAAGTTTGCCACTGAACACCTGGATGATTCTGTGAGTGATTGGGAGAAGGTGCTGTGGTCAGATGAGACAAAAATTGAGCTCTTTGGCATTAACTCGGCGTGTTTGGAGGAAGAGAAATGCTGCCTATGACCCAAAGAACACCGTCCCCACTGTCAAGCATGGAGGTGGAAACATTATGTTTTGGGGGTGTTTCTCTGCTAAGGGCACAGGACTACTTCATTGTATCAATGGGAGAATGGATGGAGCTATGTACTGTAAAATCCTGAGTGACAACCTCCTTCCCTCCTCCAGGACATTAAAAATGGGTCGTGGCTGGGTCTTCCAGCAAGTTGAAATTAACCTACCCTTAAAATTATAGACTGTTTATGTCTTTGTTAGTGGGCAAACTTACAAAATCAGCAAGGGATCGAATAATTATTTCCGTCACTGTATATATATATATATATATATATATATATATATTCTGTACATATTAAAATTAAACAAACAGGCAGAACCCTGATCTGACTGCCAAATTGGTACATAGTTTAACCAAAAAGAGGCCAAATTATAAATGCTCATCCATATATGGACAATCAGAATACCCAAAAAAAATATATGGAAAACAGAGCCAAATATAGAAAAATACAAATGCAATTTTTATTAATGAATCACAAAAAAGTTTAAAAAAAGTACACTAACATGATACAGAATATAAATGACAAGAGAGAAGGCAAAAAAACCTAGATACCGCTGTTAAGTAAGAATGAATGTCCAAAGTCATATAACACAGAGTACTACAAATGAAATTAGAACAAATATGTATCAGGATATTGTGATATATTCATTCAAAAACTGTCCATCAAAAATAAAAAATATAAACAGCAAAATTGCATGATCACATCGATGGACAGTGTTGATAAATTATCACAGTACCCTGAAGTGGTGCAAAAATTGGACATGCATAAAAGAAGCCAAAAACCATATAGTAGCATACAAAAATCATGAAAAACAGTTATACATGAGAATGTGCATATACATATATCTTAGGACCAGGCAAAAGCCTATAAATCAAATCAATATATATATATATATTATATATATATATAAATAAAAAATTGCACATATATGTGCTGCGGTAATAATTGGAAAGAACTATGGCATACAGTTGTATATAAGCATTAATCAATGGGCTAGGTGAGTATGTCAATCAGCAGGGTATATGCAAGTGCTACCCATTACCATAGATTAAATGTTAAATGGAGTTCATCCAATCGGGTCATATATAAATGTATATCACAAAAAACTATACATGTAAAATGCTGCTATTATCATAATCTCAGGCTAAAGTGTATATGTATATTAGCACACACAGGCATCAGTCCGTAATCCTAGTAGGTAAACCAATTATCTGGGAGTATGTAGATACTGCTATCATTATTACAGGCGAAATATTCCTCCCATATGAACAACGGGCAGGAAAGCCCCAACGCGCGTTTCGCTAAGTTGCTTCCTCGTTGGGGCTTTCCTGCCCGTTGTTCAGTAAGTTTGGATGCCTTATCATGCATATCTCTGACCAACTATTTATGCTGGCTATTGTTTTTACACACCACTGAGGCATATATGGCCATATGGGAGGAATATACATTTATATATGACCCGATTGGATGAACTCCATTTAACATTTAATCTATGGTAATGGGTAGCACTTGCATATACCCTGCTGATTGACATACTCACCTAGCCCATTGATTAATGCTTATATACAACTGTATGCCATAGTTCTTTCCAATTATTACCGCAGCACATATATGTGCAATTTTTTATTTATATATATATATATATATATATTGATTTGATTTATAGGCTTTTGCCTGGTCCTAAGATATATGTATATGCACATTCTCATGTATAACTGTTTTTCATGATTTTTGTATGCTACTATATGGTTTTTGGCTTCTTTTATGCATGTCCAATTTTTGCACCACTTCAGGGTACTGTGGTAATTTATCAACACTGTCCATCGATGTGATCATGCAATTTTGCTGTTTATATTTTTTATTTTTGATGGACAGTTTTTGAATGAATATATCACAATATCCTGATACATATTTGTTCTAATTTCATTTGTAGTACTCTGTGTTATATGACTTTGGACATTCATTCTTACTTAACAGCGGTATTTAGGTTTTTTTGCCTTCTCTCTTGTCATTTATATTCTGTATCATGTTAGTGTACTTTTTTTAAACTTTTTTGTGATTCATTAATAAAAATTGCATTTGTATTTTTCTATATTTGGCTCTGTTTTCCATATATTTTTTTTGGGTATTTTGGTACATAGGCAGTCCAGGGTCGGTGTACCAGATCCCTGAAAACTTCCACCTACCTGCTGGCATTCCTGGCACCTCTTCTGATTAGTAGGCTTGGCACAACATCATGCAAGTGCTCTACTAATCAGAAGAGGGGCGCAGCCGGCGGGGGGGCGCAGTGAGGCCACCTAATACGAAGGTTCCAGGTGACTCCCCCGGCAGCTGCATTCTGCCGCCCCCCGAACTGGGAGACTGTGGTTCTCTGAGCTGGCTGTCAAGCTGACAGCTGGCTCGGGGAAGCTGCAGCTCACCGGCTCCCAGTGATCAATTGTATTCGCGTCTTTAAGACGTGAGTACAATTGAAGCCTTGACCGCCGTTTCAGAGCGACGTCAGCAGCGTAATCAGGTCATGTGATCATGCTACTGATGTCACTCACCGGCACAGAGAGCATTGGTGGTAAGTGCTAGTGGAGCTGAAGACACCGAAGATGGAAGGGGAGATATTTACTGTGTGTATGTGGGGTATTTACTGCATAGGGAGTATTTACTGCATGGAGGGTATTTACTGCCTGGGGGGTGATTGCTGTTTGTGGGTGTATTTACTGTTTGGGAGAGGTATTTACTGTGTGTGGGGGAGATTTACTGTCACAAGAGTATTTAGTGTAATGGAGCTGGGGAGATTTACTGTGATGGGGGTACTTAGTGTAATGGGCCTGGGAGTGATTTACTGTGATGGGATATTTAGTGTAACGAGCCTGGGGGAGATTTACTCTGATGAGGTACTTAGTGTAATGGGACTGGGGGAGATTTACTCTGATGAGGGTACTTAGTGTAATGGGCCTGGGGGAGATTTACTCTGATGCGGGTACTTAGTGTAATGGGCCTGGGGGAGATTTACTGTGATGGGATATTTAGTGTAACGAGCCTTGGGAGATTTACTGTGAAGGAGTATTTAATGTAATGGGCTTGAGGGATATTTACTGTGATGGGGTATTTAGGCACACACAGCCAAACCAGATCTCCGCTTTGCACTGACGAGGGGCTGAACCCCGAAACACAGTGTCTGCAAATTGAGATTCTGGTTTGGCTATTATCCTAGGTCATGTGATAAGGCTCGTTAAAGGGTCGACATTGACTTGTAGGATTGCTACCTTCCAAAAGGTGGCACTAGAGTTCTAGCTCTCTTCCTCTCTGAAGAGACAATTTGCATAATTAGCATATTTCCCAGAGGAGCATTGCGGCTTTAAGTCTCCTCATCTGCATGCTTAGCATGTTGATCTCCGCAAGGAGTGACGATATTTCTTGGACAATGGTCTGACGCCTCTCACACAGCCAAACCAGATCTCCGCTTTGCACTGACGAGGGGCTGAACCCCGAAACACAGTGTCTGCAAATTGAGATTCTGGTTTGGCTATTATCCTAGGTCATGTGATAAGGCTCGTTAAAGGGTCGACATTGACTTGTAGGATTGCTATCTTCCAAAAGGTGGCACTAGAGTTCTAGCTCTCTTCCTCTCTGAAGAGACAATTTGCATAATTAGCATATTTCCCAGAGGAGCATTGCGGCTTTAAGTCTCCTCATCTGCATGCTTAGCATGTTGATCTCCGCAAGGAGTGACGATATTTCTTGGACAGGGGTATTTAGTGTTACGGGGCTGGGAGAGATTTATTGTAATGAGGACACAAGTTTGGGGAGAAAAGAAAGGGATAGGTGCAAACACTATGGGGAGCGGGATAAATTTGAAGACACAATATGAGGAAGAAGGAGTGAGATGGGGGCATGTATGGGGGGATGGGTGCAGACACAGTATGACGAGTCAGGGTATGGGTGTGGACACAGTATGAGGAGTGAGGGGGAAATGTATGCAGACACAGTGTCATGACTCAGGATGGGAGGGTTCTGCTCCTGTCTCCTGGTCAGGTCAGGGTTAATGTTAGCTCGCCTCTCTTTGATTCTATGGTGGCTATTTAGTGCTGGTTGTTCCTGGGTCTGGTGTCGGTGATACTTCTGTTTTACTCGGCTAGTGTGGCTGACCCAGGTTACTCCGTTAACTATCATGTTCCTCTGTATGCATGTGCTTATCTGTGTGTAACCTGGTTTGTTTTAGTAACTAGTTTCTGCCTCCTGTTCCTGTACCGTCCTATCTTCTCTGGATTCTGACACTCGGCTCCCCTCCTGACTATTCTCCTGTCCTGCCCTTTGGATACTACGCTCCCTCCTGGCTTCTGACGCCCTGCTTGTTTTTGACTTCTCTCTTGTCTCACGTGTGAAGAGACTATTCAGTGGAATAGTGTGAGAAGACTGTATGGGGAAGAAAAGTGTGAGTGGGCACAGAATAGAGACTAAGTAGTGTGGGGGAAGCATGGGGATCAGTGTAAGGGCACAGCATACCAAGGAGAGGGTGTGTGGTGAGGGAGCATAGTATAGAATCTGGGCCCAATAGGGCGCACTCATTGTAAAGAGGGGGCCCAGTATGGAAAGGAGGGGGCAGTGTGGAGAGCATGTACCATAAATGGGACAGTGTTGGGGTAATCTTTTGTGCAGTGAATATAGTGAAGGGCAATTATTTATTTAGGGGTTGAGCATAGGGCAGATATTTTTATTCAGGAGAATTATAATGACACTGCTATCTTTGATTCCTTCACCACCTTGGGTTTTTCTGTTTTTGAGTTTCTGTTTTTTTTCCCCTTCTTCCCAGAGCCATAACTTTTTTATTTTTTGATCAATATGGCCATGTGAGGGCTTGTTTTATGCGGGACCAGTTTTTACCATGTTCACTAAATGCTACTACTGACCTGTCATTATGATTCTCCAAGTCATTATGAGTTCGTAGTTACCAAACATTATAGGCTCTTTTTTATTTAAGTGGTGAAAACAAAATCCAAATTTTCTCCAAAAAACAAAAATTGTCGCCATTTTCCGAGAACCGTAAGGTCTCCATTTTTCATGATCTGGGGCTTGTTGAGGGATTATTTTTTGTGTGCCAAGCTGATGTTTTTATTTATACCAATTTGGTGCAGATACGATCTTTTGATCGCTAATTGTTGCATTTTAATGCAATGTTGAGGCGACCAAAAAAACATAACTCTGGCGTTTTGATTTTTTTCTTGTTATGCAATTTATCAATTGGATTAATTATTTTTATATGTTGATAAATCGGGCGTTTCTGGATACAGCTATACCAAATATGTGTATTTTTTTATTCTTTTTTATTGTTTTATTTTGAATGGGGCAAATGGGGGTGATGTAAACTTTTTTTATTTTTCTAATGTTTTTAAAAATACCGTATTTATTTTTTACTTTACACTTTCTTAAATAGTTTCCATGGGAGACTACACTGTGTTCCAAATTATTATGCAAATAATATTTTCTGAGATTTTCCCAAATTACCTATATGAATTGCAGTCATTGTAATTTTCCAGTCAAATAACTATTAGAGTACAATTGAAAGGTTGTTGTACAAACTGCCTATGATAACAGTATATTTTAAAAAAAATAAAATACTCAAACTGCACTCAAAATGCATGTTCCAAATTATTATGCACAGCAGAGTTTTCAACCTTTTCATTAATAAAGAACAAAAAAATGGTCATTTTTGAAATTATAAGCATTAGCAGGTTCTTACAAACTGAAATCAAACAGTTTTCAACTCAAAACTTTATTCTAGGTGATGTTACATTTGCACATAGGACTCCTTGTTCGAAAGGAGCTTCTGAACTCTCTTGGCCATTGAATTTGTCAGGTTTTGGATGGTTTCTGCTTCAATTGTTTTGCATGAGGACAGAATACCCTCCCAGAGCTGTTGCTTAGATGTGAACTGCCTCCCGTCGTCATTGACACTCCTTTTGATGATGCTCCAGAGGTTCTCAATGGGGTTGAGGTCAGGGGAGCATGGGGGCCACACCATAAGTTTGTCCCCTTTTATGCCCACAGCAGCCAGAGATGCAGATGTGTTATGTGCAGCATGAGACGGTGCATTATTGACGCGCACCACATTGGTGGTACCAGGGCTATGGGGTACTCGGAACCGAGCCCATGGAAGTCTATGGGGAATGTCACTGGCAGCAGAGCTCGGTCCGTGGCCCTGGCGGTCATGCAATGGGGGAATATTTACAGGGGATTATAAAGATAGTTCGTGACGCCACCTGTAGTTTCTGATCTGATTGACCAGCGCTGCAGTGTAGATCTCTGAGGGGATGTTATGGCAGCTAGGTGTTAAGTCCCCCACAGGTGGGACTGGTCCCTCAAAGTCTATGGTGGTGATGCAGGGTGCAGATAAGAATTCAGTCACACACAATGCAGTCTCTTTCCATACCTTTACTTGTAGATGTTGCAGGTATGTCCCGGGAAGCTGGTCAGGTTGGAGAATGCACATTCAGGAAAACTGTTGAGCAGGTTAGAGGCCTCCTTTATCCTTATAATGTGTGTGAGTACAACTTGCATAAAGTCAAGTGCAACTGTAATGTATGTAGTACAGTTCATATAGCGTCTTGTGCTTGGGTGCGATGAAAATACATGAGACACAGGTTTGATATAGAAGGTCTTGTATTACTTCATACAAGTGGTAAAAATAGTCACACAGTTTGCAGATACAGAAGCAGGAGACACAGCAGGCCAGAGTAACTTAAGCTCAGCAATCACTCTCCACAACAGGTTCAGGATCTTCTTCTCTGTTACCGTAAGTCCATGCAAACGTGGATCTTTCAAAGAGCAGGGTTCCAGAGTCCACAAGTGTTCAGAGTTCCTCAGTAGGAATAGCTGGAGTACATAGTCCAAGGCTTCCAGGAGTCAGGTCACAGGTTCACTGCAGGCTAGATTCAGAAGCACTGATTGCTGAGCTGTGGCTGCTTAAGAAGCAAGAGGGAGAGAATCAGGGCGGGAACATGAAAGCTGAAAACTCCATATTGACTGAGGGCAAGATAGCTGCAGCAAGACAGAAAGCAAAATGGCTGACGGAAAAACTGAGTTTCAAGAACATATACAAAGAACCTTACATTACTCCCCCTTAGGGACAACCTCCGGATGGCCTCAGACCAGGCTTGTCTGGGTACCTCTGATGAAACTGGCGGAGCAAACGAGGAGCATTAACGTTATTGACTGGTTCCCATGAGTTGTCCTCCACTGGGTAGCCTTGCCATTTAATCAAATATTGTAACTGATTTCTATATAACCTGGAATCCAGAATCCTTTCCACCACAAATTCTTCCTGACCATCGACTAGCACTGGGTCAGGGCAAGGAGAAGAACGTCCAGGAAACGTATTGGGTGTTGCAGCCTTTAGTAGGGATACATGAAAGACAGGGTGGATTCTCATAGTTCTGGGCAGTTGAAGACGACAAGCAACGGCACTTATAATCTTACTGATTTTATAGGGTCCAATGTACTTATGTCCCAACTTAGATGATGGAATCCTTAACTTAAGATTTCTGGTTGACAGCCAGACCAGGTCTCCTACCTTGAAAGCTGGTGCAGGTTTACGAAATTTATCTGCTGCTTTCTTGTACCTTTCCTGAGCCGATTCCAGATTCTCTTTTAGAAGATCCATATTCTTCTGTAAAGACGTGATTCTTTCCGCCACTGCTGGTAAAGGCGTTTCTATGGGAAATCGTGGTAGAATGTTAGGATGATAACCTAGATTGGAGTAAAAAGGAGACTGCTTAGTGGAGGCACTCTGAGAGTTGTTATAAGAGAACTCAGCTAATGGAAGTAGATCCACCCAATCATCCTGTAGGTGGCAGATAAAGCAGCGGAGATACTGCTCCAGGGTTTGATTGGTTCGTTCGGTCTGTCCATTAGTCTGGGGATGAAAAGCAGAAGAAAGGTTTACTTTAATGTCCAATGCTGCACAGAAATTTTGCCAAAATCTAGAAGTGAATTGCACCCCTCGATCCGAAATAACCTCATCCGGTACTCCATGTAAGCAAAACACATCTTTAATCATCAAATCTGATGTCTGTTTTGCAGTGGGTAAGCCGACACAAGGGATAAAATGAGCTGCTTTTGTTAGACGGTCAACCACCACTAGAATGGTTTTCTTCCCTTGAGAGGTTGGTAACTCCACAATGAAGTCCATAGAAATGGATCCCCACGGGCGGGACGGGGTGGGAAGAGGTTGCAACAGACCAGTTGGTGAGGAGCGAGGTGTTTTGCATCTTGCACAGACTTCACATGAAGTGACATAGTTTAAAACATCCTTCCTGCAAGTGGGCCACCAAAAGAAACGAGAAAGAAATTCCTGTGTTTTTAGAATTCCTCTATGCCAGCTATCTTGGAATCGTGAATAAGTTGCAATACTCTCAATCTGACTGTTTCAGGAATATACAGACGTTGTCCCAGAATCCACACACCATTCTTAAAGACAAGACTTACGTCCCTTGGGGGTTGTGCCAACAAGGAATCCGCCTGGTATGCTTCCTTGATGTCCTTAAGTAGGTCTTGATTATGAATCACTCCCAGGAATCTAGAGTCAGGAAGAATAGTCTTAGGAGGAGCAAGTGGACGGGTCTCTGCTGAATGAATCCTAGAGAGTGCATCAGCCTTTCCATTGCGTGATCCTGGTCTATAGGAAATAACAAAATTAAATTGGTTTAAGAAAAGATTCCAGCGAGCCTGACGAGGAGTCAGGCATTTAGCCGACCTGATAAATTCAAGGTTGCGATGGTCTGTCAGGACGACTATTTGTTGTGCAGCTCCCTGAAGAAGGTGTCTCCATTCTTTGAAGGCGGCAATAATGGCCAACAACTCTCTATTGCCCACATCGTAGTTCCTCTCAGCCGAAGACAACTGCTGGGAAAAGAAGGCACAGGGATGCAAGACATTCTTCTCACCTGTTCTTTGAGAGAGTATAGCTCCAACGGCACAATCTGAAGCATCCACCTCTATTATGAAAGCAAGTTCGGGGTTGGGATGTACCAAGATAGGTGCAGTGGTAAATTTATCTTTCAGACGGGAAAATGCTTCCTGGGCTTGGGGAGTCCAGGAGAACCTAGACTGTTTCCGGGTAAGTTGGGTGATAGGTGACACTACCTCAGAGAAATTCCTAATGAAACGTCTATAGAAGTTGGCAAACCCGATGAAGCGCTGCACCTCCTTCACATTTCTAGGACTTGGCCAATCCTTGATGGCTTGGGTCTTGCTTCCATCCATACTAATTCCTTGTGTAGACAGTACATACCCCAGAAATTGAATTTCGGTCCTATGGAATTCACACTTTTCAAGTTTGATGTAAAGATGGTTTTGTCTTAGACGTTCCAAGACCATTCTCACATGTCCATGATGTTCCTCTGTGGAATTAGAAAAAATTAGAATATCATCCAAATAAATCACCACGAATGTATCTAGGAGATCCCTGAAGATGTCATTCACCAAGTGTTGGAAAGTGGCTGGGGCGGTACTCAGACCAAAAGGCATAACTAGATATTCAAAGTGTCCATAGCGTGACCTGAATGCAGTCTTCCACTCATCCCCAGGTCTAATACGGACCAAGTTATAGGCCCCACGGAGATCCAATTTAGAGAAAATTTTGGCATGCCGTACTCTCTCCAATAACTCAGGGATTAAAGGCAATGGATAACGGTTTCTAATAGTAACCTTATTGAGTTCCCTATAGTCTAGCAGGGTCTCAGAGATCCATCTTTCTTCTTCACAAAGAAGATGGGTGCACCTGCAGGAGATGAAGAGGGGCGTATGAAGCCCTTGGCTAGATTTTCGTCTATGTAATCCTTTAAAGCCTTTAGCTCAGGCCCCGCCAGGGGGTAGATCTTACCAAAAGGTATCTCTGCTCCAGGCAATAATTCAATTGGACAATCATATGGACGGTGAGGGGAAGCTGGTCAGCGTTCTTCTTGTCACATAAATCCACATAGTCCTGGTATACAGCTGGTAGTTCAGGGACTGACATGGTTCCTTTAGGAACAGAGCAAGCTGAAACTTCTGGACTCATCTGTTTCTCTGGAAAGTGTAATTCCTTGGTCTCCCAGTTAATGGTAGGGTTCTGAGCCTGCAGCCATGGTAGCCCTAGAATAATGGGAAAGTGGGGAGAAGAGATAAGCATAAAGGACAGTTTCTCTTGATGATCTTTACCCATAAGGACCCTTAAAGGCTCCGTTTCCTGATCCACTGGTCCAGAGGTCAGCAGGGAGCCATCCACAGTTTCCATCTGTAATGGAGTAGCCTTCTTCACTGAACGTATCCCCTGTTTCAGAGCAAAGGAGACATGCATAAAATTCCCACTTGCCCCTGAGTCGATCATAGCAGAGCTAGACACCCAGACTGAGTTAACCCAGAGTTTGATGGAAAGGAAGCAATGAGAATTATTTTTCCTACAACTCAGCTGGGACACCGCTGAGGAAACTTGAAAAATTGCAGCGTTTACACAGTCATCGTCCTCAGAAGTAACAGAGTTTAAGTCCGAGAAATCAAGATCTGTTGCTGCAGATCTCTCTGGAGCCTGAGGCTCGGACCTGACAGATCTCCTCTCGCAACACTCACAGTGAATGAGTGCTGCAGTAGTCTTACGAGAACGGCTGGGGCAGTTTATAATGAAGTGCCCTGACTTACCACAATAGAAACATAGATTCTCCTTAAAACGATGTTCCTTGCGTGCATCACTAACCCGTCTTTGTAAAGAGTCTACCTGCATGGGTTCAGGTTCAGGTTCCCGTGTGATCCTACTCAAAGGTTCCTTAGCTGGGGAGGAAGGTAGGAAAAGGTTAGTGCGATTGCTTTCGAACCATCTCTCTTGCCTGCGTTCAGTCAGGCGAGCATCAATACGGATGCAGTAGTTAATAAAGTCACCTAACGCAGTGGGAGGGTCGGCACGAGCAAGTTCATCCTTAATTAGTGGAGACAATCCCTTTCGAAAAATAGATTTTTTGGCGGAACTGTCCCAGGTGGTATCAAGGGCCCATCTCCTGAAATCCAAGGCATATTCGGCTACCGAGTGCTTACCTTGGCGCAAAGTTAACATGGCTGCTTCAGCTGTTGCACCTCGATTGGGGTCATCAAACACCTGCCCCATGGCTGAAATGAAAGCATCAAGATGATCCAAACATTCATCCTCAGTCTCAATCAGAGGGTTTGCCCACATCAAAGCCTTGTTGGTAAGTAACATAATTATAGTAAGCACTTTAGATCGTTCAGTGGGAAATTGTGAAGCATGTGCAGAAAAAAACAGATTGCATTGGTTAATAAATCCCCTGAATTTTTCACGTTCACCGCCAAAACGAAAAGGGGGCAACTTGGGAATCCCAGAACTTGGGGCTACGGCAGGAGCCTGGACTCGCTCCTCTAGAACCTCAATCCTGGCTCGCAAATCCTGGGCAGTCTGTCCAAACACTTGCAAATTGTGATTAGTGAGGTCCTGTAGGTTTGTAAAACGGGTTTTTATAGTCTGTAAATCTGCAAGGATATTATCAGTCACTCCGCAAAGTTCCTTTATGCGGGCCTCCATTTTCCAGATCTTTTAAGACAGGAGTACTGGAAGGAGAAGGAGAAAAGGAAAAAAAAAACAATAGTGTTTACCTGTGGTAACACTGCAAAGAGAAAAAAAAATTAAGGGAACTGCTCACCTGGAATGGTTGTGAGAAGTCACAACCACTATCATCACAGAAAGTTCAACCGGACATCTGATATCCACAGTTACAGCAGACACAAAAGAGGGAAGAGAAAAAAAAAAACAATAGTGTTTACCCGTGGTAACACTGCAGAAAAAAAAACTTAAGGGAATTGCTCACCTGGAATGGTTGTGAGAAGTCACAACCACTGTCATAACAGAAAGTACAACTGGACGTCTGATATCCAGTTACAGCAGACACAGCCTTCCCAGACCCAGCAGACACTAACGTTTTGGCTTCTGAATCTTGTAATGTATGTAGTACAGTTCATATAGCGTCTTGTGCTTGGGTGCGATGAAAATACATGAGACACAGGTTTGATATAGAAGGTCTTGTATTACTTCATACAAGTGGTAAAAATAGTCACACAGTTTGCAGATACAGAAGTAGGAGACACAGCAGGCCAGAGTAACTTAAGCTCAGCAATCACTCTCCACAACAGGTTCAGGATCTTCTTCTCTGTTACCGTAAGTCCATGCAAACGTGGATCTTTCAAAGAGCAGGGTTCCAGAGTCCACAAGTGTTCAGAGTTCCTCAGTAGGAATAGCTGGAGTACATAGTCCAAGGCTTCCAGGAGTCAGGTCACAGGTTCACTGCAGGCTAGATTCAGAAGCACTGATTGCTCAGCTGTGGCTGCTTAAGAAGCAAGAGGGAGAGAATCAGGGCGGGAACATGAAAGCTGAAAACTCCATATTGACTGAGGGCAAGATAGCTGCAGCAAGACAGAAAGCAAAATGGCTGACGGAAAAACTGAGTTTCAAGAACATATACAAAGAACCTTACAGCAACTCTGTCAATAGCAACTACGCCCGGCCAACATTGTGGTGGAGCCTTCTATGTCTCTGATGATCAGATGTTGAGAGAACTAAGTCCTTACTTTTGTCGTGCACTGACTCAAAGTCCCCGTTCTCCCTGACTCCGGTTACGTATCAGCGCTTAGGGCTACCTTCTGCGACTTGTAGTCCAGAAAGGCCTCCTGTTTTCTTATTACTAGGCGTGAAGCACTAGCAACGCTTCGGACCCCAGTGTCCGGTTAACTGAGTGAGGGTGATTTGTCCCTTTAGTCACTCTTGCTTCTCCACTCGCCCTTCGCCCTGCTCTCGCCCTTAACATAAGCACGTGTAGCAATGGTGTCAAGGTCAGCTTTCCTTCAGTGCTCACTGACCTGTTCTCAGTTGACTCATTGGTATAACTGCTGTAATTCCTTTCCTTCTTTCCTTCACAGAACTCTGTCCAGAGCAGCTCACAGGACGCTTCGTCAGACTGTATTTTCGCTGTAGCTCTGAGAGTCACCTTCCACTTTCTTAGGAACACAGACAGCTTGTTCTGAGTAGCAGGTTAAGGGGTAGCTCTGACTAGGCTAAGATGATTCACTTCACCCGTACTAGCCTCCACTTTCTTATCAGATGAGCTACACAAGCTCTGTGTGGGTTCAGTCTTCTCTCCTCTCCCTCCAAGACTAATCTGATCTTCTCTGTCCAAAGACAGGAACTTGAATGACTTCTGTCTAGCTCAGACTGAGCTCTGACTAGAATGACTCACTATTGCTACGTCACACTACTAAATAGTCTGATATGCCTCTAGTGGCAATGCTGAGAAGTGTGCGTGAATGAATATCAAGCTTTACAGTTACCTTCCTGTGCATTTTCCAGGAGACATGTGTGCCTTGCGAAGCTGGGCCACACATTATCATGCATGAAAATGATCTTGCTGCGGAATGCACGGTTCTTCTTGAACCATGGCAGGAAGTGCTGTTTGAGAAACTCAATATACACTATGGAGTTCATCTTTACCCCTTCAGGGATCCTAAAGGGGCCGACAATGTCTCTCCCCATGATTCCAGCCCAAAACATTGCTCCACCTCCTCCTTGTTGGCGCCGTAGCCGTGTTTACATGGGGTGTCCATCAACCAGCCATCCTCCACTCCATCCATCTGGACCATCGAGCGTTGCACGGCACTCATCGGTGAACACAACAGTTTTGAAGTCAGTCTTCATGTATTGTTTGGCCCACTGGAGCCGTTTCTGCTTGTGTGCAGTGGATAGAGGAGGTCGACAGGATGGCTTATGCACAGCTGCAAACCTCTGAAGGACCCTGTATCTTGTTGTTCGAGGGATGTTGGAGGCACCAGCAGCTTCAAAAACTTGTCTGCTGCTTTGACAAGGCTTTTTTGCCGCTGCTCTTTTAACCTGACGTAATTACCTGTAGGAAAGAGTCCTCAATTTTCCCTTATCAGCACGCACACGTGTGTACTGTGAATCAGCTACGTACTTCTTGATTGTGCAATGATCACAATGAAGTGTCTTTATCAATGTTGATTGTATTCATGCCTTGACCTAAACACTCCACAATTTGTTGCTTCTCAGCAGCCGACACATCCTTTTTCTTTCCCATTTTGGCAGAAAATGTAGGCTGCTTAATAATGTGGGACAGCCTTCTTAAGTAGTCTTGCCTTTCATTGGACACACCTGCCAAACTAATTAGCACAGGTGTCTGCAATTGCTTACAGTGATATAAAGAGCCCTGACACACATCACCATCAATGAGTTTAACTGACAAACAAAAAAATTCTTACCTTATCACTCCTAAACAATTTTTGCATAATAATTTGGAACATAGTGTAGATGCTGTGCCATCTATCAGGTACCTGGATTTAAATTTTTTTTGTGATTCTAATTCTCATCTTTTTATTTATGTTAGGGGTTGTACAAGTTTGTGTTGAGTCTGCAGTCAGTCTATGTGACTGCAGACTTCTGAATTCTGATAATGCGTACTGCACATTGTCAGGATTCGCTCGTGCCGGCGATTTGCATACTAGATATGTGTGCCATTACTCTATGAAAATGAATTGAGTGAGGCCGGACACCTCTAGTCCAAATACGACTAGAAGTATAAAAATCGCATACTTGCGCAAGGGAGAATCCAAAAAGTGTGCAGTACATGCGCTGTGACAATTCACAAGCCTGCAGCCAACTATAGTGACGCAGACTTTTATCTCAGATCTGAATGAGCCCTTTAGTTATAAAATGAATCCCTGCAGCCAATCCTAACAGAGTATAACTCTCTGTAACTCTCTGTCAGGATTCAGCTCTGCTTGCTGGTTCCAAGAGTCATCACATGGCCATTTCACTCATATGCAATTTTCATTCTTATGCCGAGGTCACACTAGCTATCGGTCTATGCATTGTTCTACTGGCCAGCACCCAGCGTTTCCTTACTGCGCATGCGCGCTCTTTTCGGTATCATCACTTGTGTGTTTGGCTGCACACAGCGCACGCGCCGTACTACTTCTCGTCATTCCCCTATCCTTCTTTATTGACTCATGTGTAGTCCTGTTTAGGACATCATCTATTCCTTCACCGCATCACTGCACCTGCGCATACTTGCGTTTCTGGACCCGGCTCCATTGTTCCTGTCCAGACCCAGGAACACAAGCACACTGGTAACCAACACACCTTGATTGCTTCCATTATTTAGAGTCTACTCAGGTCAGTGATTAGCACTTCCCCTGACGAAGCTGCATTGCAGCGATACACGTGGGGCTCTCCCACACCCCCATTTCCTTACACCACCAGCTCCTTTCCATCCAGGGACCCACCTCTCTTTTTCTTTTCTCAGGCTTACAGGACATGCTTTGGGAGTGCCTCTTTGGTTCATTTACAAGCCTCCATTGGGCACATTTTGGACTTATTTGGTATGGCAGGCATTGCTAACCTTTGATTCTGATTGTTCCATTTCACTATATACAATTCTGCCTATGCTGCCCTACAGTATTGATTTCCTGTATTTAGCTACTAGTACACACAACAGGAGGTTATCGATGCCTATTGATCCTTATAAGGGACTTTGCTTTACATTGGTTTATATTGACGAGAACTAATGGGGACACCCATTTTCTGCTTGTCACTCATCTTCTGATCAGTCACATTGACAGGTTGGTTCATACTAGGCATCATAGTTGGTGCATGTTTATATATATGCCTATGGTGGTTTATTGATATTGCCCTCTGTTTACATTATACAGTTATTGATGCTTGATGTATTGTATATCAATTTGGCACTTTATTGGGAGGATCTCGGTCCTCTAGATGGGAGTGCTATTATGATGTCTTTAATATGGTTTTAACTATGTGTGTGCTTTTCATGACAATAAAGTAGTCTTTGTTACATGTTATCATAGGTGTGCACTGCTATATGCATTGGCCTTTTTGTTTTCTGCTATATCCTTTTTTCCATGCATTCTGTAGCACCCTGTTTTATACTAAATAACACATTGTAGTGCACCCGATACTCTATTGCCACCATAGGGGTCACACTAGCGATGAATACGGACGAGTACTATGCGATAAAACATTGCATATCACTCGGGCCAGTATTCATCTATGGGGCAGATCACATCAGCGTTTTTCTTCTCGGCAGTTGTCAACGTGCGAGTGAAATCGCAGCATGCTGCGATTGTCACCGACACTCGGCAGAGTCTAGGCTCACTCTCACCCATATAAGTCTATGGGTACGAGTGAGACAATGCATATCACTCGGATATCATCCGAGTGCTGTGCGATATACGTTGACCCTGGCAATGAAGGAGATAGAGAAATTCATTTCTCCGCCTCCTCCACAGCTGTGCTCCAATCCTCTCAATGCAAGAGGCTCGGAGCACAGGCGCATGACACTCGGCTCCCGCTTGGCTCAGCAGAGCAGAAGCCGAGGGTCAGTAGCATATCGCATCCGATGCATACAAGCAGTCCCTCACCAGCTTCAAGTCCACGCTCACTGCCACAAAACAAACTTACTTCTCATCTCTCATATCCTCCCTGTCTCACAACCCTAAACAGCTCTTCAACACTTTCAATTCTCGACTCCGTCCCCCAGCACCTCCTCCTTCTCCTCTCATTTCTGATGAAGACTTTGCCTCTTTCTTTAAGCAGAAGATTGATACGATCAGAGAAAGCTTTGGCCCACAGCCCCCATTGCCCCTCTAAGCTGCTCAGCCCTGTTCCTCCAAAACCAACTTCTCCACCATGACAGAAGATCAGCTCTCCACCCTCCTATCAAGATCACACCTCACCACTTGCATGCTTGACCCGCTCCCATCCTACCTCATTCCTATCCTCGCCACAGTCTTCACCCCTACTCTAACACACCTCTTCAGCCTCTCACTTACAAATGGTGTCTTCCTCTCATCCTTCAAACATGCCTCAATCACACCCATCCTCAAAAAGCCCTCCCTCGACCCATCCTCTGTGTCTAACTATCGCCCAATATCTCTTCTCCCTTATGCCTCAAAACTCCTGGAACAGCATGTCCATCTTGAACTGTCCTCCCATCTCTCCTCCTGCTCCCTCTTTGACCACTTACAATCAGGCTTCCGACTGCATCACTCAACTGAAACTGCCCTAACTAAAGTCACCAACGACCTACTAGCTGCCAAGAGCAAGCGACACTACTCTGTCCTCCTTCTCCTGGACCTGTCTTCTGCCTTTGACACTGTGGACCATTCCCTCCTGCTACAGATTCTCTCATCTCTTGGCATCACAGGCTTGGCCCTATCCTGGATCTCATCATATCTAACAAACCGAACATTCAGTGTCTCCCTCTCCCACAATACCTCCTCACCTCACCCCCTGTCTGTCGGTGTTCCTCAAGGCTCAGTTCTAGGACCCCTGCTCTTCTCCATCTACACCCTCGGCCTGGGACAGCTCATAGAATCCCATGGTTTGCAGTATCATCTCTACGCTGATGACACGCAGATCTACCTATCTGGACCTGACCTCACCTCCTTACTGACCAAAATCCCACAGTGTCTGTCTGCTATTTCCGCTTTTTCTCTGCTCGCTTTCTAAAACTGAACATGGACAAAACAGAATTCATCATCTTTCCCTCATCTCACTCTACCCCCCCACCAGACCTATCCATCAATGTCAATGGCTGCTCACTTTCCCCAGTCCCGCATGCTCGGTGCCTCGGGGTGATCCTCGACTCTGCCCTCTCTTTCAAGCCACATGTCCAAACCCTTGCCTCTTCCTGCCGTCTCAAACTCAAAAATATTTCCTGGATCCGTGCATTCCTTGACCATGAAACTACAAAAACACTAGTGCATGCCCTCTTCTCCCGCCTCGACTACTGCAACCTACTACTCTCTGGCCTCCCCTCTAGCACTCTGGCACCACTCCAATCCATCCTGCACTCTGCTGCCCAATTAATCCACATGTCTCCCCGTTATTCCCCAGCCTCTCCTCTCTGTCAAGCCCTTCATTGGCTTCCTATCGTCCAGAGGCTCCAGTTCAAAACCCTAACTATGACATACAAAGCCATCCACAACCTGTCTCCTCCATACATCTGTGACATGGTATCCTGGTACATACCCACACGCAACCTTCGATCCTCTCAAGATCTTCTCTACTCCCCTCTTATCTCTTCTTCCCACAACCGCATACAAGACTTCTCCCGTGCCTCCCCCATACTCTGGAACTCTCTACCCCAACACATCAGACTCGCGCCTACCATGGAAACCTTCAAAAAGAACCTGAAGACCCACCTCTTCCGACAAGCCTACAACCTGCAGTCATCCTCAGTCTACTGAACCACCCCACGACCAGCTCTACCCTCTCCAAGTAAATTCTCACCCACCCCCTGTAGACTGTGAGCCCTTGCGGGCAGGGTCCTCTCTCCTTCTGTACTTGTGTGTGCCTTGTATTGCTCACGTTTATTGTACTTGTCTATATTTGCCCCTTTTCACATGTAAAGCGCCATATTGGAGATGAGATTTCATAAAATCCCCTTCACTATGTTGTAACATCTGGCCGCTGCGGATTAGACTCTGCAACTGTACGCAGCGTCCAATTCACAGCGTTTCCTGACCATGGAAACATACCCTAACACGAGTTTCTCATATTACAGTTGCAAGTGTGACATCGACCTTACAGTCACGTGAAAACGAGCTTTACTTCCTGCTTCTCTAAATTTTTCACTAAACATTTAACCCCCACACCCCGAAGCCTGTTTTCACATTCCTGACCAGGCCAATTTTTACAATTATGACCACTGTCAGTTTATGAAGTCATAACTCTGGAATGCTTCAGTGGATCCCACTGATTCTGAGATTTTCTCGTGACATATTGTACTTCATGATAGTGGTAAAATTTATTTGACATTACTTGCGTTTATTTGTGAAAAAAATGGAAATTGGTGAAATTTTGAAAATTTCGCAATTGTCAAACTTTTAATTTTCATGTCCTTAAAGCAGAGAGCCATATTGCACAAAATAATTCATAAGTGACATTTCCCACATGTCTACTTTACATCAGCACAATTTTTGAAACATAATTTTTTTGTTAGGAAGTTATAAGGGTTAAAAGTTGACCAGCGATTTCTCATTTTTACAACAAAATTTGCAAAACCACCTCACATTTGAAGTGACTTTGCAAGGCCTATATGGCAGAAAATACCTAAAAGAGACATCAATCTAAAAACTGCATCTCTCAAGGTATTCAAAACCACATTCACGAAGTTTATTAATCCTTCAGGTGCTTCACATGAATTTTTGGAATGTGAAAGGAAAAAATAAACATTTACTTTTCTTTCACAAAAATTTTCCTTTAGACCTCATTTTTTTCTACTTTCACAAGGGTACACGGCAGGGCTCGGAAGGGAAGGAGAGTGATTTCACTTTTTGAATGTATAATTTGCTGGCATAATTAGCGGATGCCAAGTTTGGAGAGCCTCTGATGTGCCTAAACAGTGGAAACCCCCAACAAGTGACATTCCATTTTGGAAACTAGACCCCTTAGGGAACTTATCTAGAAGTGTATTGAGCACCTTGAACCCACAGGTGCTTCACAGAAGTTTATAACGTTAAGCCGTGAAAATAAAAAATATAAAAACACATTTTTCCCACAAATCTTTTTTAGCTACAAATTTTGTATTTTCACAAGGGTAACAGGAGAAAATGAACCACAAAATTTGTTGTGCAATTTCTCCTGAGTTCACCTATAGCCTACATGTCGTCGAAAACTACTTTTGAGGCACAGTGCAAAGCTCAGAAGGTAAGAAACGCCATATTACAGTACTGATTTTGCTGCACTTGTTTGAGGGTGCCATGTTACATTGGCAGAGCCCCTGAGGCACTACACAGCAGAACCCCCCAGAAGTGACCCCATTTTACAAATGAAACATTTCAATTAATTCATCTAGGGTTGCAGTGACACCACTGGTGTGTCACAGACTTATATCATTGAGCAGTGACAATAAAAATTTACATTTTTACCACCAAGATTGTGTGTTAGCCCCAAGTTTTACATTTTCATACTGGGAAATAGGTAAAAATGGCACCAAAATTTGTCCCACAATTTCTACTGCTTAGCCATAAGGAGAGACTCCGGAGGGATGGAGTGCTATTTGCCTCCTGGAACGTAGAATAGTTTGCGGATTCCATATAAAGAGCCCCTAAGTGCAATAAAAGCAGAATCCCCCCTCAAGTGACCCCATTTTGGAAATTATAACTCTTTGGAAATTTATCTACAGATGTAGTGATGATTTTGACACCATGGGTGTTTTCCAGAAAAAGCAGCAGTGGATGTTGCTGAGTGTAAATTGCAAATTGACTTTGTAGTGACCAGTACGCTGTAGTGACCAGTACATTATGCCCAGCTCATGCTTCTGGAGACACCCACATGTAAATTAGGCAGGCTCTCATCACTACAGAAATGCCAAACATGGGGACGCTAAGTGCGGTATAAGCACACTGGGGCTCAGAAGGGAGGGGGGCATTTGGATTTGGGAGCGGAGAATTTTCTGAATTTTTTTGGGGGGGCGGGGAGCCATTTCGCTTTTCCAGAGCCTTTGTGCTAATAGTAACGCATTGAAGCCCCTATATTTTTGTTAACAGATGACAGACCTAAGTGAGGGCTTGCTTTTTGTGGATTGAGTTGAAGCTTTTATTGGGAACATTCTACATAACATTTATCATCACACGATGAGTACTTACATCGGAGTTTCCATCTAAAGCTCCTAGTGACGTGACAGATGAAACCCCCGATGGATCCATTCACTATAAAGAGGCAGCAGAGTTACTCTGGACTCTGTCTGGCCTCTGTTCAGTTGTGTCCTTCTTTTTGAAGTGCACAAAACTGTGACCGACGGCACTTTCATGCAATCCTGAAACGACGGACACCGCCGGATCACAAGTCCTATGGCGTCCACAGTGCCTCCATCTGCATCAATATCAGATATCAGTGTCCGTGTGTGTACTACATATGGCACACGTGTGGCAACCGTGTGCCACCCATGTGCCGCATCAGTACCACACGGATGGGCGCCGTGGAAGTAGCGCTACTGTAAGCCATCCCCCGGCGGCAGGTGCTGAAGCTGGCAGTCATCATTCTCCCTGCTCTGCCTGCGAGCAGAGGAGAATGATGAGTGTTATATTAATATTAGAATGACAGCCGACTTCAGCACTAGCCGCAGGAAGACAGCAGCTTACAATAGCCGCTTCTTCCCCGGCCGCCGTCCATGCACACGGAGGACATCAAAGTGTGTTCTCCGTGTGCACGTGTGCAGGACGTTTTGCCGTCTGTGATGACGGCAAAAAACGGACATGTCAGCGTGTTTTACCCACGGACACAAGGTCCGTGGAAACACCCTGACATGTGCACAGACCCATTCATTTGAATGGGTCTACATGTGTACGTGTCTCCGGTACGTGTGTAAACTGTCACTAGACGTAGTGGAGACACGGAGATATGAAAGGGGCCTTACAGCTACTCCCCAGTTTTGCCCATTTTGGTGAAATTACTGAGAAAACGCTGAAAGTCGCTAAGCTTTTGCGCAACTTTGAGTTCAGCAAAAATTGTGCAACTTTTCAAACCATTTTATGCTAGTTTTCTGGCATAAAAGCTTTGATGGATCCCCTTTTAAGTGTCTAGTACGTCCAAATATAAAGAGAAAGGAGGGCACTGCCATAGAGCATATAACAAAATTAACATGGCAGTGAACACAAGCCGAATAGTTAATACCAACCACATAAACCTAGCACGTCTGCCTGGTTTGTGCTTTGGTGTAGCTTCATCCAGGGGTGAACAATGTAGTATGTAGAATACAGTAGCCGGCACACAGCAAGACACACAGAATATATGCTACATCACTTTATGGTGTTCTCTGACTCGTTATCAGTTAAGAGCAATAAAACAATATAATAATTTAAGGACTGTAGTTCATTTTCAGTAACCTGATGATGTAATAAGAGTGAATTACAATTGTAATAGCATTCCTTATCTATGAACTGTTCCAATATTTATGTTGGTCCCTCTCCCATAATGACAGTTCTGCTTCACGTCACTTGTCTTACCTATTGCATTATTCCTGTGTCCTGTTGTGTATAAATATGTGATTCTTCAGATTTTGTATTAGTCTTCGCCTGATGAAGAGACCTGAGTAGTCTCGAAAGCTTGCAATTTGTTACCATCTTTTCAGTTAGCCATTAAAAGGTATCAACCACTGAGGACTGTTGTGAATGGGTTTGAGATGAGTTCTGAGCAGAGGCTCCCTCTGGTGGTTACAAGCGGTACTAGTGAGGATTGTGAGGACTGGGAATCAGGTGTTGCTGATTGGTCTTATATAAGGGAGTCATTTTCCCATCAGGATTGCCGGTGATCAATTGTTTTGGTCTGAATCCTTCTTTCCAGTTTCCCTTGTAGCCTGCTGTGTCGTGTCTGCATCTCCTGCTATCAGATAAGACAATTTCTTATTTTGTGTTTTTGCTATATTTTTGCATTTTGTCCTGCACTTCTTTGGGGGCCTTTAGGGTCCCCTCCGGGGGCTTTTGCCCTCTCTGTTTAGTCCAGCCACTGTGTTTTGTACTTTTGCTTTTTCCAGTTTTTTTTCAGTGGCTGCTGTTTTGTTTTTGTTACACCAGAGAACTAATTTAGGTGGTGGAGGTCGTGTGATCTCAGGTGATTTTGAAATTAGTAGAGTTGGTGTTTTTTCAGGGTTTTCTGAGATTGCAGTAAGTACCCTTCCTATCCTTTTCTATTTAGATAGTTTGGGCCCCAGCGTTTGCTCATACTATTTTCTTTCTGTGTCAGTGTTTCCTCTTGTCTAACCGCCATTACATGTTTGGGGGCTTTCTATTATCTTTGGGGTTCTGCTCCGGGGCAGATAGCTTTTCTATTTCTATCTTTAGGTGTAGTTAGTTTCTCAGGCTGTGACGAGGCGTCTAGGACCAACGTAGGAACGCTCCACGGCTGCCTCTAGTTGTGGTGGTTAGTCAGGGTACTGCAATCTCATAGTTTCCAACTGCTCTGGTGTATTTCCTTTTTTACCTGCACTCCTCAGCTACCGTAACATAACAGTATCACCGGCCATAAAAATTGTATGGTACTCACAGAAGGGAAAAAATATTTTGAAGGAAGAAAAGTTGTCAGAGATATTTTTCTGTTTGTTGCATTTTTTTTTTTTTTTTCCCTCAGTATCTCTGGGTGCTGGGGAGGATCTTTTTCTCCCAATGGAGTTTGCACAGTTGTCTGGCCGTGTGGATCAGCTTGCCACTGAGGTTCAGAGTATTGCTGCATATCTTGCTAGGTTGCCTGTTGTGGAACCTAGGATCCCATGCCAGATTTGTTTTTAGGGGATCGAGCTAAGTTTCAGAATTTCAAAAATAATTGTAAATTGTTTCTTGCCTTAAAATCTAAGTCCTCAGGAAACGCAGCGCAGCAGGTTCAAATTATCATCTCTCTCCTGCGCGGCGATCCTCAGGATTGGGCTTTTTCCCTGATACCTGGGGATCCTGTTTTGAGTGATGTTGATGCATTTTTTCAGGCCTTGGGGTTATTGTACGATGAGCCTAATGTCACTGATCAAGCTGTGAAAGCCTTGTTGGCATTAAATCAGGGGCTTGATGACGCTGAGTTATACTGTCAGAGATTCCGTAGGTGGGCAGTCCTGACCAAGTGGAATGACGACGCTTTGGCGGCCCTTTTCCGGAAGGGTCTGTCGGATAATGTAAAGGATGTTATGGTGGGATTCCCTGTCCCCTCTGGTCTCAATGATTCTATGTCATTAGCGATTCAAATTGACAGACGTTTGCGTGAGCGGAGAAGTATGCGTGGAATGGTGTTGCCTTGTGAACCTGCTTCTGAACCCATGCAGTGTGATGGAGTGGTGTCTGGGGCACAGCGTCATGAGTTTCGAAAGCGCAATGGGTTATGTTTCTACTGTGGTGATGCCTCTCATGCTATTTCAGTCTGCCCTAAGCGGGGAAGACATTTTGCACGCTCAGTTGTCTTGGGTAGTGTTCAGACTAAGTTTTTATTAACTGTCACTCTGATATGCTCTCTGTCCTCATTTTCTGCTCAGGCTTTCGTTGATTCTGGAGCAGCTATTAACCTGATGGATTATGATTTTGCTAAACGTTGTGGGTTTCCCTTGATACCCCTACAGAAGTCTATTCCTTTACTGGGGATCGATTCTACCCTTTGGCTGAGAATAAACCCCAGTTTTCTACTCAGGTGATAATGAGGGTTGAACCTGATCACCAGGAGTGCTGCAAATTTTTGGTTCTATATAATCTGCATGACATTATAGTGCTAGGTTTCCCTTGGTTACAGTCTCATAATCCTGTTTTGGATTGGAAATCTGTGTCTGTAACCAGTTGGGGCTGCCAATGTGTTAATACCAACACTCCTGTTTTTTCTGCCTCCCCCAGGCTGAGGATGTTCCTGACTTTTTGTTTGATTTTTCTGATGTGTTTAGCGAAAGTAAATCTGCATCCTTACCTCCCCATAGGAGCTATGACTGCGCTATTGAATTAGTGCCAGGTAGCAAATTCCCTAAAGGTCGCCTTTTTAACTTGTCTGTACCTGAACATGACGCTATGCGGTCTTATATCAAGGAATCATTGGAGAAGGGTCATATCAGACCATCCTCTTCACCCTTAGGTGCCGGTTTTTTCTTTGTGGCCAAAAAAGATGGTTCATTAAGGCCGTGTATTGATTATCGTCTCTTGAACAATATTACTGTGAAATATCAATACCCGTTACCCTTGATTTCTGACCTGTTTTCCAGGGTAGAAAAACGCTACTTGGTTTACCAAGCTTGACCTCAGGGGGGCGTATAACCTTATTCGCATTAAGCACGGGGATGAATGGAAGACGGCATTTAACACCCCTGAAGGGCATTTTGAGTACCTTGTGATGCCCTTTGGGCTCACTAATGCTCCTTCCGTCTTCCAGTCCTTCATGAATGACATTTTCAGGGATTTTGTGGACAAGTTTCTGATTGTTTATTTGGATGATATCTTGATTTTTTCTAATGACTGGGACTCTCATGTGAAACATGTTCGAACTGTATTCCAGATTTTGAGAGAGAATGCTCTGTATGTGAAGGGATCAAAGTGTCTTTTTGGCGTACAGAAGATCTCATTTCTGGGATTCATTTTGTCCCCATCTGTTATTGAAATGGACCCGGTCAAGGTTCAGGCCATCTGTGATTGGGTCCAACCTACTTCATTAAAGGCTCTTCAGAGATTTTTGGGTTTTGCCAATTTTTATCGTAAATTTATTGGTAATTTCTCGGTTATTGTTAAACCATTAACTGATTTGACCAGAAAGGGTTCTGATGTGGTGAATTGGCCTCCTGAGGCAGTCTCTGCGTTTCAGGAACTTAAGCAGAGATTCACTTCTGCTCCTGTTCTACGGCAGCCTGATGTTTCTCTGCCATTTCAGGTGGAGGTTGATGCCTCTGAAATTGGGGCAGGTGCCGTTTTGTCCCAAAAAGATCCAGAGACCTCTAAAAGTAACCCTTGTGCCTTTTTCTCTCGAAAATTTTCTCCTACTGAACGTAATTATGACGTGGGTAATCGGGAGTTATTGGCCATGAAGTGGGCTTTTGAAGAGTGGAGACATTGGCTGGAGGGAGCCAAACATCAGGTGGTGGTCCTTACGGACCATAAGAATCTGGTCTATCTGGAATCTGCCAAGCGACTCAATCCTAGACAGGCCAGGTGGGCCTTGTTTTTCACACGTTTTAATTTTGTGGTTTCCTTTCTTCCTGGCACTAAGAATGTTAAGGCGGATGCCCTCTCGAGGAGTTTCCTTGCGGACTCTCCTGAGCTATCTGATCCCTCTGTTATTTTGAAGGAGGGTGTAGTTCTTTCCGCCATCTCGCCCAATTTGAGACTTGCTCTGGAGGGGTGTCAGGAGGATAGGCCCGAGCGCTGCCCTGTTGGAAAATTGTTTGTCCCGGACCAATGGAAAAAGAGTGTGATGTCTGAGATTCATTGTTCCGCATTGGCTGGGCATCCCGGAATTTTTGGTACCAGAGACTTGGTTAGTCGGTCCTTTTGGTGGCCTACCTTGTCTCGCGATGTCAGGGAATTTGTGCAGTCCTGCGGGACTTGCTCTCGCTCCAAGCCTTGCTCTCGCTCTAGTGGTTTGTTGATGCCATTGCCTGTGCCCAAGAGACCATGGACCCATATCTCTATGGATTTCATTTCCGATCTTCCTGTTTCTCAGAGAATGACCACCATCTGGGTAATTTGTGATAGGTTTTCCAAAATGATACATCTTGTGCCATTACCTAAGTTGCCTTCCTCCTCTGAATTGGTGCCGTTGTTCCTTCAGCACGTGGTTCGTTTACACGGCATTCCTGAGAACATTGTGTCTGACAGAGGAGTCCAGTTTGTTTCCAGATTTTGGAGGACTTTTTGTTCTAAACTGGGTGTTCAATTGTCTTTCTCCTCGGCATTTCATCCTCAGACCAATGGTCAAACTGAGAGAACAAACCAGACATTGGAGACTTATCTAAGATGCTTTGTGTCTGCTGATCAGGATGACTGGGTCTCTTTTTTGCCTTTGGCTGAGTTTGCTCTTAATAATAGGGCTAGCTCTGCCACTTTGATGTCTCCGTTTTTCTGTAATTCTGGGTTTCACCCTCGATTTTCTTCAGGACAGACGGAGGCTTCTGTCTGTCCAGGTGTTGACTCTGTTGTTGAGCGTATGCAGCAGATTTGGGACCAGGTAGTGGAGAGGTTGTCCCTCTCTCAGGAGAAGGCCCAGCGGTTTGCTAACCGGCATAGGACTGATGGTCCTCGGTTTAAAGTGGGGGACTTGGTCTGGTTGTCCTCAAAGAATATTCCTATGAGAGTAGCATCTCCTAAATTTAAGCCTAGGTTCATTGGACCTTATAAGATCATGGAGATTATTAATCCTGTTTCTTTTCGTTTGCTTCTTCCAGGGACATTTAAGATCCATAACGTGTTCCACAAGTCCTTGTTGAAGAGGTTTGTTGAGCCAGTGGTTCCTGCTGCTGTGCCTCCTGACCCTGTTTTGGTTGAGGGCAATCTGGAGTATGTGGTTGAGAAAATATTGGATTCTCGTTTTTCTAGACGAAGACTCCAGTATTTGGTTAAATGGAGAGGTTATGGTCAGGAAGACAATTCTTGGGTGTTTGCTTCGGACATCCATGCTAGGAGACTTATCCGTGCGTATCATAGAACTCATCCTGACCGACCTGGTTGCTCAAATGAGGGTTCGGTGACCCCTCCTCAAGGGGGGGGTACTGTTGTGAATGGGTTTGAGATGAGTTCTGAGCAGAGGCTCCCTCTGGTGGTTACAAGCGGTACTAGTGAGGATTGTGAGGACTGGGAATCAGGTGTTGCTGATTGGTCTTATATAAGGGAGTCATTTTCCCATCAGGGTTGCCGGTGATCAATTGTTCTGGTCTGAATCCTTCTTTCCAGTTTCCCTTGTAGCCTGCTGTGTCGTGTCTGCATCTCCTGCTATCAGATAAGACAATTTCTTATTTTGTGTTTTTGCTATATTTTTGCATTTTGTCCTGCACTTCTTTGGGGGCCTTTAGGGTCCCCTCCGGGGGCTTTTGCCCTCTCTGTTTAGTCCAGCCACTGTGTTTTGTACTTTTGCTTTTTCCAGTTTTTTTTCAGTGGCTGCTGTTTTGTTTTTGTTACACCAGAGAACTAATTTAGGTGGTGGAGGTCGTGTGATCTCAGGTGATTTTGAAATTAGTAGAGTTGGTGTTTTTTCAGGGTTTTCTGAGATTGCAGTAAGTACCCTTCCTATCCTTTTCTATTTAGATAGTTTGGGCCCCAGCGTTTGCTCATACTATTTTCTTTCTGTGTCAGTGTTTCCTCTTGTCTACCCGCCATTACATGTTTGGGGGCTTTCTATTATCTTTGGGGTTCTGCTCCGGGGCAGATAGCTTTCCTATTTCTATCTTTAGGTGTAGTTAGTTTCTCAGGCTGTGACGAGGCGTCTAGGACCAACGTAGGAACGCTCCACGGCTGCCTCTAGTTGCGGTGGTTAGTCAGGGTACTGCAATCTCATAGATTCCAACTGCTCTGGTGTATTTCCTTTTTTACCTGCACTCCTCAGCTACCGTAACATAACAGAGGACTCTCAAGTCTAAATTGTAATAGCAATGATCCTTGCTCTTATGTTATGTGCATCAAAATGTCTACAGTTTTGAGTGGATGAAGACTGAAGTTCAGATCTGTGTATAGATATTGGGAACACTTTACTATTTTTTCTACACACTAGACGTATCTATGTTGCAAAATACTTAAACCAAGCAGATTGAGAAATGTTCTATTGCTAAGTTTCCTCAGAAATGTAGTGAGAGTGTCTCTGAAAATAGCTAAATACACAAAGCAAACACAAGGACACCAGCTGGCATGACAATACATTGGAATTAATTGAGCCTGTGTCCAACCACACGGTATTCCATGGTAGACGTGTGTGAGGGGTAGCACTGGGGAGATCACGCAGATCCCACCAGTTTGTCATTGGATGCAACTCCGCTGCCTTCAATCGCCAGGACAATTATGCAATTGACTGATGAGTGATGGACGAGGCCACGGCTGTTTCCACTACTAGGCCAGTTATTGGGGAACTCACAGTGAGCATATGGTATATAAACCTCTGATTCATTGCTGAAAGTGTTGGCACCCTTGAAATTGTTACAGAAAATGAAGTTATTCTCACAGAAAATTATTACAATTACACGTTTTGTTATACGCATGTATACATGTATATTTGCTTTGTGTGTATTGTAACAACACAAAAATATGAGGGAAAAAAAGGAAAATTGGACATCATTTCATACAAAACCCCAAAAATGGGTCGGATAAAATTGTTGGCACCTTTCCAAAATTGTGAGTACACAACTTTGTGTCAAGCATGTGATGCTCGTTCATACTCACCTGTGGCAAGTAACGGGTGTGGGCAATATAAAAATCACACCTGAAACCAAATAAAATGGGGAGAAGTTGACTAAATCTCTGCATAGTGTGTCTTTGTGTGCCACAATAAGCATGGAGAAGAGAACTGTCTGGGAACTTGAGAATCAAAATTGTTTAAAAATATCAATAATCTCAAGGTTACAAGTCCATCTCCAGAGATCTTGATGTTATTTTGTCCACGATGTGCAACATAATCAAGAAGTTTACAACCCATGGCATTGTAGCTAATTTCCCTGGACGTGGACAACAGAGAAAAACTGATGAAAGGATGCAATGCAGGATAGTCTGGAAGGTAGATAAGAAGGCCCAATTAAGTTTCAAAGAAATTCAAGCTGTTCTTCAGACTCAGGGTGCATCAGTGCCAGCACAAGCTATCCATCAAAATTTTAATGAAGTGAAACACTATGGCACGAGACCCAAGAGGATCCCACTGCTGACACATAAAAATCTAGACTGCAGTTTGCCAAAATGTACGTGTGGTAGTTATTTACACAAACTACAAGAACCTAGCCTATCTGCAGTCCGCACAGCAGCTAAATCCGCATCAAGCCATGTGGTCTCCATTCTTCATCCATTTCAATTTTATTCTCCATTTCCAGCTGGTGGACAAGAACATCCATGCAGATGCACTTTTTTTAGGTCCTTTCTGTCTTCTGACCGGGAGGAGGAGCCTCAACAAATTACTGATTCCTCCAAAATAGTTACTGAAGCTCCGCTGGATGTGTTTCGGGTCTCAACTGGAAAGACGTTTGTTGCCTAATTGAACAGGAAGCGGGTTCTTCACTGGGGTCACTCATTTAAATTGGCTGGTCATGGCTGAGAGAAGAAAATATCTCTTCTCAGCTCACTGCATTATTGATAGTTGTCCGTACATAAAGATATTGCAGATTTCCGAGAATAAGAAACAGCCTGTGATCACCGGCTAATTCCCTTGCCAGTACAATCTGCTCCTTGTCAGCACATCACGATGGACTTCATTACCAATCTTCCAGTATCTGCTGGATGTACCGTCACCTGGGTAGTCGTGGATCGCTTCTCTAAGATGGCCCATTTTACTACGTTGTCTGGTCTCCAATCTGCTTCTGTGCTTGCTGTGAAGTTCATCCAGCATTTTTTCCGCCTCCATGGCTTACCTCTCCATATAGTTGTCTCGACCACGCACCACAATTGTGGGTTACCAGGGCAATGGGGTACTCAGAGCCGAGCCCATGGAAGTCTATGGGGATTGTCACAGGTAGCGGTGGCTCGGTCTGTGGCCCTGGCGGTCAGGCGTATGTTGGGGGGTATATTTACAGGGGATATATATATACAGTTCGTGACGCCACCTGTAGTCTCTGGTAATTTGTACCAGCGCTGCTGTAGATCTCTGAGGGATGGTGAGGCAGCTAGATGTCGGGTCCCCTACAGGTGGGACTCTTCCCTCAGGTCGATGGTTATGATGGGGTAGTGCAGGCATGCAGTTAAATAACTCAGTCTCAACCGTCAGCGTCTTTCCATACCTTTACTTCAAGTTGTTCAGGCAGGTTCCAGAGAGGCTGATGGGGTTGATGGAGGATGAGCTTTGAGGCAACGGCTAAGCAAGTTAGGGGCCTCCTTTACTTTCAAATGATGATGAGTACAACCAGCATGAAGCGTAGTTCCCTCTATAATCTCCAGCTATTCCAAAGCTGTGCTGCCCGGTCAGTCTTGTGGTTGGAGCCTTCTTCTGAGAGAGCTGAGTTCCAATTCCTGTCGTGCACTGACTCAAGGTTCTCACTCTCCCTGACCCCAGTTACGTACTGACTCTTCAGGGGCTGCTTTCCGTTACCTAAGGTCCGGTAAGCCTCTGGGTTTCCTACCACCATGCATGAAGCTATGGTGATGCTTCGGTCTCCAGTGACCGGTAACAATGTGCAGGTATTCTATACCGATGGCACTTTTCTGTTCTCTTCCACTATGCCCTTCGATTTGCTCAGACTCTCAACAGATGTCTCAGTCCGTCCTCTAGTGGGGCACAGCTCTGACCAGGCTGAGGTGAACTGGCTCACCTTTACTGGACTCCACTTTCTGAACTGCACAAAGACTGCACTTCCTAACTCTTTCGAGTCACTGACTGAACTGCACTCAGACTACTCAGCACTCCCCTCCACACCCCTGCTGGGTGTGTCCGAAGTGTACGTGATATCATGGAGAGCCCTTAACCGTTACCTCTCCACTCATCCTCCTGGTATTGTGTACCAGGGCTACACATTGTCTCTGATAGAGGCATACAGTTTACATTTAGCTTCTGGAGGGATACCTGAAAACTACTAAATGTCACCTAGGATTTCTCTTCAGCCTACCATCTGCAATCAAATGGCCAGGTAGAGAGAGTCAACCAGGCTTTGACCAACTTCCTATGGCACTTTGTCAATGCTCACAACAGTGATTGGGCCAAACTCCTGCCTTGGGCTGAATTCTCATACAGCAACCATGTAAGTGAATCCTCTGCTAAATCCCTGTTTTTCATGGTCTACAGTCAACACCCCAATATTCCATTCATTGCATCTATTACCGACAAATTAATGCCGTATCTTACAAGCTCAAACTCCCAGCTTATTTACTGATTCCCAATTCCTTCAACGTGTCTCTCCTAAAGCCTGTTATCTTCACCTCCTTCTTCAAAGACCCGAGTACCACTTCTGCTCCAGTCAGGACTGAAGATGTTTTCGAGATAGAGAATATTCTAGCCACTAAAAGAGTAAGAGGAAAAACCTTTTATCATGTGGATTGGAAGGGGTTCGGTACTGAGGAGAGTAGTGGAAGCCCAGGGAGAACATCCATTCCCCTCTCCTACTGGAGAGATTTCTTGTGGGCTTAAAGAAAAGGGGGTGTCAAGGAAAGGGGTATTGTAGCATCCCTGCATGCTTCCTCCCTTCCCCGGCAGAGACGCTGACTCACTCACTAACGCAATGCCCATCCCGCACCTCTTCCTCTTTACTCTGCTGTCTAGGGTCTTCACACTGCTCGCAGATCCCCGAGCACTGTGCAAGGGCGTACGCACACTCCCGGTCCCTTAAAGGGACAGCATGCATTGTCCTAAAGTGTCCCCAGCCAATGGCTGGTAGACACATTATATAAAACGGACCTGTTAGCAAGATTTTGCTCAGTAAACTAAAGACACTGTCAGGTTGGTGCTGTTATACTAATTAAAATGATACATTGGTTGATGAAATTCGTCTTGAGGTTGTTGTTTAATCTTTATTTGTAGTTTTCAGTTAATGAGATTCTTATGCTCTGGGGCAGGCCTGTGGCTATGGCTTTATGTGGTTCCTTACTTATGCAACTTTATGGGCTTATGACAGGTCACTGATCCTTTAGTGACCTACCCCCTATGTTACATACTGCATAGAATATTGTGTGAAAAAAACATTTATCATGCAGGCGCTTGCGGCGGCAGCGCCTGCGCTGCAGCATGACACAATGGTTAATATGCATATATTAATTTATGATTTAGTCATATAGCATTGTGGGAAAAAAAAAAATTATCTTTATCAAAATTGTGGCTGCGGTGCCTGCGAAGTAGCATCTATAGCGTTCCGATAGATGCTACTGCGAAAGCGCAGCCGGCGCCATTTTGATGGAGGAAAAAAAATTGGGATCCATGAGGAAGATTTTTTTTTCTCCCCACAATACTATATGACTAAATCATAAATTAATATGTGCATATTAGTCATTGTATCATGCTACAGCGCAGTCGCCACCTGCGTGATGAATGCTAATTTTTTTTCACACAATATTCTATGCAGTATGTTAAATAGAAGGCAGGTCACTGAAGGATCAGTAACCTGTCATAAGCCCATAAAGATGCAAATGTAAGCAGAGTACCATATAAAGCCCCGCCCACAGGACTGCTCTGAAGCACGAGAATCTCGCATAAGATTAAACAACAAACACAAGGCAGATTTCATCAACCAAGGTATCATTTTAATTAGTATAACAGCGCCAAACTGACAGTGTCTGTAGTTTACTGAGGTTTAAGGCACCTACAGCTGTTGGGAGGTGCCTGAGCAACCTGTTATGTCAATTGTCTGCACACTTGCTAGTTCTCAGGTCTGCAATGTCTGCCAGTCAGTTTACCTGTCCCGTACCTGTCTGCCAATACTTGCCGTGTTTTCCTGTATTCCAGCCATGTCCGCCAGCACCTGCCTCCTTGCATATCAGCCATGGCCGCCAGCACCTGCCTGCATATCAGCCACGCCCACCAGCACCTGCCTGCATATTAGTCGTGTCTGCCAACACCTGCCTGACTGAATATTAGACTTGTCTACCCGTACCTGCCTGCTTGCATATCAGCCATGCCTACCAGTACCTGCCTACTTGCATATCAGCCATGCCTACCAATACCTGCCTGCCTATATACCAGCTGTGTCCGACAGTACCTCTCATACCTACCTGCACCTACTGTTATAGCTTCCTGTCCCTTTTGGGGGTCAGCTGCCGTGCATCTGAGGTCCGCTCTGGAGTACCGGTAGCACCTGGCATCCAGAGCCATGTCTAAGGCTTCTTTAACACATCAGTTTTTTGCCATCAGTCACAATCCGTCGTTTTGTGAAAAAAATGGATCCAGCGATTGATGCTGCAGGATCCGTTTTTTTCTCATAGACTGGTATTAGCAACGGATTGCGACGGATGGCCGTGCGTTTCATCCGTCGTTCAATAGATCCGTCGGAAATTTTGTATCCGGTCGTCGGATAGGACACACAAAGCAACGTTTTTGGTCTCCATCGGAAAGTCGGACAGCGACGGATCTGTCGCTTTTTATAATGGAAGCCTATAGGCGCCAGAACCGTCGTCATCCGTCAAATCACGGATTCCAGCGACGAATCCGTTTTTTTTAGCAGAGCATGCTCCTGTTAGTTTGGGATTGGTTTCTCTTCCTCCAATATTTTTATTATTTAGATTTTTTTGTCTTTGTTCTTCCTTTCCACTTCTAATAGCAGAGTTCTCAATAGTATTTGTCATGTGTATGGCTTTTTCTGGCCTTTTGCTTCCCTTCCCACATAGTTCTAGTGTAAAGCTCTCCTGACAAGTGTGCAAGCAGGTTGCGGGATGCAGTGACAGACAGAAGGCAGAGCAAGGGCTAACAAATTTAATTGTTTAATTAAACAGGATATTAACTCCTCGCATGGAGATAAATGGTTAAAGGGTAAATAGTAGGAACAAGTGCAGAACAACAGCAGTCCCGTTATTAAACTTATCGTGTCCTTTTAGGCTCCTCCTCCACAGATGATCCCGCAGGGGTTGCAGCACCGGCAACGGCCGGAAAGATGTCCACAGAGGGAGTCCTTTGAATGATGCTCCTTCTTCTGGTGGTAGCGGTCGGTCTCAGGTACCTTCCGCTGGGCCCCTAGTCCATGAACTTGTGCGGCCAAAGCAAATAAGGCGACAGCGCTTTCGCGGTTGAACGTGGGCTTGCGCCCAGCAAGTGGCAGGGAAGGCCGCAAATGAGTGTCCGGTACTCAGCCTTCTCTCCTTCGCATGCGTGCAGTACTCACAGCCTCTGGGCACACAGCACCTCTCTCGCTCTCAGTTCCGCTGGCGATGACGGGAGCTGACAAATGTAGCCTGATGCAGCGTCAGTGCTGAGAGGCGGAGCACGCTGCTCACTCTGCTGCACACTGACTGTTTGCATCAAACTGCCCGTTACTGCGCACGCTTTTGCTTTTATCCTGCCCCTCCTACCCGGGTCATGAGGTTGGTCCGGTCCCTCATACCTTCACCCAGGCAACATGGGAGGCAGCCTCAACAGTTCTGCACCCGGCTCTGCACAGGTACCAGCAGCCCGGTCTTCCTCCTTACAAGTGTAGCAAGGCGACTTCCAAATACATGTTTTCCAGTCTTCGTAAGGTGCACCCCATCTCTAGCAAGTAGTCCATCGCATAGGTAATTCGCTCCATGATCCAGAAATTCAAATCCTTGCTGATGTCACCATCAACATAGCCAGTTGTTCACCTGCAGAATCTTATTCCACCTGCTTGTTTCATGGCCATCAACTGAGAGGATGCAAGAGAAGACCACCTGCGCTCCCAGTTCTTTCACTTTCTTACCTAAGTTTTCAAAGTCACTGCAGATGGTTTCCAGGTCCTTTATGGTGGTGTCATTTGTCCCCACATGTATTAGCAGGAATAGGTAGTCATCTGATGAAACAAAGATATATTATTAAAAAAAAAAATTGTGATGTCATTTCCTTGTTCAACCTCTTCTTTTTCATTCTCCATTGAAGACCATAATATCATTACATACCATGTTCAAATTTATAATGTTTACACACACAAAACAAATATAAGCGAATATATATATATATATTAAGCCCAAGGTTTAGTAATGAACTGGTGTCAGCCAGATACCCTCATTAATAAAACGGTACATAAAGAGTTAACTAAAGAAATAAAGACACACACACACATACTGTACACACACACACCTACCTATGTAGTAGCATTAGCATAATTAACCTACATACAGTACAGACCAAAAGTTTGGACACACCTTCTCATTCAAAGATTTTTCTGCATTTTCATGACATTGAAAATTGTAAATTCACACTGAAGGCATCAAAACTATGAATTAACACATGTGGAATTATATACTTAACAAAAAAGTGTGAAAAAACTGAAAATATGTTTTATATTCTAGGTTCTTCAAAGTAGCCACCTTTTGCTCTGATGACTGCTTTGCACACTCTTGGCATTCTCTTGATGAGCTTCAAGAGGTAGTCACCAGAAATGGTCTTCCAACAATCTTGAAGGAGTTCCCAGAGATGCTTAGCACTTGTTGGCCCTTTTGCCTTCACTCTGCGGTCCAACTCACCCCAAACCATCTCGATTGGGTTCAGGTTTGGTGACCGTGGATGCCAGGTCATCTGGCGTAGCACCCCATCACTCTCCTTCTTGGTCAAATAGCCCTTACACAGCCTGGAGGTGTGTTTGGGGTCATTATCCTGTTGAAAAATAAATGATGGTCCAACTAAACGCAAATCGGATGGAATAGCATGCTGCTGCAAGATGCTGTGGTAGCCATGCTGGTTCAGTATGCCTTCAATTTTAAATAAATCCCTAACGGTGTCATCAGCAAAGCACCCCACACCATCACACCTCCTCCTCCATGCTTCACGGTGGGAGCCAGGCATGTAGAGTCCAGGGGCGTATCTAGGGGGGGGCAGCCGGGGCATGTGCCCCGGGCGCAGCCAGCAGGGGGGCGCAGTCGGGCCGCCTAATGTGGCGGTCCGCAGTGTCTCCCCTGCGGCTGCATTCTGCCGCCCCCGGCCTGGGAGTCGGCGGTTCCCTGTGCCTGCTGTCAAGCTGACAGACGGCGCAGAGAAGCTGCTGCGTGCAGGCTCCCAGGGATCAATTGCACTGGTGTCTATACAGACGCCAGTACAATTGAAGCTCTGACCACTGGGTCAGAGCGACGTCTGCAGCGTGATCAGGTCATGTGACCACGCTGCTGACGTCACTCGTCGTCGGCGCCCAGAAGGGTGAAGACTGGTGGTGAGTGTGCTCCACTATGGAGCTGAAGATACCACCGAAGATAAATGGGGGACATACTGTGTGTGTATGGGGGGTGAATTTAGAGTGGGGATGGGGGTTACTTTATGTGTGGGGGGATTTGGAGATGTTGTGGGGGTTATTTCATGTGGGGGGGATTTGGAGTGGGGATGGGGGGTTCTTTTATGTGTGGGGGGATTTGGAGTGGGGATGGGGGCTATTTTATGTGGGGAGATTTGGAGTGGGAATGGGGGTTCTTTTATGAGTGGGGGGATTTGGAGTGGGGATGGGGGGCTATTTTATGTGGGGGGATTTGGAGTGGGGACGGGGGTTCTTTTATGTGTGGGGGGATTTGGAGTGGGGATGGGAGCTAATTTATGAGTGGGGGATTTAGAGTGGGGATGGGGGGTTCTTTTATGAGTGGGGGGATTTGGAGTGGGGATGAGGGGTTCTTTTATGTGAGGGGGATTTGGAGTGGGGATGGGGGTTCTTTTATGTGGGGGGGATTTGGAGTGGGGATGGGGGCTATTTTATGTGGGGGGGATTTGGAGTGGGGATGGGGGTTCTTTTATGAGTGGGGGATTTGGAGTGGGGATGGGGCTATTTCATGTGGGGGGATTTGGAGTGCGGATGGAGGGTTCTTTTATAAGTGGGGGGGTTTGGAGTGGGGATGGGGGTTATTTTATGTGTGGGGGGACTTGGAGTGGGGATGGGGGTTCTTTTATGTGTGGGGGGATTTGGAGTGGGGATGGAGGGTTCTTTTATGAGTGAGCGGGATTTGGAGTGGGGATGGGGTTATTTTATGTGTGGGGTGACTTGGAGTGGGGCTGGGGGATTTGGAGTGGGGATGGTGGGTTATTTATGTGTGTGGGAATTTGGAGTGGGGATGGGGGCTATTTTATGTTGGGGGATTTGGAGTGGGGATGGGGGGTTCTTTTATGAGTGGGGGGATTTGGAGTGGGGATGGGGGGTTATTTAATGTGTGGGGGGACTTGGAGTGGGGATGGGGGCTATTTTATGTGGGGGGATTTGAAGTGGGGATGGGGGATTCTTTTATGAGTGGGGGGATTTGGAGTGGGGATGGGGGGTTATTTTATGTGTGAGGGGACTTGGAGTGGGGATGGGGGTTCTTTTATGTGTGGGGGATTTGGAGTGGGGATGGAGGGTTCTTTTATGAGTGAGCGGGATTTGGAGTGGGGATGGGGTTATTTTATGTGTGGGGTGACTTGGAGTGGGGCTGGGGGATTTGGAGTGGGGATGGTGGTTATTTTATGTGTGGGGGAATTTGGAGTGGGGATGGGGGCTATTTTATGTTGGGGGATTTGGAGTGGGGATGGGGGGTTCTTTTATGAGTGGGGGATTTGGAGTGGGGATGGGGGGTTATTTAATGTGTGGGGGGACTTGGAGTGGGGATGGGGCTATTTTATGTGGGGGGATTTGAAGTGGGGATGGGGGATTCTTTTATGAGTGGGGGGATTTGGAGTGGGGATGGGCTATTTTATGTGGGGGGATTTGGAGTGGGGATGGGGGTTATTTTATGTGGGGGGGGATTTGGAGTGGGGATGGGGTTCTTTTATGTGTGGGGGGATTTGGAGTGTGGATGGGGGGTTCTTTTATGTGTGGGGGGATTTGGAGTGGGGATGGGGGTTACTTAATGTGTGTGGGGGGATTTGGAGTGGGGATGGGGTACTTAATGTGTGTGGGGGATTTGGAGTGGGGATGGGGGATTTAATGTGTGTGGGGGGGATTTGGAGTGGGGATGGGGGCATTTAATATGTGTGGGGGGATTTGAGGGTACTGAAGAGTATGTATGTATGAGGGCATGTTTGAGGAAACAGTATGGGGGATGGGTGCAGACAGTATGGGGAGCGAATGGGTGAATGTATGTGGACACAGTATGGGGAGTGAGGGTGATGGGATGTGTGCAGACACAGTATGGGGAGTCAGGTGTATGTATGAGCAGTCAGTATAGAGAGTGAAGGGGTAAATATATGAGGAGACAGTATGCTGAACAGGGGGGATGTGAGAGGAGACAGTGTGAGGAGGGAGGGAATAGTGTGAGGTGACAGTATATTGCAGATATTTTTTATTTAGGGGCATTATAATGACTCTTCTGTCTTTAAGGGCATCGTGCGGAGAGTTGGTGCAGAAAAGTGGAGAAGATGGAGGTCTGCAGAGACGGCTGTGGATGAGAAAACTCATCATAGTATCTGGACAAGATGAAGAAAAGGAGAACGACACCAGAGACGACGTCATCTATAAGGTACCTGGATGTAAATATTATTTGTGAAATTGACTAATTCTCATGTCTTTATTTGTTAGGAGCATTAAAGGGGTTGTCCAGGTCTGTGCTGAGTCTGCAGTCACATAGAATGACTGCAGACTCAGCACAAACCTGGACAACCTCTTTAATGCTCCTAACAAATAAAAACATGAGAATTAGTCAATTTCAGAATTCTCACAGCGCACACTGCACACACTTAGGATTCTCTCGTGCCGGTAATTTACATACATGCGGTTACATGCTGACTAGACATGTGTGGCCTCACTCAATGAAAATGAACGGAGCGAGGCCGGGCACATCTAGTCGGAATGTGGCCTGAAGTATATAAATCACATGCTTGTGCTGACATGACCGTGTACTCTTGCCACCGGTAAGGGAGAATCCTAAAAGTGTGCAGTGCATTCGTTGTGAGAATTCAGAAGCTGTAATATCAGGATTCAGTTCTGCACGTTCCAGCAGTCATCACATGGACACTTCACTCATATGCGATTTTCATACTTATGGTCCTGTGACAAGGAGCTTCTCTTCCTGCTTCTCTCAGATTTTTCACTGAACATTGAGAGCATTAGGGAGAGCAGCTCGTCGGTACATGACTAAGTGTGCAAATCGCATGTGTGCGGGGGAGGGGGGGTGCCGAACCGAATTCTTGCACCGGGTGCCAGAAAGTCTAGATACAACTCTGGTAGAGTCCATCCGTTCACCTTTTCTGCGTCGCACAAAGACACGGTGGTTGGAACCAAAGATCTCAAATTTGGACTCATCAGACCAAAGCACAGATTTCCTCTGGTCTAATGTACATTCCTTGTGATCTTTAGCCCAAACAAGTCTCTTCTGCTTGTTGCCTATCCTTAGCAATGGTTTCCTAGCAGCAATTTTACCTTGAAGGCCTGCTGCACAAAGTCTCCTCTTAACAGTTGTTGTAGAGATGTGTCTGCTGCTAGAACTCTGTGTGGCATTGACCTGGTCTCTAATCTGAGCTGCTGTTAACCTGCGATTTCTGAGGCTGGTGACTCGGATAAACTTACCCTCAAAAGCAAAGGTGACTCTTGGTCTTCCTTTCCTGGGGCGGTCTTCATGTGAGATAGTTTCTTTGTAGGGCTTGATGGTTTTTGCAACTGCACTTGGGGACACTTTCAAAGTTTTCCCAATTTTTCGGACTGACTGACCTTCATTTCTTAAAGTAATGATGGCCACTCATTTTTCTTTACTTAGCTGCTTTTTTCTTGCCATAATACACATTCTAACAGTTTATTCAGTAGGACTATCAGCTGTGTATCCACCAGACTTCTGCACAACACAACTGATGGTCCCAACCCCATTTATAAGGCAAGAAATCACACTTATAAAACCTGACAGGGCACACCTGTGAAGTGAAAACCATTTCCGGTGACTACCTCTTGAAGCTCATCAAGAGAATGCCAAGAGTGTGCAAAGCAGTAATCAAAGCAAAAGGTGGCTACTTTGAAGAACCTAGAATATAAGACATATTTTCAGTTGTTTCACACTTTTTTGTTAAGTATATAATTCCACATGTGTTAATTCATAGTTTTGATGCCTTCAGTGTGAATGTACAATTTTTAATGTCATGAAAATACAGAAAAATCTTTGAATGAGAAGGTGTGTCCAAACTTTTGGTCTGTGCTATATGCTGCAACAAAACAGCAACTGTCAGAAATCTGTGTGAAATGCAATATCTGTTTATTTTTCAAAAGATTTTTCAAAAAATTGCGTGGGCTCCCTCATAATTTTCATAACCAGCATAGGGAAGGCCGACGGCTGAGGGCTGATGTTAATATTCTGGGAAAGAACCAGTAGCCATAAAGGTTCCCATGCTATTAATATCAGCTCACAGCTGTTTGTTTAGCCTTTACTGGCTAGTTTACAGGGGAACCCCAGAAAAAAATTGACATTGGGTCCCCCTATAAAATCGAACCAGCAAAGGCTAGGCAGACAGTTGTGGGCTGATATTAATAGCCTGGGAAGGGGCCATGGATATTGGCACCCCCTCAGGCTAAAAACATCAGCTCTCAGCCGTCCCAGAAATGGTGCATCTTATAGATGCGCCAATTCTGGCACTTAGCCTTGCTCTTCCCACTTGCCCTGTAGAGGTGGCAAGTGGGGTTCATATTTGTGGGGTTTATGTCACCTTTGTATTGTCAGGTGACATCAAGCCCACAGGATAGTAATGGAGAGGCATCTATAAGACACCTATCCATTAATAAACCCAAAGTGATATTGTATAAAACACAGATACCCAGGAAAATGTCTTTTATTTGAAATAATCACAGACTCCTTTATTGAATCTTAATTTACCATACTTACTGAACGCCTAATCCCCGATGCCCTCGCCTCCTGCAAACAATCAAAAAATAATATATTCTCGTGTATAAGCCGAACCGTGTATAAGCCGAGACCCCTAATTTTGCCACAAAAAACTGGGAAAACTTATTGACTCATGTATAAACCGAGGGTGGTGCTGCACAAGGGTTAATGGTGGTCCAAAAAGATGCTCCATAGATAAATACCCCCATAAAATGCTGCACAAAGGTTAATGGTGGCCCAAGAAGATGCTCCATAGATAAATACCGCCATAAAATGCTGCACAAGAGTTAATGGTGGCCCAAGAAGATGCTCCATAGATAAATACCCCCATAATATGCTGCACAAGGGTTAACGGTGGCTCAACAAGATGTTCCATAGATAAATACCCCCCCATATATTGCTGCTGCAATTTAAAAAAAAATGACATACTTACCTCTCGTCGCTGGGGGCCAGGTGCCGGTGTCCTGAGCAGGCGGGAACAGCGGCGCGCTATGGGGGCTGTTATGTTTCGGTAGCTGAGGAGAAATTGCAAAAATAGCAATACACCAGAAAGGCTGGAAACTATTGGATTGCAGTACCCTAAGCTAACCACCACACTAGAAGCAGCCGTGGAGCGTACCTATGGTGATCTGTGTGGCCCAGCTATGCAGGCACACATAAAATCCAGGAGAATGCACAGGAAGGTAATCGCAAAAGCTTGCTATTCATGCACTTCACTCACACCTTCAGACACACCCACTAGGGGTATAGGAGGGAGTGACATGTAGCAGAGTTCATTCAAGCTTCCTGTCTTAGGACAGTACAGACCATTCAAGTTTCCTGTCTGAGAAGAGCTCAGACCAGTCAGTTTCCTGTCTTCAGACAGTGCAGTTCAGTGCCAGTTCAGTCTGGACTAGGAGAGAGGACTGAATCCTCGCAGAGCTAGCGTAGCTCACCTGACAAAGAAGTGGAGGCTAGTACGGGTGAAGTGCATCATCCTAGCCTAGTCAGAGCTACCCTTAATCAGTACCTCAGCAGAAGCTGAAGCAAGGAGGATACTGAGATCTGCTCAGCGAGCTCTGGAGAAAGCTGACATTTCCATCAAAGCTACAAGTGCTTATGCTAAGAGCGAGAGCAGGGCGAAGGGCGCAGTGGAGAAGGACAGAGAAGTGCTTCAGGTACCAGATTACCTGCACTAATTCACCGGACACCGGAGTCCGAGGCATTGCTAGAGCTTCATGCTTAGTGATAAGAAAACCGGAGACTTTCTGGACTACAGGTTGCAGAAGGCAGCTCAATGTGTCGATACGTAACTGGAGTCAGGAGAACAGGAGTCTAGCGGGACGCTGCAGAAATAGACTTAGTTCTACCACTGAAAAGGCTCTACCACTATGTCGGCCGGGCGTAGTTGCTATTGAAAGAGTTAACTTCGCTTCACGCAAGTTTGGACTCAGATACATATTGAAGTTAAGGAGGCCTCTAACCTGCTCAGCGGTTACCCGAATGTGCATTCTCCACCCCGACCAGCTCCCCGGGATCTGCCTGAACCATCTACCAGTAAAGGTATGAAAAGAAGCTGCATTGTGTGTGACTGAATTCTTATCTACACCCTGCACCATCACCATAGACTTCCAGGGACCAGTCTCACCTGTGGGAGACTTACCACCCAGCTGCCCCCATAACATCCCCTGTGAAGATCCTAATAGCAGCGCTGGTCCAATTAACCAGATACCACAGGTGGCGTCACGAACTACCTATCCTAATAATCCCCTGTAAATATTCCCCAACGCTTGACTGCCAGGGCCACGGACCGAGTCCCGCTGCCAGTGACAACTCCCATAGACTTCTATGGGCTCGGCTCCGAGTACCCCATAGCCCTGGTATCCACAATTGTGGTGCGAGTCAGATCCTAGACGCCTCGTCACAGCCGGAGAGATAGCTACACCTAAAGGCAGAAAGATGAAAGCTATCTGCCCCGTAGCAGAACCCATAAAGAAATAGGAAGCCCCCAAACATGTAATGGCGGTTAGACAAGAAGAAAATACGGACACAGACAGAAAATAGAATGAGCAAACGCTGGGGCCCAATCTATCTAGATAGAAAAGTATAGGAAAGAATTCTGACTGCAACCCAAAAAAAACCCTGACAAAAATACCAACACTTCTGATTAACAAAAAACCTGAGATCACACGATCGCCACCCCCTAAATCATATCTCTGGTGTAACACACAGCAATTCAGCAAATAAAAAGTGACAAAAGAAAAGAGCAAAAGTGCATATACAAAATGAGCACAATTGCAGCGCCAGGCCCCAAAAGGGACCAGGCTAAAGTCCACTGCAAGCAGCAAACAAACAAGGAAAATCCAACCAGAGGAAAAAAAACAGCAAATCACTTATCTGAATGAGAGCAGGAATGCAAGCTGAGCTCCAAGCAAGACCAGTAAGAACAATTGATTACCGGCAAGGCTGAAGGGAGTTCAGGTCACTTATATCAGACCATTCAGAGCCAGCTGAAGGACATTCAGCAATTAGTTCATTACCCTAAGCAACCACCGGAGGGAGCTCCAGCTCAGAAGTCGCCTCCAGAGTTTTCACAACAGTACCCCCCCCTTGAGGAGGAGTCACCGAACCCTCACCTGAGCAACCAGTCCGGTCAGGATGAGCTCGATGATAGGCACAGATCAGTCTCCCAGCATGGATGTCCGAAGCAAACACCCAAGAATTGTCCTCCTGACTATAACCTCTCCACTTAACCAAATACTGGAGTTTCCGTCTAGCAAAACGAGAATCCAATATTTTCTCAACCACATACTCCAAATTGCCCTCCACCAAAACAGGGTCAGGAGGCGCAGCCATAGGAACCACTGGCTCGACAAACCTCTTCAATAAGGACTTGTGGAACACGTTATGGATCTTAAATGTCCCTGGAAGAAGCAAACGGAAGGAAACAGGATTAATAATTTCCATGATCTTACAAGGTCCAATGAACCTTGGCTTAAATTTTGGAGATGCAACTTTCATAGGGATATTTCTTGAGGACAACCAAACCAAGTCCCCCACTTTAAAACGAGGACCATCAGTCATATGCCGGTTGGCAAACCACTGGGCCTTCTCTTGAGAGAGAGACAACCTCTCCACTACCTGGTCCCAAATCTGCTGCATACACTCCACAATAGAGTCAACCCCCGGACAGACAGAAGCCTCCGCCTGTCCTGAAGAAAATCGAGGGTGAAACCCAGAATTGCAGAAAAATGGAGACATCAAGGTGGCAAAGCTAGCCCTATTATTAAGAGCAAACTCAGCCAAAGGCAAAAAAGTAACCCAGTCATCTTGATCAGCAGACACAAAACATCACAAATAAGTCTCCAAGGTCTGGTTTGTTCTCTCGGTTTGTCCATTGGTCTGAGGGTGAAATGAAGAGGAGAAAGATAACTGAACACCAAGTTTAGAACAAAATGTCCTCCAAAATCTGGAAACAAACTGGACTCCTCTGTCAGACACAATGTTCTCCAGAATGCCATGTAACCGAACCACGTGCTGAAAGAACAAAGGCACCAATTCGAAGGAGGAAGGCAACTTAGGTAATGGCACATGATGTATCATCTTGGAAAACCTATCACAGATTACCCAGGTAACGGTCATTCTCTGAGAGACAGGGAGATCGGAAATAAAATCCATAGAAATATGGGTCCATGGCCTCTTGGGTACAGGTAATGGCATTAACAAACCACTAGAACGAGAGCAAGGCTTGGAACGAGAGCAAGTCCCACAGGACTGTACAAAGTCCCTGACGTCACGAGACAAAGTAGGTCACCAAAAGGACTGACTCACCAAGTCTCTGGTACCAAAAATCCCGGGATGACCAGCCAACGCGGAACAATGAATCTCAGACATCACACTCTTCTTCCACTGGTCTGGGACAAACAATTTCCCAACAGGGCAGCGCTCAGGTTTATCCTCCTGACACCCCTCCAGAGCCAGTCTCAAATTGGGCGAGATAGCGGAAAGAACTACACCCTCTATAAAAATAACAGCAGGATCAGATAACTCAGGAGAATCCGCAAAGAAACTCCTCGAGAGGGCATCCGCCTTAACATTCTTAGTGCCCGGAAGAAAAGAAACCACAAAATTAAAACGTGTGAAAAACAAGGCCCACCTGGTCTGTCTAGGATTAAGTCGCTTGGCTGATTCGAGATAAACCAGGTTCTTATGGTCATTGAGGACCACCACCTGATGTTTGGCTCCCTCCAGTCAATGTCTCCACTCTTCAAAGGCCCACTTCATGGCCAATAACTCCCGATTACCCACGTTATAATTACGTTCAGTTGGAGAAAATTTTCGAGAGAAAAAGGCACAAGGGTTACTCTTAGAGGTCTCCGGATCCCTTTGTGACAAAACCTCCACCTGAAATGGCAGAGAAACATCAGGCTGCCGTAGAACAGGAGCAGAAATGAATCTCTGCTTAAGTTCCTGAAACGCAGAAACTGCCTCAGGAGGCCAATTCACCACATCGGAACCCTTTTTGGTCAACTCAGTCAATGGTTTAACAATAACGGAGAAATTACCAATAAATTTACGATAAAATTTGGTAAAACCCAAAAATCTCTGAAGAGCCTTCAATGAAGTAGGTTGAACCCAATCACAGATGGCCTGAACCTTGACCGGGTCCATTTCAATAACAGACGGAGACAAAATGAATCCCAGAAATGAGACCTTCTTTAAGCCAAAAAGACACTTTGATCCCTTCACATACAGTGCATTCTCTCTCAAAATCTGGAACACAGTCCGAACATGTTTCACATGAGAGCCCCAGTTGTTGGAAAAAATCAAGATATCATCCAAATAAACAATCAGAAATTTATCCACAAAATCCCTGAAAATATCATTCATGAAGGATTGGAAGACGGAAGGGGCATTAGTAAACCCAAAAGACATCACTAGGTACTCAAAATGCCCCTCTGGGGTATTAAACGCCGTCTTCCATTCATCCCTGTGCTTAATGCGAATAAGGTTATACGCCCCCTGAGGTCAAGCTTGGTAAACCAACTAGTACTTTTCACTCTGGAAAATAGGTCAGAAATCAAGGGTAACGGATATTGATATTTAACAGTGATCTTATTCAGGAGACGATAATCAATACACGGCCTCAATGAACCATCCTTTTTGGCCACAAAGAAAAAACCGGCACCCAAGGGTGAAGAGGATCGTCTGATATGACCCTTCTCCAAAGACTCCTTGATATAGGATCGCATAACATCGTGTTCAGGTACAGATAAATTAAAAAGGCGACCTTTAGGAAATTTACCACCAGGCACTAACTCAATAGCGCAATCATAGTTCCTGTGAGGAGGTAAGGATGCAGACTTACTTTCACTAAACACATCAGAAAAATCAGTCAAAAAGTCAGGGACATCCTGAGACTGGGGAGAGGCAGAAAAAACAGGAGTGTCAGTATTAACACATTGGCAGCCCCAACTGGTCACAGACACAGATTTCCAATCCAAAATAGGATTATGAGTCTGTAACCAAGGGAAACCCAGTACAATAATGTCATGCAGATTATGCAACACCAGAAATTTGCAACTCTCCTGATGATCTGGTTCAACCCTCATTATCACCTGAGTAGAAAACTGGGGTTTATTCTCCGCCAAAGGGGTAGAATCAATGCCCAGTAGGGGAATAGACTTCCGCAGTAGTATCATGGGAAACCCACAACGTTTGGCAAAGTCAAAATCCATCAGGTTAATAGCTGCTCCTGAATCAACAAAAGCCTGAGCAGAAAATGTGGACAGGGAGCAAATCAGGGTAACAGTCAACAGAAATTTAGTCTAAACACTACCCAAGACAACTGAGCGCGCAAAACTTCTTCCCCGCTTAGGGCAGACGGAAACAGCATGGGAAGCGTCACCACAGTAGAAACACAGCCCATTGCGCTTACGAAACTCATGACGCTGAGCCCCAGAAGTCACTCCATCACACTGCATGGCCTCAGGAGCTGGCTCACAAGGCAACACTATCTCACGCATACCTCTGCGCTCCCGCAAACGTCTGTCAATTTGAATAGCCAAAGACATAGAATCATTGAGACCAGAGGGAACAGGGAATCCCACCATAACGTCCTTTACATTTTCTGACAGACCCTTCCGAAAAAGGGCTGCCAAAGCATCATCATTCCATTTGGTCAGGACTGCCCACTTTCGAAATTTCTGACAGTACAGCTCAGTGTCTTCACGACCCTGATTTAATGCCAACAAGGTCTTTTCAGCTTGATCAGTGACATTAGGTTCATCGTACAATAACCCCAGAGCCTGAAAAAATACATCAACATCATTCAAAACAGGATCCCCAGGTGTCAGGGAAAATGCCCAATCCTGAGGGTTGCCACGCAGCAGAGAGATGACAATTTGAAACTGCTGTGCTGCGTTCCCTGAGGACTTAGGCTTTAAGGCAAAAAACAACTTACAGTTATTTTTGAAATTCAGAAATTTAGACAGATCCCCCAAAAATAAATCTGGTATGGGGATCCTAGGTTCCACAACCGGCAACCTAGCAAGATAGGTAGCAATACTCCGAACCTCAGTGGCAAGCTGCTCCAAACGGCCAGACAACTGTGCAAACTCCATTGAGGGAAAAAAAATTCCTCCTCAGCACCCAGAGAAAAAGAGGAAAAAATATGCAACAAACAGAAAAAAAAAAATTCTGACAACTCCCTTTTTTCTTTTTCCTTTTTACTATTTTTCCCTTCTGTGAGTACCATATACCGTATTTTTCGGACCATAAGACGCACTTTTTCCCCAAAAAATTTTGGGGGAAAATGGGGGTGTGTCTTATGGTCGCAACATACCTAAAAATCCGGTGGTGGCGGTCCTGATGCTCTGTGGTGCGGTGGTGTCTGGGCTCTGTGATGTGGCAGCAGCGGGGCTCCGTGCTGTGTGGGGTGCTCCGCAAGCATTTCGTCATAGCCTGAAAGCCCCCGAAGCTCTGTTGCAGAGACACGGAGGTTGCCGAAACGCGGAGCAAAGATGGCCGCCAGGGGCCTCCAGAAAGATGGCGGCGCATACTGAAATTCAAATCTCGGCTCGGCTCGCCATCTTTCTGGAGGCCACTGGCGGCCATCTTTGCTCCGCGTCTCCGCAACAGAGCTGCGGGGGGCTTTCAGGCTATGACAAAATGCCGGCGGAGCCCCCCACGCAGTACAGAGGCCCGCTCCCACCACATCACAGAGCCCAGACACCACAGAGCACAGGGAGGCTGCATTGGGATCACCGCCACAGGATTTGTAAGTATATTGCGACCCCAAGGACAGAGCACAGCCACTCCACGGACAGAGCACAGCCACCCCACAGACAGAGCACAGCCACCCACAGACAGAGCACAGCCACCCCACAGACACGACAGAGCACAGCCACCCCACAGACACGACAGAGCACAGCCACCCCACAGACACGAAAGAGCACAGCCACCCCACAGACAAGACAGAGCACAGCCACCCCACAGACAAGACAGAGCACAGCCACCCCACAGACAGAGCACAACCACCCCACAGAGCACAGCCACCCCACGGACACAGAGCACCCCACAGAGCACCCCTGCAACATAGAGCACCACCACCGCACCAGCCTGGACCACCAAACGACCCCTGGGACCACTCCTCTAACTGTGCTGATCCCTTCACTGGTAACCTGAATTCGGACTGTAAGACGGACTTCCATTTGACACATTTTTTTTTTCCCTATTTTCCTTCTGAAAATTTGGGGTGCGTCTTATGGTCCGGTGCGTCTTATAGTCCGAAAAATACGGTGATTTTCAGTTTGGCCGTTAATACTGTTATGTTTCGGTAGCTGAGGAGAAATTGCAAAAATAGCAAAAATACACCAGAGAGGCTGGAAACTATTGGATTGCAGTACCCTAAACTAACCACCACACTAGAAATAGCCGTGGAGCGTACCTATGGTGATCCTAGACGCCTCGTCACAGCCGGAGAGATAGCTACACCTAAAGGCAGAAAGATGAAAGCTATCTGCCCCGTAGCAGAACCCACAAAGAAATAGGAAGCCCCCAAACATGTAATGGCGGTTAGACAAGAAGAAAATACGGACACAGACAGAAAATAGAATGAGCAAACGCTGGGGCCCAATCTGTCTAGATAGAAAAGTATAGGAAAGAATTCTGACTGCAACCCAAAAAAACCCTGACAAAAATACCAACACTTCTGATTAACAAAAAAAACCTGAGATCACACGATCTCCACCACCTAAATCATATCTCTGGTGTAACACACAGCAATTCAGCAAATAAAAAGTGACAAAGGAACAGAGCAAAAGTGCAAATACAAAATGAGCACAATTGCAGCGCCAGGCCCCAAAAGGGGACCACGCTGAAGTCCACTGCAAGCAGCAAACAAACAAGGAAAATCCAACCAGAGGAAAAAAAAACAGCAAATCACTTATCTGAATGAGAGCAGGAATGCAAGCTGAGCTCCAAGCAAGACCAGGAAGAACAATTGATTACCGGCAAGGCTGAAGGGAGTTCAGGTCACTTATATCAGACCATTCAGAGCCAGCTGAAGGCCATTCAGCAATTAGTTCATTACCTTCAGCAACCACCGAAGGGAACTCCAGCTCAGAAGTCGCCTCCAGAGTATTCACAACAGGGGGCCAGGTGCCGTTGTTGCCACTGGCTCAGGCCCCCGGCACTGGTGATATTTACAGGTCCCCGTTCCATTGCTGCATGCCTCTCTGTCTTCCGGGTCCTCTGCAGTGACATTCAGTAGAGGGCGAGCACTACGTCATCGTGCCCTCTGACCTGAAAGTCACAGTCAGAGGACGCGGAGTAGTCGAGGACAGAGCGGCGGTGGAACGGGGACAGGTCAATATTGCTCTGCTCCCCATCCTCCCCCCGTCATACTCAAACACCTCCTGGCGCACGGTCTCTGCAGCCCCTCTTATTCCATGGTCTCAGCGCCTCTGCTCTTCCAGGTTTCAGCGGTCATGTGGTACTGCTCATTAAAGTCAGGAATATGCGCATATTCATGACTTTAATGAGCGGTACCACATAACCCTGAACACAGGCGCTGGAGACCTTGGGAGATGCAGGGGTTGCAGAGACTGTGCCAGGAGGGGATGAGTATGATCTCTGACACCCGCGCTCCCCTTCCCCCGCCGACCCCCGGTATATGACTCGCATATAAGCCGAGAGGGGGACTTTCAGCCTTAAGAAAAGGGCTGAAAATCTTGGCTTATATGAGAGTATATACGGTAATACTATCCTGTCTGACGTAGTCCATTTAATACTAAGTGTCCCACGGACATGTAAAACAGTCACATTGGGAGTTGCGACTGCTCTACAAGGCCTCCAGCGATACACTGACAGGAGGTAATCGCTCCCGCAGTGTATCACTGTGCTGCTGTGAAAGTTCACTGGAGTTCATCATTTCCAGTGCTCTCACTGCTGCGTGAGAAACGAAGCTGATCAGCTGATGAAGTCCGGTGAACTCTCACGTCGGCTGTGATACACTGCGGGAGTGATTACCTCCTGTCAGTATACCGCCGGAGGCCGGGTAGAGCAGTCACATCTCCCGATGTGACTGTTTTACACGTGAGATCGCCGTGGGACACTCAGTATTAACCCCTTCCCGACCTTTGACACAGCGTATGCGTCATGAAAGTCGGCGCCAATCCGACCTGTGACGCATATGCTGTGTCATGGAAGGATCGCGTTCCTGTGGGTCGGGTGACCGGGGTCACTGAAAGGTCACCCGACCCGCAGGCACAAGACCCTTTGTACTTCACCACAGGGGGGTGGCTTAACCCCCGCGTGGCTACGATCGCTCTGATTGGCTGTTAAAAGTGAAACAGCCAATCAGAGCGATTTGTAATATTTCACCAATGAAATTTGGTGAAATATTACAATCCAGTCATGGCCGATGCTGCAATAGCATCGGCCATGGCTGGAGACCTAGATACGACCCCCCCACACACACCGAATGACGGGGGCGATCGGCCCCCGCCACCGATTGATGGCGGCGATCGGTCACCGCCGTCACTATCTGCTCCCCACCCCCTTCCCTCCACTCCCCCGCCTTCCGATCCCCTCCTCACCATCCCCGGTCCTTGTCTCAGTGTCCGTGGGCGCCGCCATCTTGCAAAATGGCGGGCGAATGCGCAGTGCGCCCGCCGGCCAGTAGATAAACTCTCACAGTGATCAAAATAAAAAAAGTAAATAAATGCCCCCTTTATCACCCCCATAGGTAGGGACAAATAATAAAATAAAGAAAATATTTTTCATTAGGGTTAGCATTAGGGTTAGGGTTAGAATTAGGGTTAGAGTTAGAATTAGGGTTAGAATTAGGGTTAGTGTTAGAATTAGGGTTAGAATTAGGGTTAGGGTTGGAATTAGGGTTAGGGTTGGAATTAAGGGTAGGGTTGGAATTAGGTAGGGTTGGGATTAGGGTTAGGCTTGTGGTTAGGGTTAGAGTTGGGATTAGGGTTAGGGGTGTGTTGGGGTTAGGGTTGGGATTAGGGTTAGGTTTGTGGTTAGGATTATGTTTAGGGGTGTGTTGGGGTTAGGGTTATGGTTAAGGTTGGGATTAGGGTTAGGGGTGTGTTGGGGTTAGGGTTGTGGTTAAGGGTGTGTTGGGGTTATAGTTGGAGTTAGAATTAAGGGGTTTCCACTATTTAGGCACATCAGGGGGTCTCCAAACGCGACATAGCGCCACCATTTATTCCAGCCAATTTTGCGTTCAAAAAGTTCTCCAATAGTTAGCGGACACCATGTCGTGTTTGGAGAGCCCCTGTGTGCCTAAACTTTTTAACCCCAATTTTTTTATTTTTCCAAGGGTACCAAGAGAAATTAGACCCCAAATGTTGTTGTGCAATTTTTCCTGAGTACGCTGATACCCCATATGTGGGGGGTAAACCACTGTTTGGGCACACATCGGGGCTCGGAATGGAGGGAGCACTGTTTAACTTTTTGAATGGTCTGCGGGCATATTGTTAGGTTTGCAGAACCCCTGATGTGCCTAAACAGTAGAAACCCCCCACAAGTGACCACATTTTGGAAACTAGACCCCCCAAGGAACTTATCTAGATGCATAGTGAGCACTTTGAACCCTGAGGTGCTTCACAAATTGATCTGTAAAAAAAAGAATTTTTTTTTCACAAAAATTTTCTTTTAGCCTCAGTTTTTTCATTTTCACATGGGCAACAAGATAAAATGGATCCTAAAATTTGTTGGGCAATTTCTCCTGAGTACACCGATACCTCATATGTGGTCATAAACTACTGTTTGGGTGCACGGCAGGGCCCAGAAGGGAAGGAGCGCCATTTGACTTTATGAATGGAAAATTAGCTCTAATCGTTAACATGACGCCCGCAGACCATTCCATCAATTCGGCATTTCAAAACGTCATCACTTCTCTTCCGAGCCCCGACGTGTGCCCAAACAGTGGTTCCCCCACACATATGGGGAACCAGCGTACTCAGGACAAACAGGACAAATATTGGGGTCCAATTTCTCCAGTTACCCTTGTGAAAAAAAAATGCAGGCTAAAAAATCATTTTTTGAGGAAAAAAAATGATTTTTTATTTTCATGGCTTTGGGTTATAAACTTCTGTGAAGCACTTGGGGGTTCAAAGTGATCACTACACATCTAGAGGAGTTCCTTGGGTGGTCTAGTTTCCAAAATGGGATCACTTGGGAGGGTTTCCACAGTTTAGGCACATCAGGCGCTCTGCAAACGTATCATGACGCCCGCAGACCATTCCATCAAGTCGGCATTGCAAAACGTCACTACTTCCCTTCCGAGCCCCGACGTGCGCCCATACAGTAGTTTTCTCCCACATATGGGATATCAGCGTACTCAGGACAAATTGGACAACAACTTTTGGGGTCTAATTTCTCCTGTTACCCTTGGGAAAATAAAAAAATTGGGGACTAAAAGATCATGTTTGTGGAAAAAATATTTTTTTATTTTCATGCCTGGGCGTTATACGTTTCTGTGAAGCCCTTGGGGGTTCAAATTGCTCGGGGTGGTCTAGTTTCCAAAATGTGGTCACTTGTGGGGGAGCTCCAATGATTAGGCACATCAGGGGCTCTACAAACGTGACATGGCAACCGCTAAATATTCCAGCCTATTTTCCATTCAAAAAGTCAAATGGCGCTCCTCCCTTCTGAGCCCTGCCGTGCGCCCAAACAGTGGTTTATGACCACATATAAGGTATCGGTGTACTCAGGAGAAATTGCCCAACAAATTTTAGGATCCATTTTATCCTGCTGCCCATGTTAAGATGAAAAATTGATGCTAAAAGAAAAATTTTTGTTGGAAAAATTAAAATGTCCATTTTTTCCTTCCACTTGCTTTAGCTCTTATGAAGCACCTGAAGGGTTAATAATCTTCTTGAATGTAGTTTTGAGTAGCTTGAGGGGTGCAGTTTTTAGAATGGTGTCACTTTTGGGCATTTTCTGCCATATAGACCCCTCAAAGTGACTTCAAATGTGAAGTGGTCCCTAAAAAAATGGTTTTGTAAATTTTGTTGTAAAAATGAGAAATCGCTGGTCAACTTTTAACCCTTATAACTTCCTAACAAAAAAAAATTTTGCTTCCAAAATTGTGCTGATGTAAAGTAGACTTGTGGGAAATGTTATTTATTAACTATTTTGTGTCACATAACTCTGTGGTTTAACAAAATAAAAGTTCAAAATTTGAAAATTGCGAAATTGTCGCCAAATTTCCGTTTTTTTCACAAATAAACGCAAAAATGATCGACCTAAATTTACCACTAGCATGAATCCCAATATGTCATGAAAAAACAATCTCAGAATCGCTAGAATCCGTTGAGGCGTTCCTGAGTTATTACCTCATAAAGGGACACTGGTCAGAATTGCAAAAAATGGCAAGGTCTTTAAGGTCAAAATAGGCTGGGTCATGAAGGGGTTAAATGGACTACAGCGGAAAGGTGAGTATATGTTGGTTTATTATTTTTGATTGCTTGCAGGAGACGTGGGTATCGGGGATTAGGTGTTCGGTGAGTATGTACAGTACAGACCAAAAGTTTGGACACACCTTCTCATTCAAAGATTCTTCTGTATTTTCATGGCTGTGAAAATTGTAGAATCACACTGAAGGCATCAAAACTATGAATTAACACGTGGAATTATATATTACACTTTATAAAAAAGTGTGAAACAACTGAAAATATGTCTTATATTCTAGATTCTTCAAAGTAGCCACCTTTTGCTTTGATTACTGCTTTGCACGCAGGAAATGTGAACGGATGGACTCTACAAGCCTAGTTCCCACCGTGAAGCATGGAGGAGGTGTGATGATGTGGGGGTGCTTTGCTAGTGACACTGTTGGGGATTTATTCAAAATTGAAGGCATACTGAACCAGCATGGCTACTACAGCATCTTGCAGCGGCATGCTATTCCATCCGGTTTGCGTTTAGTTGGACCATCATTTATTTTTCAACAGGACAATGACCCCAAACACACCTCCAGGCGGTGTAAGGGCTATTTGACCAAGAAGGAGAGTGTTGGGGTGCTACGCCAGATGACCAGGCCTCCACAGTCACCAGACCTGAACCCAATCGAGATGGTTTGGGGTGAGCTGGACCGCTCACTGCTTCAATTTTGAATAAATCCCCAACAGTGTCACCAGCAAAGCACCCCCACACCATCACACCACCTCCTCCATGCTTCACTGGTGGGAACTAGGCATGTAGAGTCCAGCCGTTCACCTTTTCTGCGTGCAAAGCAGTAATTAAAGCAAAAGGTGGCTACTTTGAAGAACCTAGAATATAAGACATATTTTCAGTTGTTTCACACTTTTTTGTAAAGTGTAATGTATAATTCCACATGTGTTAATTCATAGTTTTGATGCCTTCAGCGTGATTCTACAATTTTCATAGTCATGAAAATACAGAAAAATCTTGGAATGAGAAGGTGTGTCCAAACTTTTGGTCTGTACTGTACTTTTATGTGAATAAGTACTGTATGTAATTATGTAAATGTTTTGATTTTTTTTACAAGTGAACACAGTCGCCGAATGATGAGACTGTTCTCCCATCATCAGCTCATGCTGTCTATGTTATATGTGACAGCAGACATAGCCAGATGGGAGTAGTAGTCCCATTAGACGATGCCTAAGTACAATCACTATGGGCTGTTCGTCACATGGGTACACACACACAGACGCAGACACCCGCAGACAAACGCAGAGACACAGACAGACACAGACACACACAGACACTCGCAGACAGACACACATTCTCCGCTCACACACTCTTCCTCCTTTGAGAATTCTGCAGCGTTTTTGGCAGCAAATCTGCAGCAAATACGCAAACCTTTTTACACCTGCGTTTTTGCTTCTGATTTGATTGACTCAATTGAAGTCAATTAGTCAAAAACGCTGCAGAAACACAAAATGAAATGACATGCTGTGGAAAACAAAACTCTGCAAATACAGATGGAAATTTACAGATCATGTTCACAACACTTCAGGATTGTCATTCCATTGCATTTTTGGAGCATTTCCGCGAGTAAAAAAACGCAGCAAAAATGCATCAAAAACGCATCGTGTGCACATAGCCTTACTGTTCGTATTCTTATACAGAACACGAGACAATAACTAAGAAATCTGAAAAATTGGGTCAATATAGACATAATTATTGCAAAGGGAACATTAGTAATAAAGCCGTTTCACTTCCTGAAACTTCTGTGCAACCAACTTCCTTACCGTCTGAAGTTGGTGCCAGTGTTCTCGAACCAGCCCCCTCCCAACCTGAGACCCTAACCCCAGCTGACCCAGGTACTGTAGGGGATAGCTGAAAGCAGAGGTGTATCTAGGGGAGGGGCAGCCTGGTCAAGTGCCCTGAGCGCAGCCGGCAGGGGGCGCAGTCGGGCCACCTAATGCGGCAGTCCACAGTGTCTCTCCCGGTGGCTGCATTCTGCTGCCCCCCCGGACTGGGAGTCGGCAGTTCTCTGTGCCGGCTGTCAAGCTGACAGCCGGCACAGAGAAGCTGCAGCATGCCGGCTCCCAGGGTTCAATTGGGAGATGCAAGTACAATTGAAGCTCTGACCCTCTGGTCAGAGCGACGGCAGCAGCGTGATCAGGTCTTGTGATCACGCTGCTGACATCACTCACCGGCGCCCAGAAGCGCGAAGAGCAGCCATCGGTGGTAATGGTAAATGCTCTACTCTGGAGCTGAAGAAACAACCGAAGATTAAGGAGGGAGGGGGAGATTTGGAGTAGGGATGGGGGGTTATTCAATGTGTGCAGGATTTAGATTGGCAAGGGGGGTACTTAATGTGTGGGGAAATTTGGCGTGGGGATGGGGGTTAGGGGATTTGGAGAAGGGATGGGGGTTATTTAATGTGTGGGGAGATTTGGAATAGGGATGGGGTACTTAATGTGTGGGGAGATTTGGAATAGGGATGGGGTACTTAATGTGTGGGGAGATTTGGAGTGGGGATGGGGGTTATTTAATGTGTGGGGGGTGTGGTGTAATGACCCTGATGCAGCTAGGGGGCACTGTGTATGGCCCTCGGGATATGCATGGAGGAATGTGATGGATGGACATTATGTGTTGTGAATGGGTTTGAGATGGGTTCTGAGCAGAGGCTCCCTCTGGTGGTTACAAGCGGTACTAGTGAAGATTGTGAGGACTGGGAATCAGGTGTTACTGACTGGTCTTATATAAGGGAGTCATTTTCCCATCAGGGTTGCCGGTGATCAATTGTTCTGGTCTGAATCCTTCATTCCAGTTTCCCTTGTAGCCTGCTGTGTCGTGTCTGCATCTCCTGCTACCAGATAAGAATTTTTCTTCTTTTGTGTTGTTGCTATATTTTTGCATTTTGTCCTGCACTTCTTTGGGGGCCTTCTGGGTCCCCTCCGGGGGCTTCTGCCTTCTCAGTTTAGTTCAGCCACTGAGTTTTGTTCTTTTGCTTTTTCCAGTTTTTTCAGTGGCTGCTGTTTTGATTTTGTTACACCAGAGAGCTAATTTAGGTGGTAGAGGTCGTGTGATTTCAGGTGATTTTGAAATTAGTAGAGTTGGTGTTTTTCAGGGTTTTCTGGGATTGCAGTAAGTACCCTTCCTGTCCTTTTCTATTTAGATAGTTTGGGCCCCAGCGTTTGCTCATTCTATTTTCTTTCTGTGTCAGTATTTCCTCTTGTCTAACCGCCATTACATGTTTGGGGGCTTTCTATTGTCTTTGGGGTTCTGCTCCGGGGCAGATAGCTTTCCTATTTCTATCTTTAGGTGTAGTTAGTTTCTCAGGCTGTGACGAGGCGTCTAGGACCAACGTAGGAACGCTCCACGGCTGCCTCTAGTTGTGGTTAGTCAGGGTACTGCAATCCCATAGATTCCAACTGCTCTGGTGTATTGCCTTTTTTACCTGCACTCCTCAGCTACCGAAACATAACAGTTATGTATCACAGAGGTGGGTGGCCCTGTGATGGAAGCCTGAGCATGTTTTGTTCAGCAGATCTACTGCTGAGAGTTTTGCTATATATTGGGAGGCTTCCAGGTGACTAGGAGAGCTGGGCGGGTCCAGTCACCTACAAACCCACCCAAGGGGTTTGTATCTAAATACCTGGGATAAAACCTGTATGTAATGGTGTGGCTGAAGGACCTGTGATGAGGTCATGACCATGTGACATAACCATGTGATTCCTTACCTCACCTGTGGGTGGAGTTACACCTATGTAATGGAGTGTGTTTTGCACCTGTGAGAGAGTGTGTGGGAGTCTGCCAGTGTGGACAGGCTTCCATGTGTCCAAGGCAGGACATTACAGAGAGGTCTCTGTGACTGAAGAGTGAGGCTCCAGGCAGGAGCTGAAGCATTGAAGAGTTGTATTATATGTTACCATATGGTTTATGATGTAATAAACCTAAGGACTTTTTGCATAAGAAAGTGTCTCCTGATTTACCTCCGAAGCAGCCGAGTGAGTGAAACCTTACAATTGGTGGATGGAATGCTGGTAGCGACCCAAGGAGCACATGTTCCAGGACTGGGAATCAGGAACCAGAGGAGGAACGGACGGTCTGTGAAAACAGTGAGTGTGACCAGTGGTCACGAATAAACTGTGTTCATGTTTATGTGGTACCTCTGATATGAGGTAGCTGAAGAAGCTGTTAAACAGTGGTGACAGACAGGAGTCTATGTTATGTTGACCGGGGTCATTGAAAATGGAGAAAAAAGCATGCTGATATGATACCTCAGAGGAGGTGTCCGGAAAATCTCTTTGGCCGAGAGTGTAACAGACAGGAGTCTGTGTTGTACTGACGGGTCAGTGAAAGACTGATTTTTGTTCTTGTGGGATGCCTCTATGAAGAGGAGGTGTCCGGAAACCTGCGTGATCAACAGGTACCAGACAGGAGTCTGTGGTGTACTGACGGGTCAGTGAGACTGTTGTTTTTTCCTTTGTGGGATGCCTCTATGAGAGAGGAGGTGTCCGGAAATCTCTGGCCGAGAGTTTGACAGACAGGAGTCTGTGTTGTGCTGACGGGTCAGTGAGAAACTGTTTTTTTTTTTGGTGTTTTTTTTTTCTCTCTGGAACACGTGTAAGGTGTGTGCTGTGACTCGTGGAGTCACGAAGGGGACAAGCGGCTGGCTGTGACTCGTGGGGTCATGAAGGGGACAAGCGGCAGGCTGTGGACCAGCGGGTTCACGAAGTCGGCGGTGCAGGGACTTGCGCTGTGGCAAGGACAGCAAGAGGTTCTGCAGCAGCAAGAGCTGCAGTGGCAGCAGCGGCTTGTGCGTGGCAGCCGGAGGTGCTGGCGGGTGGTGGCAGTACCAGCAGGAGCTGGTGAGGTACCAGAAGGACATCAGAGGTCCAGAGTGGGTGACCTCTTAAAGGAACAGTACCAGCCCAAAGAGACAGAAGGGTCTGTGCGAACTGGGGTCTGGTAGAGCCGTGGGGGAGTCCACGGTGTATAACCCAAGGAGGGGTGATGGCCCAAAAGGGGGCGAAGTCCCAAAAGGGGGTGGCAACCCAAAAGGGGATGGTGGCCCAAAAGGGGGCGGAGTCCCAAAAGGGGGCAGCAACCCAAAAGGGGATGGTTGGAAAAAAGTGGGTGGAGGATCCCAACGTTAAAGGGGAGGTGCAGACAAACTGTTGCCCGGGGGCAAATATGTTATCTGTGTCCAGTCTGCCTTAGGAACTATCCACCCGGCACACTACTACAGGGGTGTACCCTGCAGATACACGATGAAGAGGTGGTGGGTCTGGTCGACTCGGGGAGTCCGGTGACTCTAGTGAGGGTTGCACCTGACGGGTTTCAAATACCTGGAAGAAAGGTCGGGATCACCTGTATCCATGGGGACACTAAAGATTATCAGTGGCCAGGGTAGTCTTTGAGACAGGCTGGGACATTGCAGGACAGGATGTCGCTATAATCCCTAATTTGTCGTGTCCAGTGGTTATAGGGCGGGACTCTAAACTGTTCTCTGGCTTGTGGGACAGGGGATTCCTCTACAGCAGGAGGGAGGCCTCTCTACTGTTGGGGTGGCAGACATTGGGACAGTGACACCTCCCAAAACTGATGAGTCAGACGGTGACACAGGAGGAAAGGATGCGTCTGCCCGACTGACTGACATGATGTCCTCTGAAATGTATGACAACAGAACCCATGACGATGTGGTAGTTAAGACCTCTAGAACGGACACCGGTTAGAGGGTAACGGGAGGGGCACCCGGGAGTGACTCCTATGCAGACTGTGACTCGACCGCAAGGGAAAATGAGTGCAGTAAGCTGGAGCTCTCTGAAGTTACCGAGAGTCGTGAGACAGTGGAAACTGCGGATGCAGGAACGGGCGGAACTCTGGAGAGGCAGAGTGTGTGTAGGCAAGAGTGCCCAGCCGAAAATGTAATTAAAGAGGTGATGGTGCGACATGTGCTGGCTAAAAGAGAGCAGGACCATGAGATAGAACTGTTTAAAGAAACAGTGAAAGAGACAGTCGAGCAAGAAAGGGTCCTGAGACGAATGATTGAGCACAGAGTGGAGGAGCTGGAGAGGGAAGTCTCTAGGCTCAGAGATCATCTGTCAGCGTGTAAGAGTATGAACAAGGCTCTATGGAGAGAGACGGAGGTGCTCAGAGAGGCCCAAGAGAAACATCAGCAGGAGTGTCGCTGCTTGGCAGAAGAGCAAGATAGAGTTCTCCGAGAGCTCAAGATAGAGGAGGAGACTAGTGCCCAGCTCCAGAAATCTATGAGAGAAGAAATCCAGCAAGGGAAGTGCCATGCAGATGGGCACACAAGGGAGAGCGATGTCTTGGAAAACTGTACTAATGCTCAGGACGAGGAGGTCCAACAGTCTGTCTAAGAAGGTGACGGGTCGGGTTTCAAGTGTGTAATAGAGATACCCGAAGACATGCGAGACGTGTGTGCCAGTGAGGAGGTGCATGAGGCCTTTAGAAAGGCGGTAGAAGCATGTAGTGTGAACTGGGTGCCAGAGAAGAAGCAGTTGGTTATACTGTCGACTAGGGAAGTCACAATGAAGCGGGTGGCTATCCTGAGGGACATGCACATACATTGTCTCCGCACGAAACAGGTGATCCTGTTGAGAAATAAAGAAGCCGCTCGACGTCTGGAGCAAGCAAGAAAGGCTCAAAATCAGCTTGGCTTGATGAAAGACATCGTTCAAGTGCCCAGAGGTCTGGTGAAGAAAGTCATCGGAAGACTCGGGAAAGTGATGCAGGAGATGGTAAATAAGTCTGGTGTGACGAGAGTCAGGATTCCGGCTGATGACGAAGTCCAGGTCGTGGGTAAAGATGGGATGGTTCCGTTCCTCGTTGTCGGATCCAGGGAGAGCCTTGGGAATATCCGGATGCTCCTGGAGTATCGTGTGTCATACTTGAGAGAAATAGAGCAGCTACGATTGGAGAGGGAGCAGGTCAACAGAGAGCTGCAGGAAATGGAAAGAAGATGGCCTTCACCTTCAACCCGTGGTATTGAGAGGAGAAGAGGTTCGCTTAAGACGAGAAGTCCTCAAGCTGGAGATAATACAGGAAATAGGTCGCCTGATGGAAGAGGTAGAAATAGTGATGCCTCAGTTAGCTCAGTGATGAGTGACCTAAGCAGGAGAACCTGTAGTGGACGAAATGAAAAGGACTCAGACCAGACAGGACGTATGGGTGCAAGTGAATTGCGACGCCGTACTGACCGCTGGGGATGCGGGTGGTCTGACAGGGGGGCCTCGTCAGCAACAGATGTGACAGAGTCGGAGGACAGACGCCTACCAAAGAGATTAGTAGCAGGGTCCGACTTAGAGAGACGGTTTGACTGGCAGAGACGACCGAGAAGGATCTCTGGTCGGGTAAAAAGTGTTCAACCCCACAAGTTTGAATAGAGGGGGGAGGTATGTGGTGTAATGACCCCTGATGCAGCTAGGGGGCACTGTGTATGGCCCTCGGGATATGCATGGAGGCATGTGATGGATGGACGTTATGTATCACAGAGGTGGGTGGCCCTGTGATGGAAGCCTGAGCATGTTTTGTTGAGCAGATCTACTGCTGAGAGTTTTGCTATATATTGGGAGGCTTCCAGGTGACTAGGAGAGCTGGGCGGGTCCAGTCACCTACAAACCCACCCAAGGGGCTTGTGTCTAAATACCTGGGATAAAACCTGTATGTAATGGTGTGGCTGAAGGACCTGTGGTGAGGTCATGACCATGTGACATAACCATGTGATTCCTGACCTCACCTGTGGGTGGAGTTACACCTATGTAATGGAGTGTGTTTTGCACCTGTGAGAGAGTGTGTGGGAGTCTGCCAGTGTGGACAGGCTTCCATGTGTCCAAGGCAGGACATTACAGAGAGGTCTCTGTGACTGAAGAGTGAGGCTCCAGGCAGGAGCTGAAGCATTGAGAAGAGTTGTATTATATGTTACCATATGGTTTATGATGTAATAAACCTAAGGACTTTTTGCATAAGAAAGTGTCTCCTGATTTACCTCCGAAGCAGCCGAGTGAGTGAAACCTTACAGGGAATTTGGCATGGGGATGGGGGTTAGGGGATTTGGAGAAGGGATGGGGGTTATTTAATGTGTGGGGAGATTTGGAATAGGGATGGGGTACTTCATGTGTGGGGAGATTTGGAATAGGGATGGGGTACTTAATGTGTGGGGAGATTTGGAGTGGGGATGGGGGTTATTTAATGTGTGGGGGGATTTGGATTGGCATGGGGGGTACTTAATGTGTGGATGGATTTGGAGTGGGCATGGGGGTACTTAATGTGTTGGGGGATTTGGTGTGGGGATGGGTGGTACTTAATGTGTGGGGGCGATTTGGCATGGGGATGGGGTAATGTGTGGGGGGATTTGGCGTGGGGATGGGGGTACTTAATGTGTAGGGGGATTTGGTGTGGGGATGAGTGGTACTTAATGTGTGGGGGCGATTTGGCATGGGGATGGGGGTACTTAATGTGTGGGGGGATTTGGCATGGGGATGGCGGGGTTATTTAATGTGTGGGGGGATTTGGCATGGGGATGGGGGGTTAGGGGATTTTGAGTAGGGATGGGGGTTATTTAATGTGTGGGGAGATTTGTAATGGGGATGGGAGTACTTAATGTGTGGGGAGATTTGGAGTGGGGATGGGGTTATTTAATGTGTGGGGGGATTTGGGCATGGGGATGGGGTACTTCATGTGTGGGGTGATTTGGCATGGGGATGGGGTACTTCATGTGTGGGGTGATTTGGCGTGGGGGGTACTTAATGTGTGGGGAGATTTGGCGTGGGGAGGGGTACTTAATGTGTGGGGGATTTGGCGTGGGGATGGGGGGTACTTAATGTGTGTGGAGGGATTTGGAGTGGGGATGGGGGATTTAATGTGTGTTGAGGGATTTGGAGTGGGGATGGGGGATTTAATGTGTGTGGAGGGATTTGGAGTGGGGTGGAGAATTTAATGTGTGGAGGGATTTGGAGTGGGGATGGGGGGATTTAAAGTGTGTAGAGGGATTTGGAATGGGGATGGGGGATTTAATGTGTGTGGAGGGATTTGGAGTGGGGATGGGGGATTTAATGTGTGTGGGGGATTTGGAGAGGGTATGAGGGGATTTAATGTGTGTAGAGGGATTTGGAATGGGGATTTAATGTGTGTGGATGGATTTGGAGTGGGGATGGGGGGATTTAATGTGTGTGGAGAGATTTGGAATGGGGAATTTAATGTGTGTGGAGGGATTTGGAGTGAGGATGGGGGGATTTAATGTGTGTGGGGAGATTTGAGGACACAAGTATGGAAATGGGTGCAGTCACAGTATGGTGAGTGGGGGGATGGGTGCAGATAGTATGGGGAGCGAACAGGTGAATGTATGTGGACAAAGTATGAGTAACGATGGGAAAAATATACATGGACACAGTATGGATAGTGAGGGTGATGGGATGTGTGCAGACACAGTATGGGGAGTCAGGTGTATGTGTGAGCAGACAGTATAGAGCAGGGTTCCCCAACTCCAGTCCTCAAGGCCCACCAACAGGTCAGGTTTTCAGGATTTCCTTTGTATTGCACAGGTGATGCAATTATCACCTGGGCAATACTAAGGAAATCCTGAAAACATGACCTGTTGGTGGGCCTTGAGGACTAGAGTTGGGGAACCCTGGTATAGAGAGTGAGGAGACAGTATGGTGAACAGGGGGGATGTGAGAGGAGACAGTATAAGGAGGGAGGGGAATAGTGTGAGGCGACAGTATGGAGAAAAGTGAGTGGGCACAAAGTAGAGACTGAGTAGTGGGGGGCATAGCATGTGGGGGACAGTATACCAAGGAGGGGGGAGTGTGATGAAAGGGTACAGTATAGAGACTGAGCCCTATAGGGAGGACACAGTGTGAGAGGACAGTGTGAAAATGTATCCCAGTCTGGAAAGGAGAGGTCAGTGTGAGGAGCATGTACCAAAAGAGGGACAGTGTGGGGTCATATTTTGTGCAGACAATATAGTGAGGGGCATTTATTTATTTGGGCTGAGCGTACTGCAAATATTTTTATTCAGGAGCATTATAATGACACTTCTATCTTTAAGGGCATCGTGTGAGGATGTGCTGCAGAAGACTGGAGAAGATGGGAGTCTGCAGAGTCGAGCTGTGGATGAGAAAATTCATCATGGGGTCTGGACAAGATGAAGAAAAGAAGAACGACTCCAAAGATAACGTCATCTATCAGGTACCTGGATGTAAAAATTATTTGTGAAACTGACTTATTTTCATGTTTTTATTTATGTTAGGAGCATTAAAGGGGTTGTCCAAGTTTGTGCTGAGTCTACAGTCATTCTATGTGACTGCAGACTTCTGAATTCTCACAGTGCGCACTGCATGCTGTCAGGATTCTCTCGTGCCGGTGATTTACATACATGTGGTCACATGCTGACTAGCCATGTGTGGCCTTACTCAATGAAAATGAACAGAGCGAGGCTGGGCACGTCTAGTCTGAATGTGGCCAGAAGTATATAAATCACATGCTTGTGCTGACAGGACGATCCACAGGCAAGGGAGAATCCTAAAAGTGTGCAGTGCATTGGTTGTGAGAATTCAGAAGCTGCAATGTCAGGATTCAGCTCTGCAGCTTCCAGTAGTCATCACATGGACACTTCACTCATGCGATTTTCATACTTATGGTCCTGTGACAACGAGCTTCTCTTCCTGCTTCTCTTAGTTTTTCACTGAACATTGAGAGCATTAGGGAGAGCAGCTCGTCGGTACATGACTAAGTGTGCAAATTGCATGTGTGCATTGTGGAGGGGGGTGCCGAACTGAAATCTTGCCCCGGGTGCCAGAAATACTAGATACACCTCTGTCTGGAAGTGACGACTCTGCTCACACGTACTGTCCTTCCGGAATCAAGTTCCGCCTGTTGCAGTCTCATCGATCTTCTTGGGTTGATCGTTGACGGAAATCTCTTAGGATTGGAACTGAGTGGACTAGGCCTCGGCTCTTGATGGGCGACATCTGGTCTCTTGAGCTTTACTGGAGTGAGGCACAAATTCTGGTCCCGACTAGCGCAGGTGGAACTTGGAATCCTCCTGTGTGTAATCCGGGCATCATCAGTCGATGATCCACACCATTATGTCAGACTATCCGTTGAGGCCTGTTATGCTGCGACATCCCTGGAGCACGTCTACTCCATGCTCTTCTCTGGCACCAAATCTGCCTGAGGTTTGGCGCGTAGGACTTTTATATCAATGAAATCCTTCCTGTGGGTCACCTTATCAGGTCCAGCACACAAAGTCACTCCCCCTGCAAATCTTTCAGCACAATTCGGTTCCACTTGATTTTGCCTGGCTGGCACATGGCAGCCTCTTCTCAATGGCACATCCTGCAAGGGCTCTTCAGGGATTTCAATGCTTACTACATGTTACGGCTGTCGAACAGCCACGACACATGCAGCTGCAGGGACTCGACCATATTTTTCAAGCACACCAAAGTCACTCAGTTAGCACGCGAGCATGTTCGAGCATGCCACTAAATTTGACAGGTCACAAGGTCATGACTTTACATGGGCTACTATGAAAACCATCAGGTATCACAAGATTGTGATTGCTGGGTGCCAAAAGGTATAAAAAGGGAGTCTTCTCCAATTGTTAACCATCTAAATGCCACTGTTGCTTAAGACAGCAGCTTTTGTAAGGTTAAAAGGCCATGATCGGTGCTAATGTGTCGACCCGCCACCACAATTGTGGATTACCAGGGCAATGGGGTACTCAGAGCCGAGCCCATGGAGGTCTATGGGGTTTGTCACAGGTAGCTGTGGCTCGGTCTGTGGCCCTGGCGGTCTGGCGTATGTTGGGGGAATATTTACAGGGGATAGATTTATATACAGTTCGTGACGCCACCTGTAGTATTCTGGTAATTTGTACCAGCGCTGCTGTAGATCTCTGAGGGGATGGTGAGGCAGCTAGATGTCGGGTCCCCTACAGGTGGGACTGGTCCCTCAAAGTCTATGAAGTTAGTGAAGTCGGGTGCAGATAAATAACACAGTCTCACACGGTCAGCGTCTTTCCATACCTTTACTTGTAAGATGTTCAGGCAGGTCCCAGGGAGGCTGATCCAAGGAGAGTGTATCTTGAGACAGCAGCTGGACAAGTTAGGGGCCTCCTTTACTTTCAACACGATGAGTACAACCAGCCTGAAGCGTAGTTCCCTCAATAACTCCAGCTAATCCATAGCTGTACTGCCCAGTCAGTTTTGTGGTAGGAGCCTTCCTGTGAGAGAGCTGAATTCCTGTCTTGTCGTGCACGGACTCAAAGTCTTCACTCCCCCTGACCCCAGTTACGTACTGACTATATGGGGCTGTTTGCCGCGACCTAAGGTCCGGTAAATCCCTGGTTTTCTTACCACTATGCTTGAAGCTAATAGTGATCCTTCGGTCCCCAGTGACCGGTTGCAATGTGCAGGACTTCTTCAATCCAAAAGCACCTTTCCAATAATCTTTCCACTGTGCCTTTCGCCTTGTCCTCGCTGGTAGCATAAACACTCACACTTGCATAAAGTCGGGTAGTCACTCCCTTCATTCACTTCCTTCAAAGTTAGTTACAGATTCTCAGTTATCACTAGGCAGGAGCACGTCTCTGAACCTTTCACTGTCCTTGAGACAGGTGACTGAAGTCTTTCTGCACTAAGCTTCTTCTTTCTTTCAATGTATTCAGGTGAGATACAGCTCTGACTAGGCTGAGGTGAACTAGACCACCTGTACTAGCCTCCACGTTCTGAACTGATGATGAGCAAGCTGGACGACTTCCTCCCTCCAGCTAAACTCCAGACGTCTGCTCTGTCCGAAGACAGGAAACACTAAAATCACTCAACAAACATACACCCTGACCACTCCCTAACAAGCAACTACACTACCCTAAGGGTGTGTCTAGTGTATGTTGAGTGAATGGGTATTGAGCATTAAACTGCTGTCTCGCACACACCTCTCCAGGGTACTGCGTGTGCCTAACACCAGGGCTACACATTCCCCCATGGTAAAAGACAGCACTCCCGGGCTGTAAAATACAAAGAGACAGTTTTGTTTATGCATGAAAACATCAAACATGAACATTAATTCGTCCCATCCGGGAGGTGAGGATATCTTGAACGTTGCAAAACAAAAACATTATATAGAAAAATACAAATATTAAATAGCATTCAATAAATATACAGTATTCTTGTGAAGGACCCGCACCAAACTTTCAACGTGGGTCCTGGGTGGGCTGCAGGACATCCGAATGCAGACCTCACTCAGTGCCACACCACACGGGTTTTTGTATTCAGAGGTAGTTGTGCTGGTTTTATGTAAAACCAAGATAAAGCACCGAAGCGCAACTATATACAAATAAGTTCTGGGCTGGCACAGTCCTCAACCTCAAAGTCCATTGTTAAACAAAGACACAGATATAATATCACATTATAATAATACTAAAGTGCAAATTTTTTTCTTTTCTGTTTACCCAGCCGGGCATTCTACGGTTAGCAATATATATATGCATTATATACATTATACTCTTCAACTTGTGCAAAAACTTGTAAAACATTCTCAAACTTTCTACAATATTACTTATGGTAGACCCTATAGGGATCTCACCGATTCTTCTTTACTATTTATTCATTTTCAAATACACTTTCCACCCCGGGGGCTGGAACAATGCAATGGGCCCTAGATCCCAGGACTAACAAATCATGCGCTGCGATTAGAGTCTGGGTCGCCACAGTTCTCGTGCGAACCTCTAGGGGCGCAACGGGTACATTCTCCTCACGAGACACCGATTGCGTTTCAATCACAGTTAACGATATGGACCTTGTCATGGATTGCGATTGAGACTGGGTCGCATATTGCGATGTAACGGTGGCTTTCCTTTGCGATGAACCTGCAGGGGGCGATGCTGGGGCACGGCCGGATACTGCTTGAGCTGGAGACGGGGACGCTGCGGTAGTGGTGACGTTACCTGCGTCGGGGACGGGGTCACGGACGATGGTGACGTTAAGGGCATACCATCCCTTCATTCCCCAGTGCCGTGTGTACGTGACAATGTCTCCATTAACTAAGTCCCTCCCGGGATGGCCTTGCGGTAGGTGGGATTCTACGTCCCTGCGACTAACAAAGACCCCTGGGTAGAGGCCCGGTTCACGGACGAAGCCCCAGCCCTTCCGGAGCTGGAACTCAGTCACACACCCCTGCCGCCGCGGTTCCCTCAGGGTACCTTTCTCTCTCCGGACACTCTCCTTGTCCGCGATCAGCTCTGCATGTTGCCGCTGACGATTTCGCTGAGCTTCCCGCTCTTCCTCCTGCTGGCGTTTCTGCTTCTCCTCACGACGCTGCCACTCATATTCCCACTGGGCGGTGTAGGCGACGTCATCCAGGCGCGCCATCTCGTCCCAGTCGACGTCTGGTAACGACGGACAGGACCCCTCCGGTGTCCCTGCCGGGGACCGATCATCTGCTGCGGCCTCCTGGCCGGGCGGGCGTTCCGGGACTGGCTGTACCTCCTCAACCTCCTTCGCCTCCACCGCTTCACCGGTGGGATCAGGATCGGTACTTTCGGGGGCAGCCTCGGTTGCTCCTTCGCCTTGGGCAGCAGAATCTTCGGTAACTCGAATCGTGGGGGGTCGTTGAGGGGAGAGATCACCGTGTCCCACAGCCTCCGCTGCTCCAGGGTACGCCGGCGTCTCTCGATCTCTTCAAATCCAGGTTGGTACTGGACCATCTTCTTCAGGCGTGCATTTTCTTCCTTAATTTCTAGCAACGCCTGCTGCAGGTGCAGGACCACGGATAACTCCGGTGCTGGTGGCAGCTTGGCTGGGGCACGGGGCCTGCCTTCCTCCGCTTCCCTGCTCGGCTGCACACGTCCTGCCTCCATGATGTTCCAGAAGATTCTTTCTTCTTCCTCCAGAGACGTCCGGTCTCTTCCGTGGAGGCGGGGTTTGCGTCTCCTCCTCCTCGCAGGGAAAGTGAAGAGGAGGCGGACCTCCTTTGCTGTAGGGCAGGATCGCATGTTGTAATAGCACTTTGAGAGGGCAGGCATTTTCTTCGCGCCACAGGGGGGTACACGCCCACGAAGGTACGCCCACCTTCTTCTCCAGCGCCTGAGGGCGCGAATATGGCGACAAAGATGGCGATTTTTGGCGCCAAAAGTGCAAACAGTCCTTTTCACAAAAACAATTCCATAGGCACACAGGGCTCGCAATTCTGCGAGTTTCGCATCCTGTTCGTGACGCCAAGTTTTGTGTCGACCCGCCACCACAATTGTGGATTACCAGGGCAATGGGGTACTCAGAGCCGAGCCCATGGAGGTCTATGGGGTTTGTCACAGGTAGCTGTGGCTCGGTCTGTGGCCCTGGCGGTCTGGCGTATGTTGGGGGAATATTTACAGGGGATAGATTTATATACAGTTCGTGACGCCACCTGTAGTATTCTGGTAATTTGTACCAGCGCTGCTGTAGATCTCTGAGGGGATGGTGAGGCAGCTAGATGTCGGGTCCCCTACAGGTGGGACTGGTCCCTCAAAGTCTATGAAGTTAGTGAAGTCGGGTGCAGATAAATACACAGTCTCACACGGTCAGCGTCTTTCCATACCTTTACTTGTAAGATGTTCAGGCAGGTCCCAGGGAGGCTGATCCAAGGAGAGTGTATCTTGAGACAGCAGCTGGACAAGTTAGGGGCCTCCTTTACTTTCAACACGATGAGTACAACCAGCCTGAAGCGTAGTTCCCTCAATAACTCCAGCTAATCCATAGCTGTACTGCCCAGTCAGTTTTGTGGTAGGAGCCTTCCTGTGAGAGAGCTGAATTCCTGTCTTGTCGTGCACGGACTCAAAGTCTTCACTCCCCTGACCCCAGTTACGTACTGACTATATGGGGCTGTTTGCCGCGACCTAAGGTCCGGTAAATCCCTGGTTTTCTTACCACTATGCTTGAAGCTAATAGTGATCCTTCGGTCCCCAGTGACCGGTTGCAATGTGCAGGACTTCTTCAATCCAAAAGCACCTTTCCAATAATCTTTCCACTGTGCCTTTCGCCTTGTCCTCGCTGGTAGCATAAACACTCACACTTGCATAAAGTCGGGTAGTCACTCCCTTCATTCACTTCCTTCAAAGTTAGTTACAGATTCTCAGTTATCACTAGGCAGGAGCACGTCTCTGAACCTTTCACTGTCCTTGAGACAGGTGACTGAAGTCTTTCTGCACTAAGCTTCTTCTTTCTTTCAATGTATTCAGGTGAGGTACAGCTCTGACTAGGCTGAGGTGAACTAGACCACCTGTACTAGCCTCCACGTTCTGAACTGATGATGAGCAAGCTGGACGACTTCCTCCCTCCAGCTAAACTCCAGACGTCTGCTCTGTCCGAAGACAGGAAACACTAAAATCACTCAACAAACATACACCCTGACCACTCCCTAACAAGCAACTACACTACCCTAAGGGTGTGTCTAGTGTATGTTGAGTGAATGGGTATTGAGCATTAAACTGCTGTCTCGCCACACACTCTCCAGGGTACTGCGTGTGCCTAACACCAGGGCTACACACTAACATTGACTGTGACTGATGCAGCAGGATGTGAATTATAGAAAACAGCTGACCCCCATTTAATTTTTGCCTGTAGGGCGCATTATTCTTCTATTTCTTAAATCAGTAAAAGGACGTATTGGCCTTCATCAAGGGGATAAAATAAATTAAATGAAAGAAATGTCATAAATTATGATATAGAAAGAATCTGTCACCAAAACATAATACTGTACTTAAGGGCAGACTATTATATGGACAGGTCCATATTATTAGTAAAAATATCACAAGAAATGTTGTGCAGTTTAGCTAATAGGAATGATAAAAAAGACAACAGACCCATAGTTATGGGTCTACTTTGTTCATTCATTCATCCTCCCTCCATACTCCTCAGTGCTGACTGACAGGCTGCTGTGTACACTTTGTGCAGAATTATTATGTAAATTAGTATTTGACCACATAATATTTTTTATGCAAATTTTCTAACTCCAAGCAGTGAAACCTTGAATGCTTATTGGATGAAGCAGATCAGGTGATGTGCATTTGTGTAATGAGGGAGGGTGAGGCCTAAGGATACAGATGTGCAGAATTATTAGGCAGCTTGTTTTCCTCAGGCAAAATGGTTCAAAAAGGAAATTTTACTGAAAAGTCAAAAATTGCTGTTGTTAGAGGGATGCAGCACACTTGAAATTGCTAAGATATTGGGGAGTCATCACAGAACCATCAAAAGATTTGTTACAAATGGTAAACAGGGTCACAAAAGATTGAAAAGAATAAAATGTGAAGGTACCAGGAACCCATTATCCTCCAGTGCTGTTGTATTCCAGAATTGCAATCTCCCTGGACTTCCCAAAAGTACAAGGTGTACAGTGCTCAGAGACATGGCCAAGGTAAAGAAGCAAGAAACACAGGGTCAGGAAGAGGGGTGAGTAGGTTAGGCACCACCCTAACATTGCTGAATGACTGCAGCCCCCTGGCACCTTACTCCGGCCACAGGCACTCAGCACACTGACAGCCAGGATGTAGGCACACCGGTGAACAGTCACTGACTCCACTGACACACCTCTCTCTGCCTGCACCACGGCCATCGCTCCCTCCCTGCACTCAATGGATGTGAGTGCCTCCGGCACAGGAGCAGAGGAGTGCTAATCGGCTCCCAGCTCCAGCGGTATCGCCATCAGAACTCAATCTACTCCTGGCGTGCTCCCTGTTGGAAATGGTGCACGCCCTGTTGGAAACGGTGCACGACCTGTTGGAAACGGTGCACGCAGGTCGTGTCAGATAGCACGATGCAGTGACGTCATTGAGCTGTCCAAGTGCCCCTGCTGTACCAGATCGAAGAGAAGACTGAGGCTGCGCTTGACGAGTAGCCTGCATTAGAGGAATATAAGCTTGTATTAATATATTATTTGGCCAATACATAGGGGCTGAGGGAGACATCACACGTGTGTCTGTGGTAGACATCAAACAAGTGGCTATGGTGGACATGAAGCATGGGACTCTGGAGAATAACAAAGATGGGGCTCTGGGGGACAGCAAACATGGGACTGTGGTGGACATCAAATGAAGGGCTAAGGGGGATATCAAACATTGGGCTGTAGTATACATCAAACATGGGGCTGTGGAGGACATCAACTGAGGGGCTGTGGGGGGGAAAACACACGAGGGGCTGTGGAGGACGACCCACATGGGTCTGTGGGGGGGAAACACACGAGGGGCTGTGGGGGAAATCTCACGAGAGGCTGTGAGGGACAACACACAAGGAGCTGTGGGGGACAACACACAAGGGGCTTTAGGGGATATCATAGTATATGAGGGACTGTGGTGGCCATACAGTATATGAGGCTGTGGGGGATATTATGCTGAGGTTTGTGGTGACCATACTGGATAGGGGGCTGTGAGGGATATCATACTGTGTGGGGTGCTGTGGTGACCATCATATTGTGTAGGGGGGACAGTATGAGGAGGGGGTACAATTTGGAAAAGGCAGTGTGGTGACACTAATCCATGTTTAAAAAAAGTATTCATAAGCAATGTTTTTCTTATGCTAGTTAGGCCTGTGACTAGTCGATGGGGCATAGGTTTCCCTAGACTAGTCGACCCTCTTTGCATGTTATCATTCCCATGTGGGCGTGATAACATGATGAGGGAATAATGTGAAGAGGGGACAGTGTGACATGGGATCACAATATGGAGAGAAGTTAGTGTGGTGGGTGGCACTGTGGATAGATTAATTGTGCAATGGGAAACAGTGGAGGGGAACAGCCATGGTATAGGGATATGATTGATAGAGATGACTGTGTGGCAGCTACAGATGATAATGGCGGACAGTATTGTGGTTACAGCTCATAAGGGCAGACAGGGTGGAGGTCATATACCCCACACCAGACTACCAGGGATGTTCTACTAGCTTCACACTAGACTACCAGGGATGTTCTATTAGCTCCACACAAGGCTACCAGGGATGTTCTATTAGCCCCATATAAGACTACCAGGGATGTTCTATTAGCCCCACACCAGACTACCAGGGATGTTCTATGAGCTCCACACCAGACTACCAGGGATGTTCTATTAGCCCCACACCAGACTACCAGGGATTTTCTATGAGCTCCACACCAGACTACCAGGGATGTTCTATTAGCCCCACACCAGACAACCAAGGATGTTCTGTTATCCCCACACCAGACTACCAGGGATGTTCTATTATCCCCACACCAGACTACCAGGGATGTTCTATGAGCTCCACACCAGACTACCAGGGATGTTCTATGAGCTCCACACCAGAGTACCAGGGATCTTCTATTAGCCCCACACCAGACTACCAGGGATGCTCTATAATCCGCACACCAGACTACCAGGGATGTTCTATTAGCCCCACGCCACACTACTAGGGATGTTCTATTATCCCCACACCACACTACCAGGGATGTTCTATTAGCCCCACCAGACTACCAGGGATGTTCTATTAGCCCCACACCAGACTACCAGGGATGTTCTATGAGCTCCACACCAGACTACCAGGGATGTTCTATTAGCCCCACATCAGACTACCAGGGATGTTCTATGAGCTCCACACCAGACTACCAGGGATGTTCTATTAGCCCCACACCAGACAACCAAGGATGTTCTTTATCCCCACACCAGACTACCAGGGATGTTCTATTATCCCCACACCAGACTACCAGGGATGTTCTATGAGCTCCACACCAGACTACCAGGGATGTTCTATGAGCTCCACACCAGACTACCAGGGATCTTCTATTAGCCTCACACCAGACTACCAGGGATGCTCTATAATCTGCACACCAGACTACCAGGGATGTTCTATTAGCCCCACACCACACTACTAGGGATGTTCTATTATCCCCACACCACACTACCAGGGATGTTCTATTAGCCCCACACCAGACTACCAGGGATTTTCTATTATCCCCACACCACACTACCAGGGATGTTCTATGAGCTCCACACCAGACTACCAGGGATCTTCTATTAGCCCCACACCACACTACCAGGATGTTCTATTAGCCCCACACCACACTACCAGGGATGTTCTGTTATCCCCACACCAGACTACCAGGGATGTTTTATTAACCCCACACCAGACTACCAGGGATGTTCTATTATCCCCACACCAGACCACCAGGGATGTTCTATTATCCCCACACCAGACTACCAGGGATGTTCTATTAGCCCCACACCAGACTACCAGGGATGTTCTATTAGCCCCACACCAGACTACCAGGGATGTTCTATTAGCCCCACACCAGACTACCAGGGATGTTCTATTAGCCCCACACCAGACTACCAGGGATGTTCTGTTATCCCCACACCAGACTACCAGGGATGTTCTATTATCCCACACCAGACTACCAGGGATGTTCTATTAGCCCCACACCAGACTACCAGGGATGTTCTATTATCCCCACACCAGACTACCAGGGTTGCTCTATTAGCTCCACACCACACTACCAGGGATGTTCTATTATCCCCACACCACACTACCAGGGATGTTCTATTATCCCCACACCACACTACCAGGGATGTTCTATTATCCCCACACCACACTACCAGGGATGTTCTATGAGCTCCATATCAGGTACCAGGGATGTTCTATTAGCCCCACATCACACTACCAGGGATGTTCTATTATCCCCACACCACACTACCAGGGATGTTCTATTAGCCCCACACCACACTACCAGGGATGTTCTATTAGCACCACACCACACTACCAGGGATGTTCTATTAGCCCCACACCAGACTACCAGGGATGTTCTATTAGCACCACACCACACTACTAGGGATGTTCTGTTATCCCCACACCAGACTACCAGGGATGTTCTGTTATTCCCACACCAGACTACCAGGGATTTCTATTATCCCCACACCAGACTACCAGGGATGTTCTGTTATCCCCACACCACAATACCAGGGATGTTCTATTAGCCCCACACCAGACTACCAGGGATGTTTTATTAACCCCACACCAGACTACCAGGGATCTTCTATTAGCCCCACACCAGACTACCAGGGATGTTCTGTTATCCCCACACCAGACTACCAGGGATGTTCTATTAGTCCCACACCAGACTACCAGGGATGTTTTATTATTACCACACCAGACTACCAGGGATGTTCTATTATCCCCACACCAGACTACCAGGGATGTTCTATTATCCCCACACCAGACTACCAGGGATGTTCTATTATCCCCACACCAGACCACTAGGGATGTTCTATGAGCTCCATACCAGACTACCAGGGATGTTCTATTATCCCCACACCAGACTACCAGGGATGTTTTATTAACCCCAAACCAGACTACCAGGGATGTTCTGTTATCCCCACACCAGACTACCAGGGATTTTCTATTATCCCCACACCACACTACCAGGGATGTTCTATGAGCTCCATATCAGACTACCAGGGATGTTCTGTTATCCCCACACCACACTACCAGGGATGTTCTATGAGCTCCACACCAGACTACCAGGGATGTTCTATTAGCTGTTATGTTTCGGTAGCTGAGGAGGACAGGAACAACAGCAGGGCAGCCGAACACCAGAGATGTTGGTAACTCATGGGTTGCAGATTCCTAAACTAACGACACAACTAGAGGTAGCCGTGGAGCATTCCTACGTTGATCCTAGACGCCTCGTCACAGCCTGAGAGATAACTACACCTAAAGGCAGAAAGATGAAAGCTATCTGCCCCGGAGCAGATCCCCAAAGAAAATAGGAAGCCTCCAAACATATAATGGCGGTTAGACAAGATGAAAATACAAACATAGGCAGAAAAAAGACTGAGCAAACGCTGGGGACACAAGCTGACTAAATAGGATAGGACAGGAGAGATTACTTTCGGCAACCCAGAAAACCCTACAAAAATCCAACAATTCTGATTACAAAAATACTGAGATCACACGATCTTGCCACCCACTAAATCAGATCTCAGTGTGAACAAAAACCAAGCCGCAGACGCTGAAAAAAACAGGAAAAAGCAAATGAGCAAATAACAGTGGCTGCAGATAAACTGTGAGGAGCTCAGGCCCCAGGAGGGGCCCTGGCTGACCTCCACAAAAGTGCAGAAAACAATGCAAAAAGCAAGCACAAAAAGAAAAGCAAAAAATATCTTATCTGAAAGCAGGAGATGCAGGCAAGACTCCAGCAAACTTCCAAATTTAACCAGGAACCACAATTGAGACAAGAACAATTGATCACCGGCAACCATCATGGGAGGGAACCTCCCTTATATCAGACCAGTCAGTGAACCCAGATTGCCACTCCTCGCTGAAAGGTTCAGTACTGTCTGTAACCACCAGAGGGAGCCTCTGCTCAGAAACCATCTCTAGCACATTCATAACAGTACCCCCCCTTGAGGAGGGGTCACCGAACCCTCACTTGTGCAACCAGGCCGATCAGGATGAGCTCGGTGATAGGCACGGATCAGTCTCCTAGCATGGATGTCCGAAGCAAACACCCAAGAATTGTCCTCCTGACCATAACCTCTCCACTTAACCAAATACTGGAGTTTCTGTCTAGAAAAATGAGAATCCAATATTTTCTCAACCACATACTCCAGATTGCCCTCAACCAAAACAGGGTCAGGAGGCGCAGCCATAGGAACCACTGGCTCGACAAACCTCTTCAATAAGGACTTGTGGAACACGTTATGGATCTTAAATGTCCCTGGAAGAAGCAAACAGAAGGAAACAGGATTAAGAATCTCCATGATCTTATAAGGTCCAATGAACCTGGGCTTAAACTTTGGAGATGCAACCCTCATAGGGATATTTCTTGAGGACAAACAAACCAAGTCCCCCACTTTAAACCGAGGACCATCAGTCCTATGCCGGTTGGCAAACCGTTGGGCCTTCTCCTGAGAGAGAGACAACCTCTCCACTACCTGGTCCCAAATCTGCTGCATTCGCTCCACAACAGAGTCAACACCCGGACAGACAGAAGCCTCCGCCTGTCCCGAAGAAAATTGAGGGTGAAACCCAAAATTGCAGAAAAATGGAGACATCAAGGTGGCAGAGCTAGCCCTATTATTAAGAGCAAACTCAGCCAAAGGCAAAAAGAGACCCAGTCTTCTTGATCAGCAGACACAAAACATCTCAAATAAGTCTCCAAGGTCTGGTTTGTTCTCTAGGTTTGTCCATTGGTCTGAGGATGAAAAGCAGAGGAGAAAGATAATTGAACACCAAGTTTAGAACAAAATGTCCTCCAAAATCTGGAAACAAACTGGACTCCTCTGTCAGACACAATGTTCTCCGGAATGCCATGTAACCGAACCACGTGCTGAAGGAACAAAGGCACCAATTCGGAGGAGGAAGGCAACTTAGGTAATGGCACAAGATGTATCATCTTGGAAAACCTATCACAGATTACCCAGATAACGGTCATTCTCTGAGAAACAGGGAGGTCGGAAATAAATCCATAGAGATATGGGTCTATGGTCTCTTGGGCACAGGTAATGGCATTAACAAACCACTAGAGCGAGAGCAAGGCTTGGAGCGAGAGCAAGTCCCACAGGACTGCACAAATTCCCTGACGTCACGAGACAAAGTAGGCCACCAAAAGGACCGACTCACAAAGTCTCTGGTACCAAAAATCCCGGGATAACCAGCCAACGCGGAACAATGAATCTCAGACATCACACTCTTCTTCCACTGATCTGGGACAAACAATTTCCCAATAGGGCAGTGCTCAGGTTTATCCTCCTGACACCCTTCCAAGGCCAGTCTCAAATTGGGCGAGATGGCGGAAAGAACTACACCCTCTTTCAAAATAACAGTAGGATCAGATAACTCAGGAGAGTCCGCAAAGAAACTCCTCGAGAGGGCATCCGCCTTAACATTCTTAGTGCCAGGAAGAAAAGAAACCACAAAATTAAAACGTGTGAAAAACAAGGCTCACCTGGCCTGTCTAGGATTAAGTCGCTTGGCTGATTCGAGATAAACCAGATTCTTATGGTCCGTTAGGACCACCACCTGATGTTTGGCTCCTTCCAGCCAATGTCTCCACTCTTCAAAGGCCCACTTCATGGCCAATAACTCCCGATTACCCACGTCATAATTACGTTCAGTTGGAGAAAATTTTCGAGAGAAAAAGACACAAGGGTTACTCTTAGAGGTCACTGGATCTCTTTGGAACAAAACGGCACCTGCCCCAATTTCAGAGGCATCAACCTCCACCTGAAACGGTAGAGAAACATCAGGCTGCCGTAGAACAGGAGCAGAAGTGAATCTCTGCTTAAGTTCCTGAAACGCAGAGACTGCCTCAGGAGGCCAATTCACCACATCAGAACCGTTTTTGGTCAAATCAGTCAATGGTTTAACAATACCGGAGAAATTACCAATAAATTTATGATAAAAATTGGCAAAACCCAAAAATCTCTGAAGAGCCTTTAATGAAGTAGGTTGGACCCAATCACAGATGGCTTGAACCTTGACCGGGTACATTTCAATAACAGACGGAGACAAAATGAATCCCAGAAATGAGACCTTCTGTATGCCAAAAAGACACTTTGATCCCTTCACATACTGTGCATTCTCTCTCAAAATCTGGAACACAGTCCAAACATGTTTCACATGAGAGTCCCAGTCATTGGAAAAAAATCAAGATATCATCCAAATAAACAATCAGAAATTTATCAACAAAATCCCTGAAAATATCATTCATGAAGGACTGGAAGACGGAAGGAGCATTAGTGAGCCCAAAGGGCATCACTAGGTACTCAAAATGCCCCTCTGGGGTATTAAACGCCATCTTCCATTCATCCCCGTGCTTAATGTGAATAAGGTTATACGCCCCCCTGAGGTCAAGCTTGGTAAACCAACTAGCACTTTTCACCTGGAAAACAGGTCAGAAATCAAGGGTAACGGATATTGATACTTCACAGTGATCTTATTCAAGAGACGATAATCAATACACGGCCTCAATGAACCATCCTTTTTGGCCACAAAGAAAAAACCGGCACCCAAGGCTGAAGAGGATGGTCTGATATTACCCTTCTCCAATGACTCCTTGATATAAGATCGCATAGCATCGTGTTCAGGTACTGACAAGTTAAAAAGGCGGCGACCTTTAGGAAATTTACCACCAGGCACTAATTCAATAGCGCAATCGTAGCTCCTGTGAGGGGGCAAAGATGCAGATTTACTTTCACTAAATACATCCGAAAAATCAGTCAAAAAGTCAGGAACATCCTGAGACTTGGGAGAGGCAGAAAAAACAGGAGTGTCGGCATTAACACATTGGCAGCCCCAACTGGTCACAGACACAGATTTCCAATCCAAAACAGGATTATGAGACTATAACCAAGGGAAACCTAGTACATTAATGTCATACAGATTATACAGCACCAGAAATTTACAACTCTCCTGATGATCTGGTTCAACCCTCATTATCACCTGAGTAGAAAACTGGGGTTTATTCTCCGCCAAAGGGGTGGAATCAATGCCAGTAGGGGAATAGACTTCCGCAGGGGTATCATGGGAAACCCACAACGTTTGGCAAAGTCAAAATCCATCAGGTTAATAGCTGCTCCTGAATCAACAAAATCCTGAGCAGAAAATGTGGACAGGGAGCAAATCAGGGTAACAGTCAACAGAAATTTAGTCTGAACACTACCCAAGACAACTGAGCGTGCAAAACGTCTTCCCCGCTTAGGGCAGACTGAAATAGCATGAGAGGCATCATCACAGTAGAAACATAACCCATTGCGCTTTCGAAACTCATGACGCTGAGCCCCAGAAGTCACTCTATCACACTGCATGGGCTCAGAAGCTGGCTCACAAGGCAACACTATCTCACGCATACCTCTGCGCTCACGCAAACGTCTGTCAATTTGAATAACCAATGACATAGAATCATTGAGACCAGAGGGAGCAGGGAATACCACCATAACATCCTTTACATTCTCTGACAGACCCTTCCGAAAAAGGGCTGCCAAAGCATCATGATTCCATTATTCCATTCATAATTAAGGGTTTATAAGGGCCAGCTGGTTGGGACTCAAGTCTTTTTGGAAGTGCATTAGAGCAGCAGGGTGATTTGCTGCTGAAGTAGAAAAAAAAAAAAAATCTCTCTTTAAATCTTCTGCTTCAGCGAGTGTGAGCGAGCTGAGTGTGACCGGTGTGCAAGTGTGAACGGTGGTAAGTGTGACTTGAGATTCAGTGACTTTGGATTCAGGGAGTTGACAAGGGAGGATTTACTGAATTGCTGTTATATTTTATTAATAGTTTTTATTTATTTTTACTTATCTTTGCTGTCTGGTGAAATCCCCATTAGATATGTGCTCCACTATTGCCAATGCCATCCAGTGTACATCTTGCCACATGTATGCAGTCCTTGAACAGCCGGTCGAGGGTGCATACTGCTGTGCGAGATGTGAGCACGTTGTGCATTTGGAAGCCCAAATCCTGGATCTAAATGTGCAGCTGGCAACACTGAGATCCATAGACAATATGGAAAGGAGTCTTCTGCTCACTGAGCAGACGCTCAATGGGATAGATGAGGGTGGGGATGCTAGGATGGAGCTGCAGGACACTGAAGTAGGAAGCTGGGTGACAGTTAGAAAGCGGGGTAGAGGGAAGAGCGCCAGGAGGCTAGTCCTGATCTGGCACACCCCAATAAGTTTGCAAAGTTGGCAGATGAGGGGGTTGTCAGTACAGGGGTAGCACTGCTGCAGCCAGGCATGTCCTCTGAAAGCCGGGGGAGTGTCTGCTCCAGTAAGGGGGGAATTAGGAGAGCAGGGCAGGCCAGACAGGTGCTGGTAGTGGGGGACTCAATTATTAGGGGAACAGATAGGGCAATCTGTCACAAAGACAGGGATCGTCGAACAGTGTGCTGCCTACCTGGCGCTCGAGTCCGACACATCGCTGATCGGGTTGACAGATTACTGGGAGGGGCTGGTGAGGACCCAGGGGTCATGGTGCACATTGGCACAAATGACAAAGTTAGAGGCAGGTGGAAGGTCCTTAAAGATGATTTCAGGGAATTAGGCTGCAAGCTTAAAGCAAGGACCTCCAACGTGGTATTTTCTGAAATACTGCCGGTACCACGTGCCACACCAGAGAGGCAACGGGAGATTAGGGAGGTTAATAAGTGGCTCAAGAATTGGTGTAGGAAGGAGGGGTTTGGGTTCCTGGAGAACTGGGCCAACTTCTCAGTTGGCTACAGGTTCTATGCTAGGGACGGGCTGCACCTCAATGGGGAGGGTGCAGCTGTGCTGGGGGAGAAAATGGCTAGAAGGTTGGAGGAGTCTTTAAGCTAGGGACTGGGGGGGAGGGTATTCATTTTATAGGAGGGGAAGGCAGTACAGATAGAGACCTGGGCACAAATAATGAAATTGGGGGTGGGGGTGGCATGGGGGGTGGGGTTAGAACAGTTAATAATTTAAGAAAGAATAGAGGTTCAGAGAGATACATAAAGTGCATGTATACTAATGCCAGAAGCCTCACCAACAAAATGGCGGAATTAGAATTAATTTTGTTGGAACATAATTATGACATGGTGGGGATATCTGAGACTTGGCTGGATGAGAGCCACGACTGGGCGGTTAATTTACAGGGCTATAGTCTGTTTAGAAATGACCGTAAAAATAAGCGAGGTGGGGGTGTGTGTTTATATGTAAAATCATCCTTAAAACCCATCCTGCGTGATATCTGTGAATCTAATGAAGATGTAGAGTCTCTGTGGGTGGAGATTAGGGGAGGGGGGAAAAATAATAAATTATTGATAGGGGTTTGTTATAAGTCTCCTAAAATAATGGAAGCAACAGAGAATATCCTCGTAAAGCAAATAGATGAAGCAGCAACTCAAGGAGAAGTCATTATTATGGGGGACTTCAACTACCCTGAAATACATTGGGGAACAGAAACCTGAATTCCAGCAAAGGTAATAAGTTTTTGGCAACTATGAGAGACAATTACCTTTCACAACTAGTTCAGGACCCAACAAGAGGGGGGGCACTGCTAGACCTAATATTATCCAACAGGCCAGACCGCATATCAAATATAAGGGTTGGGGGTCACTTGGGTAATAGTGATCACAAAATAATAAGCTTTCATGTATCCTTTAATAAGATGTGTAGTCGAGGGGTTACAAGGACACTAAACTTCAGGAAGGCAAATTTCCAACGGATGAGAGATGATCTTGGTGCAATAAACTGGGACGATATCCTGAGACATAAAAATACACAAAGAAAATGGGAGACGTTTATTAGCATCCTGAATAGGACCTGTGCACAGTATATACCCTATGGGAATAAACATGCTAGAATTAGGAGGAAACCACTATGGCTAAATAGAGCTGTAAGGGGCGCAATAAGGGACAAAAAGAAAGCATTTAGGGAATTAAAGCAAGTAGGTAGTGAAGAGGCATTAAATAAATACAGAAGACTGAATAAATTCTGTAAAAAGCAAATCAAGACAGCAAAGATTGAGGCAGAGAGACTCATTGCCAGAGAAAGTAAAAATAATCCCAAAATATTCTTTAACTACATAAATAGCAAGAAACTAAAAAATGATAGTGTTGGTCCCCTTAAAAATAGTCTGGGTGAAATGGTGGATGAGGATGAGGAAAAAGCCAATATGCTAAATGACTTTTTTTCAACTGTATTTACACAAGAAAATCCCATGACAGATAACATGATCAGAGATAAAAAAATTTCTCCATTAAATGTCACATGCTTAACCCAGCAGGAAGTACGGCGGCGTCTAAAAATCACTAAAGTTGACAAATCCCCGGGCCCGGATGGGATACACCCCCGAGTACTGCAGGAATTAAGTACAGTTATAGATAGACCATTATTTTTAATCTTTAAAGATTCCATAATAACTGGGTCTGTACCACAGGACTGGCGTATAGCAAATGTAGTGCCAATATTCAAAAAGGGGGCAAAAACTGAACCTGGAAATTATAGGCCAGTGAGCTTAACATCTACTGTGGGTAAAATCCTGGAGGGTTTTTTAAGGGATACTATATTGGAGTATCTGAAGCTGAATAACCTCATGACACAGTATCAGCATGGGTTTACGAGGGACCGTTCTTGTCAGACTAATCTGATAAGCTTTTATGAAGGGGTAAGTTCAGGATTGGACCAAGGGAATGCAGTGGACGTGGTGTTCATGGACTTCTCAAAAGCTTTTGATACAGTGCCACACAAAAGGTTGATACATAAAATGAGAACAATGGGGATAGGGGAAAATATGTGTAAGTGGGTTAAGAACTGGCTCATGGATAGAAAACAAAGGGTGGTTATTAATGGAGCACACTCGGACTGGGTCACGGTTAGCAGTGGGGTACCACATGGGTCAGTATTGGGGCCGCTTCTCTTTAACATATTTATTAATGACCTTGTAGGGGGCATACAGAGTAGTATTTCAATATTTGCAGATGACACTAAACTCTGCAGGGTAATAAATACAGAGGAGGATAATTTTATATTACAGGAGGATTTATGTAAACTAGAAGCTTGGGCTGATAAATGGCAAATGAGCTTTAATGGGGATAAATGTAAGGTCATGCACTTGGGTAGAACAAATAAGATGTATAATTATGTGCTTAATTGTAAAACACTGGGCAAAACTGTCACTGAAAAAGACTTGGGTGTATGGGTGGACGACAAACTCACATTTAGTGGCCAATGTCAGGCAGCTGCTGCCAAGGCAAATAAAATAATGGGATGCATTAGACGAGGCATAGATGCTCATGAGGAGAACATAATTTTACCTCTATACAAGTCACTGGTGCGACCACACTTAGAATACTGTGTGCAGTTCTGGTCTCCGGTGTATAAGAAAGACATAGCTGAACTGGAGCGGGTGCAGAGAAGAGCGACCAAGGTTATTAGAGAACTGGGGGTCTGCAATACCAAGACAGGTTATTACACTTGGGGTTATTTAGTTTGGAAAAACGAAGGCTTAGGGGTGATCTTATTACAATGTACAAATATATGAGGGGACAGTACAAAGACCTTTCTAATGATCTTTTTACTCTTAGACCTGTGACGGGGACGAGGGGGCATCCTCTACGTCTGGAGGAAAGAAGGTTTAGCCATAATCACAGATGCAGATTCTTTACTGTAAGAGCAGTGAGACTATGGAACTCTCTGCCGTCTAATGTTGTAATGAGTGATTCCTTACTAAAATTTAAGAGGGGACTGGATGCCTTTCTTGAAAAGTATAATATTACAGGCTATATTCACTAGTTTCCTAGATACAGCGTTGATCCAGGGAGCTAGTCTGATTGCCGTATGTGGAGTCGGGAAGGAATTTTTTTCCCCAATGTGAAGCTTACTGTTTGCCACTTGGGGTTTTTTTTGCCTTCCTCTGGATCAACATGTTAGGGCAGGTTAGGATAGGATATGGGTTGAACTAGATGGACTTAAAGTCTTCCTTCAACCTTAATAACTATGTTACTATGTTACATTTGGTCAGGACTGCCCACTTTCGGAATTTCTGACAGTACAACTCAGCGTCTTCAATACCCTGATTTAATGCCAACAAGGTTTTTTCAGCTTGATCAGTGACATTAGGTTCATCGTACAATAACCCCAGAGCCAGAAAAAATACATCAATATCATTCAAAACAGGATCCCCAGGTGTCAGGGAAAAAGCCCAATCCTGAGGATCGCCGCGCAGGAGAGAGATGACAATTTGAACCTGCTGTGCTGCGTTACCTGAGGACTTAGGCTTTAAGGCAAAAAACAACTTACAGTTATTTTTGAAATTCAGAAATTTAGCCCGATCCCCCAAAAACAAATCTGGCATGGGAATCCTAGGCTCCACAACCGGCAACCCAGCAAGATAGGTAGCAATAATCCGAACCTCAGTGGCAAGCTGATCCACACGGCCAGACAACTGTGCAAACTCCATTGAGAGAAAAAAAATCCTCCTCAGCACCCAGAGAAAAAGAGGGAAAAAATGCAACAGACAGAAAAAAAAAATCTCTGACAACTCTGACAACTTTTTCTTTCCACACTATTTTTCCCTTCTGTGAGCACCATAAAATTTTCAGTTATGGCCGGTGATACTGTTATGTTTCGGTAGCTGAGGAGGACAGGAACAACAGCAGGGCAGCCGAACACCTGAGATGTTGGTAACTGATGGGTTGCAGATTCCTAAACTAACGACACAACTAGAGGTAGCCGTGGAGCGTTCCTACGTTGATCCTAGACGCCTCGTCACAGCCTGAGAAATAACTACACCTAAAGGCAGAAAGATGAAAGCTATCTGCCCTGGAGCAGAACCCCAAAGAAAATAGGAAGCCCCCAAACATATAATGGCGGTTAGACAAGATGAAAATACAAACATAGGCAGAAAAAAGACTGAGCAAACGCTGGGGCCACAAGCTGACTAAATAGGATAGGATAGGAGAAATTACTTTCTGCAACCCAGAAAACCCTACAAAAATCCAACAATTCTGATTACAAAAATACTGAGATCACACGATCTCACCACCCACTAAATCAGATCTCAGTGTGAACAGAAACCAAGCCGCAGCCACTGAAAAAACAGGAAAAAGCAAATGAGCAAATAACAGTGGCTGCAGATAAACTGTGAGGAGCTCAGGCCCCAGGAGGGGACCTGGCTGACCTCCACAAAAGTGCAGAAAACAATACAAAAAGCAAGCACAAAAAGAAAAGCAAAACATATCTTATCTGAAAGCAGGAGATGCAGGCAAGACTCCAGCAAACTTCCAAATGAACCAGGAACCACAATTGAGACAAGAACAATTGATCACCGGCAACCATCATGGGAGGGAACCTCCCTTATATCAGACCAGTCAGTGAACCCAGATTGCCACTCCTCGCTGAAAGGTTCAGTACTGTCTGTAACCACCAGAGGGAGCCTCTGCTCAGAAACCATCTCTAGCACATTCATAACAATTAGCCCCACACCAGACTACCAGGGATGTTTTATTAACCCCGCACCAGACTACCAGGGATGTTCTGTTATCCCCACACCAGACTACCAGGGATGTTATCCCCACACCAGACTACCAGGGATGTTCTATTATCCCCACACCAGACTACCATGGATGTTCTATTATCCCCACACCAGACTACCAGGGATGTTCTATTAGCCCCACACCACACTACCAGGGATGTTCTATGAGCTCCACACCAGACTACCAGGGATGTTCTATTAGCCCCACACCAGACTACCAGGGATGTTCTAGTATCCCCACACCAGACTACCAGGGATGTTCTATGAGCTCCACACCAGACTACCAGGGATGTTCTATTAGCCCCACACCAGACTACCAGGGATGTTCTATTATCCCACACCAGACTACCAGGGATTTTCTATTATCCCCACACCACACTACCAGGGATGTTCTATTATCCCCATACCAGGACTAACCAGGGATGTTCTATTATCCCCACACCACACTACCAGGGATGTCTATTATCCCCACACCAGACTACCAGGGATGTTCTATTATCCCCACACCAGACTACCAGGGATTTTCTATTAGCCCCACACCACACCCAGGGATGTTCTATTAGCACCACACCAGACTACCAGGGATGTTCTATTATCCCCACACCAGACTACCAGGGATGTTCTATTATCCCCACACCAGACTACCAGGGATGTTCTATTATCCCCACACCAGACTACCAGGGATGTTCTATTATCCCCACACCAGACACCAGGGATGTTCTATTAGCCCCACACCAGACTACCAGGGATGTTCTATTAGCCCCACACCAGACTACCAGGGATTTCTATTATCCCACACCAGACTACCAGGGATGTTCTATTATCCCACCCACACTACCAGGGATGTTCTATTACCCACACCAGACTACCAGGGATGTTCTATTATCCCCACACCAACTACCAGGGATGTTCTATTATCCCCACACCAGACTACCAGGGATGTTCTATTATCCCCACACCAGACTACCAGGGATGTTCTATTAGCCCCACACCACACCACCAGGGATGTTCTATTAGCACCACACCAGACTACCAGGGATGTTCTATATCCCACACCAGACTACCAGGGATGGTCTATTATCCCCACACCAGACTACCAGGGATGTTCTATTATCCCCACACCAGACAACCAGGGATGTTCTATTAGCCCCACACCAGACTACCAGGGATGTTCTATTAGCCCCACACCAGACAACCATGGATGTTCTATTATCCCCACACCAGACTACCAGGGATGTTCTATAGTTCCACACCAGACTACCAGGGATGTTCTATAGTTCCCACCCAGACTACCAGGGATGTTCTATTATCCCACACCAGACTACCAGGGATGTTCTATTATCCCCACACCAGACTACCAGGGATGTTCTATTAGCCCCACACCAGACTACCAGGGATGTTCTATTAGCCCCACACCAGACATACCAGGGATGTTCTATTACCCCACACCAGACTACCAGGGATGTTCTATGAGTTCCCACACCAGACTACCAGGGATGTTCTATGAGTTCCACACCAGACTACCAGGGATGTTCTATTATTCCCACCACCAGACTACCAGGGATGTTCTATTATCCCCACACCAGACTACCAGGGATGTTCTATTATCCCCACACCAGACTACCAGGGATGTTCTATGAGTTCCACACCAGACTACCAGGGATGTTCTATTATCCCCACACCAGACTACAGGGATGTTCTATTATCCCCACACCAGACTACCAGGGATGTTCTATTATCCCCACACCAGACTACCAGGGATGTTCTATGAGTTCCACACCAGACTACCAGGGATGTTCTATTATCCCACACCAACTACTAGGGATGTTCTATTATCCCCACACCAGACACCAGGGATGTTCTATTAGCCCCACACCAGACTACCAGGGATGTTCTATTAGCCCCACACCAGACAACCAGGGATGTTCTATTATCCCCACACCAGACTACCAGGGATGTTCTATGATTCCACACCAGACTACCAGGGATGTTCTATGATTCCACACCAGACTACCAGGGATGTTCTATTATCCCCACACCAGACTACCAGGGATGTTCTATTATCCCCACACCAGACTACCAGGGATGTTCTATGATTCCACACCAGACTACCAGGGATGTTCTATTACCCCACACCAGACAACCAGGGATGTTCTATTATCCCCACACCAGACTACCAGGGATGTTCTATTATCCCCACACCAGACTACCAGGGATGTTCTATGAGTCCCCACACCAGACTACCAGGGATGTTCTATTATCCCCACACCAGACTACCAGGGATGTTCTATTATCCCCACACCAGACTACCAGGGATGTTCTATTATCCCCACACCAGACTACCAGGGATGTTCTATTAGCCCCACACCAGACTACCAGGGATGTTCTATAGTCCCCACACCAGACACCAGGGATGTTCTATTACCCACACCAGACTACCAGGGATGTTCTATTAGTCCCCACACCAGACTACCAGGGATGTTCTATTATCCCCACACCAGACTACCAGGGATGTTCTATTATCCCCACACCAGACTACCAGGGATGTTCTATTAGCCCCACACCAGACTACCAGGGATGTTCTATAGTTCCCACACCAGACTACCAGGGATGTTCTATTACCCCACACCAGACTACCAGGGATGTTCTATGAGTTCCACACCAACACCAGAAACCTACCCAGGGATGTTCTATGATTCCCACACCAGACTACCAGGGATGTTCTATTATCCCCACACCAGACTACCAAGTGGATGTTCTATTAGTCCCCACACCAGACAACCAGGGATGTTCTATTATCCCCACACCAGACTACCAGGATGTTCTATGAGTTCCACACCAGACTACCAGGGATGTTCTATTAGTCTCCACACCAGACTACCAGGGATGTTCTATTATCCCCACACCAGACTACCAGGGATGTTCTATTAGCCCCACACCAGACTACAAGGGATGTTCTATGAGTTCCACACCAGACTACCAGGGATGTTCCATTAGCCCCACACCAGACTACAGGGATGTTCTATAGCCCACACCAGACTACCAGGGATGTTCTCATTAGCCCACACCAGACTACAGGGATGTTCCATGAGCTCCTCCACAGCAGGGATGTTTCCATGATGTCTCACACCTAGCTCTATGATACCTCGCAGCTACACACTCATTCCTATCTCCCACACAGCTTCTCTCAGAGTGGGGTGTGAGTTTGGAGAGCTCGGGTGGGCGTGACTGCAGGCTGCCGGCAGCATTTCATTCATGTGCCAGAGTCAGTGAGCCGAGGACAGCGGGCGGCGGCGTGTACCGGAGGCGAGGAGCTGCCACATCCCCAGACCGGACCAGTACACCGACCATTACCATCTGCGGACACCGCCGGTGCTTGCCCGGGATGGAGAAGCAATCTGAAAGCACGTCCTGTGCCGGCTTATTGGGGCCGGAGCAGCCGAAATCCATAGAGAAGGTATGTTCTGTATCCCGTATGTGTATACACCCTACACACAGCGCAGTCACAGCACGAGGCACCCGTTCACACACGCGTCACAGCACGGTGCACCTGTACACACAGCGCGGCTCACAGCACCGGGTGCACCTTGTACACACAGCGCGTCCAGATGAGGTCACGTCCACAGCGGGCACCAGACGGATGCACCCGGTCCACACAGCGGGGCTCCCATCATGAGGTGCACCCGGTCCACTCAGCGTGGCTCACAGCACTGGGTGCATCCGGTCCACTCAGCGGGGCTCCCAGCACGGGGTGCACCCGGTACACACAGCGCGGCTCCCGGCACCAGGTCCACACAGCGGGGCTCCCAGCACGGGTGCACCCGGTACACTCAGCGGGGCTCCCGGCACGGGTGCACCCGGTACACTCAGCGTGGCTCACGGCACGTGGTGCACCCGGTACACTCAGCGGGGCTCCCGGCACGGGGTGCACCCGGTACACTCAGCGGGCTCCCGGCACGGGTGCACCCGTACACTCAGCGGGGCTCCCGCACGGGGTGCACCCGGTACACTCAGCGGGGCTCCCGGCACGGGGTGCACCCGGTACACTCAGCGGGGCTCCCGGCAAGGGGTGCACCCGGTACACTCAGCGGGGCTCCCGGCACGGGGTGCACCCGGTACACTCAGCGGGGCTCCCGGCACGGGGTGCACCCGGTACACTCAGCGGGGCTCCCGGCACGGGGTGCACCCGGTCACTCAGCGGGGCTCCCGGCACGGGGTGCACCCGGTACACTCAGCGGGGCTCCCGGCACGGGGTGCACCCGGTCACACCAGCGAGCTCGGCACGGGGTGCACCCGGTCCACACAGCGCGGCTCCCGGCAGCGGGGGCAGCAGGGCGGCCGCAGTGGTTCCGCCCGGTACTGTGCAGCCTGCGCTACATGTGACGGCTCCCTGTCATTGAGCAGGTCAAGTTCTTTCCTATGGCTGCCTGTCACGGACACGCTGTACTTTCCAGGAATGCACTAGTTTCCTACGGCCTTTCTGTCAGGATGTGCCTGACGTGGACCCCAGACCTGTGGGAACACACGGGCAGCGTTACCGTGGGTATCTGTGAGGGCACGGCATTCCGCTACATCCCTCCCTATTGTGCATTATTCCAGCGTGGCAGAACAATAATGCCGCTTTATTCCAAAAGCATCAAGTCTCTTCCTGGCGCAATTCCCGACAGTCACCATAGCAACCCAAGCCAGGAATTGTCCACAGTAACATATCACTGGCGGTGACCTTGGGGGCAAAGGAGAGTTATAGGACACTGTATAGCTGGGTGACAACTGGGAAGTCCCCTCTGACACCCATCTGGGGTTCCTGGTTGCTACGGGCAACTGCTGCACTTATCTCTGTATATATAGGTGCTGGCGTAACAACACGTACGTTCTATACTGTGTAGATTACAGCCTCTGTATTTGATGTTCCTGACACTCGTGGATCCGGACACGGAATAAGATATTTATGTCATCTGATGTCTCCTACAAATATAGATGAAATAAAATAGGTCGAAATAGGAAGCTGAGTAACTGGCTTTTCTAGAATTAGTTGTATTTTCTATAAAACATAGAAAAATATAATAACATTCTATTCAATGATATGAGCCAGGTGATGAACAGTAAAACATTGTTGTATCTCCAGAATGGTAAGATCTGATCCTCCTCCAGCCACCACAGGTTATTAGAGGGCACAGCATTCCGAGTGATATAAGGAGGACTCGCATCAGCCTGACAAGGGCTGGCCCACAAATCTGCGCCTCCGTCTGAAGGGATTTCAGCTGCGCTCACTACTGCTGGACTGTCAGGGTCGTCCACATGTTGAGAGTCAAGTTTTAGTGAAATTGATTGAAAAATGCACAAAATATTTACCATTTAATCCAGTGAGTGCGTGTCTGTCACATAATATCCAATCCACGTGACATGCAAAATTTATGTTCAATATTTACATAAATTAAGATTCATACATTGTCATTTCAGCAAGTTTGGCTATTGCACAATAGTATATGGCATATATCCATACATAGATGATGAGGGATGTCCTTCTTGAGCTACTCCTTTTCTAGTTGCCGGCTCACCGGACAGCTGATTACTGGGGTCTGTCAGCCAGAAACTGTCAGTGTGATCAAACTGACCTATAACAACACAAAGAAAGTCAATGGGCGACTGTTAAAGTATGGGAGCAACTCTCTGCACCAGCACACCACTTTGCCAGATAGTGGGTATGTGCACACCATGGTTTTAAACGAATGGTGGTCCCACTGAAGTTTGCTATCAGAAATCCTTTTCATCACAAATGCTGCCAGCTTTCTTTTGATGCAACTCCACACCGCTGGCAGCTTTGCGCTCAGTTTCACAGCCGCCAGCCTCTTTTTTTGATTTGTTTTTTTCCCCTTATCTTCTATAATAGAGAGTGGGCACATTAGTTTGTAATAATGAACATGATACTACTTTTAACTGGGTTTCCAAAACCAGAAGCGGTTAATAGAGGCGACATACACGGCAATGTTGTTTTGACATTGCTGTGCATTATATCCATTTTTTGCAGCACTTTTTCAGGTGTATTCCAGGTGGAAATGGTCTTAAAAAAAACATCCTGTGTACATACCCTAAGAAGGGTCCTAAGCAGACAAAGGATTGGTATCATGGCTGTAACACTTGGCTCCCTCTGTTCGTCCTACTAAAGAACCACGGGGTACCGGATGTTGCATCCAGAATTCAAAGCTAAAATGTGGCCAGTCCGTGTGAGGTACTGGAAATATACCTGTCGTCTAAGGATGTATCCACAGGTGGCCCTTTATATGGGAATTATAGAAATAAATCATTTGCTTTTTACTTGGTAATAAATCTAAAGGGTCCCGTGTGTAGGGTAATTCCGTGCCATTTTCACTGTGTGCAGGACCCACTGCCGTGTACTGCATATACCTCCTGCACAGTAGCGGAAGTTTTCACCACAGTCTGTGCAACAACTTCCTCTGGTAGACACCTTCTCTAGATTGATAAAGCTGCAAATGATCTTTATGAAGAAAATGGTATCTTGCTCTTTGCATGCGGTGGATCCTAAATGAATTAAACAGAGGCAGTCTCCCTTTATATGTTCCAGATATGTTACATACAGTTTATTTTATTCCATTCAATGCAGTCTGGTTATTTGTTACTTTTTATAGTCTATCACTGGCATGTGCTGCACCTTGTCATGGCTGGAGAAAAAGGCATTAACCTACTTGTTAGCTGAGAGCTCGTCGTCCCCTTTCATTTGTATGTTCTGATTCTACATAGTCATATGCGAGTAAAATAACTAATCTTTGACATATTTCTCTTTTTATATACTACAGGGCCGACAAGGGAAGCACAAGCTGTCCGTATGCAGTAAAATCTGTTATGCCATTGGTGGTGCGCCATATCAAATTACCGGCTGTGCCCTGGGATTTTTCCTGCAAATCTACCTCTTGGAAGTGGTACAGGTAAGGTGCTCAGTTATCATGTAATATAGACCTAAGGCGGTACATTTATCGCCTCTCCGATCATTATTTTTCTTACTCATTTATATAGCACCATTAATTCCACAGCTCTTTCCAGACTTTATCATTTCACACCTTCTTCCTTTCGACTCTAGATTACGCCTTTCCATGCCTCCATCATTCTTTTTACTGGACGAGTTTGGGATGCTATTACAGACCCATTGGTGGGGTTCTTTGTCAGTAAAAGCAATTGGACAGGATTTGGCCGATTGATGCCTTGGTAAGTGACATTGAAAACTATATTTGTCCATTACATTCGTATCTAAATGAGCTTTCAGAATTCTGTTGGTTCCCATTGGGGTTACCCTGTCAGTATGTTTGCTGTGAAATAACAGGAAACCATCAGAATTCTGGATGTGGGATTGCATGTAAATTAGAAGAAAGATGTAACTCGAAAGCAAATTATTTGTATCCTTGCGTAATATTGTTTTTGGGGTGATTTTTCTTCAGCTGGTGGAACACACAACTAAGGTCTTATTCAGTTAACATTTTTTCATGGACGTGATTAAACTGACCTTTTTTTGGAAGGGGGTGGTGTTATCAGTGTTTTGAATGCAATACTCATCGGTATTTGGTCAGGGTTTGCCAGCAGTGTTTTATCACAGATGCAAAAAAATATAATTTTGTAAACCTTCTCTTACCCATTACAAAATTGAAAATGGACAGTACACTGATTGCATCTCTGCTGACAGATCCTGCTGTTTCTATTATTTTCGTCAGGGGGCTAACCTGAACTATTAGATGACTTTGGCAGTGGCTCTCGTAGACAATACTGGAATGCTAGACTTATCGTTCCTGTATATGGAGAGTCGGGAGAGATGGCTGTTGGTTGAACGATCTTAGACCGACCTCTGTCTAATGTGTATTGTCGGCCTCAAATTGCCTGCAGGACAGCGATCTGTAATCAATGACATTTACAGCAGCAGTGGTTTAAAGGGTCTCTATCAGCACAGAATGACTGTTCAAACCAAGTACAGGCGGTCTGTGCATCATGCAGGGGCCAGTCATTTATATACACCTTCCCACCTACTTGGCTTGCGCTAAGCATGTATTCACAGTGTTTACTACTGAATGCTGAGGCATGTGCTATGAAAGATTATGTCCTGACATCAGTGTCAGGACGTACTTTGAGGGTGGAGTTAGCGAGCGATCTGTGCGGCCCCCGAAGGATAGTATTAATATCAAAATGCCCCTTGGCAGAAATAAGGTTCCAGATCCCTGCTTCAAAGCTATACAGTGAAATCCAATAGATGTAGCAGCTACTAGTCCAAGAATGCTAATACTTAGGGATGTTATCCCCCCCTTTTTTTTTTTTTTGTGCTGAGTATAAATGATAACCAACAGATCCAAGGCAGCAGTAGGAAGCAAAATCTGGGGGACCCCGGGTGTTGGCCCTGGCATCAGTGTTTGGTGGCATAAGCATGACTTGTCTTTCTTTTTAAAAGCCAAGGATAATGGAGTAAAGCTCTCCAGGACTTGAATTGGGGACATCAGATAATTATAAAAAGTAGGTCAGACTGTTGGTAGGACATTATCACTTACTTAGTAGGATCTTGCAATAAATAAGCCTGGCAGTCAGGAGTAATAGGTAGTGTAGTAGAAAAGTGACTGCTTGTTATTAAGTAACTGTGTTTGGTTCTCTTATCTACAGAAGGAGATCATTTGAGAGCAGAGGTATATGTTATATTTACAAAAGTACACTGCACATTAACAGTTTGTAGCATTGGAGGCAGTCCGTAGTGCCGGGTGGTCTCTTGGTTTTTATCAGTGTGACATATGTGACCATCATAAAAAGCTCAAACGCCTTGCATGTTGTGTATGTATATATATATATATATATATATATATATATATATATATATATATATATATATATATATATAATCTCCTCCTATGGAAGATTGTGAGCATTCAGCGTGTGTATATAATATTTATATAATATATATGCACTAGCTAACATTCAGAACCCTTTCCATAGGGAGTCCCATACACATCATGAAGGTGCACTTGTGCATTGGCCTTTTACTGGAATACTCCTAGGTAGGTCAGAGATTCTGATTTCCTATATACATTAGGAACTAAATTTAAATTGGTTTTAGGAGGACCATTCCTGGATTGTGAAAATCCCACAGACCTGTCACTCACGTGTTATACTGTTGTAAATGCTAAAGTCAAAATGATACTATTACTGATTATTCCCCTCTATGAGTGCAAGTGTGTCGTCATGTAAGTGTTAATCTTATGGGAGACGTGGTGCTCTGTGACTCCTGAGAGCACGCGGGCGCTTTTTTTGCCTGTGACGTGGCCCTCGCCTGATCAGCTACAAAGACATGGTTCAAGAGTGAGTTAACGTATAAAAATGGAAAAAGGCGGTAACTTCATTATAAGCACAACACACCACCTGTTTTAGCCAATGAAAGCATTGGGTGTGTACAGCCGGGGCTCAGCCCACCCAATCAGAGGGCAGCGAGTGTTTAGCCATTCACTGACAGCTGAGACTGAGGTTACTACAGGGCACAGGATAATAGTGGCAGTTACATACAGCAGATGTATGCTGATTATTTACTGCTGGGGCTCGTGTGCTGCACTTACTGTACGCTATGCTGCTACAATGAATATCAGGCTATAAATACAGTTTGTTCTTTGGGGGGTGTTCAGATTTTTTTTTTCTTTAGATTGCTTTACATTGCATTTATTTTTGCACAGTTCTTCTGTAGAAGTCATTAGGTTTAATTTCTGCTTTTGGACAGTACATTTCATTCATGTTCAGACTTGGTGGATTTGTTGTACCTCTGTCATAGATTCATACAAAAAACCAGCCACAAATTATTACAGTGCATATGGATGAGGTTTCAGAACCTTATACTTAGAAAAAAAAAACCTGGGTATACTGCAACTGTTCACATCCGCAGCATTCTGTTGCGCTATTGTCGTTTATTGCATTGCAAAATATGAAAACCTCTGCAAATATCCTACAAAATCAGCAATTGTTACTAATCTACAGAAAAATTTTAGTGTTAGCCTAAACGTGCTCTTACACCTGATGACCAGCGGCCACCGATTGGCAACTTGTTGGTGGCAGATTTAGACTAGATTATTGAGCAGTGTGGCTTACTAGGAAGTTCGTTCATGATAAGCTTGCATTGTAAAATGGACCTTTATGGCTAATGTGTATATTAGTGAATTAAAGCCCTCTATCTATGCTGTTTACTATTGGAAAGTCTCTGTTCTATAACTGTGCTTAAACATTAAAGCAGGGCTGTAGGGTCAGTAAGCCAATCCGCCGACGCCTCAATTTCCCTGACTCCCGACTCCACAGCCCTCATTAAAGTTTCCCAAAGAAACCTGTATCTTGCATGAATGTTTGTGTAGGCTATTATATGGCTTTGTGCTGTAGAATATATGGGAGGCCATTGTAGTCAGTCAGCTCTTCCTCTTGTGATTCATTCCAAGTTGAAATCTATGAAAGCGGTGTTTGTGTTATATCAGGGATTGTCATTGACGGTCTGCCTGTGATGGCAATCCTGTATGATTTCACTGTGTGACATAACAGGATTTCCTGTCTTTAACAGCACATGAGCCAAAATATCCTGTCCTATTAGGGTGTGTTTCCACGATCCGGAATTCTTCAGTAATTGCTGCGTGTTTGACGCTGTGCGCTGGCGCAGCGTCAAACACGCAGCGTCCAGATGTTACAGCATAGTGGAGGGGATTTCAAGAAATCCCGTCTCCACTATGCTTAAAAACACGCAGGCGGCAAACCTGCGTTAACGGACATGCGGAACGTCTTTAGACCGCCGCATGTCCTATTCCCTTGCGGTGACGCTGCGTCGCCGCAAGGGAAATAACACAGGCCTGTGTAGCCCTGCGGTCATTCCAGATGTGTTCCATGAACACATCCGGATTGACCGCTCGTTCTCTAGGGGGCGGGGCTTTGGGCGGAGCAGACTTTCCGCTCCGTCCAAAGCGCTGTGGTTCCAGATCGTGGAACCACAGCCTTAGGAAGAATTTCTTTAGAAAAAGATGCAACAAATTTGCACTGCTCAAAAAAATAAAGGGAACACTTAAACAACAGAATATAACTTCAAGTAAATCAAACTTCTGTGAAATCAAACTGTCCACTTAGGAAGCAACACTGATTGACAATCAATTTCACAAGGTGTTGTGCAAATGGAATGGACAACAGATGGAAATTATTGGCAATTAGCCAGACACACTCAATAAAGGAGTGGTTCTGCAGGTGGGGACCACATCTCAGTACAAATGCTTTCTGGCTGATGTTTTGGTCACTTTTGAATGCTGGTTGTGCTTTCACACTCGTGGTAGCATGAGACGGACTCTAAAACCCACACAAGTGGCTCAGGTAGTGTAGCTCATCCAGGATGGCACATCAATGCGAGCTGTGGTAAGAAGGTTTGCTGTGTCTGTCAGCGCAGTGTCCAGAGGCTGGAGGCGCTACCAGGAGACAGGCCAGTACACCAGGAAACGTGGAGGGGGTCGTAGGAGGGCAACAACCCAGCAACAGGACTGCTACTTCCGCCTTTGTGCAAGGAGGAACAGGAGGAGCACTGCCAGAGCCCTGCAAAATGACCTCCAGCAGGCCACAAATGTGCATGTGTCTGCACAAACGGTTAGAAACTGACTCCATGAGGATGGTCTGAGTGCCCGATTTCCACAGATGGTGGTTGTTCTCGCAGCCCAACACCGTGCAGGACGCTTAGCATTTGCCACAGAACACCAGGATTGGCAAATTCGCCACTGGCGCCCTGTGCTCTTCACAGATGAAAACAGGTTCACACTGAGCACATGTGACAGACATGACAGAGTCTGGAGACGCCGTTGAGAGCGATCTGCTGCCTGCAACATCCTTCATCATGACCGGTTTGGCAGTGGGTCAGTAATGGTGTGGGGTGGCATTTCTTTGGAGGGCCGCACAGCCCTCCATGTGCTCGCCATAGGTAGCCTGACTGCCATTAGGTACAGAGATGAGATCCTCAGACCCCTTGTGAGACCATATGCTTGTGCGGTTGGCCCTGGGTTCCTCCTAATGCAGGACAATGCCAGACCTCATGTGGCTGGAGTGTGTCAGCGGTGCTTGCAAGATGAAGGCATTGAAGCTATGGACTGGCCCGCCCGTTCCCCAGAGCTAAATCCGATTGAGCACATATGGGACATCATGTCTCGCTCCATCCACCAACGTCACGTTGCACCACAGACTGTCCAGGAGTTGGCGGATGCTTTAGTCCAGGTCTGGGAGGAGATCCCTCAGGAGACCATCCGCCGCCTCATCAGGAGCATGCCCAGGTGTTGTAGGGAGGTCATACAGGCACAGGGAGGTACACTACTGAGCATCATTTTGACTTGTTTTAAGGACATTACATTCCACTTTAATTTTGTGTGACTCAAAATCCAGGCCTCCATTGGTTAATAAATTTGATTTCATTGATGATTTGTGTGTGATTTTGTTGTCAGCACATTCAACTTTGAACAGAACAAAGTATTCCATGAGAATATTTCATTCATTCAGATCTAGGATGTTATTTGAGTGTTCCCTTTATTTTTTTGAGCAGTGTATTAAGGGTCACGCACCTAATAATTGTGCACCTTGGGCTGTCTGCAGTAGAAATAGCAGTTTAGATCTGTAGACTAGTGTACCTCCCACTCGACCATGCCCAATTTTCATGGCTCTTTTGAAAAGTGATTTAAAAAGTGTTTAAATGGCAAAAAGACGCAAATGTTAGCACAAATGTGGCCTATGCCAAAATTTGTACTTTTTTTTCTCATTAGAAAAATGTTCTAAATCTGTTAGTAAATTCCCACCATTATCATTGTCTATATCTACAGAGATGTCAACCTTGGGGATAACTGAGCAGCAGGTTGTGGCAAAGATGTAAGTTGTCTTGGTCTAAATGTATTCAGCATTCCCCAGCTTACAAATACAGAATAGTGGTTGTTCTTAATATCCCCATAATTGTGACTTTTTCTGGAACATAATACAGCAGTTTTTACTAGTCAAAATGTTGAGTGCAACCGACTTGACAAGTACAGCAATATTCCACAATTATTTTTATTTTATTTTTTTTGTAGCCCAATTCTAGTGTCAAAGCTGTTTCTATATTTGTAGTTGAGGTCAGCCAGCGTGTGCCAGTAGGGCTAGAACTCCTAATATGTGCTGACTTAAAGGGGTTGTTCACTACTCAACAACCCCTTCTGAATCACTGTGTTTCTTCCCAGTAAAATATTAACTCGCATACTCACCGCCGGCGCTATTCGTCTTCTACGGACATAATTGACATCCAGAGGACATGCGAGGACTGCAGGGGGAAATGTATAGAGATTTGTAAGGGGTTGTCTGAGTAGTGGACAACCCCTTTTAAAGTTATTTTGCATTAGATGTTGATAGTGTTCACCAGCATTATAACTGGTTGGGTGACTGGATTAGGAAGGATTTAAAAAAAATAAATAAATAATGGGCGACTCCCAGTAAAATTGGGTGACTTCATATTACAGTACCTGGCCATTCTGGTCTTTTTTGTAACTCTGTTTTTAAGCACTGCAGGCATTATTGGAATTAATGTGCATATATTGTGGGGTGTTAAAATTGGTACTGTACGCATCAGATTAGCGTTGTCACATGTAAGCTTATACGTAGTATCCGAGGAAGGAAAGCACATGTTGCCAGGACTGAGGAATGAACATGCAGATTGGTTCATTGGTGTCAGTCACTTGTGTACCTGTATTGGTGGCTTCAGGTTCCAGTGTTGTTGGGTTTAGTGATGAGCGAACATGCTCAGTTAAGGTCTTCAGCATGCAGAGATTGTTAGGCAATCGGCTGCAAGACATGCAGCCGGGGGGTGTCTAACATTATTAGAGCGTTCCCAAAGTCACTCTGTTAGCACACGAGCATGATCGGATAACACCTTCAGGCTAAGTGCACACGGCAGGAATTTTCGCGTTTTTTCCCGCGGTAAAAACACGAAAAAAACGCAAGCATTAAGCATCCTATTCATTTAAATGAATTCCGCAATTTTTGTGCACATGCAGTGTTTTTTTCCGCGAAAAAAACGCTTCGCGGAAAAAATAGCAACATGTTCATTAATTTTGCGGAATCGCCGCCATAGGAATGAATTGAACCGCTTACTTTCCGCATGTGGCTATGCGGAATGTAAGCGGTTCATGTGCGGATGGTACCCAGGGTCCGGAGGAGAGGAGACTCTCCTCCAGGCCCTGGGTACCATATCCCTGGTAAAACAATAATTAAAATAAAAAATGATATTCTCACCTTCCGTCGGCCCCCGCAGCTTTCCCGCCTCTCAGCGACGCTCCCGTTCCCAGTAATGCATTGCGAGAATCACCCAGATGACGTAGCGGTCTCGCGTGATGCTACTCATCTGGGGTCTGCTGCAATGCATCCTTGGGAACGGGATTGGCCGGGAGCGTCGCTGAGAGGCGGGAAAGCTGCGGGGGCCGCCGGAAGGTGAGAATATCGTTATTTATTTATTTATTTTTTTTTTTTTATTTTTACATTAGATCTTTTTACTATTGATGCGGCATCAATAGTAAACAGTTGGTCACACGAGTCAAACACTTGTTTGACTCGTGTGACCAACCTGTCAATCAGTTTTCCAAGCGATGCTACAGATCGCTAGGAAAACGCTAGCATTCTGCAAGCTAATTACGCTTGCAAAATGCTAGTTTCTGGCGGGAATACGCATACCAAAAAAATGCGTATTTCCCGCGGCAGAGAAGTGCGGGATTGCCGCGGAAATTTCCGCGGCAATTCCGCAACGTGTGAACTTAGCCTCACTCATTACTGGTTGAGTTGACTGCTGGTTCAGTATTTTGGAAAGTACTGTGGGAAAGGGAAGACATAATAAAAAATATGAAAACCGTCTCCAGTCAGCGTCATCTAGTTTGTGCAGACACACTGGTTGTGTTACAGTTTCCTATTCACAGCTACAAGGTAATCATGGCAATATTACAGTATGCAATATCTTTCCGTACTCATGTTCTCCTTTCTTCTCCCTCAGGATTTTATTGTCCACACCCTTTGCAGTGATCACTTACTTCCTTGTCTGGTTTGTGCCTGGATTCACCAGTGGTCAGGTCTTGTGGTATCTTACTTTCTACTGCCTCTTCCAGACTCTTGTAACTGTGAGTATCATGACTTACTTATTTTCCCCACTGTTTTTAGAATTATTTGATACACTGCCGATTTTGCAAGTTTTCCCACCTACTTCAACTGTGAGAGACAGAATCTAAAAAGAAAAATCCAGAAAATCACATTGTATGATTTTTACATAATTAATTTGCATTTTATTGCATGAAATAAGTATTTGATACAATAGAAAAACAGATCTTAATATTTTGGTACAGATACCTTTTGTTTGCAATTACAGATGTTTCCTGGAGTTCTTGACCAAGTTTGCCCACACTGCAGCAGGAATTTTGGCCCACTCTATACAGATCTTTTAGGTTTCGGGGCTGTCGCTGGGCAACATTGTGTTACAGCTCCCTCCAAAGATTTTCTATTGGGTTCAGGTCTGGAGACTGGTTAGGCCATTCCAGCACCTTGAAATGCTTCTTACAGAGCCACTCCTTAGTTGCACTGGCTGTGTTTTATGGGTAATTGAGTGAAGTTGATACCAAAAAGTTCTATTTTGGTCTCGTCTGACCACATGACCTTCTCCCATACCTCCTCTGAAACATCCAGATGGTCATTCGCAAATTTCAAACAGACCTGGACATGTGCTGGTGTGAGCAGGGGGTCCTTGTGTGCCCTGCAGGATTTTAATCCGTAACGGCGTAGTGTTACTAACGGTAATCATCCTTGCCCCACAAGGCGAGATCTTGCATGGAGTTCAAAACCAATGTTTATTGACAGCCATCTTGTGTTTCTTCCATTTTCGAATAATTGTGTCTACGATTGTTGCCTTCTAACCAAGCTGCTTGCCTATTATTCTGTAGCCCATCCAAACCTTATGGGGGTCCCTGGTGTCCTTAGAGAGCTCTTTGATCTTAATGGAGAGGTTGGAGTGTGATCGATTGTGTGGACAGGTGACTTTTATACAGGTAATTAGTTCAAGCAGGTGCAATTAACACAGGTAAGGAGTGCAGAGAGGAGGGCCTCTTAAAGAAAAACTACAGGTCTATGAGAGCCAGAATTCTTGCTGGTTGGAAGGTGATTACTTATTTCATGCAAAAAAATTCAATTTAAAAACCATACAATCTGATTTTCTGGGTTTTTATTTTTAGATTCTGTGTTTCACAGTTGAAATGTAGCTACGATAAAAATTACAGACCTCTCCATTCTTTGTAGGTGGGAAAACTTACACTGTCGATTTTTGCATCAAATACTTATTTTCCCCACTGTATATGGCAGATTTGTTTCCAGCTATAAAATAATTGTTAATGGTGGCAGAATGATGTTCCTTGCCCCAATGTAATGGGGCATCCGCATGGTCATATACTTGTATTTGCATTTCTATATTTCTTGCCATAAACAGGGCTGGACCCCCATCAGAGGAAAGTAGGAAAATGATTTAAAAACTTCCCTCTGGTGGGATGCACTGCTTTTATACATAGAACAAAGGTATAACCATGTGGCATGTAGGGTTCATTCTCATAACTGTGGTACTGTGGTGCAGCTGTATTTTCTCATACATATTACAGCTGCCATTCACGAACACGTTCATATCGCAAGCAAACAATATCATAGACCTATTTGATGTTGTTAGTTCTGGTCATGAGACCCATAGTCAAGCTGGGCATTATGGCCCTATCACGGGTGAGAAAATAAGGCTGCAGTGCGGTCTTCTTAATAAGAACTTTAGTACGATGAACTTCAGCTTACTACTGTATCACCATTACAGGACAGATGTGTATCTTCGTACCGTGTTAGCCAGTCTAAATATTTTTCATTACAGGACATACATTTTGTATTCTCATACTGTTTGTACTTTTCAGTGTTTCCATGTGCCTTATTCAGCTCTTACAATGTTTATCAGTAAGGAGCAAAGTGACCGGGATTCTGCCACAGGATACCGTACGTATCTTCTTTGTATAGCCAACTGGCAAGCCTTTGTGAATCTGCTGCTGGAAAGCTCACCCATTCTCTTTTTCATTGCTATTCTTTCTTTTAGGTATGACTGTGGAAGTATTGGGAACTGTCCTTGGCACAGCAATTCAAGGACAGATTGTGGGTAAAGTGGACGACCCATGTGTGACCAACGCCTTCCAAAACCTGTCACTGGAAAGTGTTAATTCTTCTCAAGAGCCAGAGCCTCTTGCCAATATGGTAAGTCTCATTGTCCTACATGGATTATGTCTCCAAACAATAATCAATCCTAAAGATCATTTGTTTAAAGATGTTTTTTTTTCTTGAAGCTTTCCTTTATTTGTCCAGTTTTTATAATCAGATTTCTTTTCCTTGTAATTACCTGTGTAATTTAAATTGAGGGAAAAACCTCTTTATTGTATGTCTTTAGGTGTACAATTGATGCTATCACTCCCATCAAGATGATGTACTGATACTGATTAATGCATATGTTTAAAGGGGATCTGTCACTAGACAGGGCAGCATGGTGGCTCAGTGGATAGCACTGCAGCCTTGCAGCGCTGGAGTCCTGTGTTCGAGTCCCACCAAGGACAACATCTGCAAGGAGTTTGTATGTTCTCCCCATGTTTGTATGGATTTCCTCCGGTTTCCTCCCACACTCCAAAAAACATACAGATAGGGAATCTAGATTGTGAGCTCCATCGGGGACAGTGACGATAATGTGTGCAAACTGTAAAGCGCTGCGGAATATGTTAGCGCTATATAAAAATAAAGATTATTATTATTATTTATACTGCCCAAACCCCAGGCAGCATGTATCATGCACTGGCTGCATGACTGCTCCCAGGTATGTTTCTCTCTGAAATGCTGTGCTGTTTTAGAGAAAGCATAGTATGAAAAACCAGACAAAAAAAACAGAAAACCAAAAAAACAGAAAAACCAGTCAGAATCCTCTGACTTATCTGGCACATGTCATGCTGAAAGGAGAGGCTTGGATTTGTCAAACATCATGATTCCTAAATACTAGTTTAATACATGTGGTAATGTATTTGTAAAATTCTTCATTCTCTTCCTGTGAAATTCACAATGAATCATTTGTGCCCACAGAGAAATGCCTACATGATTGCAGCAGGGGTCATCTGTGCCATTTATGTGCTATGTGCCATCGTTCTTTCATTGGGAGTGCAGGAGCGGAGAGGTACGTAAATTTTAGTGCTAGATCTGATTTCACACCTATTTGATTACGGTCCAGCACGTATATTTGAGTTTTCCATTGCTAGTATCACATCAGCCTTTGATTCTTCTGCAGATTCTTGTGAGCTCTTGACAGACCAGCCCATATCCTTTTGGCAGGGCCTGAAGCTAGTAATGAGTCATGGGCCCTACATCAAACTGATCACCGGCTTTCTTTTCACTTCATTGGCTTTTATGGTAAGTCCAGGCATTATATAGAAATGTCATGTGTGTACATAGTCCTTTCATCTGCACATAACATTTAATTTCCACAGCTTCTGATATCTGTCTGTCCTACTTCCTCAGTTCCTTTCCTTTTACACCAACCTAACTTTGTTTAAAAAAGAGAACTTTATATTAGTTTCCTGCAGCCCAAACCATGGCTGGCATGAATCACTCCAGCTCTCTCATTACAAAGAATTACGCTTTAGTCTTCGGTCTAAGGGGTAAGGTTTCTCCTTGTGGAGAGTGACATACCAGCTCTGGCTTGTCAAAGTGAGGAGGCTTATTTGCCGTGCAATGCTCCTCTGGGAAATTTAATATGCAAATTGCCTCTTAAGAGAAAAAAAGGACTTGAACTCTATAGCGCCACCTATTGGAAGTAGCGATCACACAAGTCACAATCAACCCTTTAACGAGTCTTGTAATGTGACTTAGGATAAAAGCCAAATCAGTATCTCCATTTGCAGACACGGTGTTTCGGACTATTGGTCCTCGTCAGTGCAAAGTATGAGATATGATTTGGCTTTTATCCTAAGTCACATTACAAGACTCGTTAAAGGGTTGATTGTGACTTGTAGGATCGCTACTTCCAATAGGTGGCGCTATAGAGTACAAGTCCTCTTTTTCTCTTAAGAGGCAATTTGCATACTTTAGTCTTCAGCACTGCAGTGTTTCAGGTCAGATGCAGGCATGGGATGAAGTCTGGGCAGCTCCCTTCAGTGTCTCCACGCCCTGCTTAGCCTAATTGATCTCCTTTTATGCAAATAATGAAAACTGCTTGGCTCGTTGGTTTGTAGTATAGAAGATTCTGTTGAGTAAAATTCATAACGGCATAAATCTGTCTCCTGACCCAATAGTTTTCTACAGTGAGTCAGCGCAGGTAAAATGTTTCCAACTGGAGTCCCTTCTGTTATGCTTATAGATGGACTGGACACTATCATACATTCATGAACAGCAGTATCGGTGCAGAAATGTCTGCGACTTTATCATCCATCTGTATGCGGCATGCATAAATCCAATACTGTAGAAATACGCCATTTCATAGAATCATAGAATGGTACTGTTGGAAGGGACCCCCTGGGTCATTTGGTCCAACCCCCTGCTTCAAAGCAGGATACACTAAATCATCCCAAACAGCTGTCCAGCCTCTGAAGACTTCCCTTGAAGGAGAACTCGCCACCTCTCGTGGCATCCTGTTCCACTCATTGATCACCCCAACTGTCAAAAAGTTTTTTCTAATATCTAATGTGTCTCCTCCCATTCAGTTTCATCCCATTGCTTCTAGTCTTTCCTTGTGCAAATGAGAATAAAGATAATCCTTCTACAATGTGACAGCCCTTGAGATATTTGTAGACAGCTATTAAGTCTCCTCTCAGTCTTCTTTTTTGCAAGCTAAACATTCCCAAATCCTGCAACCGTTCCTCATAGGACATAGTTTGCAGACCGGTCACCATTCTGGTCGCTCTTCTCTGAACTTACTCCAGTTTGTTGATGTATTTTTTTAAAATGTGGTGCCCAAAACTGAACACAGTATTCCAGATGAGGTCTGACCGAAGAGGAGTAGAGGGCAATAATGACTTCACATGATCTAGACTGTATGCTTCTGTTAATACATCCCATAATTGTTTGCCTTTTTTGCTGCTGCATCACACTATTGACTCATGTTCAGTCTGTGATCTATTAGTATACCCAAGTGTTTTTCACATGTGCTGTTGCTTAGCCCTATTCCTCCCATTCTGTATATGCTTTTTTCATTTTTATTGCCCAGATGTAGTACTTTGCATTTTTCACTGTTAAAAGCCGTTTTGTTAGTTGCTGCCCACTGCTCCAGTTTATTTATATCTTTCTGAATCCTCTCTCTCTTCTCTAGTATTAGCTATCCCTCCTAGCTTTGTGTTATCAGCAAATTCAATCAGTTTACCCTCAATTCCTTCATCTCAATCATTGATAAAGATGTTGAACAATACAGGGCCCAGGACAGAGCCACTCTTTGGGTCCAATCACTAAGCCACTTATGAATCCACCTAACAGTTGCCTTGTCCATCCCTACTTAGTCATTTGTTTTCAATAAGGATTGTGTAAGATGCTTTGTCAAATGCTTTGCTGAAGTCAAGATATACTATATCTACAGCATTTCCCTGATCCATCCAGTCAGTGATTCTGTCAGAAGGAAATTAAGTTAGTCTGACATGATTTATGAGTTACAAACCCATGCTGACTCTGGTTAATCACTTCATTGTTATCCAGGTACTTGCATACATGTTTAATAATTTGTTCAAAGATCTTTCCTGGTATAGAAGTCAGACTCACCGGCCTATAGTTCCCTGGGTCCACCTTCTTCCTTTTATTTGAAGATAGGAACAACATTTGCTCTTCTCCAGTCTTCTGGGATTCTCCTGTTCTCCAAGAATTTTCAAAGATTATGGAGAGTTGTTCAAAAATTTCTTCTGCTATCTCCTTCAGTATTTAAAACAGAAGTCAAAATAAGCAATTCAAAGTACCAAGGCCGAGGAAGGCCAGAACCTCGCTTTCACAGTAAATGCATAAGTGCAAAATATACATAAACATATGGAATACTCCCATGAATATACCACACTAGAAAAGAACGGAGTACATGAAGACCATCAAGAAGATAGTAAAAAATCCAAAAAGTTTATTGAACAAAATCATACCATAATCATAGCATAAATGTATGCTCCAGAGTTAGTCCTGCTTACCCATATGTAACTGACAATATCCTTGTATCCCTCAGCTGGCCTCTTTGACGCACATTTCACGTTAATGCTTTTTCAAAAAGGGGGGTTGATACCCTAATAGTATTTGGCAGGGATATGGCTTTTTCTGGCCTTTTGCTTACCTTCCCACATTGTTCTAGTTTAAAGCTCTCCTGATGAGTGTAGCAAGGCGATTTCCAAATACAATTTTTCCAGTCTCCGTAAGGTGCACCCATCTCTAGCAGTAGTCCATCGTATAGGTAATTCACTCCGTGGTCCAAAAATCCAAATCCTTGTTGACGGCACCATCGACGTAGCCAGTTGTTCACCTGCAGAATCTTATTCCACCTCCTTGTTCCATGACCATCCACTGGGAGGATGGAGGAGAAGACCACCTGCGCTCCCAGTTCTTTCACTTTCTTACCTAAGTTTTCAAAGTCACTGCAGATGGTTTCCAGGTCGTTTCTTGCAGTGTCATTTGTCCCCACATGTATTACCATGAATGGGTAGTCATCTATAGGTCTGAAGAGTCCTGATATCCTGTCAGACTCATCTTTAATTTTTGCACCTGGAAGACAGCACATTTCTCTTGAGGTTATATCCGGTCTGCAGATAGCGGCCTCTGTTCCTCTCAACAAGGAATCCCCCATGATTTGGGAGAATGGAATTTACAGGATTATTCACAAGAAAAAAACAAGTTATGTGGATGGGGGTACAACTTGCTGATCACTAAGGGTACAAGCCCCAGCGATCCAGAGATTGGGGTTTTACCCAAAGAACCAGGATCTCAAACCCTGTCCTGAATGGAGCGTAGTTGCGTGTGTGCAGCACATTTAATTCATCGTCTATGGGTTAAACTAACTACTGCACTCGGCAGATTCATAGAAAGTAAATGGAGCGGGGGCCGCACATACGCACCTACACTCTATTCAGGATGGCTCACATCCCACAGCGATCAGCAAATGTTTTTTTTTTTTTTTTCTATTACTTGAAAAACCCTTTAAATTATGTTTGCAAAATTTTTAGCAAGGAATCTGCCTCTAGTGAACCTTCTGTTGGCTCTGTCAATGTTTTCAACCTACACATGTGAAGTAAAATGTTACCCGTAATTCACAGCAAATTTGAGATGAGTTAATGATGAAATTGACACATACATCGCTCTTCATGAAACGATGATCAAAAGCATTGTCCAGGATTAGGAAAAAAAAAACCCTAATCCATGGGCTCTTTTCAGTTATGCAGCTCATCCCCATTCCATTAAACGCTGTGGCAATAGGTTGTTTTCTTTAAGTTTTCCTGCAAACCCATAGAAACTCCTCATTATTCATAGATGACACAATATAGAATATATCCTGACATTTATATTCTTCATTGATTTGGATCTTCTATTTTAAAAATATTATTTCCTGTTTTTACATGATATCTGTATTCTGACGAACTGTAGGTAGAATGTATTCAGTCCTGGACAATTGTAAATCTGTGGATTTAATAGAGCTCTAGTTAAGAACCTAAGTGACTCTGAGTTGCTGATGGTACATAATATAAACCTTGTTCTGTCCCCATGTGCTGATCTAGACTGCAGGAAGGCCAGTGTTAGTTTACATGCCGCCTGTCATTGCTGATGACTGTATGGCCGCACATCATAGATCCAGACTATGCACATACCGTCTCCTTCCAGCCTCCTGCACGGCCGATCCGTTTATATTCTGGAATGTCCACACCCCTAGCGCCCCTCTAGCACCAGATATAGTATGTATAGTGCCTGTGGATAATGGGAGGCATCCCAGGTAACATTTTTCTTTTCTGTATTTAAGCTTCTGGAAGGGAACTTTGCACTCTTTTTGAAATGTACACTGCAACACCGCAAGCACTTCCAGAATATTCTGCTTGTCATAATGGTGAGTACATGGGACACATTACGTTGCAGAATCTCATTTGACCACAATGCAGACTTCTCGCCATGTAGGATACAGTATCGGCTTTTCTAACATTTTAGCGATGGTTGTTACTGCTGATGGCTGGTAGAACGGCCATCACACACTGCTTCTTTTGTCCTGGCAATGCCAAGATAGAAGGCTATTGTGAGCCAGAGAACATAATATTTATTCCTGTGTCTCTCCTCCGTTCTTTTCCTGGAAGATGGGTGAACTGTGGGTACACTGTAAACTGATAGTACTTCCGAACATCTCTCTGGCTTTGTTACCTCTCAAAAAAACTAAAATTGCTTTGTATTGTATTTCATTACATTTGGGTATTTTGTTTTCACTTTGCGCCTAGATTTCTGCTACGCTGACAGTGCCATTCTGGCAGTGGTTCCTGACTCGGTTTGGAAAGAAAACTGCTGTCTATTTTGGGATATCGGTGAGTAAAAGTAGAGTAATGTAATCTAACCAGCAGAAGTATGGAAGAAGTGAGACTATACTTGGCAGAGACTTGATGGAAAGTCACGACTGAGCTTTTGTCGCCACCTACTGGTAAAAAGTTAGAAAACAAGGCAAACTTGCATTCAACATTATTACATGCAGAATTGCTGAAAATAATCAGGGATGTGGGGTCTGCCTCTTCTTCTGCAATTACTTTTTGAAATGTGGGTGGGCCGTGTGACGTGAGGGCACTCTTTAATCCATCTACTTTACAGCAAATCTATTTTTTTTTTTTTTTTTTATATACATAATTTATTTTCTATTTATTCAATTCTAGTCTGTTGTCCCGTTCCTTATTGTTGCTGGTGTGGTGAAGATCAATCTCATAGTAACCTACATTGTTGCCGTAGCTGCTGGACTCAGTGTAGCTGCTGCATTTCTCCTGCCATGGTGAGAATTGGTTGTTTTAACTTGTTTTTCCCCATATTCTGAATTTGTTGTTACTATTGTAATGCTAAATTCACATGATACAGGTAAAGTACAGTATATCTTATCTACTGGCTAACAAAGTACAAAAATAATAAAGTTTACAATTTGAGAGTCCTAAGTGGTTGTTACCTTTTAATGGCTAACAGAAAAGATGGTAATAAATAGCTCGAAAGCTCGCTATTGTAGCCATTAAAATATATCAACCATTGAGGATTCCTATGCTTGCACAGAAATATAGTATGTACACATAATTTCCATACTTCACATATGTTTTTAGAGATGGATATGCTGTGCGTTTCCCAAATGGATGTGCAAAGAGAAACAGTACCTCTCTAATCCTAAATGCCAATATTGCAAATATACAACAGATTTTATGTATGAATGTAAATGGAGTATTGTCATACTAGTGAAACGTAAGGGTGTGGTAATATGTAGCAGATATGCTGAAAATTTTTCACAGCCTATCTGCAGCAAAATCCACACTTTGGCACTTTTTTTTTTCTGTGTTGCTGCTGACTTCCACTTTGCTATGCATGAATTCCCCCCCCAAAAAAAATTGACATGCTGCAGACTTTAAAGTAGACAACACATAGCAAGATCCATCCAGAAATTTTCTGCGGAGACTTGAAACATAAACTACTTAGCTGGTACTGCTGTGGATTTTACATACCCAAATTCATGGGAAAAGTCCACAGCAAATGCAAAACTTGTGAACATACCCTTATGGTAAAGGAAAGATAAATCCAGCACTTGTATAGCACACAACTTCTGTTATCTGTTTCTGACAAGCTTATATTTGCTGTGTATTTCATGCAATGTAAAGTATTATATTGGCAGGATGCATAACACAACTGAAAGAAGTCCTGTCCTTGTACATTTCAGCTATTGGCTACTTTTCATTTTAATGTATGACCTAATTAGCATTTTTCCCTGTCTGTCAGGTCCATGCTTCCAGATGTAATAGATGACTTTGTTTTGAAGAACCCAGAGTCACCTGGACACGAAGCCATTTTCTTCTCGTTTTATGTTTTCTTCACCAAATTTGCCTCTGGGGTATCATTGGGGATTTCCACGCTAAGCTTGGAGTAAGTATGTGCAGTTTTTGGTCTCACACGATGAAGGGTCATTGGAATAGGTACACAGTAAACTGCCAAGTTGGTGCAAAACCCCCGCAAAAATGTTTGTGTCCTTGTATAGTACAAACGATCGCAGCTTCAAGTTTCCTAATTGGACTATTAAATACAGTAAAAAAAATTAAAAAAGTTTTTAAAAATATGAAAAATTAAATATCCAATTCACCCCTCATTTCACCCTTTTTAAAAATTAAACGATCAAAGAAAAAAAAAATCGCATATGCTATCGCTGCGTTCATAAAAGTCTGATCTATCAAAATGTAAAATAAGTGAATCCGATCGGAAAACGACATAAGAAAAAATCCAGAGGTCAAAATTACGGTATTTTGGACACTGAAACATTCCAATAAAAGGCAAACAAAACATTTTATCTACCCCAAAATGGTATCCGTAAAAAAAAAAGTCTGCTCAGGGAGCACAAAATAAGCCCATACACAGCCCCATATCCTGAAAATTGATTGATAGTTTCACAGGTCTCGGAAAATGGCAAAACAAGCAAAAAAAACGATTTTACAAATTTTCAATATTTTTTTTTCCCCCTCTGTACTCCCTATTGTCCAGTTGTGAAGCTGCTAAGTGGGTTGTCCGGCATACTGTATTGATGACCTACCTGCAGGTCATTAATACTATATTAGCTGTTTTTTGCTCTGGGGACAGCCGGATGTAAACACTTTACACTTTGAATGGAACTGCTAATGCAACTCCATTCAAAGTGTAGCAGCCTCTGCCGGCTACTGCAGCACAGCTTATGTGTATAGAAACTGTGCTATGGAGCCATTACACTTTGAATGGAGCTGCGCTGAGCAGTTCCATCCAAAGTGTGTTTACATCCAGTTAGAACAAAAACTAGCTGATCGGTGGGACACCGGGAATCTGGGAATCCCCACCAATTTAAGTATTGAATAACTATTCTGCAGATAGGTCATCAGTGCTGCATGCCCAGTTAATCCATTTAACGTTGTATCTTCTGTTTGCCAGTAGCTCACTCCATTTATTGCTGCTTCAGATGAAGTATTTAAAATTATTTAAAAGTATTTAAATTTACTAACTTGACTTTTGACATCTTGACTTGCTCCATAAAGGCAGTTATGGGGTCCATTTACTGGAGCAAAATTCAATGACATATGATTAATATGAACTGACCACCTTTATGGAAATGCTTTCTGCAGGTCGTGCCTGTCTATTGCTCTGATATAATTATCTTTCTATAATGCACTTACACATATTCCGTATCATAAGTTTTTGTAATAATTTAAAGGGTACATATAGTAAATACAGGCTTGTACTCTGCACAACCTTTATATTACATTTTAACATCCGCTGATCATCAACTAAGTTACAGCATCTTGCATTGATGGTTTATGGGAATATAATATAACTAATTGTTTCCTCTCTCTTGAGAGGGGGAAATCTATCTCCGATAGTTGCATTTAAAAGTTTGGCACCTCTGGTCAAAATTACTGTTATTGTGAACAGTAAGGCTGTGTGCACACGTTGCGGATCCGCAGCGGATTTTCTGCTGCGGATCCGCAATAAATCTGCAAGTGTGTATCAAAACAATGTTCACCTATGGGAAAAAAAAATTGCTGTGCACATGCTGTGGAAAAAAAGTGTGGATTTGCAGCGTTTTATTTTCTGCAGCATGTAAATTCTTTGTGCAGATCTGCAGCTTTTCTGCACCCATTGACTTGCATTGAGTCGGGCACTTCCGCAGCAAAACCGCAGGTCTAAAAAAGATCTGCGGTTTTGCTGCGGATGAAACACTGCGAATCGAGAGAAGTGTGTGGGCGGAGTGTAGGTGGTGACTATGTGCGTGCATCGTACTGTGTGTTGTGTGTGTGTGTGTGTGTGTGTCTGTGTAATCAGTCATTGTCTGATGGGACTACTGCTCCCATCCGGCAATAATATAATCTTTATTTTTATATAGCGCTAACATATTCCGCAGCGCTTTACAGTTTGCACACATTATCGTCGCTGTCCCCGAAGGAGCTCACAATCTAGATTCCCTATCAGTATGTTTTTGGAAAGTGGGAGAAAACCGGAGTACCCGGAGGAAACCCACGCAAACACGGGGAGAACATACAAACTCCTTGCAGATGTTGTCCTTGGGGGGGGGATTCGAACCTAGGACTCCAGCGCTGCAAGGCTGCAGTGCTATCCACTGAGCCACCGTGCTGCAATGAATGCTCACAGTGACAGCATTGCCGATGATGGGAACTTAGTCCGATCAGACAATGGCTGTGATCAGTAGTAAAAAAAACAAAACAAAACAAAAACACAGTACATACATATTATCATCCAGAACATACATATAACATACAACATGTAACATAGAGTACATACTTACCAAACACCTAGTCCTGGACACCCTCGTCTCCTTTGATAAAAATAAAATAAAAAAACAACCTATACTTACCTTTTCGTCGTAGTCCAGTTATTAACGAGTGTCCCACGACGATCTCCGGTGTAGAACACTGACACCTGGTGATGTCAGTGCGCTACAGGGGCCCCGTGATGAACTGACAGCGGAGGTAATCCTCTGCGATGTATATCCCGCTGACGGGAGAGAGGTCACTTAAGTTCATTCTCTCACCTGACAACGCTGTGTGAGAAAATTCCCACCCAGCATTGGTAACCTCTTCATTGATGCACTGCAGGAGGATTATCTCCTGTCAGTTGATCACTGGAGGCCCTATAGAGCAGTGACATCACCCGATGTCACCACTGTTCTATAGGGGAGATCGTCGTGGGACACTCGTTATTAATTGGACTGCGTCGGACAGGGAGTATACGGTTGGTTTCTTATTTTACTTTTTATTACAGGAGACCGAGGGCGTCGCATGGATTAAGTGTGCAATAAAAATATGAAAAACCATGTTGTTTTATTTCATTAAAATACTTTATTCCTATGTGTGTTTTTTTTTTAACCCTTTCAAACTATAAGATTAATAATGGAGAGGCATCTTATTGACGCCTCTCCATTATTAACCGGGCTTAATGTCACCTTACAATAGCAAGGTGACATTAACCCCTTATTACCCCATAAGCCACCGCTACACGGCAGTGGGAAGAGAGGGGCTATGTGCCGGAATTGGCGCATCGTACAGATGCACTAATCCTGGGGCGTCTGGGTTCTGGTATTTTTAGCCAGGGAAGGTGCCAATATCCGTGGCCCCTTTCTGGTCTATGAATATCCGCCCACAGCTCTGTGTAGCCTTTCTGACTGAATTTTAGGGGGACCCCACGTCATTTTTTAAAAAAAATTTTGTGGGGGGTCCAAAAAATAGCTTTTTAATAGCCAGTAAAGGCTAGCTGCGGGCTGGTATTCATAGCCTGGGGAGCCCCATGGGTATTAACTGTTTCCCAGGCTAGAAATATTGGCCCCGGCCATCGGCTTTCCCCCTCTGACACAGAAAATTGCGCGGGAGCCCACGTCATTTTTTCCCTTTTTAATTAAAAAAAAAAAAAATTGTGTGAAGATTTTGTGTGTGTGTCTTTAACTACTATTTTATCTATGCCATATCTATCTATTATCATCTGTCTATCTGTGTAATGGAGTATGGGTTAGACAAGTGTAAATGATGAGGTTGGACAAGAAATGACATCACAAATCTTTTTTTTTTTTGTTAAATAACATCTTTATTTAGCTTACAAAAACGCATACAAATCCACATGAAAAAAACGCATGAAAATACACATCAAAAACGCACCTGCGTTTTCTGCTAGGAGGTGTGGATTCTGTGCAGAAAATTCCGCAGGCTAATCTGCAACGTGTGCACATACCCTTAAGCAAGTTGAAGATGAAATGATCACTAAATGGCCAAAAGTTAAAGATGACACATTTCCCTTGTATTTTAGGCAAAATATATATATATTTTTATTTTTTACATTTTAAAAATTACAAAAGGGAAAATGTGCCAATGCTAAAGTTTGGGCACCCTGCATGGTTAGTACCTAGTAGTGCCTCCTTTTGAAAGTTCTTGTTTGAGGATTTTCATCCATTCTTTCTTGTAAAATTTTTCCTGTTCTGTGAGATTCCTGGGCTGTCTTCCATGAGGTCCAGCCACAGATTTTCAATGAGGTTCAGATCAGGGGACTGTGAAAGCCATTGTAAAATCTTCAGCTTGCGCCTTCTGTGGTAGTCTATTGTGGATTTTGATGTGTGTTTAGGATCATTATCCATTTTTAGAAGCCATCCTTCTTTCAACTCCAGCTTTTTTGCAGATGGTGATATGTTTGCATCAATAATTTGTTGAAATTTCATTAAATCCATTCTTCCCTCTACCCGTGAAATATTCCCCGTGTCATTGGCTGCAACACAATCTCAAAGCATGATTGATCCACTCCCATGCTTAATGGTTGGTGAGATATTCTTTCCCTGAAATTGTGTCCTTATTTCTCCACACACACTTTTTGATCATTGTGGCCATTGAGTTGTATTTTAACCTCATCGGTTCACAGGACTTGTTTCCAAAATGTATCAGGCTTGTTTAGATGTTCTTTTGCATACTTCTGAATCTGAATTTTATAGTGAGGACTCAGGAGAGGTTTTCTTCTGATGACTCTTCCATGAAGGCCATATTTGTGCAATTGTCTCTGAACAATAGAACAATATAACACAACTCCATAGTCTGCTAAATCTTTCTGAAGGTCTTTTGCAGTCAAGCGGGGGTTCTGATTTGCCTCTCTAGCAATCTTAAGGGCCCGTCTCACACAACGATCTCGCTAGCGAGATCGCTGCTGAGTCACTAGTTTTGTGACGCAGCAGCGAGCTCACCAGCGATATCGCTGTGTGTGACATTCAGCGACGATCAGCCCCCCTGCCGGGTATCGCTGATCGTCGCTGAAATGTCAGGACATTTTTTAGATCGCTGGTCTCCCGCTGACAGGCACGCATCGCTGCGTGTGACAGGCGGGAGACCAGCGATCCACTGGTAACCAAGGTACACAGCGGGTTTCCAGGCACGGGGCAGTGCCTAGAAACCCGCTGTGTACCTTGGATACCAGCTCCCTGAAGTAGGGAGCTGGTAACCAAGGTACACAGCGGGTTTCCAGGCACCGCACAGCGCCTGGAAATCCGCTGTGTACCTTGGTTACCAGCTCCCTGCATCAGGGCGCTGGTATCCAAGGTACACTGCGGGTAACTAAGCGATGTTTACCCGCAGTGTCCTTGTACTGATCGCTGCCTGAGCTGCCTGTTTGGCAGCTCAGCAGCGATAATGTAGCGATACACCAGCGATCCTGATCGTTGTCGGGATCGCTGGTGTATCGCTATGTGAGACCCAGCCTTTACGAACAGCTCTCTGAACTTTTTCCTTTGTCTTCCACACCTTATCTTGACCTCCACTGTTCATGTTAACTGCCATTTCTTAATTACATTTCTGAGGAAAGGGCAACTTGAAAACTCTTTGCTATCTTCTTATAGCCTTCTCCTGCTTTGTGGGCCTCCACCATTTTCATATTCAGTGCTAGCCAGCTGCTTGGAAGAACCCATGGCTGTAGTTTTTTGACACAAGGTTAGAGGAGGCTGGGTTTTTATAAAGCTGGGAAATTTGCATTACCTGGCCTTTCCTAATGATGGTGAACGAGCCATAACTCTAACAGGCTAATTTAAAAACCTTGGTCAAAGTTATTTGAGCACACAAATCTCCAAAGGTGCCCACATTTTTGCATCGGCCCATTTTCCATTTTGTAATTTTTAAAACAGAAAAAAATACTCTACATATAATATTTTTGTGCCTAAAATGTAAAGGAAATGTGTCTTCTTTTAACTTTAGGACTTTAATAGATCTTTTAATCTTCAACTTGCTTAACAGTGCACAATAACTAATTTTGACCAGGGGTGATCAGACAAAAATTGAATGGATTTGTGGTTATGCAACATGACTTGTAAAGACTTTTGCAATGACTTCATGGCCTTTCCATTGTAATAGAACCCCAAAATGATTATAAAGTTGGTTTTGTCTCCTTTAGGTAGACTAGTTGATAAATTCACAGCTTTTAGAGTAAAGTAGCCTTTTTTTTTTTTTTTAACTCCAGCTGCTTACCGTCCTGGAGTTAAAGTTCACTATCCAGTTTTCTGAGCAGGTTACTTTCTTAACTTTTCTTATGTTGAATATAATTTTTTTTAACTATGTCCATTCTTCACTCTAGCTTTGCAGGCTATAAGACTGCTAGCTGTGATCAGCCAGGCTCAGTGGATGTGACTCTGAAGTTGCTGGTGTGCGCTGCCCCTATATTAATGATACTTATTGGGCTCTTACTCTTTAAACTATACCCCATTGATGAAGAAAAGAGGAAAGAAAACAAGAAGGCTCTGCAGCTCATGAGGTGAGGTCATTGATATGCATACCCAGGATTTTGTATATCTGTGTATGGCATGGCTAGTTATCATATTGAGGATTTGGTTTTGTTATGTCACTGTTATGCTTCTAATACGTACGGACCTGTCTTTGTATATACGAGTACTTATATTAACAAGTGACAATTCTTTCTTTTTGGTCTACAGAGATTCTGACCGGGACTCTGATTCTGACTCCATAGAGATCGCAAGCCATGTATGACCCAGGCAGTGCCTTACCAACGTTTACGCACAGGAGCTCTAGAGACGTTCAGTTTACCCCTATGGGGGTTGGTATTAGCCCCTGAATGACTTTTCTGCACTGTGGAGTTAAGAACTGTCATCTTTTGGGGGCATGACCCTGCTCCCTGGTGCTATCTGTGCTTGGCACACACTGAATGCTGCAATCCTACTGAAAATTGCACTAACATAGGGTAAATGTATTAACTGTAAATTTGCAAAATGGTTTTGTATATATGGACTTCACAGACATGTGGGGAATAGGTAAAGTAATTATTTCTGTTATTATATTGACCCCTAAATTATAATATCTTAGCAGGTAGTGGATGCCTGCTAAACGCCAATTCCTGAGATTCAATAATGTATGTACATAAATATTGGCGCTTGTGCTCCTAATAAATGTATATAATGCTGTATGTTTTATGTTTCTGTTGCCATGTACCAAAATGTGAGTAATGTATAGCCAACCAAAACTTATTGTCCTGTAGACCTAATATGGCTTATTTATGAGGAGGCATGATTCAAAGTTACCCTATGAAAGGTCGGCATCATCCACAGGGACTTTTATACATTCTTACATTTATTTAAATGTGTAAAATAAATATTGCCAAAATTATCATTTGGCCACAAAACTTCATTGATCATTTCTACTAGAGCTGGACCATGAATGGCCAAATTGTGACAGGTTTTAAAACATGCATATGTGTGTTGCTTAAGATTTAAATTACTTTGGCACTTGGGTAGCACAATGGCAGTCTTGGAGGAAAATATAATTCCGGCTACAGCTTTGTGCATATCGGAGCGCCTTGTGCTCGTCTGCCTTAATGGGGAGTGCTGCCAAGAGTATGTGTACCAGAGCACAACCGATGGGACCTCCATGTAGAAACGGGGAACTTTTACATACAGAAGCCTTTAACAGTATTCAAGGAAGCAAAATGGTTAGCTTATTTTGGAGACGCTAACCTAGGAGCATGACCGTCAGTCTTCCCGTCATCCCTATTGTAGTACATTTTATAGAGCTGATAACAGAGTAGTTAACTTTGCTGATTCTACTTGAATTCCATACTTGGTAGTCCATGGAGCTGTGCGTTTATATTCCAGGTTACAGAATGAACTGGATTTGTCTTCTGCACAATTTTGTTACCCCCCTCTAGTACAAATAGCAATGGCACAAGAAGGAAGCGCTCGTTTCCTGTCATTTCGACATCTAAAATGCACTTCAGAATGATGGACTTTTGTAAAGCTATAGAAACGTTTCTATAGAATATGGTACTACAGATGTGCATTGTTTTTTGTATTCCCATTTGCCAATTTTTACACAACAGTATTTTAGAAGACACAAGGATGTATTGAAAAGCTGCTTACCAGTTGTGATCATGCCATTGATTTCACCTTTTAAATGTGAAATTCGTGCAGGAGAAGCATTAAAGACCACAAATCTGCGTATTCAGCCAGTGATTTACAGTACAATGATTAGTCCTGCTTAAAGCCTATTTATTAAAGTGCTTGGATACTCAAAAGAATGAGGTTTACTTAAAAATGATACTGAAGAACGACTAGAGGCATTTGTATGGCAGATGACTGGTGCAGATTTCATAATGCGAGGCATCAGCAACTAGATTCTATATGGAAGAACCATGCAATGCTTTGTCCCTGCTGACGTTTTTACTCTTTGGCTTTGGTAGGAAAAAATGGAGACCTTAAGTGTGTGCTGTACAGTGCATGTAGAGCTGATTGTGTTTCTTGTGAAACGGTTTCTCGAAATGTATAACTTTCTCCCCATTATAATCCCCCTCTAAGTTCTCTAAATGCTGTGCAGCTCCTGCCACGTGTCCATGTGTGCATACCATGTTACAATTGTGTTACATTTATACTGAATTGTTTGAGATTGTGTAAAACACAAGCTCATTGTCCTGGTCCATCTTTCACAAGCAACTGAAAATTTTCATCTAGTGGATTATATCTGCCATGATGCTCCCCTTATAATATTCCTGACACTATGCTACAAAACTGCTTTGTGCTTGCTAAATTAAAGGCGTTGTCGGGGATTACAAAATTAGGACCTCTCTCTTTTTACTCCAAAAACTGCACTAGTGTCTGCCCTCGGGTTGTGACTGCTATTGCAGGTCTGCCATATCCATAAATGCAGTGCCAAACACAACTCATAGGCAACTCTGGCACTATTGTGGGGGGAACATTTTTCATTTGGGGGTATAAAGGATAATTGCAATGGAATATTTTCAGAAAAATTCTCAATACTATGAAAAAAAATCCCTGTCTTTTTTTAATAATCCTTATGTTCCTTGGTAGTGGAAAACAGGTTATAAATGTTTTTGTTTTCTTTAATGTCCAATCATGTCCAGGGATCTCACGGAACTGGATGATTACCATAAAGCTACACAGATACTTTGGCTGCGACACAGGTCACGTGGCCAAAAATCTGTGCCGCTGCTTCATTGCAGGCAAATGGGGTCCGCATTGTAACCCTTAAGGTTCCGAGACAAGAGGCACAATAAACCTGGCTTGGTCCTGCTTTTTACGACATGATACCCTGAGGCTATGGTTCCACGGTCCGGAACCATAGCGCTTTGGACGGAGCGGAAATTCCGCTCCGTCTAAGCCCCGCCCCCTTTATGACGCGCGATCTTTCCGGAGGTGTTCAGGACACCTCCGGAACACCTCCGGAAAGAGCGCAGGGCTACATAGCCCTGTGTTAATTCTGTTGCGGCGACGCACCGGCGACGCAATACGCGAGGACATGCTGCGGTCTAAAAAGACGCGCCGCATGTCCGTTTACGCAGGTTTGCCACCTGCGTATTGTTACGCATGGTGGAGACGGGATTCCTTGAAATCCCCTCCACTATGCTGTAACATCTGGACGCTGCGTGTTTGGCGCTGCGCCAGCGCACAGCGCCAAACACGCAGCGTTTCCTGACCGTGGAAACTCACCCTAAGGGTGAGTTTCCACGGTCAGGAAACGCTGCGTGTTTGGCGCTGTGCGCTGGCGCAGCGCCAAACACGCAGCGTCCAGATGTTACAGCATAGTGGAGGGGATTTCAAGAAATCCCGTCTCCACCATGCGTAACAATACGCAGGTGGCAAACCTGCGTAAACTGACCCTAAGGGTGAGTTTCCACGGTCAGGAAACGCTGCGTGTTTGGCGCTGTGCGCTGGCGCAGCGCCAAACACGCAGCGTCCAGATGTTACAGCATAGTGGAGGGGATTTCAAGAAATCCCGTCTCCACTATGCGTAACAATACGCAGGTGGCAAACCTGCGTAAACGGACATGCGGCGCGTCTTTTTAGACCGCAGCATGTCCTCGCGTATTGCGGCGACGGTGCGTCGCCGCAACATAATTAACACAGGGCTATGTAGCCCTGCGCTCTTTCCGGAGGTGTTCCGGAGGTGTCCTGAACACCTCCGGAAAGATCGCGCGTCAGAAAGGGGCGGGGCTTAGACGGAGCGGAATTTCCGCTCCGTCCAAAGCGCTATGGTTCCGGACCGTGGAACCATAGCCTAAGAGTTGCAGGTGAATGGGGCTACATTGCATTCTGCTGTGTTGTAGCTGCGGCACATACCAATCTTTGGCCACTCGATTTGTTCTGTGGCCAAAGTCGTTGCCTCAGCCTCATAGACAAGTTACTGTCCCCTATGCATACAATCTTAAGTACCTGTCCAGTGGTCTTTTGCACTTCTCTACTCTGGAGGACCATTACTGTGACACTGTATAAAACACTAGAGAACCAATAACTACGAGAGCATGCAGTTGTCTTGTGTGCATAGTACATCTGTAATATTTAATTAGTTTTCAGGTATGGAAGAAACGTTTTAATTTTTAATCTTATAAGGGCTAGTCGCAACTTTTATATGACCGTTATGGGAAATGTGTCCCTTTTTTATAGGATTTTTATCCTTCAAATTGTTTTTTCTATTGTCCCTTTAAACTGCAATTGTATGACCGTGCCCATCTTACATATTGTTAATGTATTTTTTTATTGTGGTAACTTATGGTTAATGTCTCAAAGTGAATGCGTTAAGTGAATGAATACATTCTGTATTGTACATATGTGTCAGCTCAATGGAATGGATTTTAAACAGTGTGACTTTGGCTCTCACAGACCATGAAAATGTTAAACTGCGATTGTTCTGTAATTTGCAATAAATCTAACCTGTATTTGAAAATGTTTCTGACTGGTATATGCCAATCTATGCCAGATAAACCCATTTATGAGGCTATTATTAATATAATGGATTTGAATGTGTCGGCATGTACCCTATTGGGGAGTTATGAGAGGGTGACTTCTGTTCAGAATTTTCTTCTAAGTCCGGGGTCACACATGCGAGAAACTCGCACAATTCTCATGCGAGTCTCTCGCATGAACATCCGTCACTGCCGCCAGCACTCGGACCGGAACGTTCGGCTGCATAGAAATACATACAGCCGCACGCTCCGGTCTGAGTGCCGGCGGCAGTACCGGGTGTTCATTCGAGAGATTCGCACAAGAATCGTGCAAGTTTCTCGCATGTGTGATCCCGGCCTAATGGTCAATGTGGAGAGCAGCTGCAAAAAAAAAAAAAAAAATTATCACTCTGGAAACCTACACTGTTCAACATATTTTCAAAGTTGTCAGGTTCAGCTATGAAATGAGCCATTTATTAAAAGTTTTTGACCTCCTGAATTAAAATCTGACAATGAAAATTTTACTTGGCTCTTGTTTCTATATCATAGTTTTTTCCTTTTACTGCTACATATAACTAATGCATAAAAGTTTCAGTACTTTGAAATCTTTATTATTTTTGCAAATGTAAAAAAGCACAATATTTTGTTATGCCAGTTTTCTGATATTTATTTAGAAGAAACTTGGCAACAATTCAAATAACAAGTAAATGTCTAAACACTGTTGCGAATTATAAACCGTTTCTGAAATTGCACTACAAGATATGGTCCACATTTAGTGACAACTTTTTTTTTTTCTCTTGTACTCCTGCATCTGAACATCTCTAACAGTTGTCCAACAATATTCTGCAAGCATAGATGGATTCTGTTTTCCTTTATCTGTTCTCCATAGCTGCAATATCTTGAAATCTCACACCATGCTCGCCTCACTGCTGTGTTTGGTAGAAAAAGTCTAGATGCAAATGTAGGCGCTGGGCCTCTCGGACCTTTCCTGGCGCCCGCGCACTGCAGTACTTTGCTCTGCCCTCAACAGGACAGATAAAGTACAGCTGCTCCGGAGTGCGACAGAAGCAAGGAGGAGGACGTCATCGCTAGAAGATGGGAGGCACCGGCCATGGACCTGCGACGCCCATCGGACCGGACCGTATCGGACCGTCCCCCGGGTGAGTATAACATAACTCGTTTTTCTTATCTTTCAGGTTACAACGGGGGCTTATTTACAGCATTACAGAATGCTGTAGATAAGCCCCTGATGGCAGTGGCTGCAGCTGATATACAAAAAAAATGGGGTGACAGACTCCCTTTAAGAGTCTGAGGTCCAATTAAGACTCCTTCATTTATGTATACTTCACTCAACCTGGGAAATTTATCAATGAGATGCTTGAATGATTTTGCATTTTTATCCATTGCCTTTACAAAGTTCATTAGGCCAAATTTGATAGTTTGCTGGTAACAAAACCTTATGTGGGTCAACAAGTGCTGGATGCAGGACATCTTTACAAGTGAATGTTGGAGAGGCCAGTCTTTTTTTTTTTTTTTTTTTTTTTTAGTGATATTATCTTGCACAACTTTCCCACTCACACAGAAAGCCACTGTACTCTGTGTATCCACCCTGGAGACTAAGTAAGAGGGTCTAAAATGCTGGTCATAGTTCAGGCCAGTAGCGTATCTACCGGGGGGGCAGAGGGTGCTGCGCTCTCAGGGGCACACCCGGAGCTACTCTACTTTTGTGTCCACGTGTGCACAACATGCTGATACAGTTAAACTTTGTGACAGAGCAGGGAGAAACAATCTCCTTGCACTGCCGCTATGGAGCCCGTGAACCAGGGGGCAATCCCTTCAAGTTCAACTGTATCAGCATCTGCCTATGCAGTTGAAAGCAATGATGGAGGCGGAAGAGTCAACTGACGCTTCCACCCCCATCATTCATCCTCTGCATCTGACCTCTTAGGGCGATAATGTCACGACATGGCGTCCTCTATGCTGAGATGTGCAACGCTTCAGAAGACCTGCTGCAGAGACAGTAATAGCGGGGAATGAGGAAGAGAGGGGAGTATTTTATTGTGGTTTTTTTTTTGTTTGTTTTAGAACACTGTGGTGGCCATAAAACTGTATTGAGGTTCATTGGGGGATCTATTACAGTGTATGGGCTACATTATGCTGTATGGAGGACTATGTGGGGGCTATTATAATATTTGGAGGCTTTTATATGGGAGCCTTTAAATTGTATGCAAGCAATTATACAGTGTAAAGTGTTATGTTTCGGTAGCTGAGGAGAAATTGCAAAAATAGCAAAAGTAGTAATACACCAGAGAGGCTGGAAACTATTTGATTGCAGTTCCCTAAACTAACCGCCACACTATAAGTAGCTGTGGAGCGTACCTACAGTGATCCTAGACGCCTCGTCACAGCCTGAGAGATAACTACACCTAAAGGCAGAAAGATGAAAAGCTATCTGCCCCGGAGCAGATTCCCCAAAGAAATAGGAAGCCCCTAAACATGTAATGGCGGTTAGACAAGAAGAAAATACGGACACAGACAGAAAATAGAATGAGCAAACGCTGGGGCCCAATCTGTCTATATAGAAAAGTACAGGAAAGAATTCTGACTGCAACCCAAAAAAACCTGACAAAAATACCAACACTTCTGATTAACAAAAAACCTAAGATCACACGATCTCTACCACCTAAATCAGATCTCTGGTGTAACACACAGCAATTCAGCAAAAAAGTGACAAAGGAACATAGCAAAAGTGCAAATACAAAATGAGCACAATTGCAGCACCAGACCCCAAAAGGGGACCAGGCTGAAGTCCCCTGCAAGCAGCAAAACAGGCAAGGAAAATCCAACCAGAGGAAAAAAAACAGCAAATCACTTATCTGAAAGAGAGCAGGAATGCAAGCTGAGCTCCAAGCAAAAGAAGAACAATTGATTACCGGCAAGGCTGATGGGAACTCAGGTCACTTATATCAGACCATTCAGAGCCAGCTGAAGGCCATTCAGCAATTGGTTCATTACCCTCAGCAACCACCGGAGGGAGCCCCAGCTCAGAAGTCGCCTCCAGAGTATTCACAACAGTAAAGGTTTGTGTGGGGTCCATTAAACAGTGTGGAGAGCTGTGGGGCCGTTATATTGTATCTAGGCCCATTATACTTTATTTACTTCATAGAGAGCTGTGTGTTTGTGTGTGTGTGGTGGTTACAGTTGAGGATCATACTGTGTTGGGATCACCATACTTTTCTGAGGCAGTTAAGGGGTGTGGTACAGTAGGGTCATCATGCTGTGCGTGTAGAGGAATTCATTTTAGGGGTATCTTAGTATTTGTGGGGAACTTTTGTTGACCTCATACTTTGAATGCAATGAAAGGGGAATCTATGGCTCCAGTAGGAAGAAAATTACAGGGCACACAGTACCACACAGCAGGTGCAGTAATAGGGACACATACGGCAGCAGAGGCTCCGCATTGAGGTATCAGCAGGATATAGATTTTGTGCAGGTTAAGGATAGAAGGATTTTCAGTGCCTGAAATGTGAGAGGTCATATGTGTCTTTGTTTTAATCTCTGCAGCTGAGTTGTGGCTGGAAGAAGTTGCCGTGTTGATCTTGGCCAGAGGGAAAAGCGAATGATTCCATCAGAAAGAAAGTCATCTGTAAGTCAGTCAATAACTGTAATCTTAAATATTCTGCAGCACTGGCATCTACACCACATGGTCACTATGTGGCAGTAATATCAGTGTTGGTCTCTGTATAGAGATTATTTTGTTTTTAGGAACAGCTCAGTTATCTGCTGAGGCTCTCCTACATCCACTATTACGATGTGCAACCATAGTTGTAATCAGGGTTACATGGTTAGGCTGGAGTCACACACACCGTCTAAAAAATCGGACCGTTTTTGACGGCCGATAATCGCACAAATGTTTCCTGAACATTGATCCATCTGTCATCCGATTGGAATGCGAGGATGCGATTTTGACATCCATTTGACGTCCATCTGGCGAGATTTTGTCGGTGGCTTGCAAAACCGACATATAATGGATCCAAATGATAGTTTTTAAATCACAAAAGAATATATATATATATATATATATATATATATATATATATATATATATATATATATATATATATATATATATTTCATACACTTCTATATAGTATAATAGCCGCTAATTCAATTGCCGGCTTCTGTGAAATTACAGACCCGACAAGAAATGACAGATGGTTTACATACAGTTAACCATGTCATTTCATGTAGTTTGATATATGGTTTTCACTAACAATTACATGAGTGTATGTGTGCAAAATTTCATACATGTAGGGGTTAATTAAATGTGTAAATTCGTTGAAAAAAAATGCGTGGGCTCCCGCTGTATTTTCTCCACCAGACAGACAAAGCCAGCGAGTGGGGGCAGATAATAATAGCCTAGGGAGGGTACATTTTTTTTGTGCCACCCTGGCTACTAACATCTGCCCCCAGCACCCCAGAAAAGGCACATCTATTATTAGATGCGCCTTTTCTGGCACTTAACTCGTCTATTCCCATTGCCCTGTAGCGGTGGCTAATGATGGGTTAAGATCACCTTGCTATTGGACGGGGACTTTAAGCCAGGTTAATAATTTAGAATTGTCAATTAGACAACTATCAATTATTAATCCTATTGTATGAACTGAAAAAAAAGAACACACATTAATTAAAAATCATTTTAATGAAATACACAGTTTTTGACCACATTTTATTGTACTGGTAATCCTTGCGAAGCCCTTGTTCTCCTGTAATAAAAAAAAAAAAGAATAAAACAACCATATTCTTACCTTTCCGGCGCTCAGTCAGGTCCCACGCTGCAATCCTTCACAAAGGGTTAACAGGTTTACAGTGAGGACCGGAGCTAATGCTGCAGCCTCGATGTAAACCCCCAAATGAATGAGCTCATCTCCCCGGCTGACAGGAGAGGAAGTGATTAGCTGGGAAGCTTAATTGATTGCTTCCCACAGTAATCAGTTCACTTCAGGTCAGCCGGAGACTCCGCACAGCACCAGTGATGTCAGAGGGAGTCCCCGGCTAACCTGAAGTGTAGTGAAGGGGATGAATTGCTGGCTTTTCTAAAGGACACCGGTGCGATTTTCTCGCAAGTCACACGTATGGTCCGTTTGTAATCCGATTTTTCATAGCATCCATAGACTTGCATTGGCGATTCTCGCCCGATAATCGGTAACAATCGCAGCATGCTGCGATTGTCTTGGTCCGAGGAAAACGGCCGAGAAAAAAATCGGATGGTGGGAGCTTGCTCCATAGATTAACATTGGTCTGAGTGCAATGCGATATTTCATCGCATTGCACTCGTCCGTTTTTGTCGCCAGTGTGACCCCGGCCTTAGGTGCCTACTCAGAAGTCATCCTCACCCCATCCCCCGAACCAAACCCCTAGCTACGCCTCTGGTTCAGACACCTCAACAGCCATTTCAAGTTGTCATAGGTTTCTTTCATGTGGACTGCATAGCCAACTGGAATTGAAGGTGGGGCATTTCCATTAGGCCGGGATCACACATGCGACGAAAACGTCCGTCGCTCGCATGTGAAATCCCAGCTCTGGCACCGGCACTCGGGAGTGGAGCGAGCGGCTGCATGTAGTTCTATGCAGCCGCTCGCTCCACTCCCGAGTGCCGGTGCCAGAGCTGGGATTTCACATGCGAGCGACAGACGTTTTCGTCGCATGTGTGATCCCGGCCTTATGCAGCAAGACTGCGTTTAGGCTTGTTTTGGATGAAGCGATGAAGAGCTTCCATTCCTCTGGATTATGACATATTGTCTGAGCTTTCATTAAATGGTTGATGACGGTGCATGTCACAAGATCGTTATCATGGTTGTAGAACAAAGAAATCTGTTAGCGTCGGATGAGCTGAGCAGTTCTCTGGCCGGTCGTCCGATGCTGCTGAGGGGATGAAAACGAAAGTGGAGGTTGAAGGGGGCAGGCGCAGCTAAAGCTGTTAACTGCGCAGGCGCCAGATTGCCAGCCCCGCAGTGTGAATACATGATAACACACTGCAGGGCGGGATCTGGTGCTTGAGAAAGACGCAGGCGAGATAGCCTTCTGTCAGTTCCTGGCAGCGCGCACTGCACATGCCCGAGGACTGTTCCAACAGCGCAGGCGCCCGCCGGCATGTAACGGAAAGAAAAACAACTCAGGAGGAGGCGCGATGACGCAGCAGAGGGATGATGGACAGCTGGGAGGAGGATGAGACAGGGAGACTCCAATCTATGGGACGCAATTAAGGTATGGGGACCTATTTATAAAACTCAATATGTCAGCATTGCTGGGGACCAGAAACAAAAGAGCCACCTTCACAGACTGCAGCCTTAGTGATGCTGAAGGTGGCTCTTTTATTTAAAGCGCCTGGGGGGGTGACAGGTTCCCTTTAATGGTGATCCTATTGTCTTACCTTTTTGTCTAAAGCATAGAACCCCCACTAAGTTTAGTGAAAATCCTAATGGGGGGGATTTCATATAAGGACTAGGGTGTTAGTGCTTATGAGGATTTTGTAACATAATTATAGCTATAGCGTTACTAAAAACAGTTGGCCACTTCCTGGATGTGGCTGCTAACAGAAGTGGTCAAGATGATCACACACAAGCAGAAGGAAGAGCTCTACAGTTTTCAGTAAAGATCTGCTTTAATTGTGCACATTCCCAAAGCCCTTGGTTATATTGTGTCATTGATTTGAGAATTTTCCTTGAATTGATCCCCATATTTATTTGCACTCAGGTCTAATTATGAAACATACATTCTATTTTTTTTTTTTAGGGATAACCATAGACTGGAATAAAATTCTACTGCATGCAAGTGTGCCTAGTTGTATTTGTAAAGGTACTGCCACACTAAACGTTCCCGCTAACGATCACGATAACGACGCATACTAATGCGATCGTTTTTGTGATCGTTTTAATGTCGCTAGTAGCTGCCAAACTGGACGATCTCGTTAACGACGCATAAGCGGTTAGCGATCTCCTTAACGACTTTGGCGGTCATTGCGATGTAAAAAACAGCGCACATCGCTCATAAAAGGTGCCAGACACAGCGATATAGCGCTCACCAGTGGGACGCCAACGATCAAAATACGGTCCAGAACTCTAGTGAACGATCAGCGAGATCACAGCAGGGGCCACGTCGTTGCTACATGCCACACACAACAACGTCACTAACGAGATCACTAAATAGTGACGTTTTTACTGCCACACTAAACGTTCCCGCTAACGATCACGATAACGACGCATACTAATGCGATCGTTTTTGTGATCGTTTTAATGTCGCTAGTAGCTGCCAAACTGGACGATCTCGTTAACGACGCATAAGCGGTTAGCGATCTCCTTAACGACTTTGGCGGTCATTGCGATGTAAAAAACAGCGCACATCGTTCACAAAAGGTGCCAGACACAGCGATATAGCGCTCACCAGCGGGACGCCAACGATCAAAATACGGTCCAGAACGCTAGTGAACGATCAGCGAGATCACAGCAGGGGCCACGTCGTTGCTACATGCCACACACAACAACGTCACTAACGAGATCGCTAAATAGTGACGTTTTTTAGCGATCTCGTTAGCGTTCTTGTTTAGTGTGGCATACCCTTAAGGCCTTGTTCACGCCACATTTTATTCAGTGCATCTGTGGTTTGTCTAAATATCCATAAAAATGGGACTCAGATGAGCTTATTAGGAGATCACCTGGTGAGGAGGATTCTTTAAAATATAGGTCAAGGTGAGCAGCACAGACTGAAAGTAATAATGTAGCTGGTTATCGACCAGGGCGTGCGGTGCCTGGAAGAAATCCCTGCCTCGTGTCTTCATTGTAATACTATCCCCCCCGTGCACGTCAGTTCTGGCCCCGGAAGCCTGCGCCCTGCACTCCCTCAGGAATACATACAGTGGGGAAAACACATTAAAACTCGCACAAAGTCCGTTCCAATCGGTGGACACTAGTGTGCTCCTAATATACTAATATTTCGTCCTATTTACAGTGCCATTAGTCCTACCTATATAATTCTTATCTTTATTTTTTTTTTTATATAGCGCTAACATATTCCGCAGCGCTTTACAGTTTGCACACATTATCACTATTTCTTATATCATTTCATTCCGGTATGTGGATAAAGATGGACAGAGGTAGTTAATAATAAAGATATTTTTTTTTAGGTCTTTAGTTAAGGGATTTGTTTAGATGTTGGAATAAATGACATGATATATTTTTGCTTGAGGATTAACTTGTTGAGTGCACCTTGGACCTGCGCAGATATGACCATCGCTTTGACATGCGTAATGCAACTTGCTTTGATGAGCGCTATAGCGCATGCGCGGTTGTGTTAGATTATATATGGTGGCTCAGTGGATAACACTGCAGCCTTGCAGCGCTGGAGTCCTGGGTTCGAATCCCACCAAGGACAACATCTGCAAGGAGTTTGTATGTTCTCCCCGTGTTTGTGTGGGTTTCCTCCGGGTACTCCAGTTTCCTCCTACATTCCAAAAAAACATACTGATAGGGAATCTAGATTGTGAGCCCCTTCGGGGACAGCGACGATAATGTGTGCAAACTGTAAAGCGCTGCGGAATATGTTAGCGCTATATAAAAATAAAGATTATTATTTATTACGGTATATACCCGAAAGATTAGTCTATTAGTAGCACGCTAGTGTCTGAGTTTGTGCGAGTTTTAATGTGTGTTTCCTTTAGTAGTTAATAATAAAGATCATTTTTTTAGGTCTTTAGTTAAGGGTTTTGTTGCCTTTTGGCAAAATGTTAGTTATATTTGCTATCCTACGCTAACCTAGGACAGAAATTAATGTGTTAATACCTTATGTAGACACACAGGGAAGCTTTTTCTGAAAAGTCACCTGAAATAACAGGTATGCCTTAAAGGTAAGCTGATAATTAAATTCAGGCAGGATGAAAAGACACAGGACAGTGACTTAAAATGAATTTCTGAGTTGGAGAGAAGACAGGATTTGTAATGGGAGGAGAATCAAAGTGATTAATTTATGTTTATTGGGCAGAGGATATGTCTAGCTGGATTAATTTATTGAATGGTGCTTGGCTAATTGTATATTGATGGCGTGGTCCATATTTGTATTCAAGGGTGCATCGAGAGGGATTCTTTATTCAGGACCCTGATGTATATATACAACAGGGTGGGGAACCCCAGCCCCCCCAGGGCCATTTACAGCCCTCGATGACCTTTTATCAGGCCCCCCGGGCAGATTCTCAGTGACCACATTCTTGGACAGGGAGCTGTATTTTGATTGCCACCAGCTCATTAATTTCTTCTTGGTCTGTTAGCACACACACACCGTGTTCACTACTGAACACTGAAGGTCCTGCAATGCAAGACTACGTCCTGACACCAGTGTCAGAGTCAGGATGTACTTTGTGGGCGGAGTTTGTACGGTCCCCCGAAAGATGGTATAAATATCCAAATGGCCCCAGGCAGAAAAAGATTCCACACCCCTGATATACAACATGTACAACCGGGTTGCCAACCATCCAGAAATTCTAGGACAGTTCGTAAGAATAGGGCACTTTTTTGCCCTGTCCATAAAAAAAAAGATTTAAGGCATCTTTATTTTTTTTTAAACTGAAGAAACTTCTACAGATTATTTTGACCAATAATTAGCATCATTTTACAGATTACAGTAAATGCAGCTGACGTCTTCATATCAGAATTATGGGCTGTAGACATGTATCACTTATAATCAGAATGATTTATTATGGTTTTCCAATGTGTCCGTAAAAAATATTGTCAGTCTGATTTTTTTGTAAGCTGGCTAGAGGTAACTGAAGTCAAGCTGACTACGGTGATCAGTGTGGTAAGACGAGTCGTGGTTGGAAAATGTCAACATGAAGGTCTGACCAGACGGAGAATAAAAAACAAAACTACCGATCAGATGAGAACTCAGCGGTCACTGTATGTAAATATGACAGATTATGGCAGTGATATTCGTTTGTAAAACAACCTTCCTTAAGGCGTTATTCACACATTTGTGGGAAATGTTCTTGCGTTGTCGGAATTTCTTTTACTGGATGGCACACAGAACCACAGAGTTTCATGGATCCATTCACTCGGGTGAAAATCATAGTTCCGAGAATCAAATCTGTGAAACTCAGAGCATGTTCTATTCTGGTCTGATTTTGACGATCAGAATAGGACATACTAAATGGATATGTGAGCTCAGAAAAAAATCGGGCAGCACACTGCCACTTTACAAGCATGCATGAATGTAACCTTGCAATTTATAGCGCCATCCCTTAGTATATAGTGTAGTCATGTATAGCACCATCACTTATTATACAGTTAAAACCACGTTCACATGTTCAGTATTTGACCTCAGTATTTGACCTCAGTATTTGTAAGCTAAAACCAGGAGTGGGTGATAAATCCAGAAGTGGTGACGGGTTTCTATTACACTTTTCTGCTGATTGTTCCACTCCTGGTTTTGGCTTACAAATACTGAGGTCAAATACTGACCAAATACTGATGGTGTGAACGTGGCCTTACTCTGTTATGTATAGCGCGTCCTTTAGTATATAGTGTACTTCCTTGTTACATATAGCACCATCCCTTAGTATAGTGTACTCCATTGTTATGTATAGCACACCCTTTAGTATTTAGTATACTGTAGTCCTTTGTTACATATAGCACAGCCCCTCACTATATCGTGTATTTTCTGGTGTATAGCACTGTCCCTTAGTACATAGCATCCACTCATTGTGTAAAGCACTGTCTCTAACCTAGTACCCAGTCTCCTTATGTACAGCACCAGCTCTTAGTATGTATGGTGCTGTCCCTTATTACACTATTCTCTCTTATTGTGTATAGAGCAGTCCCATTATTACATAGGTTCATCTCTTGGTATATATATAGCACCATCCCTTATTACATAGCACATCCTCTTATTATTGTTATCCACTGGCCCTCTCATGTTTTATATATATATATATATATATATATATATATATATATATATTATATAATATATATAATGTATATGCAGCAGATTGTGACCAGACCAGTCCATCAGAAGAGCAGTTTTCCCCACACAGCATGTGTAGCTTTATCCCCATAAAAGACGAGCCCAGACACATTGGCCCTAAGCTGTCAGTGATACAATGTAATGAGGCAGAGTATAGACATCCAGGTTCCCGGGCTCGCAGCTCCAGAGACCTGAGCTCGGCACCTGTAACTGATAAGTGCGCTGACCCCGCCCCCAGCCTGGCACATATGTGACCATCTTTGGTAACAGAACGAGCCTCGAGCTTCTGATTATGTCATCCGCTTGACCACGTCATGGCTTGATATTCCTTATCTCTATGGCAACAGCCCACATCCCGTGAATCTAAGGCGGTCGCACCCGCCATCTTTAAACTGGGCACCAGACACGTGCAGTAACACCCAGTAACGAGTCCTATGCCGCAGTGCATATAACCCCACAACTACAGCTCCTCATTGCCAGAATGGCTCCAGGGAGCGGAAACCGCATTACTACCGCGGAATAGAGCCGCAAGGTTCCGTCTCTCATAGGCCCCGCCCACAGGGTGTCACGGAAGTGATTTCCCGCGGCGCATACTGGGAGGTGACTGCCGGAAGTGGGGCAGAGAGAGGCAGCGGCGGAGGTGAGCAGGGCGGGGCTCCTGTGGTGACCGGGACGGTTTGCCGGTATGGCTTTGGCATGTGTCTGTGTGCCCGTCAGGGTTTCCTCGCGCCGTGTGCGTGGAGGACGCAGGTTGGCGTCATTATTAGTGTGACTGAGCGCCTGTCATTACCCGACATGAGAGCGTCTCCGTGCTCCGCGGAGTGTCACATCTCTGGGAGAGGCTGTCAGCCTGACTGGTGTTCTCCAAGGGAGAGGTGACAGGAGTGTGTGAGCCTGTCAGCCCCATGTCAGGCACTTACTGGGGCCCTTCCTTCTGCAGCGGTGCAGGTGTGGCGGCAGCAGTGACAGACCAGATACTGCCCAGCACACTAGCTCTAATGTCTGACCACTCCTGTGAAGAGCGCAGACTGTCCTCCTCTTATTCCCGCTGCTTCCCTGATTGTCCCATTGTTTTTACTGCTCCAGAGATCTGGCCCTTTTCATTTAGTGCTATTCTTTCTGGACTTTATGAAGGGGGCATTGCTTTCAGAATTCTCTGGGGGGGGCTGTCTTATAGGCTGATCTGCATAATTACCACTTGTGCACCCCCTCATAAAATTAGCACCAAATATAAAGGCCCATATCTCAGAACCCATATGATGGATGTAAAAAAAGCAAAAATCTGAATGCTAAAATAGCTAGACTGATACAAGAGCAAAAACTGGCCACTTTTGATCGGTGTAGTCTAGAAGGGGCCTGTCTCCAAGATTTCCCAAACTCCCATTTAAACCATTGCCACCACCATGTTTAACCTGAACAGCTTCCTCAAGTTATAGATTAGTCCATTGTAGAGCCACATGTGAACTGTATGAATAAGAGGCCCTCGTCGTAGCCATATTTTGTGTGCACGTCATCAAATATATGGGGAGACACTGTAGACGTGCAGAACTTTTGTTACTTGGCTTACACAAGGACTAGGTTATGGCCTTGCTGCAGAACATGTGTAGTCCATGGGTGACCCTTGAAGTGCCATACGCTTCAATCAAAAGTCCCGTGGAGGCTCTGATGAAGATTGTCTGGGGCTATGTGGTGACTTCAGGTGTAAGTTAGCTGCTACATTGAAGCATAGTGCAAGTGAATTGGGTCGTATTGCTATGTGCAAGGTCTCCATAACAAGCCGATGTCAATAGCATTGTGCTGCAGTGTAGTGGTGACACACAGCTATCTGGATGGGCGACCAGTGTAGCCCCAGGCTTAACAGGACACGTAAGCGGATCCTTTGCGTGCGACGCAGGAGTGTTTCATAGGTCAGGTCAGAGCTGATGTGGCTCTGCAATTCACTAATCTCTGCAACATTATAAAGATCTTTTCAGGTCAAACAAGGTGGCGGCAATGGATTATAGAGGAATCCTGCTGCGAGGTTTCCTTTAACGTTGGATAGTAATAAATCCCCTCCTGTATATTACTCCTGTTATTAAGTATCCGTAAAGCTCAATGATTAGCTGCAATTATCATGGATGGATCTCCACTCCAATCTTACTGTTGTGTACGTAAATCTCAGCCATTTATGTACCTGCTAGTATTTGGTACTCTAGAATTATTTTCCATTTTAGAGCTGCAACCTCGCCAATTATCGATTTTAGGGAGTTCGAAATAACTGTTACTGATCAGTATGATGGGAGTGCTTATCGTACTTGATTTGAACCATGAAAGTAAAAGGCGGTGTTTGCATTTGTGGAATACCTCGGTATCTGCTCCGACATGCTCAGTCACTTCCTGTAGTACTGATATAGGCTGCCTACAGCACTGACTGCAATACTTAAGACTTCCTCATTCGGAGTAGCAGTGAGTCTCGGTATTATATACTCAAGTCTTTGAAACATCATTGTAGATCTTCAGGAAAGCAATTTTTCCCAGTGTCTATTTAATTTTCTTTCTTTTAATCTGTTCCATTGTTTAACAGTTACTCTATTTGCTATTATTCCATTAGGTTATAAATCATGGCGGACATGCAAAGCCTAGTTCAGCGCCTGGAGACGGCAGTGGGAAAGCTGGAGCTTTTTGCAGGAGGATCAGGAGCTGGATCTTGTGCCGCAGGTGAGGAGGCTGATGTTTTATCGGCATGCAATATTTATGGACTTACCATTCGCTTAATGTCTGTCTTTTTTGTGATTTTACTGTAGACACTGCACAGTTTGTTCAGGCCTATGATGCTCTCATCAGTGGAGCAGTAGGGGAATTTCTGAAAATCAGCAAGGAAATAGGTGGAGATGTGGAAAAGCAGGTAAGTGTAATTGAAACCATATATAGATTTTCATGGGTCACTTTTACACTTGTGAATGTTGGTCAGTAGTTTGCCTCACTAGAGTGGAACCTATGGAAAAAAAAATAATGTAAGATTTGCACCTCTTCTATTTTCCCTTCATACTCACTGCTGAAATATGTGATTAAAACATAGTGTGTCAGCCAAGATAATGGGAGAAGTCCAGAGTGTTGGCAATGAATTCATGGGGGTATTCTCCATTACAGTCTGTTGAGTTGAGGGAAATACTAAAGCTATATGATATAGGAAAGATGTGTATCTTTGACCGTGTTATCTAAAGCTATATACACACTTAGCGTTTTTACTTCATTTTTTGAGTATGGATTACATGTGTGATTTGTCTACAGTATATGTTTAACCCCTTAGTGACAGAGCCAATTCGCAGCTTAATGACCGGGCCAATTTTTACAATTCTGACCACTGTCACTTTATGAGGTTGTAACTCGAACTCTTTAACGAATCCCGCTGATTCTGAGATTTTTTCATGACATATTGTACTTCACATTAGTGTTAAATTTTTTTTTTCTTTATCGCTTCATTGGGGGACACAGGTTACCATGGGTGTATGTTGCTGTTACTAGGAGGCTGACACTATGCAAATAAGGAAAAGGATGGTTCCTCCTCAGCAGTATACACCCACCGACAGGCACAAAGCAACTCAGTTTTTGCTTAGTTTCTGTAGGAGGCGGACCTGGATCTATCACCAGATCCGCAGTTTTTTCCTTACAGGTTTTGTGTGTTAAGTTTTTCCCTTTGTTTTTCAGATTCATCTCTTCGGGTAAAAGGGTGCAAATTATTCACCCTGTTTTCCCACATTTAAGCGACCGAGAGAGCAGCGTGCAAAAAATCCACGCTGCCCACTCTCGGACCTGCTGGCAGGACTTTGTCCTCTGTCACCCTCACGAGTGCTTCAGAGGACCCTTGGCGGCAAGTCCTTGCCTCTCCCCTCCTCACCCCTCCCAGGAGAGGGCTGAGAGGAAGACGATGGCCACCGGTGGTGGCCTCCCCCCTTACTAAAGGGGTTGACGCCGTCTTCTGCACCGTCTGGAGACGGTGCGGGAAGGAGGATCTTCAACAGGACCCTCTTCATCCACTGAGGGATCCTGACGCATCCTCATCTGCTGGGAAGACACGGATCAAGGTACCTTCTCACCCCCTGCCCAGCCTGAGCCCAGTCGCCACCGCTGCGCTATCGCCCTCAGCCACCAGGGGTACCTCCAGATAGGGACATGAGCACAGCGTCCCGAACAGTCCACGGACGCGCTGCTGCGCCTCCTCCATTTTAAAGTTCGCGCCCTTTGTCTCAAAAGAGCGCGCGGCGCCGCCATCTTTAATGCTCTCCTCGCTGCTCAGACCCAGGCCACGTCCTCGCTACTGTCGACTCTTACTCATTCCCCTTCCTGGAGACCTGAACGCTCGTGAGGAGGAGCCCACTGACGTCAGCTTGGCCACATCCTAGGAATGCCTCAGTTTATCGTTACCAACGCCGGGACGCGCCCCCTGCCTGAGTTTGTCCCAACGCTGGATCCCCCCTGTCAAGGTGATTCGTATGCACCGCCCTGCAGGCTGCATACGCCCGCCGAGACGAACACCCTTCTCTCATCCCCCTCTCCACTCTGGCCTGACACGCCCCCCTTCCGGCGCGCCCAACCAATAGCAGGGCCTCTCCCTTTCTCTTCACAGCTGCGCGGCCAGTGTTTTCATACCCTGACCAGGGTCTCCCTTATCGGCCCTGTCTCAGCTCGCGACGAGACAGGTTGGCTGTCGCCGGGTTCCTCTATTAATTTAGTCCCCAGCTTTGGGCCTTCTCCCGAACTTCCGTGAAGCCACGCCACCTTTCAGGCCCTAGGCCAATCAGCGTGCGCCTTGTAATTAGCCACGCCCCTTACAAGGCCCTTGACCTATCAGCGCGCGCCTTTGGCCTAGCCACGCTCCCTTGCCGGCCCCTTGGCCAATCAGTGCACGCCTTGCTCTTAGCCGCGCCCCCTTCCAATGAGCGCATTTTTTTTGACTTGTGAGAGTCTGTTTCCCTCTCTCACGGTCTCCTGGGCCACGCCCCCCTGATGGTGCGTCTCTGCAAGCCTGGGAAGAATCGTTCACCTAACTCCAGCTCCATAAGGGCAGAGCGGACAACCATTGCTGTTTCTGCGCTGAATCTTGGGGGCGCTACATTCTGAGCAGCGACAGCGCCGTCTCTGGTATCAGGTAAGACCAGCCCAGATCTTTGTTCCCACCCTTGCCTCCGCCTGGTGGAAATGTTCATGTCTGCCTGGGCAACAATGCATCGCCAGGTATTCGAACGACAGCCTCTGTGATGAGTGCTGTGCTGGAATTGCTGTCCTCATCTCTTTTTTTTGTTGTACTGCTGAAAGCCCTCCTTCTCTCTGCAGCTCTCATACTTCTCCCTTCCCCCCCCTGTCAGCCTGCACTCAGGCAGTGTAATGTGAGCTGCCAGTGCTGGAAGTTTTCCTGCTTCACCGCAGGGGTCCTGCATTGTCCGAACACGTGCTTTCTTCCTATAGCAGCCATGTTGGAGTACTCATTCTTTTTTGGTTAATAACACGGTGGGAGCATTCGCTAGAAACACGAAAGTTACTGTGTTGAACCATGCGCCGACGGGCATTGTTCCCGTGGTACTGGTAAACCCGTAACTCCAACAGAACCCGAGAAATGGAATTCTCGGGTGCCCCATGAACTAGCCCACCCAAGTGTGGGCTCGTTGGAACCGTCATTTCAAAGCAAGACCATTGATAGGTCTGCCGTTATTCTGCTAGGTTCACAGAACGAGTTATGAACCTTATGATATTGCAGAGCTCAGACCATAGCTTGCAGCCAGGGGAGGTGGCCAGAGGACCAGCCCTTTTTGTGAGGTCAGAAGCTGACATGCATAAGTCTTACAGTGAAGTTCCTTAGTGGTATTCTTTCTGCTGGGATGTGCTGAGTAAGAGATCTACCAATGAACTATGACGTGTGGCTCCTTCCCCCAGCCTGGCTTGCCTGTAATGATCTAACAACCATGTGAGTTATCTTTCATTCTTAATCCCATTTTATTTTATAACTGCATCTGTACATAACGATATTGTCTCAGTTTGTTACATCTTTTTATATTATATAAGCATTGCCTGTTTTTAAGGAATAAACCTATAAATTTATTAGTTTGTTTCTCCTGCTCTATAAACGAATTTGCACGTGCCTAAAGCACTACGCTACTGTTTTGGGGTTGCTACGGACCCTCTTGATAAATTGTTCATCAAAAGCCGTAGCTGGTGGCAGCTAAAAAAGAAAGGGGTGTAAAGTGTTAATCTATTGGGTGACGCTGGCAGTGACGCAGCGGGGTTTATAAGGGTACTGCCTGGCTGCAGCCAGGAGTAATTATAATTCCCTCACTGCAGCGTGCCCAATAGCCAGCACACATCCAAGTGACCCGTCTGGCGACTAATTATCCTAGGTGCAGTTCCCTGACTGACCTGAGGGTAAGGGGGGCGCCAGAGAGCTGCAAGCTCCTAAGTGGAAGTGGGATAGTTATAAATCCCTGCAGTTTACTTGGTCGGACGGCAGCAGCCGTCGTGTGTGTGCACGTTCCATCACATGTGGTGGCAGCGGTGGGATCACAAGCCGTGACCCCCGGGCTACCGTGTGGCGGACTGTGTGCCCGTTCATCACATATTGGTGGCAGCGGTGGGATTATAGAGCATTAGTGATCTGGTTTGAGCAATCATTCCATTCACTAAAAAACTTGCACGGTTCTTCAGCGACCCTGCAACTAAAGTTTTGGAGAACAGACTCAGTGTTTATTAGTCCTGAGACAATTGTGTGTACTTGCGGTTACCCTCCCTTCTCTTTGTTTTTCTATCCTATCTTTTATTTGGCAAACATGGCTACAATAGGAGCAAGTTGGTACAAACTGCAGAAAAGGGACACTCTTGCTGGAATATGCATTTCCCGAGGCCTTGACCCCAGGGCCAAACCAAAGCTCAACTGATCAAGGTCCTGATGCCACAGGACCACGCTGAGAGTGAGGAGGGCACAGAAGCCGGCCCAAGCCAAGGTGGGGCGGCAGCCGAGGCCCAAACCCTGCAGGCTTACAACCAGGGCGGGATGGACCCGTACCTGCAGGCGGCCCTGGAGGAACTCCCCACCGACGACCGGGGGGAGCGCCTGAAGCTGATTCAGCAATACCAGCAGGAGGCCCGAGCCGAGCGCCAAGCCCAGCGAGAGGCTGAGAGAGCCGAGCGGGAGGCTGAGAGAGCCCGAGCCGAGCGGGAAGCCCAAGCGCAGAGAGCCCATGAGCTGGAGATGGTCCAGCGAGGGGCAATGCCCTCCACAGCCCAGAGCAGTGTGCCCAGCAGCACTCAGAGTCCCAAGCCCCGGCCAGAGCACTTTCCCGTGCTGGAAAAGGAAGGAGACTTGGACACTTTTCTGCGGGCCTTTGAGAAAGTCTGCAGACAGTACCGGCTGCCTTCCGACCAGTGGGCCAGGTACTTGACCCCCGGGCTAAAGGGCAAAGCTTTGGAGGCGTTCGCTTCCCTCGCGCCAGATCAAGACAGTGACTATGAGGCCATCAAGCAGGCCCTGATTGCCAAGTACCAGCTAACCCCTGAGGTATACCGAAAGAAGTTCCGGAACCTCCAACGTGGCCCACACGACAGTTATAGCGATGTGGTGCAAGGACTCCGGAACCACTTTGACCAGTGGATCCATGGACTGTCAGTTGACACCTATGAGGAGCTGAAAGACCTGATTGTCACGCTGTCTAATGATATGTGTACGATGTCAGTAAACTATTCTTACAGAAACAACACTCTATACAACATATAGTTTAGCAACATCAGCATGTAAATATAGAATAGATTTACCTGACACGATATCCGTTGAACTCAGGGTTAATCTTGAGGACTTGATACGCTGTCACAGGAAAGAGGAGGACCGGGGTCTAACCTGACCCTAAAACTGGGGTCCTAACTAATCCCTCACCTTGGAGGTACTGATAATGGTTCAGAGGTCCAAGTCTCCAGCCTTAACCCTGTCTCCTATCAGTCCCTGAACCCTGTAATCAGTCCTAAGAAGGATTCTGATTACCACCAAAGGGATATGGGCTGATCTCTGCTAAATACACAGATTAGACATATAAGACAGACTGTAGAAAACACAGACTTGCATACACACTCAAACACAGAAGGAACATAAATGATCTGGGATATTAAACTCTAAGCAAGGTGAGCTTAAAACAACTAAGGAGCTCTTTAACTTAAGTCTATACAGATTCAATCCTATCTGTGGTCTGCATGAAGAATTTCACTGGCAACTCCCAAAACAGACAACCATGGATTTAAAGGAAACCAATCAACAAATAATCAATTGCAGCCGGGAGAAACTGAACCCAGTCCCAGAACCGAGCACAGACAGAATTAACTCCCTCACTGCCAAACACAAAGAAACAGCAACTCAGCTGTGAGAAGTCAGAATGTGCAACCGCGACGATCTTCATGGCGATGCACACATGACACTGATGATCAAAGACCAGTTCCTGCATCTGTGCCCAGCTGAGGTCCGACAGTTCATCCTGGACCGAGAACCAGAGGACGCGGTCACAACAGCCCGGATCGCCGACAGCTATGAGGCCAACCGGAAACCCGAGGTGCGGAAGGCCGTCACCACCCGCTGGGGAGGGGGTAAGCCTGCAACCAACCCCAGTGCCCCGGCCAGTCGTCCCTCTGGAGGCACTATCCCCTTTGCCAGCGCCAGGCCTACATCAGACCCCCGCCAGTGTTTCTCCTGTAAAAGGACTGGACACATCAGCGCCACCTGTCCGGAGAGGCAGAAGAACCCCCCAGCCAAGGCCTCCGGGCCCAACGCCTCTGTTCTTTTGGTGGGTGGTGTGGTGGGGAGGGTTGATGACAACGTGCAGCCCGTCCGCGTGGGGGCCCGTCTTGCTACAGGCCTCAAGGACACCGGGGCTGAGCGAACCCTCATCCGACCCGAACTGGCGGCCCCTGAAGAGTTGATTCCGGGGAAAACCCTAACTGTCACAGGGATTTGGGGTGTCCACTACCCCTTGCCGATAGCCCGAGTTTTCATTGACTGGGGTGCCGGGAGCGGGGTGAAGGAAGTGGGGGTGTCCGAAAACCTGCCCACTGATGTTTTATTGGGGACTGATCTGGGGAGGATGGTGGCGTACTATGTCCCTGACACCCTTCCCAATCTGATGATAAGGTTAACGTTAACCATGATGTTGATGTTGATGATGATGGGAAACTGATTGTGTTACCTGCTAATGCTTTGCGAAGTGATGATGCAACTGATAACCTTTCTTTCCCTAGGACTGATGTTGATAGTGATGTATCTGTGCCATCTGAATCTGTTAACCCTTTCTCTGAAGTGGTAGATGTGTCCACAGGTACAGGAGCGTTCAGTCCCGTCGCTCTGCGGAGTGAGACGGCTGAGGAACCCCTAGCAGGAGCAAGCGACAGTGCTCAAGGAAATGGGGAGGTGCATGGGAACCGGGAGGAAGGTGACGCCATGACACTGACCAGTGCCACCGAGGAAGGTAACTGGCCCATAAGCAGCACTGCTCCTGAAGTGTTGGGGGTGGATGGGGAGGTAGAGCCCATAGCAGCGCAGGCTGATGGGTCTATAGAAATCCCCGGGGAGACTGCATATGTAGCTGCTGTCACCCGCAGTCAGAGTGCCCGGATCGCAGGTAGCGCCCTGCCATCTGGACCCTCCTCCGCTACAGGAGAGACTGAACCAGAGGTGGACCCAGAGCCGGTCCCAGAGGGTCCCAGTGAGGAAGGAACCCTGATGTCACTTCTGGCTGCCTCCAGCCAGGAGTTCCAGGCCGCTCTGCACTCAGATGCGAGCCTGGGGAACTTGAGGCACCTCGCCGAGACGCCCACCTCCGTGACTGATAAGGAGAGGGTGTTCTGGGAACGAGGAAGGTTGTACCGGGAGACAGTACCCGGAGGTTCCCAAACGGAGTTGTTGAGGGAAAAACAGCTGGTCGTCCCGCACCAGTTCCGAGGTGAGTTGTTGAGGATTGCCCATGAGATTCCACTTGCTGGACACTTGGGGATTAGCAAAACTAAGGCACGGCTGTCTCAACACTTCTATTGGCCCAAGATGGGGACAGATGTGACTAACTACTGCCGCTCCTGTATCACCTGTCAAAGAGTGGGGAAGGCGGGGCCTGCTCTTAAGGCTCCCCTGATCCCGTTGCCAGTGATAGAGGAGCCTTTCCAGAGGATCGCGGTGGACATTGTGGGCCCGCTGGCCGTCCCCAGCAGCTCTGGAAAGCAATACATCCTGACTGTGGTAGACTACGCTACCCGGTACCCGGAGGCGGTAGCTCTGTCCTCAACTAGGGCAGATAAGGTGGCAGATGCACTGGTGACCATCTTTTCATGGGTAGGATTTCCCAGGGAGATGCTTACCGATCAAGGGACCCAATTTATGTCTCGCCTAATGAAGGCTCTCTGCAGCAAAATGCAGGTGACGCGTATGGTATCGAGTGCGTATCACCCACAGACCAATGGTTTGTGTGAGCGCTTTAACGGTACAGTCAAACAGATGCTCAGCATGCTGGTTGAGACCCAGGGACGCGATTGGGAGCGGTACCTCCCACACCTGCTATTTGCCTACAGAGAAGTCCCGCAGGCCTCGACGGGGTTCTCCCCCTTCGAGCTCCTGTATGGTAGGCGAGTCCGGGGACCCCTTGGGTTGATAAGAGAATCCTGGGAAGATGAGCCAAACCCCACGGAAGTGTCCATCGTGGATTATGTCATGCGCTTCCGCGACAAGATGCAGACCTTGACGCAGTTGGTGCATGACAACATGACGCAGGCTCAGGCTGACCAGAAGCACTGGTACGACCAGAACGCCCGGGAGCGGACCTACCAGGTGGGTCAAAGGGTGTGGGTGCTGGTCCCCGTACCAAAGGATAAGCTTCAGGCAGCCTGGGAAGGCCCGTACGTCGTGCACCAACAGCTCAACCCAGCCACCTACGTGGTCACGCTTGACCACACTCGGGGTAGGCGCAAGGCCTTTCACGTCAACATGATGAAGGCCCATCACGAACGTGAAGCCTGTGTCCTACCGGTCTGCAATCTGCCCGAGGACGGGGAAGAGGATCCCCTCCTAGACATGCTGGCCCAAGCTAATGCCAATGGGTCCATTGAGGACATAGAGGTAAATGCCTCGCTAACCGTCTCCCAGCGGTTGCAGTTGCTGACCACTCTGGAATCCTTTCGGGCCGTGTTCACTAACCGACCCGGAGGGACCGAGTTGGCAGTCCACGAGGTGGACACCGGGAATCACGCCCCGTTACGGCGGACACCTTATCGGATCTCTGAGGAAGTGCAGCAGATTATGCGCCAGGAGATCCATGAGATGTTGCAGCTGGGGGTGATCCGGCAGTCCAAAAGCGCGTGGGCCTCACCTGTAGTTCTCGTGCCAAAAAAGGATCGGACCACCCGGTTCTGCGTGGACTACAGGGGGCTCAACGCCATCACTACCTCTGATGCGCACCCAATGCCACGCATCGAGGATCTGCTGGAGCGGTTGGCGAATGCCAAGTACATATCCATCATGGATTTGAGCTGGGGATACTGGCAGATTCCCCTGAGCCCTGCGGCGCAGGAGAAATCTGCCTTTATCACCCCTTTTGGACTGTACGAGTCCACGGTCATGCCTTTCGGCATGAAGAATGCCCCTGCCACTTTTCAGCGGATGGTCAACCACCTGCTTCAGGGACTGGAGGAGTACGCTGTGGCGTACCTGGACGACATTGCCGTCTTCAGTTCCACCTGGGAGGAACACCTTCAGCATCTCCAGGAGGTGCTCAAGCATATTCACCAGGCAGGTCTGACCATCAAGCCGGGAAAATGCCAGATGGGCATGAGGGAGGTCCACTACCTGGGGCACCGGGTAGGTGGGGGTTCCATGAGTCCAGAGCCCGAGAAAGTGGACGCGATCGTGTCCTGGCCCACCCCCAGGACCAAAAAGCAGGTGAAGTCCTTCCTGGGCACTGCAGGGTACTATAGGCGTTTCGTACCGAACTATAGCGCCATTGCAAAACCCTTGACGGACCTCACCAAGGGCGGTCTACCCCAAACAGTCAACTGGACAGATGGCTGTGAGGCGGCATTCCGATCTTTGAAAACAGCCCTGTGCAGCTCTCCAGTGTTGAAAGCCGTCGACAGCAGTCGGCCATTCCTGGTACAGACTGACGCCAGCGAATTTGGCCTCGGTGCTGTACTCAGCCAGGTTGATTCGGGGAACCAGGAGCACCCCGTGTTGTACCTGAGCCGGAAACTTCTGCCAAGGGAAGTGGCATACTCCACCATCGAGAAGGAGTGCCTGGCCATGGTCTGGGCACTGCAACGTTTGCAGCCCTACCTGTACGGGCGCACCTTCAAGGTGGTCACCGACCACAACCCTCTGAGCTGGCTGCACACAGTGTCCGGAACCAATGGTAGGTTGCTACGCTGGAGCCTTGCCCTGCAGCAGTATGATTTTGCCGTACAACACAAGAAAGGCAGTGATCATGGGAATGCTGATGGGTTATCACGACGTGGCGAACCCGCTGAGGTGCGCATGTCGGATTACCGACAGGTCATGCCTCCGTAGCGCCCTCAAAGGGGGGGAGGTGTGATGAGTGCTGTGCTGGAATTGCTGTCCTCATCTCTTTTTTTTTGTTGTACTGCTGAAAGCCCTCCTTCTCTCTGCAGCTCTCATACTTCTCCCTTCCCCCCCTGTCAGCCTGCACTCAGGCAGTGTAATGTGAGCTGCCAGTGCTGGAAGTTTTCCTGCTTCACCGCAGGGGTCCTGCATTGTCCGAACACGTGCTTTCTTCCTATAGCAGCCATGTTGGAGTACTCATTCTTTTTTGGTTAATAACACGGTGGGAGCATTCGCTAGAAACACGAAAGTTACTGTGTTGAACCATGCGCCGACGGGCATTGTTCCCGTGGTACTGGTAAACCCGTAACTCCAACAGAACCCGAGAAATGGAATTCTCGGGTGCCCCATGAACTAGCCCACCCAAGTGTGGGCTCGTTGGAACCGTCATTTCAAAGCAAGACCATTGATAGGTCTGCCGTTATTCTGCTAGGTTCACAGAACGAGTTATGAACCTTATGATATTGCAGAGCTCAGACCATAGCTTGCAGCCAGGGGAGGTGGCCAGAGGACCAGCCCTTTTTGTGAGGTCAGAAGCTGACATGCATAAGTCTTACAGTGAAGTTCCTTAGTGGTATTCTTTCTGCTGGGATGTGCTGAGTAAGAGATCTACCAATGAACTATGACGTGTGGCTCCTTCCCCCAGCCTGGCTTGCCTGTAATGATCTAACAACCATGTGAGTTATCTTTCATTCTTAATCCCATTTTATTTTATAACTGCATCTGTACATAACGATATTGTCTCAGTTTGTTACATCTTTTTATATTATATAAGCATTGCCTGTTTTTAAGGAATAAACCTATAAATTTATTAGTTTGTTTCTCCTGCTCTATAAACGAATTTGCACGTGCCTGAAGCACTACGCTACTGTTTTGGGGTTGCTACGGACCCTCTTGATAAATTGTTCATCAAAAGCCGTAGCTGGTGGCAGCTAAAAAAGAAAGGGGTGTAAAGTGTTAATCTATTGGGTGACGCTGGCAGTGACGCAGCGGGGTTTATAAGGGTACTGCCTGGCTGCAGCCAGGAGTAATTATAATTCCCTCACTGCAGCGTGCCCAATAGCCAGCACACATCCAAGTGACCCGTCTGGCGACTAATTATCCTAGGTGCAGTTCCCTGACTGACCTGAGGGTAAGGGGGGGCGCCAGAGAGCTGCAAGCTCCTAAGTGGAAGTGGGATAGTTATAAATCCCTGCAGTTTACTGGGTCGGACGGCAGCAGCCGTCGTGTGTGTGCACGTTCCATCACATGTGGTGGCAGCGGTGGGATCACAAGCCGTGACCCCCGGGCTACCGTGTGGCGGACTGTGTGCCCGTTCATCACAGCCTCTCTGGACGAGATGGCGGATTTGGCAGAACAGATTGCCCATACCGGCAAATATCGTTTGACCGCCTTCTGGAATCCAACCGTTGCTCCGCTGTGGAGAATGGCAACACCATTGCTGTGTGCAGCAGACCCTCGCGTAAAAGGTGTGGATTACAGAACCATCCAAGAATCCACTTCTTCCTTCCCTCACAAGAGGATGTTTCTTTCGGTCTCGCGCTAAGACGCCTGTAGCAAGTGCCATCGGTTCTTCAGGCCGTCCCTTCCCTGCTACACTCAGGAGTGATTATAGATTTCAAGCGATCAAACTCTCATGTTCGGTTCCGTCAATTCAAGATGGAGTCCTTCTGAAGCTGCGACCAGAGTCCCCAGTTCTGAGGCTTGACAGGGCACAATAATGAATACTACAATTCCCATAAATAATGGTATAATTATTAATTCAACTCAAACCAACATTTCATACTACACCCTTATACCAATTAAAGTATCACAGGTCAAAGAGTATTTTTTAGAAAAAATCCACAATTTTATTATAACAACAATTTTAAAATATAAACATGACAGAGCAACTCACTAAGCAGGCTGGATTTTTTGGGAGGACAATTGTGCTATATAATAATCAATAGGACATAAAGTGTATCAATAGGACATAAAGTGTATATAAACAAGCAACACCTGAATAACTGCAATGATTGAGATGTGATGATCTCCCTAATAAATCTCCCCTACACTGAGAGGAATTCACATATCCACAGAGAGATTGACACTATCACATAACGATCATATTGTATATGTAAGCAGTAACATCTGAATATCTGCAATGATTAAGATGTGATAATCTCCCCAATAAATCTCTCCTATAAAAAGAGGAATTCACATATCCACAGAGAGATTGACACTATCACATAATAATCATGTTCGCTGTATCGCTCAAGGTGCTAAGTGCTAAAGTGTGTTATAAATGAAGTAACTCACATCCATGTCCGTACTTACATCTAAATATCTGCAGCTAATAAAGTCCCCCCAGGCCTGCATGGATGTGAGTTGTTACATCGTCCTCCCCTCTCTGCCTCCTTCTCTAGCTCATCCCTTGGAAAGATCTCTCCACAAGTTGGACTTGGTCAGGGCTATTCGAGTCTACCTCTCTACGACTGCCTCCCGGCGGCAGTCTGATTCCCTGTTCGTCATCTATGAGGGTCGTCGCTAGGGACTCCCAGCCGCTAATTCCACCATCGCTCGTTGGTCTCGTTCAGCAATTCTGGAAGTATACCGAACTCAGGACAAACAGCCTCCCCCCGGGGTGAGGGCTCACTCTACCCGGGCCGGGGGAGCTTCCTGGACCGTTCGTCACCAAGCTTCGGCTGCGCAGATCTACAAAGCCGCAACCTGGTCGTCCCTTCACACCTGAGTGAAATCCTACAAGGTGAATACTCACGCCTCTCCGAATGCAGGTCTGGGTAGGAAGATACTGCAGGCGGCGGTTTCCCACCGGCCGACCTAAGTCCTTCTTCCTCTATTATACCTTTTTTCCCACTCTTGGGACTGCTTTTGGACGTCCCATGGTAACCTGTGTCCCCCAATGAAGCGATAAAGAAAGTAGGATTTTTGGTACTTACCGTAAAATCTTTCTTGGAGTCTTCATTGGGGGACACAGCACCCTCCCTTAATTTGTACCGTGTTGACCTTTAGGCCGTTGTTTGAGTTGGTACATAGGTTGAGTCCCTTTATCGTTATACTTGCTCCTACTACTGCTTTTGCACCAACTGAGTTGCTTTGTGCATGTCGGTGGGTATATACTGCTGAGGAGGAGCCATCCTTTTCCTTATTTGCATAGTGTCAGCCTCCTAGTAACAGCAACATACACCCATGGTAACCTGTGTCCCCCAATGAAGACTCCAAGAAAGAGATTTTATGGTAAGTACCAAAAATCCTACTTTTATATGACTTGCGTTTATTTATGAAAAAAACGGAAATATGGCAAATTTTGAAATTTTAGCAATTTTCAAACTTTAAATTTTTATGCCCTTAAATCAGAGAGATATGTCACACAAATTTCTTAAAAAATAACATTTCCCACATGTCTACTTTACATCAGCACAATTTTGGAAACAATTTTTTTTTGTTACGAAGTTATAAGGGTTAAAAGTTGACCAGCGATGTCTCATTTTTACACCATTTTTTTTTTTTAGGGACCACATCACATTTGAAGTCACTTTGAGGGGTCTATATGATAAAGTACCCAAAAGTGACACCATTCTAAAAACTGCACCCCTCAAGGTGCTCAAAACCACATTCAAGAAGTTTATTAACCCTTTACGTGCTTCACAGGAACTGAAGCAATGTGGAAGGAAAAAATTAACATTTAACTTTTTTTGCAAAAAATTTACTTCAGAACCAATTTTTTTTATTTTCACATGTGTTAAAAGAGAAAATGAACCACAAAATTTGTTGTGCAATTTCTCCTGAATACGAATGTATGAATACATATGTGGTAGAGGTCGCAAGGGAAGGAGCGCCGTTTTACTTTTTCAACACAGAATTGGCTGGATGCCATGTCGCGTTTGGAAAGCCCCTGATGTGCCTAAACAGTAGAAACCCACCACAAGTGACCCCATTTTGGAAACTAGACCCCTAAGGAACTTATCTAGATGTGTGGTGAGCACTGTGAACCTCCAAGTGCTTCACAGAAGTTTATAACGTAGAGCCGTGAAAATAAAAAATCATTTTTTTCCTCAAATGATTTTTTAGCCAGCTATTTTTTATTTTCCCAAGGGTAACAGGAGAAATTAGAACCCCAAAATTGGTGTGCAATTTGTCCTGAGTACGCTGATACCCCATATGTTGGGGTAAACCACTGTTTGGGCGCAAGGCAGGGCTCGGAAGGGAGGGAGCACCATTTGACTTTTTGAATGCCATGTCGTGTTTGGAGACCCCCTGATGTGCCTAAATAGTGGAAACCCCTCAATTCTAGCTCCAACCCTAACCCCAATACACGCCTAACCCTAATCCCAACCCTAACCTTGTTATGGTAGCTGCATAGGCAGCCTAACACCAGAGAGGTTGGAAACTAATAGGTTGCAGACCCCTAAACTAACCGCACAACTAGAAGCAGCCATGGAGCGTACCTACTGTGGTCCTAGACGCCTCGGCACAGCCGGAGAGATGGCTATCCCTGAAGATGGAAAGAGGAAAGCTAACTGCCCCGGAGTAGACCCCAAAAGAGAAGGAAGCCCCCAAACATATAATGGCGGTTAAACACCTACAAAGTTAATAAATATAGATAACACCAAAAACACAAGTCGTACAAAGACTCAAATAGTGTATAAAAATTTTTTTATTGAAAATATATTTAATATATAAAAGATCCAGTGATCACCGCAAAGAAATTTGGTGGGTCACCTGGACTACTAAAAACATGTACATATATGATCCAAAGTATAATACACATACAGAATATAAAGTGTGCTAATAAAGTTGGAGTACCTAAAAATACATATAGTGAATAGTGATCAGTATAGTAACAAAAACAAGTAAGAAAAAATAAATGTATCAACAAAATACCCCAAAAAAAGAAAGATCATACATAATTACCTATGTGGTATAAAGAAGTCCAGGCACCCACCACAAACCCGACGCGCGTTTCGCATCAAAGCTTCGTCTGGACGAAGCTTTGATGCGAAACGCGCGTCGGGTGTGGTGGGTGCCTTGGACTTCTTTATACCACATAGGTAATTATGTATGATCTTTCTTTTTTTGGGGTATTTTGTTGATACATTTATTTTTCTTACTTGTTTTTGTTACTATACTGATCACTATTCACTATATGTATTTTTAGGTACTCCAACTTTATTAGCACACTTTATATTCTGTATGTGTATTATACTTTGGATCATATATGTACATGTTTTTAGTAGTCCAGGTGACCCACCAAATTTCTTTGCGGTGATCACTGGATCTTTTATATATTAAATATATTTTCAATAAAAAAATTTTTATACACTATTTGAGTCTTTGTACGACTTGTGTTTTTGGTGTTATAATGGCGGTTAGACAAGATGAAAATACGAACACAGACAGAAAATAGATTGAGCAAACGCTGTTGCCCAAAACTGTCTAGATAGGATAGTACAGGAGAGAATACTGTCTGCAACCCAGAAAAACCCTAGGAAAAACTCCAACACTTCTGAATCCAAAAACACTGAGACCACATGGTCTCGACCACCTATATCAGATCTCTGGTGTGGACACATAGCTACCCAGCAGTAAAATATCACAAGAACTGAGCAAATGAACAAATACAAAAACACGAACGGAGACCAGCCAAAGCCCCCCAAAGGGAACCCGGCTGAAGACAAAAAGCAATGCAGCAAAAAGCAAGGAATTCAAACCAAAGTAAAAAAAAACTGAAAGACTTATCTGAAAGCAAGCAGGAGACAGCAGGAAAGCAAGCTGAATTCCAACCTAGACCAGGAAGCACAATTGATCACCGGCGAGGATCATGGGAGGTCAGCTCACTTATATCAGGCCAGTCAGTACCACTTGACAACCACTCGTTATCTGCAGGTGTAGGACTCTTGGTATTCAACATAGGTTCAATACCCTCAGCAGCCACCAGAGGGTGCTTCAGCTCCGAAGTCGTCTCCAAAACGTTCACAACACTAACCCTAATCCCAACCCTAATTGTAACCCTAACCCTAATTGTAACACTAATCCTAACCCTAATGGAAAACTGAAAATAAATATATTTTCTTTATTTTATTATATGTCCTTAACTAAGGGGTTGATAAAGGGGGGTTTTAGTTACTATTTTTTTTTATTATTTTGATCACTGTGATAGCGTTTATCACAGTGATCAAAATGTCCTGCACTGAATGAATGAATCTGCCGGCCGGTATTCGGCGGGCGCACTGCGCATGCACCCGCCATTTTCTTTGACAGGCAGAAGACCGGGAGCTGCAGGAGCCATAGGAGGATGGGGGGGACACCGGGAGGTACCGGTGGGGGATCGGGACCCTATTTCTCTCCCCCTCTGATGTGCGATCACATCAGAGGGGAGAGAAATTAATTGCAGAATCGCTTTTTTTTTTTTTGCGGTCGCCTTTATATGGTTAATAACAACGATCACAAAAGCGGGGGACTCGAATTGTTCTCTTGGTAGCCGAGACCCCGGAGAAAATCCGACTCGGCGGGCGCAATATAGAACATATTTTCTTTGGCTAAGAACTAAAGTATGTAAATGTTATAAGTGTGTAAATACATCTTGCAAAAGGCATTTCATAAAACAGGTATTTCCTGGGTAGATGAGGCAATGAGTTCAGCGATCAATAATTATGTATGCACTTGTGGAAGGTGGCCAAGATTTATATCGCCCTTTTCAGAAATGTTGGCTTACCGGAAAAAATGTTGGAGCAACATCGCTAAGCCCCCTTGGTTGACCTCTATTTTCCTGTCATAGTAAAATGCTGCAGCAATGTTCTGTAGATTTCTCATAGTGACCTGTGATGGACTCTGTGGCCTGCAGACTGATTGTTGCACTCAGGTACTTTTGTTAGCTTTGTTCATATTGATATAAACATTCAGAAATGATGGCGCACAATAACTTTTCCCATTTTTACTTCTTTAGGCTGATTTGTTGCTTGCAGGCCTAAATATACAACGAGATATCTTGGTTAAAGCATCACAGTTTCAGCAGCCAGACGAGGTATGCTACATTTGACACAATATTTCCTGTCTTTCATGTCAGTATTTCCTGTTACGTGTTCATGCTCTGTTCCTTGTTTCTTAACCTTGTATGTGTAAGTGTTGCACATATTGCTTTGTTTTCAATGGCGTGACTATTAAGAATGAAAACTTTACATATGTTGTAAGTTTTCATTGTAATCCACCCACTAAATTAATTTACCGTATATACTCATGTATAAGCCGACCCGTGTATAAGCCGATCCCCTAATTTTGCCACAAAAAACTGGGAAAACTTATTGACTCGCGTATAAGCCTAGGGTGAAAAATGATTATGCCCCCATATGATGCTCCACAGATTATGCCCCCATATGCTCCACAGATTATGCCCAATATGCTCCACAGATTATGCCCCCGTATGATCCACAGATTATGCCCTCTTATGCTCCATATTATGCCCCCATATGCTCCAGATTATGCCCCATATGTTCCACAGCTTATGCCCCCATATGCTCCATATTATGCCCCCATATGCTCCAGATTATGCCCCATATGTTCCACAGCTTATGCCCCATATGCTCCATATTATGCCCCCATATGCTCCAGATTATGCCCCATATGCTCCAGATTATGCCCCATATGCTCCACAGCTTTTGCCCCATATGCTCCACAGCTTTTGCCCCATATGCTCCATATTATGCCCCCATATGCTCCATATTATGCCCCATATGCTGCACAATTATGCCCCATATTATAGGCCTCATATGCTGCTGCTGCAAAAAAAAAAAATGACATACTCACCTCTCGTCGCTGGGGGCCAGGTGCCGGTGTCCTGAGCAGGCGGGGGGTGTCACCGCTCGCTCAGGACCCCGGCACCTGAGATGTTTACCTCTCCCTCGGTCCACCGCAGCGCACTGCTCCCTCGGTCTGACTCCTCTGTGTGTGATGATCTGGCAGGGGGCGGGGCGCGCACTAACGACGTCATCGCGCCCTCTGCCTGATCATTCACACACAGAGGAGTCGGACCGAGGGAGCAGTGCGCTGCGGTGGACCGAGGGAGAGGTAAATGTCACTATACTCACCCCTCCACCGCGCGTCCCTGCAGCCTCTCCTCTTCTCCCGGCGCTCTCCGCAGCGCTTCAGTCCTGCAGCGGTCACGTGCTACCGCTCATTAAAGTCATGAATATGTGCATATTCATGACTTTAATGAGCGGTGCCATGTGACAGCTGCAGGAAGGAGCCGGAGATCGTGGAGAAGCAGGGGGGCTGCAGAGACCGCGCCGGCGGAGGGGTGAGTATGATCCGACACCCCCGCTCCCCCTCCCCCGCCGACCCCCGTATATGACCCGCGTATAAGCCGAGAGGGGGACTTTCAGCCCTAAAAAATGGGCTGAAAATCTCGGCTTATACATGGGTATATACGGTAAGTGCCATTGACTTATCACATACCTACGTTCACAGATCTGTTACCTAAATATGCTGCCCCATGTCAGGGCAGCATATTAAAGAAATCTGTCAGTCCTTATACGAGCCAAAATGGGTAATGGGAACAAACAACACTTTATTGAATAGTAAACAGGGGAAATAAGTTACTCCCACACCCTACTGTCCAGAGGACTTCTGTTGAGTGCATGGGCATCTGGAAATGCTCCACATATGTGTGGGGACTTTCCTCAGTACATACACCAAAGTAGTAGTACAAGATACGAGGGCAGCATATTTAAGGGACAGATCCACTAAATCTCTAGCATCTCAAGATGGAAAACCGTTGTATTCTTGAATTTTGCATTTAACAAGTAGTCAGAGCCAGATGTTTTTTCCACCCCTCAATAGAAATGGACTACCATTCAGCAGTAATTATTCTTATTGATGTCCTGTTACTTACTATAGTAAAGCCTAATGAATAATTTAGTTGATTTATTTTTGCTTGCTAATTGTACATATAAATAATGCAGAACCTTTCAATTCACATTTAGCAAAATTCTAGTGAAAGGTGAAATTGCCATTTCCTCTTTAGTAAGAACATGTCATAATTTGGGAAAAAAACTATAATACTAAATCAAATTTTCTTTTTCCTTTGTTTTTGGTGATTGTATCCTATAGAAAGATCTTTCTGCACTGTTAGCTCCTCTGTCCAAACAGATTCAGGCTGTTCAAGACTTCAGAGAGAAAAATAGGACCAGCAAACAATTCAATCATCTTTCCGCCATCAGCGAAAGTGTTCCTGCTCTTGGATGGGTGGCAATGGTGGGTTGCAGTGCATCCATTTTTCTCTAATCACTCCTTTTTCCTTTCATTTATTCTAATCTAGTGCAGAAATGTTTGTGTGGGTGTTTATATGTCCCCCATTGCTTTAGAAAGAATGACTAGCATTGTGTAAATGAACTACTCTAAACACTGCCTTAGAATAGAAAACATGGGCTTTTAGAGAGAAAATATTTATGTAAAGACGTAGTTGTGGGGTGGGTTACTTTGTCAGCCGGGGTCTTAATGAAATCCCTCAATCCCACCATCTTGGTGCTCCTATTAGATTGTTCTTTTACTATATATGCGATTACTGTAGTGCAGCAAGTTCAATTCCGATACAAAAAAAAGTGTAAAGAATTAAAGGCTTTAAAAATTAAAAGAACTGCAAATTCCAATGCAAAAAAAGCACTTGTACTGCTTCATCAATGGAAAATAAAGTTATGGCCTCAGAAAATGACAACACAAATCCAAGTTTATTTCCACTGCAGATTTTCATTTTTGCATTTTTATGTTTCACTCTCCTTCCTTGAAATAGCCATAACTTTTTTATCTTTGCACTGACATGAGGACTATTTTTGCCAGGCAAAATATAGTTTTTATTGACACTATTCATTTTACAATATACTGTAGTGTAAGGAAAAATGTGAAAAAAAAAATGTCTACGTTCAGTGAAATGGTAAAAAAAAAAACCCTGCTTTTTTGCATTGTTTCTTGGGTGTTATATTTGCAGTTCATTGTACAGTACAGAATTACCTGGGAACATGATTCTCCGGTCAGTAGGATTTACACAGCTTCCAAACATGCAGGTGTTTGTTTTTTTTTTTTTTTTTTTTAAGCTTAAAAATATAACTTTTTTGTTAATCGAAAAAAATTAGTTGTGTGGTCATTTTCTAAGATCCACAACTTTTTTTTTTTCCTTACCATCAATGAAGCTGTGTGTGGGCTTGTTTTTGCTTAGCGAGCCAGTGTTTTTACTCATACAATTTATCCTTCGCCTCATTGGGGAACGCAGGACCATGGGTGTATGCTGCTTTCGCTAGGAGGCTGACACTAAGTGAATAGAAAAAAGATTAGCTCCTCCTCTGCAGTATACAGCCACACACACTGGCTCCAGCCGAACCAGTTCATGCTTGGTGTCCGTAGGAGGCACACGGGTCTGGTCTTCAGACCTCAACCAACAGGCAGGAACGTGGAGTGTCGCCTCTACGTACCCCCTCCTGCACCGTTATAGCCATGCCTGAGCTGGATTTAGGGGCGACGGGTCCCCTAAGGCTCCGTTCTCCCCACACCATCAATAGACGGGAACATGGAGTGTCGCCTCCATGTACCTCCTTCTGCAGCCTGGCCTACAGCCAGACAACAGCCCTGTCCCATCCTGGGGGAGTGAACCCCTAGAATATACAGAGGCTCCTATTGCGTCCGAGCAACCCCCACTGCATCACCACTAATTGAACAGCGATGATGGAAGGAGGTGGACAGTCCCTCTCCACATCCCTAACAAGGAGATGGTGGATGGAGGGCTTCCCTGCACCCTCTACTACGCACTACAGGCAGAGCGGTCAAGCTCTGACTCCTCAGTGGCCCTCTGGATCGCCAATCGATGAGTACCGGGGTTGGGCTTGGCATGAGGGCTCCTGGCTGTGCTGCGCTGGCTTTCTGGCCAGTGCCGGAAATTTACTCCCCAGCTTCGGCCTTTGCTAGGCCGCAAGCTGGAAGCCCCGCTAATGTGCGCTCTGCCAGCTCCGCCCACTCTTTTCGCGCTTCTTCAGCGCGACCTCCTTCCTATTCCAGGCGCCGTTGTGTTCTATTCTTGGGGAACCGTTTAGCGCTGCAGACACCCTCAAGGTGCCGGGGTCTCTTTGGCTTATCACCGGTGGCATCTTCAACCGGGTCTCTGCAAGGAGGGGAACGACTCTGGGCACAGGACCGTGGGTAAGAGCTGCGCTGCGACAGAGGGGCATTAGTTTCTCTGCAGTATATTCCACGTTACTCTTCTCTCATTGGGGCATCTAGCAGAGCCAGGATATACCGGGGTGCATCATGTCATTTTCAAAGACATCCAGAAAGGCTACCGAAACCCATACAGTATTCTTTTCCTCATGTACCTCCTGTCAGTCTTCGCTACCTCGGGGACAGAGTACCCCACTCTGTAAAGCCTGTGACCCCGAATGCGCTCTGGAGCCCTCCACCGCTACCGAACCCAGCGTACCTAGCCACCTGAGTGGGCTTCCTCTGTCACAATCCACGGCCTCACTGGCTAAAGCGATTGAGTCCCTCCAGGACCCCTCCACGGGTCGGGGCATCTGTCTGCCTGTTTCAGAAGGATCCTCTTCTACACAGAAACCGTCGGCCAGCAGGGGCCGCTCTCAGGCACAAAATACATGGGCAGCTAGAAAACGGACCCATAGTACGTCTCGCGGGCCCTGTTTTGCTTCGGCTTCCGTAAGCTCCGTTTCTCACTCCCCCTCACCAGGAGTTCACAATGACCAGAACTCTGGGTACGAGTCTGACGAGTTATTCGACCTGGACTCGCTGCAGTATCAGGCGACGGTGAATAATCTCATTGAGGCTGTCAACCAAACCCTGAAGGTTGATGAGGACTCTCTCTGTCCCGGATCACGCGGTGTCCTTTAAGAGGACTAAACGTCTTCATAAGGTGTTTGTCAACCATACTGAGTTTCAGGATATACAGTACTTCAACGGTATAAGGAGCGACCAGACAAAAGCTTCTAGAGGCAAGATATCCCTTTTCATCGGATCTGCAGAATGTGTGGGCGGAATCCCCTCCAGTCGACCCACCCGTGTCTCGTTTGGCTTCCAAAACCCTCCTGTCTTTACCAGATGGGTCCTCAATTAAAAATCCCACGGACCGCCAGATAGAGAATCTTGCTCACTCAGTCTTTGAAGCCTCAAGCTCCGCACTCTCCCCCTCTTTTGCTGCGACTTGGGTCCCTAAAGCAGTGGTCTCCTGGGTGGATTCCCTGGCCAAAACCATTCAGGACAGTAACCTTCCCTCGGAAGCAGTGGATCAGGTTGATCAGTTTTCCCTAGCTGGAGACCATTTGATGCACGCATCCCTGGATGCTGCCAATTGCGCGACATTGGCGGCATCAAACGCCATCACCATCAGAAGAGCTCTGTGGCTCAGGGAATGGCAAGCGGACTCCACGTCCAAAAAGTCCCTTACCTCTCTGCCTTACCAGAGTGGTTGCTAATTTGGAGAGTAGCTAGACCAGCTTATCTCAGATGCTAAAGGAGGGAAAAAGTAAATTCCTCCCTCAGGAAAGGACAGGCGACCCTTTCGCCATCAGCAACAAACTCATTTCCGGTCCTTTCGCTCCAACCCTGGCTGTTCCACTATGACCGCCTGGGGCGCTCACCACATAGAGACAGGGGTTCCAACATTTCGTATAAGCCCAGCCCATCCTGGAAAAGTCATCCCAAACAGTCCAGAACTAAGGGATCTAGGTCCTGTATGTTCTCAGCTCAGTGACTCGTTGTGTCATCCGGACGGCACCTGCAGGGTAGGCGGACGTCTGCTCCTGTTTCGTCGGGCCTGGCTCACCGTCATTCACGACGCATGGGTCAGGGATTTGGTGTCTTCCGGATACAGAATAGAATTTGCTTCTCGTCCCCGGCACGATTTTTTTCCCTCCCATCCCCCCAAAACAGGGGCACGGGCCTTTTACCGAGACATTGACTCACTTCGTCAAGACAGGGTCATCATTCCAGTCCCAGAAAACGAGAGGTTCGAAGGGTTTTCTCGAACCTGTTCGTTGTCCTGGGAAAAAGGACGGAAAAAGACGGTGCGGCCCATTCTGGACCTGAAACTTCTAAACACGTTCGTCAAAGTCCGGCAATTCAGGATGGAGTCCCTCCGTTCAGTCATCTCCTCTATGGAGAAGGGGGGAGTACCTCGCGTCCATCGACATCCGGGACGCGTACCTCCATATTCCGATCTTTTCCCATCACGAGGAGCATTTCCAGTTCACAACCTTGCCCTTCGGACTCGCCACCGCTCCAAGAGTGTTCACGAAAGTCATGGCCATTCTGCACTCAAGGCATGGTTGTGTTGCCATACTTAGACGACCTTCTGATCAAAGAACCGTCCTTCCAGGCATGTGCGGAATGCGTGCATATCTCTTTGGACACTTTCTCGCCTGGGCTTGCTAATAAATCTAAACAAGTCCTCTCCTGTTCCAGCTCAGCAGATATCCTTTTTAGGGATGATCCTGCACACCTCCCAATGGCTGGTGATTCTCCCTGGAGACAAGGTCTTAGCCCTGCCCGGGCACTTTGTCGCCTATTCCCCCTCTCCATTTGTTTCGGCATGAGGGTTCTGGGGAGAATGGTAGCAGCAATGGAAGCCATTCCCTTCGCCCAGTTACACCTCTGTCCTTTACAGCATGCACTGCTGGCGGCCTGGGACACACTATTAACGACAGTCAACTGGCGACCTGATCATGATGTAATGGTATGTCAGGAAGCAGTTAAACTAAACAATCCTACAGGAAACCTGTCACAAGGTTTTTCTCATATAAAGTAGGGCCAACACCTGTACACCCTCATATCCAGCGTTCTAGAATGCTGTATATAGGTCCTCGATGCACTCTGCAAAACACAAAAAAGACCTTTTATTATACTCTCCTACAGGGTAGCACGGTCCGATGGGCGTCTCTGGTCTTGATCCGGTGCCTCTTCTTCTTACGATCGCCGTCATTCTTGCTTTGTGCATATGACATATCCTATGTCATCCACATAGTGTCTTTCATTTGGCAAAGTGGCAAAACTATCCATTTTTTATGTTGACAGAAAAATATGGCTCTTGGAAGAAGTGAATAGAAGAAGGCAAAGGGCAGAAATGAAAAATGTCTGTCTTTAAAGGGATTGCCCACTACTGGTCAATTCTAGCTTAATCATTTCAGGGCTCCAATTGAAATAAAAACTATCTATAGCTACCACCTGCAGCGGCACTATTCCCGTGATGTTGGCACTGCTGTTCCTGGAGAGTGTCTGGTTGTCTCACAAGCTTAGTGCAGCCAATGAGTGCTAGCTCAACAGCTAGTCTAGTCCAGCTCACCCCCCCATTCAACTCTTCCTAACATTGCTACAGATGATTGACCGGTTTCTTGCTATGTACATGCGAGGAAGAGACCTGTCGATCACCACAAGCAGCACTGGGAAGTATCTGGGGCAGAACCAGCATAGTCTCCTCTCCGGGTATGGTCCCAGGCCAGATCTTCAAAATATGCCCTATTTTCCCTGAAATGTATATCCAGATTCAAATGTGCAGCCAGACTGTGGTTCAAGTTTCCTGTGGTTTGGGCTGTCAGCAAAAATCACATGACTGGTTCTATTTAAGTTGGTTAGAAAGTTTTAAAGGTTCTCTAATAGGTGATTTATTAATGCAAAGTGCTGTTGTTACCAGCATTTCCACTTACCGTAATTTTCACTTGGTGGTTTTATCTTCTACATTTGTGTTTTGTTTTATTTTTCCCTTCTCTACTTTTAAGGCTCCCAAGCCTGGTCCCTATGTGAAGGAAATGACTGATGCAGCTATGTTTTACACCAACAGAGTCTTAAAGGAATACAAGGATGTGTAAGTTGTTGTTTCAGTGATTTCCTATATCCAGAGCACATAACACACATAGAAACAGAAGTAATGTATTGGTTACCTTTCTGGGTTTCTCATAGTGATAAGAAACATGTCGACTGGGTCCGCTCATATCTGAGCATCTGGACGGAGCTGCAGGCGTACATCAAGGAACATCACACAACTGGCTTAAGTTGGAGAAAGACTGTAAGTATAATTCCTGTTTCCTTAAATTTTTAGTGATATTTGAACAGTCCTTTACTTGATTGCTTAGAAATTGTGCATTGTCTTTGCTTTTTCATTAGGGGCCAAAGGCTGGACCTTCTACTTCTGCACCAAGTGCTCCATCTGCCCCCAAAGTTGGACCACCTCCTCCTCCACCACCTGGAGGACCACCTCCCCCACCAGCCCCATCCTCGGCCTCCGCTTCGAGTGATGATTCTCAGGCTCGTTCACAGCTGTTTGCACAACTTAACCAGGGAGAGAATATTACTAGAGGTAAGAAGCCAGTGGCTACTTTTTTTTATAATGTGCTTAGATGATTGCAGCAGGTTGGAAGAAAAAAATATTAGGCATGACCCTGCAACATAAGTGTACAAAATGGGGAAAAGTTGTTCAATTCATGTAACATAAACACTATTACTATTTACATATTGCCATCATCCTTAATATTGTTGCATAATACAATACCAATATTGTAAGAATATACAAATAGATTTGAAGGCTGGATTTTCTTCAATCAAAGCCACATCTATAGAGGAGGCATGGGGACTTCAGAAATTTACAGTATGAAGTACTATAGTGATAGACAGTAAGTGTGGCCATTTTAGTATGTAACTTGTCCAATAATTGGTGGTAGAAGATTTTTATCTATTCTATTATTTCTAAACACTGTTTTTCGGTGATTACTTTGTATCTCCGTACATACTGCACCCACACACACAAATGATACACCAATTGAAAAGTAAACTTGCCCCTTCAGCAAGAAAATAGCCAAACAAACCACACATCCACGATTTGATCACAAAATACAGTTTAAACATTAATTTTCATAAATCTGCAGTAAGGAAAAATGACCTGCAGGTGACACCACAGTACCCCAAAGAACACTACCACAAAGCTGCTTACAGGCATCACAAACAAATTCAAACATTTGCCTTGGGGCTTTCCAGCTTGCCTAACTGCTTGCCCAGCTTATTCTAGCCAAATTGGAGGATTGCTCACTTCACTGCAGGTGAGGCACATATGCAAACACATTTGTAAACATGCACTGCCTATTGAATTGCTCGCTTGCTCCGTTCATACTCCACCCACACAAACAAATGATACACCATTTCAAAGGTCAAATTACTTGCAGGTGGCAGCACACTACCCCAAAGCTGCTTACAGACATCACAAACAAATCCAAACATTTGCCTTGGGGTCTTCCCAGCTTGCTCAAGTGCTTGCCCAGCCTATTTCAGGCACTTTGGAGGATTGCACACTTCACTGCAGGTGAGTCACATATGCAAACACATTTGTAAACATGCACTGCTTTTTCGTTGATTACTTCGCCCCCACACACACACAAATGGTGAGTCACATGCAAACACATTTGTGTACATGCACTGCTTTTTCGTTGATTACTTCGCCCCACACACAAATGATACACCATTTGAAAGGTAAACTTGCTCCCTTCAGCAAGAAAAGAGCCAAACAAACCACAATTCACGATTTTATCACTAAATACAGTTTAAACTTTTAATTTCATAAACCTACAGAAAGGCACAATGACCTGCAGGTGGCACCTCAAGCGGAAGACATTTTTTTGGCCTCTACTTTATCAAACTGATATATTGTATTACCAAGCTACATATATAAATACCTGTCTGTGTTCATCATCTCCTGAAATACATTTACATTTGACCAGCTTGCTTTTTCTGAAATTGCCTGCGCCTCCGATAACCAATGTACGAAAATTTTGCCGGGCCAAGCTAGTATACATTTAAAGGAATTCAACATAAGTAAATTTCAACAGTGGGGGTTAAAACAATAAGAGCATGCATATTCTTTTTCAAGCTTGGCAGACACATAAGGAGCTGAAGGCCAAGTGCAGGGGTGAGTATGCAGTCTTATATTGTAACCCTACTGCCAAATTCACCTTTTTAGAGGAGAATCCATTTAAGTTAGGTGCACACGTTGTATAGGCATTGAATTTTTCAGGTGGAAAATCTGCTGCATGTTACAGTAGCAGCAGTTTATATCAGATTTCACAAAATTGCATCCACTCACTATGGAGAAAATCCACAGCATAAATTGATTGGCATTATATTTGAAATCTATCAGCAGAAAAGTCCCATGTACACCTAGTCTTAGCGACAGTGGAAGTGCTGACCTGCTTGTCAGACAGAATTCAAGATGAATAGAAAGATGTGCGAGTGACTCTAGAGGGAAGGAGGAGAGGTTTCATAGAGCTAGTGGAGTGATGAACTGAAAAGCTGAGTTACAGATACAATGAAGAGGCCCGAAAGGAAGAGGATCAGTTGTCCATACTAAGTATGATGAAGGCATGCACTTTGGTTGAATCGTGGCTAAAGCTAGCCATGCATATGAGATGGCGGTCTGTGGAATGAACGTTTAGCTAACAGCTGTCTCACCTGACTTCTCATACACATCAGCGCCCATACTGGGACAAGTGTGAGCTGCTAGTACACATCTCTCCTTTTCCATGAGAACAAAAGGATCAGCTGTTGAAATTCTACTGGCCTCATCTTTGTCTCCTGATATCTCTGGGGAGGCCTCGTACACATCAGATGGTCTGCCAGTCCTGTCAAAATTTGCTGGTTCAAGGAATTTTCATCTAATATGTATGTTGGCCTTAACCCCTTTCTGACATGATAGATGTACTATCCCGTCCATAAGACCTGGGCCCATATGCCAATAGACGGGATAGTACGTCACATGCAATCGGACACGCTCACGGGGTGAGCGCGGCCGATCGCCAGCTGATTCTCACAGCTGAAACCCGGCACTAAATGCCAGGAACGGTCCGTGAGCGCTCCCGGCACTTAAAGCACCGGCACACTGCGATCAAGCATGATCTCTTCGTTCCGGTGCTTGCAGAGGGGCTGACAAGCCCCTCTGCCTTTGGATCAGAGACCCCGCGGCATGCGCAGTGCACGTCAGGAAGTCTTAGGCTAAGTGCACACGTTTGCAGAATGTTTGCAGAATATTCCTGAGCAAAACCGGACTTTTTTCGCGGCAAGAACGCGCGTTTTTTTGTGCGGATTTTGCGCGTTTTTGGTGCGTTTTTTGCGCGGTTTTGACGCGTTTTTACCGCGATTTTTTCCTGAACTTTCTAGGTCAATAATAAAGCGGGAAAAACGCTAGAAATCCGCAAAATTAATGGACATGATGCTAGATTTTCCGCGATGCGTTTTTTTTGCGGAAAAAAACGCACCATGTGCACAAAAATTGCGGAATTCATTCTAAATGATAGGATGCTTAATACATGCGTTTTTGACGCGTTTTTTCCCGCGAAAAAACGCGAAAAAAACGCAAATATTCCTGAACGTGTGCACTTAGCCTTACAGGTTAATGTACCGAAGCTGCAGCGCTAACAGCTTCTATAGCATGCAGATCTGCATGCTATAGAAGCGATCAGCCTGCACAAAATTGTCCCATAGTGGGACAAAGTGTAAAAGTAAGAATGAAATTTGTAGAAATATTAAAAAAATAATAAAAAAATCAATATTTAATCTATCACTAAATAAATATTTGAATAAAAAAAATCTAAACAATAAAAGTACACATATTTACTCCGTAACGACCCGACCTATAAAACTGTCCCACTAGTTAAACCCCTTTAGTGAACACCATAAAACAAAAAACAAGGCCATTAATGCTTTATCATTATACCGCTGAACAAAAAGTGGAATAACGCGCAATCAAAAAGACGGATATAAAAAAAAATTGCTAACGCTGAAAACGTCATCTTGTCCCGCATAAAATGAGCCACCATACAGCGTCATCAGCGAAAAATAAAAAAGTTATAGCTCTCAGAATAAAGCGATGCAAAAATAATTATTTTTTATATAAAAGTTTTTACTGTGTAAGGCCTCTTTCACACATCCGGCGAAATGTAATGCCGGATGCGGTTTTTTTTGCATTGACTTGCATTAGCGCCGGATGGCGCCGCATGTCAGTGCGTTGTATGCGGTTTTGTCCGGATCCAGCGGAAATGTACATTCCGGCGGCCGGACAAAACAGCACATGTAACGTTTTTTTTTTTTTTTTTTTTGCCGTAGTCGTCTGATGTCTCCGGGCATCAGAAACCATCCGGCAAAAAACCGTAAGCGGCGCATCCGGTTTTCTGATGCGGCGCTGCGGCTAAATGCCGGGGGCGCCGTCAGGCGCACACCGGATGTGTGAAAGAGGCCTAAAAGCGCCAAAACATAAAAAAAAGATATAAGTGAGGTATCGCTGTAATCGTACTGACCTGAAGAATATAACTGCCTTATCATTTTTACCACACGCAGAACGGTATAAATGACCCACCCCCCCCAAACAAATTCATGAATTGCTGGTTCTTGTTCATTCTGCCTCCCAAAAATTGGAATAAAAAGCTATCAAAAAATGTCATGTGCCCGAAAATGGTACCAATAAAAACGTCAAGTCGTCCCGCAAAAAAACAAGACTTCACATGACTGTGGGCCAAAATATGGAAAAATTATAGCTCTCAAAATATGGTGATGCAAAAACTATTTTTGCAATAAAAAGCATCTTTTAGTGTGTGACAGCTGCCAAACATAAAAACTCGCTATAAATAGTAAATCAAACCCCCCCTTTATCACCACCTTAGTTAGGGAAAAATAATAAAATAAAAAAAAATATTTATTTCCATTTTGCCATTAGGCTTAGGATTGGGGCTAAAGTTAGGGTTAGAGTTGGGGCTAAAGTTAGGGTGAGGGTTGGGGCTAAAGTTAGGGTTGGGGCTAAAGTTGGTTAAGGATAGGGTTGGGGTTAGTGTTAGGTTTGTGGTTAGGTTAGGGTTAGGTTTGTGGTTAGGTTAGGGTTAGGTTTGTTGTTAGGTTTGTGGTTAGGGTTGGAGTTAGAATTAGGGGGTTTCCACGGTTTGGACACATCAGGGACTCTCCAAACGCGACATGGCGTCCGATCTCAATTCCAGCCAATTTTAGTTTGAAATAGTCAAACGGCGCTCCTTCCCTTCTGAGCCCTTTCGTGTTCCCAAGAAGTAGTTTTCCCTCACATATGGGGTATTGGCGTACTCAGGAGAAATTGCACAACAACTTTTTCTGTCCGTTTTCTCCTTTTACCCTTGTGAAAATAAAAAAAAGTTTGTAAAAGATCATTTTTGTGACTAAAATGTTAATAATTTTTTCCTTCCACATTCCAAAAATTCCTGTGAAGCACCTGAAGGGTTAATAAACTTCTTGAATGTAGTTTTGAGTACCTTGAGGGGTGCAGTTTTTAGAATGGTGTCACTTTTGAGTATTTTCTGCCATATAGACCCCTCAGTGACTTGAAATGTGAGGTGGTCCCTAAAAAAAAAAAAAAAAAAATGGGTTTGTAAATTTAGTTATAAAAATGAGAAATCGCTGGTCAACTTTTAACCCTTACAACTTCCTAACAAAAAAAATTGTTTCCAAAATTTTGCTGATGTAAAGTAGACATGTGGGAAATGTTATTTATTGACTATGTTCTGTGACATTTCTGTTTTAAGGGCATAAAAATTCAAAGTTTGAAAATTGCAAAATTTTCGCCATATTTCCGCTTTTTTCATAATTAATCGCAAGTTATATCGAAGAATTTTTACCACTATCATGAAGTACAATATGTCACGAGAAAACAATCTCAGAATCGAAAAGATCCGTTAAACGTTCCAGAGTTATAACCTCATAAAAGGACAGTGGTCAGAATTGTAAAAATTGGCCTGGGGGTAAAGGGAGTAAGAAATGAGCAAAGAAAAAAAAATAAAATTGTATTCATGTTGGGTTTCAGCAAGTGTAGGAATATAAATAGGACAGCTGTTCAGTCAAAAACTCTGTTTTGACTTAAAAAATGGCAGCACGTTGGCTGCGGATAGCACTGTTGCTTTGCAGCGCTGGCTTTCTGGGTTCAAATCCCACCAAGGACAACATCTGCAAGGAGGTTGTACGTTCTTCCCCGTGTTTGTGTGGATTTCCTCCCACAGTCTAAAGACATACTAAGAGGGGAATGTAGATTGTGAACTCCAGTGGGGGGGGACAGTGATGTCTGTTCAGCGCTGTGGAAATAATGGTGCTATATAAGTTAAATATCAGAATTTAACCCCTTAGTGGCAGCCAATTAAGTACTTAATGACCAAGCCAATTTTTACAATTCTGACCACTGTCACTTTGAGGTTATAGCTCTAGAACGCTTCAACGTATCCCACTGATTCTGAGACTGTTTTTTTTTTGTGACATATTGTACTTCATGTTAATGGTAAAAATTTCTTTGATATAACTTGCATATATTTATGGAAAAAAATGGAAATTGGGCAAAAGCTTTGAAAATTTTCCAATTTTTAAACTTAATTTTTGTGCCCTTAAATCAGAGAGTCATATCGCACAACATAGTTAATAAATAACATTTCCCACATGTCTACTTTACATCAGCACAATTTTGGAAACTTAATTTTTTTTTTGTTAGGATGTTATAACTAGGGTTAAAAGTTGACCAGCGATTTCTAATTTTTCCAACAAAATTTACAAAACCATTTTTTTTAGGGACCACATCACATTTGAAGTTAGTTTGGGGGTGTAAATATACCAGAAAATAACCAAAAGTGACACGATTCTAAAAACTGCACCCCTCAAGGTGCGCAAAACCACATTCAAGAAGTTTATTAATCCTTCAGGTGATTCACGAGAACTAAAGCAATGTGGAAGGAAAAAATGAACATTTTTACTTTTTTCACAAAAAAATTACTTTGGAAACATTATTTTTTATCTTCACAAGGGTATCAGGAGAAAATTTCTCCTGAGTACACCGATACCCCCGTATGTGGGGGAAAACCACTTTTTGGGTGCATGGCAGGGCTCAGATGGGAGGGAGTACCGTTTGACTTTTTGAACGCAAAATTGGCTGGAATCAGTGGTGGACCCATGTTGCATTTGGAGACCCCCTGATGTACCCCCATGTTACCCCCCCATTCTAATTCCAACTTATCTGCCGCCGTTAAAAGGCGTATCGGCTGTCGTTGAGGGATTAAGATTACAAAAATGTGAAAGGTTTTACTATCATAAGTCTGTAAAATTGCAGAGTGCTTGTTAAACCAGCAACATTCCATTTATTTATTTTTAAAAATGTCGTCCACTGACAAGAATGGATGGATTTTTTTTTTGTTCTGTACTGCTTGTTGCCTAGGTTACTAGCCACCTCTGCAGTCTTAGTAGGGGTTCTGAAGGCAAGGAGTGTTGCACTTTCTTTTTGCTCTAAAGACTGAAATCGCTGTTGTGATGCTGGCTGGATTTGGCAAGTGCCCCTATGTTTCTTTGGTACTGCAGAGGTGTAAACGGTCTCTGCTTTTAGTATAGAAGACCACATATTTTGGGCCAGCGGCAAGACAATATGGCTGGTCTGAACTGTTTGTCATTTAAGAGCACACTGCCTGGGAGACTGGGGAGCGGTGTGCCTCCGAAGAGGGAGCATCCGAATAATCCTTTAACCAAACTGACTAGAAAGGTAGAATAATAGCTGTTATAAGTGTGTAATCAGAAAGCAGTGTTAATAAAATGAGGTCCAGCAGCTTATTGTAATACACACTGTGTATTTTAAGGGTATGTTTCCATGGTCCGGAATACATCCGGATTAGCTGCAGATTGAACGCTGCGTACAGCCGCAGCTTTTAATCCGCAGCGTCCAGATGTTACAGTATAGTGGAGAGGATTTGAAGAAATCCAGTCTTCACTATGCGTCCTAATACGCGGGTGACACACCCACGAAACCGGACATGCGGCGTGTCTTTATAGAACGCGTCGTGTCTTTATAGAACGCGACGTGTCTTTATAGAACGCAGCATGTCTATTTATCTTGCGGAGATTCTCTGTCTCCGCAAGATAAATAAGCGTATGGATATGATGCAGTGATTCGTCATGTGTTTAATGAACACCGCGCGTAGAAAGGGGGGCTTTCCGCTGCGTCCAAAGCACCAGCAATCCGGACCATGATAACATACCCTAATAGTCCAAATGTCTTTTTCTCCTTCGTCTCATTGGGGGACACAAGACTGTGTGACTGTGGGTGTATGCTACTGCCGCTAGGAGGCTGACACTAAGTAAACATAAAAAAAGGTTAGCTCCTCCTCAGCCGTATACACCTCAGCACTGGCCGCAGGCAAACCCAGTTCTTGCTTAGTGTCTGATGGAGGCACACGTCTGGTTTCTTCCAGACCATTTTTTTTTTTTTTTCTCTTCAACTTTCCCACGAAGATGAGATAGGGGCGACGGACCCTTTTGAAGGGGTCCGATCTCCCCAAACCATCAACGGGCGAGCACGTGGAGTTAAGCCTCCACGTATCCTTTCCCGCAACGTGGGACACGAATGCCGGACTCAGCCCTGACCACCCTAGAGTATTGAAACCCTAGGCTGTACAGTGGCAGGAGATAGTCCGTGCGGCCCCCACTGCACCACCAATGCTAAGACTGTGGTGCTGCAAGGAGGCGGACGGTCCCTCTCCTCATCCCCCGAAGGGGTGATGGAGTTAGGGTGCCTGCACCGTCCCCATTTTGGCAGGGGAAGCGTTCCGAGGCCCCCCTTTAATTTTGAGACTGGGCGAGAGACTCTGGACTAAGATGGCAAAGTCCACCGCAAGAAATGGCCAGAGACGGAATCCGAACCCACCTTCAGAGGACCACGGTGTTTGTGGGGCCTAGAGATGTGCTGGAGGGCCTGCCATAACGGATGAAGCAAGTATTCACAGGAATGGTGAGCGTCTGAGGCGGTCCTGGTTTCAGCCAGGAGCAGGGATCCGGCCTGAGCCCCTCCCTCTAAGGAGTGTCATCTTCCGGCGGCCCGCCCCCGGCTCTGGGCGGCCGCCGTCCAAAATTTAGCCCCCGGCTTCGGCCGATGCTAGGCCGCGGGCGGAAATTTAGTTCCCGGCTTCGGCCGGGACTAGGCCGCGGCGCCTAATCCGGCTTCGGCCGGAAGATAGGCCGGGCTCCGCCCCGGCAGCAACGCCTCCGGCGGGCCCGCCCCCTGTTTCGCGGGCGGCCTCTTCCATAAATTTAGGCCGCGGTTTCGGCCGATGCTAGGCCGCGGCCGGAAATTTAGTCCCCGGCTTCGGCCGGAGACTAGGCCGCGCCTCGTGACCCCTCCCCCTAAGGCTCGGCTATTTAGGCACGCCCCCCCTGAAGGGAGAGCGCGCTTTTTTTGAAGTCTGGAGCCTCCGTCTTCTCTCTTGCGCCCAGTGACCTTCTATACAAAGCGTTTCACAGGACGGGCATCCCATCGTTATCAGACGTTCAGGGATACAGGACTGGGGTAAGTGCTACTACCTCCAGCCTGGTTGCTCCACTTCGCTGCGCTCCGCTCCGCCTCACCTTCACCGCCACATCCAAATAATTGCAGTAAGGACTCTGTGACAGATCCAGTATGTCCAGAAGGGCTAAGACTCACACGGTGCTGTATACAGCATGCATTGCCTGTAGGTCCCCTTTACCGCACGCCCAGACTAATCGGGTCTGCGAAGCCTGTGACTCCGAATGGGCTCAGGAGCCCTTACCTATAGCCGAGCCCAGTGCGTCAAGTCCCCCGGAGTGGGCCCTATCTCTGTCTCAATCTGTGGCGTCATTAACGAGAGCAATCGAGTCCCTTCAAGCTCCCGATAGGAGCAGGGACAGTGGTTCACCCGTCTTGGCTACGTCTCAGGAACCTCCGGCCTGCAGGGGCCGCGCTCTCACCAGGCAGACGCAGGGGAAGCGAACCCACATGCGTCGCCTATGCCGTCCGGGGCCTCGGCATCCTTCAGTTCAGTTTCTCGCTCTCCCTCACCTTTGGAGGCGAATGATCAATATTCGGACTCCGATTCTGAAGGCTCCCTCAATTTAGAAGCACCAAATTGTCAGGAGACAATTGACAGTCTGATTGAAGCTGTCAATCAATCTCTGGGGGTAGACGATGAGTCCACCTTGGCCTCTGGTCATAAGGTGTCCTTCAAACGAGCCAGGCAAACTCATAAGGTTTTTGGTGCTCATCCTGAGTTTGAAGAGTTAGTGCAGCGCCACCGGGAAAAGCCGGACAAGCGCTTCGCAGGACAGAAGGCCATTAATACCAGATATCCTTTTGCTCCCGAACTTCTGAAGAAGTGGGCGGAATCTCCTGCGTTCGACCCTCCTGTGTCGCGTTTGGCGTCTAAAACGCTTCTCTCTCTTCCCAACGGTTCCTCGATCAAGGATCCAACGGACCGTCTGATTGAGAGCTTGGCTCGCTCAGTGTTTAAGGCATCAGGTTCTGCTCTCTCTCCTTCTTTTGCAGCAACTTGGGTTGCTAAGGCCATGATATCCTGGTCGGAGTCTCTTAATAGAGCTCTCCACGGTATAGAAGTGCCGTCTGAGGTAACTGAGATCTCCAATCAGATAGCTCTTGCAGGAGACTTCTTAATTAACGCTTCCATGGATGCGGCAAATTGCGCAGCTCTAGCTGCTGCTAATGCGATTGCTATCAGGAGATCCTTGTGGTTAAGAACTTGGCGAGCAGACTCAACCTCAAAAAAGTCACTCACATCTTTACCGTATCAGAGTGGTCGTTTATTTGGCGAGAAGCTGGATCAACTCATATCTGATGCGACAGGAGGGAAGAGCAGTTTCCTTCCTCAGCAAAAGATTAGACAGCCTTTTCGCCGTCAACTTCAGCCTCGGTTTAGGGCTTTTTCGTAACCCAGGTTGGGCCGCGACAGCCACCTCCAGCGGCACAGGTCGACCTAATCAGGCCAGAGATCGCCAGGTCTCCTACAAGACCAACCCTTTGGGAAGAATGCGATCTCAACAGCCAAGATCTAGAGGGTCTAAACCCCAAAGATATTCGGACAAATGACTGGAGGCAGAATCCGGTCAATTCGTCCAGAGTAGGCGGCCGCTTACTCTGGTTTCGCCCCACTTGGCTATCAATTACTCACGACGAGTGGGTCAGAGAGTTAGTCTCCTCGGGTACAAAATAGAATTCATCGGCCTTCCGTCAAATCATTTTTTTTTTTCCCTCGCGTCTTCCCAAAAAAGATTCCCGGGTTCACGCCTTATTCAAGGCGGTCGAATCTCTTGGCGCAGCGGGGTCATTGTTCCTGTACCAGAGGTCGAAAAGGTCAAGGGTTCTATTCCAATCTGTTTATAGTACCCAAGAAGGACGGCACTGTAAGGCCTATTTTGGACCTAAAACGTCTGAACCAATTTGTCAGGATTCGACATTTCCGAATGGAGTCTCTCCGCTCGGTCATAGCAGCCATGGAAAAGGGGGAATTTCTAGCGTCAATAGACATTCAGGATGCAATCTTCATATTCCTATATTCCCTCCTCATCAAAGGTTTCTTCGGTTTGCCATCGGCGACCTTCACTTTCAGTTCGCAGCCTTGCCCTTCGGACTAGCCACAGCCCCCAGGGTGTTCATAAAGGTTATGGCTGCTGTTGTGTCCATTCTGCACTCCCGAGGGATAGTCATCTTGCCATACTTAGACGATCTTCTCATCAAAGGTCCGTCCTTTCAGGCCTGCGAGGAAAGTGTCAACATCACGCTAGACACCCTTGCTCGCCTAGGGTGGCTGGTGAATCTAAAAAAGTCGTCTCTCGTGCCATCTCGAAAAATCACCTTTTTGGGGATGATATTCAACACTGCTCAGGGGTTGATAACTCTTCTCGAGACAAGGCCCTAGTTCTCCGTCAGGAGGTACGGGTCCTTTGCCAACCAATTCCTCACACCATCCGGTTTTGCATGAGGGTCCTAGGAAGGATGGTGGCGCAATCAAAGCCATTCCATTTGCCCAGTTCCATCTCCGCTCCCTCCAGCATGCAATCCTGGCGATATGGAACAGGAGCCCTTACTCGCTCAATCTTCGGTGCCGTCTGTCCCTGCGGGTCAGACAGACGCTCACATGGTGGACAAACAGCACCACTCTCCTTTCCAAGGGCGATTTTTTTTTTTTTTTTTTTTTCCTCCAGTCCATTGGCTGGTAGTCACAACGGACGCCAGCCTTCTCGGATGGGAGCAGTGTTTCGCACTATACAGTCCAGGGGACATGGTGTCGGCAGGAATCAACCCTCCCGATCAATGTTCTAGAGATCCGAGCCGTTCGGCTGGCTCTGAAGAGTTTTCACCATCATCTGACTTGTTTTTTTTGTCCGGATACAATCGGACAATGCCACGGCGGTGGCATACATAAATCATCAGGGGGGTACCCGCAGCAGGGCGGCCATGCACGAGGTAAAACATATTCTGACCTGGGCAGAGAGAAATCACTCTGTGATATCAGCGGTCCACATTCCGGGCGAGGAGAACTGGGCAGCGGATTTCCTCAGCCGTCAGGGGATAGCGTCAGGGGAATGGTCGCTACATCCCGAGGTTTTTCAGCAGATATGCCTACGCTGGGGAACCCCAGATTGGACCTGATGGCCATCCAGGATAAACGCCAAGGTGCCCAACTTCGTCTCCCGGTACCGGGATCCGCAGGCAATTGCAGTGACGCCCTGGTTCTACCGTGGAATCAGTTTCACCTTCCATACTTGTTTCCACCGATAGCTCTGCTCCCAAGGGTGATCTGAAAGATCAGGTTAGAGGGGGTCCCAGCGATATTAATCGCTCCGGATTGGCCGCGTCGTTCATGGTACGCAGAGCTGGTACAGTTGCTCGCCGACGCACCCTGGCGTCTACCAGAACGCGTGGATCTTCTCTCCCAGGGCCCAGTCTACCACCAGAGCTCAGCGTCCTGTGTTTGACGGCCTGGCTGTTGAATCTTGGATCCTAACCAGGGCTGGATTCTCCAAAAAAGTCGCTGCTACAATGGCTAGCGCTCGGAAACCCACCTCGGCTCGTATCTACCATGGTACTTGGAAGGTCTTTTTTGCATGGTGCAGGGAACAGGGTTGTTCTCCGCTTCTGTTTTCGATCCCAAACATTGTCTTTTCTCCAAGCGGGCCTAGATTCAGGTCTAGCTCCAAGTAGAGCTGGGCGATTAATCGAATTAATTCGATTAATTCGCCCATAGTAAAATCGGCGATTTTAAATTAATTGAAATCCGATTTAAAATGGCGGGAGCGCTCTTGTCACGTTAGCTGTGTGCAGCGCTAGCCGCAGTCTCGGAGCAGGCAGCAGTCAGTGAGGAGTGAGCGCACCTACGGGCGGTGTGCTGCTGACTGGAGGAGGCTGCGCGCTTTATCAATGTGCTTGTGTGACAGGAGTCTCCGTACACTGCACAGGGACACTGCCGGGGCCGAGCTGCACTCACTGCATGGTAGGTCACTGCTTGCTCACCTGGTGTTTGTGCTGTCGCTGGTTACAGTCTGATTCCTCAGTATTGCGCTGGAGCGCGTCTGTGCAGTGTCCTGGCGGCTGGAGGGGGATGTGCTGAGGAATGGCCGCCACCCGGAGCTCTGTCACCTAGAAATTCCTTCGAGACTTAATTAGTTTAACGGGACGAGCGGCTCGGAGCAGACACTCACTTCGGGCACCAGTTGCTGCGTTAACCCTTCACTCCGAGGAGTCCCGCTGCTCACTGCTCTGCAGCGCCCCCTGCCGGCCGCGTGTGGCTACAGCGCTTGTATGAGGAGCTGTGGGCTCCTCTGCGCTGCTGCTCTAACAATGAGGTTATTAGCCTCCTCCAGGATAGTTTATGGCCATCGGTGCAGACGACTGTTCCCCAGAGTGTGTCAGCCTCATCTGGCGCCGGCTAGTGTTAACCATGTAATGGAGCTGCTGAGCTTATTGCGAATACATGGCATCCCCTTAGGGAATTGGGGGGATGAGACTGATGGCTAAATCACATGTCCTCTGAATGAGCAGCATGGGTTCCAGGCCAGAGATATGTGGATTGGTGGTATTGGTCTGTCCTAGTCGTGTGCTAGGATGTGAAAACTCTCTGAAATTAGTGTAATCCCGTGTATTGGAAATGTGTCAGAATGAATGAGCTGGAAAATCCTCTCTTGTTGGAAACTTTTCCCTGAGGGGATGTAAAGGAGGCTTAAGCTAGAACACTTCTAGTAATGCTGGGCCAGCCCGAGCCCCTCTATCCTGTATATTGCTGAAGAGAAAAAGCAGATGTGGAGAACCTGGAAAGCCAGCGTCAGCTGGGATTAGAGCTGTCGCATGTAATGGCGAGGCAACGACGACACATCAGGCTTTACTGGCTGACGGCGGCTCTACCGGTGTTGTCAGATGCCCACTGGAAAGTGACGCTGGCATCTAGGCTGAGGACCACGTATGATCTCTTGGTATTACTCATATTTTACTCAGATTTTGATCATATTGGGATGATTTGAAAATGCTACCCATTGATAGCCTTCCAAAAACATGTGCTCTCTCGCATCATGTATCTTATTTTGGCTGTGAGCCATACGTGGCCGATCATACGGCACTTTGGGAACCCGACCGTGATTGCCGTTCTTCCTGATTTGCCAGCTAAGTCTGGCATAGGCCTAATTGTTGGTGTGATTGCTTGGGCTTTTTCTGGTCATTGCTTATCGAATGCATCAGCCAACTTAGAAAAATATTTAGAATTGAGAGTCCTCAGTGGTTGATACCTTTTAATGGCTAACTGAGAAGATGGTAAGTTTTTTTTACACTAATAGAACCGAATACTGTAAGAGCGGGCACAATTTGGCGTGATGGGGGTGTGGCCAAGGGTGGGTGGAGCTTGTAAAATGGGGCGGGGCTTATAATAAATCGAATCGATTTAAATCGAAAATCGGTTTTAAGTTTGAAAAAAAATCGATTTTGTTTTTTTTGAAAATCGCCCAGCTCTAGCTCCAAGTACTCTTAGACGACAGATATCAGCCTTGTCGGTTCTTTTTCAGAGAAGAATCGCGTCTAATTTGCAGGTTAAGACCTTTATTCAAGGGGTTGTCCATATAGTACCCCCCTACAGGGCTCCCTTAGAGGTTTGGGATCTCAATCTGGTCCTAGGAGTCCTGCAGGAATCTCCATTTGAGCCTCTTCAGGAGGTTTCCCTGACATACCTGTCATGGAAAGTGGTGTTTTTGGTAGCCATAACATCCATAAGGCGGGTTTCGGAGCTGGCAGCACTGTCTTGTCGAGCTCCGTACTTACTTTTCCATCATGATAAGGTAGTGCTCAGACCAGCACCACCTTTTTTGCCTAAAGTCGTGTCCTCATTCCATATTAATGAGGACATTGTTTTGCCCTCATTTTGCCCAGCTCCGACGCACCGAGTGGAGAAGGCTCTCCATACGCTGGATCTGGTGAGAGCACTCAGGAGATATGTATCTCGGACGGCATCCTTTCGGCAGACGGACACGCTGTTTATCCTTCCCGAGGGTCGCAGGAAGGGACTCGCTGCCTCTAGGTCAACTTTAGCCAGATGGATACGGTTAACCATTCAGGAGGCCTACCGCATCAGAGGCGCTGTGGTTCCCGCAGGAATCAAGGCTCACTCCACCAGGGCAGTGGGTGCCTCCTGGGCTCTTCGGCATCAGGCTTTGGCGGAACAGGTTTGTAAGGCGGCAACCTGGTCCAGTCTGCATACTTTCTCCAAACATTATAATGTCCATACTCAGGCTTCAGTGGATGCAAGTCTGGGTAGAAGGATTCTTCAGGGCGCGGTAGCGCACCTATAGGCAATGCCTGTCATAAATTACACTGTGGAGTCGGTTTCCCACCCAAGGGACTGCTTTGGGACGTCCCACAGTCTTGTGTCCCCCAATGAGACGAAGGAGAAATATGGATTTTTGTGTTACTCACCGTAAAATCCTTTTCTCCGAGACGCTCATTGGGGGACACAGCACCCTCCCTAATAGCCGGATGGCTTCGTTTTGGAGTTAATTCTATTTCTTGGGTCTATATCAGTAGATTTACTTCTGGATATATTGTACCTGTTTTAACACTGATTTATTCTTTAGCCTCCTACTGCTTTTTGCACTAAATTGGGTTTGCCTGCGGCCAGTGCTGAGGTGTATACGGCGGAGGAGGAGCTAACCTTTTTTTATGTTTACTTAGTGTCAGCCTCCTAGCGGCTGTAGCATACACCCACAGTCACACAGTCTTGTGTCCCCCAATGAGCGTCTCGGAGAAAAGGATTTTACGGTGAGGAACACAAAAATCCATATATTCTCAGTAAGCACATTTATGAATTATCATAAAACATGGTAGAATTTGAAGGGTTTTTTTATGCCATGAGCAGATATACAGGGCAGGTTCTGCATTGTGTATCTTGAGATGAGCATTGTTGGTCTACAGCGAATAGCAGTGCACATACAATATTATTCCTCAATAAGTGATGTAACAGTCATAACGATTTGCTTCTTTAATGTAATTCTAGCTCTGAAACATGTGCCTGAAGATATGAAGACTCACAAAAATCCTGCTTTGAAGTCTCATAGCGGTCCAATCCGAAGCGGACCTAAACCATTCACAAGTCCTAAACCAACAAACATTGGTTCTCCGGCATCCAAACCAGCTCCAAAGAAGGAACCACCAGTGCTTGAACTAGAAGGAAAGAAATGGAAGGTGGTAAGTATGCAATGGAGTGATCAAAGATATTTCCTGGTGTGATCTGTGGTAACTAGATTTAAAAGGATGGGAAAAAAAGTTGTAGGCAAAGGAATCATTCAGGTATTAGGCCAAGCCTGTCCATCAAGCTTGGAGTTACAGTAGATTGAGTTGTGGCATAATGCCAAATTAAAAACTGTGGATTGATGTACTTTGTTAGCAAAGTGACAAATTATGATTGATCCTTGACAAGGGCAATAGTGGACAAATTATGGTGCAAGCCACTTCTCATCCCAGGAATGCATGACCAAAATTTCTTTGCTGGGACTTGATTACGCAAGTTAGCCAACCAGCATTGCAGAGGCTGAAGGTAGTACCGTATTTACCCAAAATTAATAAGCTCTTGCATTGTTTGACAGGATTTATGTCTGAAATACAACCGCCATTTGAAGTGTGGGGGAGGAATGTAAACTGGTCACTTGCCCTGGGCTCTTGCTCTTAGGGGTCCCTAGTATTTCTATTCCAAGATTAAAACTGCTTAGGGACCTTTAACTACACGGTCATGTGCCATAATGCCCTGATGAAGCTGCTTGATAACCGCTATATGCTTGGGGCTCATCCACACTGACGATATATTGCCTGGCACTCTGGATCCTTTATTTATGTACTCCACACTTTGATGGTATACCCTTCGCGCACTTTCTAAGTGATATGCATTTGCATTGTCACTAGGGCTTTATTTATGGTTATGTATATTTAGATATTGATGTGTATATAGTGGGTTTATTCCAACAGACATTATATTGTTTGTCACATTGGATCGTTATTCATGGATTTCCCATTTCTATGGTAGATCCTTCTTACATTGTCTAAGGCCTCTTTCACACATCCGTCTTTTTGTATCAGGCATGATCCGTCCTATGCCTGAAGGGACGGATCCGGCGCTGAAACAAAAAAACTGATGCAACGGATCCGGTTTTTTGCTGGATCCGACCTGAACTTTTGAACCCACAAAAAGAGGGTTTCTGATGCCCGGAGACACTGGAAAATGTGTAGTAGTAGTCAATTCTATTGTTTCCGTCCGCCTGATGCGCCGCTTCAGGCACATCAGGCAGCACCGGCAAAAAAATAAACCTTACATGCTGCGTTGTGTCCGGCCGCCGGAATGTACATTTCCGCCGGATCCGGACAAAAACGGATAAAACGCACTGACATCAGGCGCCATCCGGCGCTAATGAAAGTCGATGCAAAAAAAAACGCATCCGGCATTACATTTCGCCGGATGCGGTTGGACAAAAAAATGCCGGAGGGCGCCGTCAGGCGCACAACGGATGTGTGAAAGAGGCCTAAGTGATACACACTTGCATTTCCATTGAGGCGCTATCCGTGATTACATGCGGTTGGATATTCATGTATGCTTAGTTCA